>CM076969.1:34351680-34901680 GCA_039105355.1 Benthosema pterotum
CTCAAAGAAAATATTATGTATGTAATATTACCAATGAGAATAGCGTAGAGACTCACTTTTACAACATCATTAGAACCATGAAAATAAACGGGATAATATTTGAAGAGTTGCTCAACTTACTTGGATATCTGTAATAGAACTCATTCTCCATGTCACTTGATATATTGTTTCTATTTCTGTTCCGGCTCCAGCGCGTATCGGTTTCTTCATCATAACGGATGAAAATGCCAAACAAGATGATCAAGATAGTTTGCCACACAAGACAAACCAAAGGCAGACTAAGCCGAACATTGGTGTTCTTTGGACGATCACAACATTCCCTGAAGCTCTGAACACAGCCCATGTTAGATGCTATTAAAAAGCAAAGAAAGGAATGGGCCAGTGGACAGTATAAGCTTTAAGAGACTTGCCGTGTCATTAGAAGGTGACAAGCTTTCACGGGTTTGTGAGCATCTCAGGTAATTGGAAATGGTAAGGACACTCCCTCTCTGAGGTGCCTGCAAGGTCGTTTTGCTGCAAATCCATGCCTCAGCCTTTGATATCCCCCCTGATCACTCATTGTTATGGCTGAATGTTTGATAAAACCACATAGGCTTTTTATTGCCAATCTGAGCTTTGTCATCAGGCTACACTGCTCTCATAAAATCCCTCAAAATACAGAAGCAGACTGGCATGAGTGGCATCTCAGAGTAAGAACAAACTTCTGTAGTAGTAGCTATAGCTACTAACTACTAAACAATGTAGGCCAATGGTGATTCTTTGGTCTGTAAATTGGTCAACACATCACCTCTCTGTCTCTCTCTCTCTACCATGCACTGTTGAGTCAAGCGTTATGTGCACATAATGTGTATCTGTCCTGGGTCCCCTAAGGTGCTGGAGAGGTGTACAAAATTCACTCAAGCAATACAACTTCAATGGTACTAATTTATAACATTAACACTATGTTAACTTGCCTTTTATGTGGTTTTACTTATTCTATGCTGCATTAAATCTAGTATATGTGTGTACTGGTAACCAATGGCAACTCATCATGGCTGGATTTGAAAAAAGGAACTATCGAGTAGCGGTGCAGCCATCATCTAAACACGTGTTCTGTGTACATACAGAATCCATACTGTGTTCAGTTGTGGCAAACAATTGGCGGAAATATAGAGGAGCGCTCAAAACACAAAACAAGGTCACAACACTGCACAACACGTGCTCTTGTAAGTAAAGACTATTCCTGGTGGCCATGTGTTACGTTTACTGCCTCTGGCACTGTACTGTAGTGTATACATTTACCAAAGGAAAACAGAAACAAAAGTCATTGACTGGATGTCACCTTCTTACTGGGAATGGGAGGTGGAGACAGATGGGTGTGATTCTGTTTCATGACTGCAGTTGTAGGCCTACTATGTATTGACAGACCATACAGCATTGGGAGATGCCTGATGACGTGCCATGATGACGTACTGAGGTTATGCAACACATCGAAGCTGAATTGAGAACTCCTTATCTGGTTCTGGACGGTCATGGTCATGCTATAAAAAAGAAAGAGGCCACTTATAATCCACAATCAATCATACATTGGAAATAATATTAAGCTTTTATTGGATTTTAAATCCCTAGAAATTTGCTATAATAGTTTATTACACTTTATTAATATTAGTATTGAGCTGACGTTAGATACTAGAAAATACACTATACAGACTGATCTAGTAGTCGAAAACAAATTATTATAATTATCATTTTAATTATTATAATTATTAATTTTCTGACTTTCCACAATCAGTTCACACTTACAAGTGGACATGTGTTAACCTGGGACATACTTGAGTTGACAAGGTCATAATGACCTTGACATCTGACCACCTACTTCTAATCAGTTCATCCTTGAGTCCAAAGGGAAAATTTCAACACATTTCCAACAAATGTCCAATTAAACAGAATAACCCTTAAAAATAATGCCTTTGGCATGGCTGTTTGTCTGACAGAGGCATAGAAACACCAAAGCGCCTCACTCTTAAACAGCTGAAGTTTGTGTATTGCACTTTGTAGTTGATATATTTCATCTGTTGTTCTCTTTTTAACCATTAAGTCTACTTCGATAGGTCAGCTGAGCAGAAATGCTCTTTCACAGAAACATCCTGCTTCAGACTCCTGCAGTTCTGCACATTCACACCTGGGACTGGGACCCCCGTAAACCCACAGCACATAGAGCATGCGGTGAGATCACGTACCAATCGTAGGAATCAAAAGAAAGCGAAAAACAGATGCAAGAGAGGAGCAAAGTCAACATCATAAAACCATTATTTGTCAAGAAAGCCTCAAGATGAAAAATGTAATAATGAAGAAGGCAATAAAAGATGTGCAAATGCGTGAATATCACTGCTCTCTCTCTGCCTTTCAGCTCACAAACATGGAGCCTTGTTAGAATGCATGAGCAGGTAGCAATGCTCATTGATCTTATTGCTTGGGTTGGCAAGGTTACCTTGGTGATGGCATTCTGGCAGATGATGCGCATGTGCTGATGTATTTCAGGTGGCACATTACCACCCAGGCAACCTTTGTTGAGTTTAGTTATGGATGATTATTTGAAATTTGTTTTTTATTCCGTGGAGCTTAAAGACATTTCTGAGTAAGACTTTTTAAGCATTTGTTATGATGCTTTTCAATGTACTGTAATTTAGTATAATGCTTTGGTCAAAGAGTCAGGACAACCATTCTCTCAAGAGTTGGCAACCTGCAGACTAGGGACTAGTTTTAAGTGATATTTCACTTTCAAAAAACCCTTTCTTTATTTTATTGTCTACTCAGGCTTATGTGGACACCCCAGACACATTTTACACTATCAGATTCAGGAATTTAATAATCATTTTAGCTGCTCCACCCCCTTCCTATACAAACCCATTATAACGGCAAACTACATTTTAACCATGATAGATTAATCGAAAACATCTTTTTTTCCTGGTGACTGATATTGTCCTCCTAATATGTGAAGCAGATTTTCATAAACGATTTTAATTTACTTTTAATATTGTTTTGGGCAATGTAGCAGCCTCTGTTCCACACCAGTGGAGACTAAAACAAAATGAAAACAGTACATTAAAAAGCACGGCCCATTGCGTATTTGGCCATTATCAGTCACAAACTACTGCGTGAGTTTGTAGGCTATGGTGGAGCAGCTAAAATGAGATTAATAATTAAAATTAAGGCAAAAAAAAAAAAAACTACCACAATCATTCTTGCAGTTATAGTAGGCTATTTCTTGAAATTGAATGAACATGAATTGATAGATGAGGTCATTATGAAACATTTATTAATTGAATAAATTTACCCTTGAGCCTTTGTTCAGCACATATGCAATACGATACATTCAGATTCTTCTAATCTTTGATCACTTGTAATATTATTTGTTCATTTTGTGTAATACAGTTTTTACAGCAATTGTTGCTTGCTACTGCAAAGATATAGGTTGGATCCCCCATATTGGCTCTCAGTTACTGCCTGCACAGAGTACAAAACGATGATGTTGGTTTACAAAGCAACAAACAGCTATGGTACCCCCCTATATTCAAAGCCTGATCCAAACCTACAACCCGGTCAGCTATAGGAGTCCATTATACACACTGCATTGTACATTGTATCAATCAAAATAAAATCCTTTGTTAAAATACTCAAGGATAATACTACTGTTTGGCCTTCTCACAGTGTATTATTTAACAACAATAATGGCAAAAGCAAATCATAATCAAACAGCCTAACTTTGGTTAATATGATAAATATACATGATAGGACTATTTGGTAAATTGTATTTCAACACAGCAGCTAGAGAATAAATAAGTCCTCAGCTCGCACTGACTATCAATCCTGTAAATAAGCAGTGAGCTGCTGCTCCAACTTAAGGAACTCTTCATCAGGTAGAAGATATCTCTGAATGATAGCCGTCACGTCCTTTTCAGTAACGTGATCGTAGTCCTGTTTGTTCTTAAATGGCAAATGTCCAGCCAGCTCACAAAGAGCAACGTTGAAAGCAGATTCCTCTTTGGCACCGAAGCAGGATTTTCTGGGCCAGACAACAACACGTACACCTCTCCTTGAACTGAAGCTCTCAGGCACTCTCGAAATGCCCCAGGGTGGACACCCTCTGGTGAAAAACAGGTTGTGTGCAGTATTGCACTCCACAAGGAAGTCTGTGACTTGGCAAATGGCTTCAGCTACTTTCTCCAGATCCTCTGGCTCTGTGTAAAATGAGAATCCGACAGGGAAGTCTTTCAAACTATAAAAGCCCTTTTCAGGGACCAGTGGCTTGAGTGGCAAACACTCGACCTTCAGTTCATAATCCAGGTAGTATGAATGCAGATGTAAATGATTGACTGACGCAAATGCCCCGAGACTGTTAAATCCAACACGAAAGCCTGGATCAGAGCTCAGGAACACAGATTCAATGCCAGTCTGGATGGCGAAGGAGGTTAGGATCTGTGGGAAACAACGTGAGGGTTCTGGGACCAAAAGACAATGTCCGAACTCCAGTGGGCTTACATTGATCAGCACAACCATCCTAGTGAAGGCTTCATCATCATCATCATGTGAATGTCCATTCCTCTCAGGTTGTCTCATCATCTCAAACATGATCTCCTCTGGGTTGACTTTGTTGAAGTTGAAGGTCTTACTGTTATACTGCTGCTGGATGCTCAGTATCTCCTGGGGCTTTCTTCTCTCCGTGCCTCTCTGTATGTTCAGCTGGGCCACGTAGCCGTGCGCTCCCGGCAGAACTCGGGTTTTTAAATCGCCCAGCTGGTACCTGAACAGTCCTCGGCTCATCCTGTCCGTCCAACCGGCTTTTAGAGTTATGTCGAACTTGGATTGCGGCGTCGGTGTCGTTACAGAACCGCTGCCGCTGCTGGTCCGAGTCCGACAGACTGTGACAAAATCCTGTTGGCTGTATCTAAAGTGCTGTTGCTCCTCCATGTTTTGGTTTGTTTATACTGGTCGATGGAATTGCTCGGCGTCGTATTAACGTGCCGTGACTCGTGAGCCTCCAGTCGGTCCAGCAGCGAGCCAAGGCGATCTTATTTTAAATTCTATCTAGAATTCATTCAATCCAGCGTGGGGATCCACTGCCGTGTCCGCCGCACGACCACCACAGAAGCCGCTATTTCAGAAGTGAGAACTGAGTCTATTCAATTTGATTCTGGTCGGACCGAATACGTGGGTGCACAATGCACGTTCCCTAGTTGGTTTCTTTCAAAATAAAATCATGAGTGGAAGACCGATTTTTCAAAAAATAAAACCGAAAACGAATGATTTAAAAAGAAAAAAGAAAAAAAATGTTTTTTATTTTTGTTTTATTCATTTATAATTCTAAAACTAAACAATGCCGGGGCTCTAATTTCAGGAAAAGTTAGACAATGTGCATATTTGTTTCTGTCTAAAAAACAGACACAGCATGGGGGCCGGGAGACTGAAATGCAGTGTTGGGACATGTGCACTACGTAACTTAATATATTACATAATATATTGCCAAAATGCAGTAACTTGTAATATAAATATATTACATAACAAAAATAATCTAATATATTATACTTTTCTTTCTGCATTACTGCATTACTTTCAATATTACTTTCTGTCAATCTGTCTCATTGTGAAATTATCTTGACAACTGCAGAACAACTGCAGAAGTTAAATAATTACTTATTTTCTATCATTTGTCATCGAATTATTTATGCAGGAGTGACGTTTTTTCAAGTTGATTTCATATGGATTTGGCCATATAGCCAAGTGCGCTTGCTTTATTGTAGGTATGCCACTGGCCTAGGCAATATTTGATTAATAGTGACACTAAATATTTAATTATATATTTTGTAAAAAAAAAAAAAAAAAAAAAAGTAATATGCAATAGAAATATTAATATATTACATTTGCTCCGACAGTAATATTGTAATATAATGTATTGCTTTAAAATGAAGGTAATATTTAATAAGTAATACATTAATAAGGTAAAGTAATATTCCCAACACTGCTGACATGGGAGGGCCTCAGGGGAGGGGACGAGTCACGACAGATGCAAATTAATCAATTATTATGACTAGGCTATTGCCTTTTGAACGTCACACAACTGCGAGCCGTGAATAGATGCTAATCTTCAGCAGCTACAATATGTGTCCAAAGAACAAACCCACAGGTGTAAGTCCAGTGTGGATACAGTTAAGATCTTTTAACTTACCATTGTTGGACAAGTATGACTGAAATCAAGTCTGGGCCATTAGTAGAGGGGTAAAAATAAAAGTAAAAAAAAAAAAGCTATTCAAGGGATATTTCACTTTTTTATCACATCTACTCAGCCTCATGTGATCACAACAGACACGCTACTTTATTCAGTAATTCGATATTTGATGTTCAAAAGATCTATCGAAAGCGTAAACCTGCATCACCTTTCTTTTCTAAAATGTACACGTTTTACAGAATGGCTGCCATTTACAGCAATACAGCCTAGTCCCTACCTTTGACTGTGCATTGTACAGTTTCGTGCACACAGGGGAAAAAACTGTTAAATGAGACTCAAAGAACTGTCCTTGTGTTGTTTTATCATATTTCATCAGGTGCTGTATGGTACGTTGCCAAACAGACAGCACGGGACATGTCTCACTTTACAGCTTTCGTCAATGTTGTATTCAACACCTCTATTGTTTTATGACATTATTAATCTGATACATTTTCAGTGTTCCTTGTTCCTTGTATTTGTTTTTTACCTTGTTTATCCTGTTACATTTGGCAATTTTGTAAAAAGGTCACACTTGCTGTTCACAAAACAAACCAGACAATTACCATTGCTATTAAGTAACCCTCTGCGGACGGTTAAAACTGAGGTTAGGGTTAGTGACCGACAACCTACATGGCTGGTTAAAACAGAGGTTAGGGTTAGTGACATACGACCTACATGGCTGGTTAAAACAGAGTTTAGGGTTAGTGACATACGATCTACATGGCTGGTTAAAACAGAGTAAGTAAGTAAGTAAACTTTATTTATAAAGCACCTTTCGCAGAGAGGCCTCACAAGGTGCTGTACATGCAAAACACACAATAATAGACAAATGATAAAAACAGATGCTATACAATTAAGCTAAAAGCAAAAAACAGAGAAAAAGAGAACAAGCTCTTCTCTAAGCCCATGCACCCTTTGGGGTGGGGTTTGCTCACTGTCCAATGGCAATGCAAATACTTTAGCAACTGTTGCTATCCAGGTCAAGCTTTCCTGGACAAGCTTTCCTCTTCCAACGTGCCCATTGTACAAGGCCGGAATGGGGAGGGCTTAGTGAAGAGCTAATTGAACAAAGCTTGTGGTAAATGGTGCTGATTAAAACTGTATATACCTATATGTAATGTTCTTGGATAAACATGTTTTTTTTTTCTTGCATAGTTCCTTTTGGGGATTTAACAGCTGTCAGGTTGTTTACCTGATCATCTTATCTCTAGAGCAACATATAGGCCTATATTGTGCTTTTTGTTAGGATAAGTAATAGTTAACATTCTTGAGTGACCAGTTACCCTAAGCTGAGGCTAAGCATCAACCAAAAAAATGAAAAATAAACAAAAAACAGGTTTAACATTAACATATAATGAAATGAAGACAGGAACATTATGTGAAATCCATGGGTAAAATCTATAGAGATGCGCAGTGACGTCACCGCCCCTGTTCCGGAAGTCTTTTTCCAATTCATTTTTCTCATAGACTTTTCGAAAATAATTTATATCAAGACGATTACGCCGCGGACAAAGCCAACTCGAGTCGTGACGAATCATGATGACACACACAAACTTTTGGGACAATAAAATAATTTCTAAGATGAAAAACGAAACAAAAAGTGTTGTATCATGCCACTTTCTACTTCTTCCCAATTATATATTATATGACGATATTGTGTGTTTGTTGTCACGATTTGTCACGACCCGAGTTGGCTTTGGCCGCGGCGTAATCGTCTTGATATAAATTATTTTCGAAAAGTCTATGAGAAAAATGAATGGGGAAAAGACTTCCGGAACCGGGGCAGTGACGTCACTGCGCATCTCTATTGCCAGTGAGTAAATTTAATGTTTAGTTAAAAATGTAGCCCGGTCTCCAGTCTGATTTGCTGCGTTCAGTGCATCTAAAATGTCACTTCAAATCAGTCTGGCCAAGAGCCTATCCCCACAGGTGGGTGAGGAAGGTTGAAATGCAGCCGAGGATTCCTCAATCAGAATCCTCGGCTGTGGTTTGTTTGAGGAAAAACACTAGTTCACATTCATTTGAACACCATCCAATCAGAAACAATGTGGATACGTAACGTAACAGGCAGGGGTGTAGTGGAGGGGGGACGCAAGGGGAAGGCGTCCCCCCACTTCTCACATCTAAAATATTTTTGGGTCTGAAAAAAATCATTAGCATGGTGAAATACATCTTGATGACATCATCAAGATGTGTTTCACCATGTTAATGAGTTTCCTTTTTTCTGAGTGTACAAATGGAACCAAATGGACCCGCTAGGGTCTATTTGGTTCACATTTGTACACTCTCAGAAAAAATAAAATAAAATGGGGGGAATTCCCCTTTCAGAGGCGTCCCCCCACTTCTAAAAGTACCACTACAACACTGGTAACAGGTGACATCAGGGAAATGCAAGTCAAACAGGCTCTTGCCAGACTGATTTAGTGACATTCTCAGATGTGCAAATGCAGCGAATCAAGCTGGAACCCATGAAATGTTCCTGCATTTTTGGCTAGTAATCACCAGGTTACATCTTATTATTAAATAATAACACGAGTTAGGCTACAGTTAAGATATTTTAAGAACTTAACATTTTTTTGTTTTCTTTCAAACCCACTGTTTGGAATGGCCGCTTGAAAAAAGAAATACAAGTCTGCATTTCCCCCGAGGTCCCTACTAGCATAGGCCCATTGTAGATTTGTCTGTCACTAAATATTTAAATTAATTTAAAATCCAAGGGTCCCAATGGAAACCAGCCTTAGCTCTGACTGTATGTTTTTTGCACACTGAAAATGTTAATATCAGCCAGTCAGTCAGTCAGTCAGTCAGTCCGGATTTGACATGGTCACGAAAAACCTCATGTCTCATTAGGGTGCAGGCTATGAGGTAGGCTATCGCAGGATCTCTCATGACGTACTGTATATGACATCTGTCGATGCAATCCAACACTCTAACAGTTAGAGTCTAACTGACCAGGCCGGAATGAACTTGCCTTTTTTTCACGATATAGCATGCCACATCCTTGCAAATAACAAATCGAACTTATTATCAATATATTGAAGTCAAGGTGAAGGCTTAATCCATCATTCCATATAAATTAATTCATTATCTTTATCCATTTAACAAATTAAACAGTTCTCGCCACAAGGACCCCTCCCACACACACACACACACACACACACACACACACACACACACACACACACACACACACCCACACACCCACACACACACACACACACACACACACACACACACACACACACACACACACACACACACACACACACACACACACACACACACACACACACACACTCATTCAGGGTGGGAAGAAACACTTGTGCAGGTTTATTATTCAAATGGTTTAATATAATTTCTAAATAAATCACCTAAATCTTACAATAACATGTATTTAACAGTAAGCTGAGTCACTTCTGAGTAAAATATAGACTACCTAACTTTGCGAGGGACAGTGACTAGCCAATCAGGCATCCTGGTTATTTTAGTCACCACATGCATGCCTGTCTAGATAAAACAGGCAGACTGGCAGAGCTGTCTATATCTGCCATTCAGTGTTGCTATACTCACCACCGTAGACACATCTTGAAATCACATCGACAAAGAAGGCTAACAAGGACAGAAAGATGGAACCAAATGAAGAAAAAGTAAGTCATATATATATTCTATGGCATAACATAACAGTAGGCCTAATGTGTTTAGACTTTGCTAACAGGTGCGGTGATGATAAGAAAAGACAACATAATCATGTTTTTATTCTTCTTTGCCTTACTGACTTACTGTTCAATATGGTTCCAACATAAGAAAACATGTTGGAACCATAAAGACAAAACAGTAAAGCTATATATCTTTAAGTGTGGCAACAGTTGGCAGTCTAGTAAGTCATGCTGCTGTTCTGAGGTTATTTTTACCTCTTGTGGTGCCAATGGACCTCTCTGGGGTACTAGTATATACTGTATTAATACCTTGCTATTTGGTCTTCCAAATAAACTGGGATATGTTTGTGAGTTTCCATTTCCGTTTTGCTTACTGTATTAATATTAATCTACAGTATGTGCTCTTACTGCTCTATAATAATGCATATCCTGCTCTAATAGAATGCTATAGGCCACTATACCAGGCGCCAGGCGGTAAGTCTCCATAGTTAATGACCATTTGTTATCGTTCTTGTTTTTGTAGATGGGGGCCACAGCTGATGACAAAGATCTAAATATAAACTTGAAACAGGATAGTGAGGTAAAGCTCACTGCTGCTGCTAAGGATTCCCAGTCATCATCCAAGCTCTTTGTCAATGGTATGTCATGTCACCCATCTTGTCATCACAATAGCCTTATGGCATTATTATGTTACAATGACTCGATTTTGCATCATTTAGATTTGTAATTTTGAAATCATTAGGATATAAATATCTACACATGAACATACCATACTGTTTAACATTATTGCATATGTAACCAAGTGATAAGGATCTACTGTAGTTGACTACGTCACCTTGTATTAAATCAAGGACATTTCCAGCCGGCTACACATACAACGTACATAAAGTACTAGTTGTTAGCAGTGTTGGTCAATATTACTTAGGAAAGTAACTTCTTTACTTTACTTGTTACCCCTTAGACAAAGTAATATCATTACTTTACTTATTACTGGAATTGAAGAGTAATATATTACTTATTACGTTATTACTTTCCCAAGTTCTCAACTCCCACCTTTGAAAAAATAGATATGTACAACATAATCTGTTTAGCTCCTTTTAGAACTGAATTCAATTTATTGGAATAATAATAGTCTCCAATCTCACAAACTGCACCTGAAAACAAAGCCAACAAAATCTGTCTCTTTGACTTTTTAAACTTTTTCACAATTGTTTTCAAAGACAGTTGAGGTCTTGTATTTAAAAATAAAATACAAAATAAAGCAGCAAGCGATTTGTAGTTTATATAACTGTGCGCAGGATGCAGCGTGTGGACTGGATCTACAATCTAGTGCACATCTCTGTTGTTACAGTACCTGTCGATAGCTTGTAAATCTGTTCTATTTTTGCATGCAACAACAAGCTCATTTTTTAAAAAGTAACTTGGCGTTACTTGCAAAGTAATGCGTTACTTATTACCCATTTTTGCAGAGTAATCTCGTTACTTTACTTTTTGGAGCAAAAGTAATAATATTACAGTAATATGTAATCTAAAATTAGTTACTGCCCAACACTGGTTGTTAGTCACTGTTTTCTTTCTGTTTTTTAGACATACACTCTATCTCTAGCTTGTCATACATTGTGTGTTTATTTTCAAAAGCAAATAATTAAATAATTCAATAATACATACTTACTTTTGAAATACTTGCTGAGGAAGTAGTCTGTATATTACACAGCTCATATGCATACATACCGTATTATGAATGCATGCTGTAAGTTACCTAATATCTTTGATGTTTCTTTTTCACACCAGGCCAGCTTCCGAATACTTCAAAGAAAGGAGAAGAAAAAACAGATGCTGCTGCCACAGATAAGGAAAAGGCCATTAAGCCAAAGCTTGAGATAACTTTCAGCACCTTCACTGTCAAAGGTGGTGCCGAACTTAAAGTAGATATTCCTGTGATTGGACACCCAGTGCCAAAGGTTGAATGGAAAAAAGATGGTCAAGCAATTAAAGAGACATCAAGGATGGATATTTCAAAAACCACAACATCAACAGTCCTTCGTATAAAAAATGCGAGCAGGGAACATTCTGGCCAATACTCTATCACAGCAACCAACAGTAGTGGAGCGATTACAGGAGAGATTACTGTTGTTACTCTTGAAAAGCCTGGCCCTCCTATTGGGCCGGTAAGGATTGATGAAGTCAGTTCTGACTTTGTCACCATCTCTTGGGAGCCACCTGAATACACAGGAGGCTGCCAGCTAGACAACTACATAGTAGAGAAACGTGACACCACATCCACCACGTGGCAGACAGTGTCAGCAACTACAGTAAGAACCACAATCAAAGTTACCAAGCTGAAGACAGGCACAGAGTACCAGTTCAGGATTTTTGCAGAAAACAGGCACGGCAAGAGCACATCGATCAACTCTCCCAACGTCACTGCGCAGTATCCCTTCAGTGAGCCTGAAGCTCCGGGCACCCCTTTTGTGTCCACGGTAACAAAGTACAACATGATAGTGGAATGGGCACCTCCTACCAAAGATGGAGGCAGCCCTGTAACTGGCTACCACCTTGAACGCAAAGAGAAGAATAGCATTCTGTGGACTAAGCTGAACAAACTTGTTATACCTGACACACGCTTCAAGACAGCAGGACTGGAGGAAGGTATTGAATATGAATTCAGAGTCTTTGCTGAGAATATTGCTGGTCTTAGCAAGGCTAGCAAGATATCGGAGTGCTATGTGGCTAGAGACCCATGTGATCCGCCAGGTGAACCTGAAGCTATTGTCATCACCAGGGAGCAGGTCACACTACAGTGGTCCAAACCTCATTATGATGGTGGAAGCACTATTACAGGCTATGTTGTTGAGAAGAAGGAGCTGCCCGATGGCAGATGGATGAAGGCCAGTTTCACCAGCATTATTGAAACTCAGTTTACAATCACAGGCTTGACTGGAGGTCAGAGTTATGAGTTTAGGGTAACTGCCAAAAATGGAGCTGGGGTTTGGAGCGCACCCTCACAAAGCTTAACTATTATGGCTCAAGATGTTATTGAAGCTCCAACAGCATCCATAGATCCTAAATTCAAGACTACTGCTGTTATGCAAGCTGGTGAGACATTCACTATTGATGCTGATTATTTTGGCAAGCCCCTCCCAGAAGTGAGGTGGTTGAAGGATGGAAAGGAAATCGACAAAAGTACACCCAGAATGGAGGTCAAAACCACCCTCACTCATACAACTCTTATCATCAAAGACTGTACACGGGTTGATGGGGGAAACTTTGTCTTGAGTCTAAGTAACATTGGTGGGAGTACTACTCATCCAGTTAATGTAAAGGTCTTAGATAGACCTGGTCCTCCTGATGGACACCTGAAGGTAAAGGTGATCAGTGCAGAGAAGTGCCAACTTTATTGGAACCCCCCTTTGAATGATGGAGGTGCCGGTGTAAGCCACTACATTATTGAGAAAAGGGAGACCAGCCGTGTCTCCTGGACTGTAGTTGAACCTGAAATTCAAGCAGCCTCTTACAAAGTGACAAAACTGGTGCCAGGCAAGGAATATATATTTAGAATTACTGCAGTGAATAAATATGGTACTGGCGAGCCCCTGGAGTCAGATCCAATGATTGCACAAAACCCCTTTTCAGTACCGAGTGCACCATCAACTCCTCAAGCGAGCACTGTGACCGGAGACTCAATAGTACTGACATGGGAACGGCCAGACAGCGATGGCGGCTCAGAGATTGATGGCTACATCTTGGAGAAGCGAGACAAAGACGGTGTCAGGTGGACCAAATGCAACAAGAGAAGACTAAATGACCTACGTTTCCGATGCACAGGTCTCACTGAGGGACATTATTATGAGTTTAGAGTGTCTGCAGAGAATGCTGGTGGTGTTGGTCCACCGAGTGAACCAAGTGAGTACATTAAGGCCTGTGAAGCTACCTACCCACCTGGTCCTCCGACCAACCCCAAAGTGACAGACCACTCCAGTAGTACAGTGTCCTTAGCCTGGTCTAAGCCCATCTACGATGGCGGAGCAACCATCACTGGATTCACAGTGGAAATGAAAGACGAATTGGAAGATGAGTGGACCACGTGCACTCCACTCACTGGGGTAGAGAACACAAATTACACTGTGAAAGGACTAAGACAGAACGCTGAGTATAACTTTCGCATTCGTGCCATGAACAGTACAGGACTCGGAGAGCATGTGGATGTACCAGGACCTGTACTTGTAGCTGAGAAGCTGGAGGCACCTGAGATTGAGTTAGATGCTGATATGAGGAAGATGGTGAGTGTCCGAGCTTGCTCCACGCTGCGTCTCTTTGTCAACATCAGAGGAAGACCCGAACCTGAGGTCAAATGGTCAAAGGCAGAAGGCACTCTCAATGGACGTGCACAGATTGAAGTAACTGGTACCTACACTGTGTTACTTATTGAAAATGTTAATAGACTTGACACTGGCAAGTACGTGTTAACTCTTGAGAATTGCAGTGGCACCAAATCAGCATTCATCAGTGTCAAAATATTGGACTCCCCCAGTGCACCAATTAACCTTCAGGTGAAGGATGTTAAAAGAGATTCTGTATCCATCTCCTGGGAACCACCTCTCATTGATGGGGGAGCAAAGATCTCACATTATATTGTAGAGAAGAGAGAGGACGCCAGAATGGCGTTCACAAGTGTCTGTAGTAACTGTGTGAGAAACTCATACAAGATCGACAATCTACAGGAAGGATCCTTCTACCATTTCCGGGTGCTGGCTGCAAATGATTTTGGCGTGGGACTTCCAGTAGAGACAACTGATGCTGTCAAGGTGTCTCAGGCTCCACTGCCTCCTGGCAAACTTATAGTGTGTGATATAACCTTCAACAGTGTGAAACTCTCATGGGAGAAGTCTGAACATGATGGAGGAAGCAAAATCACAGGCTATGTTGTAGAGATGCAGTCCAAGAGAGATGACAAGTGGACAGTATGCACTGAGATTAAAGCTCTGGAGACAACTATTACTGGATTAACAACAGGAGAGGAGTATTTCTTTAGAGTATCTGCTGTTAATGACAAAGGAAAGAGTGAACCAAAGGCCCTGGCCATGCCTCTTATTGTGAAGGATGTTGCCTTTGAGCCCTTCATCACTCTTCAATCCAACACATATGATGTCAGGGCAGGGAATGATTTAAAGATTGATGTTCCATTCAAGGGAATACCTCAGCCTGAGGTGACCTGGACAAAGGATGGCAACATGCTCAAGGAGACAAGCAGAGTAAATGTTCTCACATCTGATGCATCATCTCAACTTGTTATCAAAGATGCCAGCAGGATGGATGTTGGAGTGTATGAAATAACTTTGACCAACTCAGTGGGAACCAAATCAGCAGAGATCTTAGTAAACATTCTTGAAAGACCTGGACCGCCAAGCGATATTATTGTGGATGAAGTGAGTGCTGACTTTGTCTCACTGTCATGGCAACCCCCGGTTTATAATGGTGGGTGTCAAATAAACAACTATGTTGTAGAGAAGAGAGACACAAGCACCACAACATGGCAGACAGTATCAGCAACAGTTGCCAGAACCTCAATCAAAATCTCACGTCTGACACAAGGCATTGAATATCAGTTCCGTATCGCAGCAGAGAATCGCTACGGCAAGAGCCACTTCGTTGACACTGAAGCAGTTGTGGCCCAGTATCCATTCAAGCCACCAGGTCCTCCAACCAGCCTCCATGTTGGCCATGCTTCCAAGTCCTTCATGGTGGTTGCTTGGAACAAGCCAGACAGTGACGGTGGCAGTCCTATCATTGGTTATCACATCGAATGCAAAGATCAAAGCAGTATATTATGGACAAAGTTAAACAGAGTGCTGGTGTCAGAAAATCAATTCAAGGTAGCGAGCATTGAAGAGGGTCTAATATATGAGTTTCGTGTCTGTGCTGAGAACATAGCCGGCGTCGGGACCTGCAGTAAGGCTTCTGAGCCTGTTGCTGCTAGAGATCAATGTGATCCTCCATGCAACTTAACAGTGTCTAATATAACTAATGACACTGTATCTCTCTCCTGGGACAAACCAGAATATGATGGCGGAGCCAAGATTACCGGTTACATTATTGAGCATAAGGAGCTCCCAGATGGCTGCTGGCTTAAGTGCAACTTCAACAATTTATTAGAGACCTCATTTGAAGTGACAGACCTTACAGAAGGTGCGCAATATGAGTTTCGTGTTATTGCTAAAAATTCAGCTGACCTCTTTAGTGCGCCCTCTGAGGGCACTGGAGCTGTCACAGTGAAGCATGATGTGGAACCACCTGCTATTGGCTTGGAAGACAAATTCAGACAAGTGGTGGTTGTCAAAGCAGGGGAACTGTTCAGAATAGATGCTGATATCTCAGGCCGTCCCCTCCCTACAGTGTCCTGGTCTAAGAATGGTAGAAATATTGATACCAAGGGAAGAGTTGAGATAACCTCCACAAAAACAAACACCTCTTTACTCATCAAAGACACCATTAGGAAAGACTCTGGACAGTATGTTTTGACTGTAAAGAATGTAGGTGGCACCAGAACTAAGACGATCAACTGCAAGGTGCTGGACAGGCCTGGGCCGCCTGCTGGACCATTGGAAGTGTCTGGACTTTCAGCAGAAAAATGCACACTGAACTGGGCCCCCCCTTCAGAATCTGGTGGAGCTGAGATCATGTACTACATCATTGAGAAGTGCGAGACCAGTCGTGTAGCCTGGACTTTGGTATACGGTGATATGATGGCGACAACATGCAAAATCACTAAACTCATCAAAGGAAATGAATACCTATTTAGGGTGAGGGCAGTGAATAAGTATGGTGAAGGTGAAACTTTAGAAAGTGAGCCTATTAAGGCAGTGGATCCCTATTCCCTCCCATCTGCACCCACAGAAGTGGAGGTGACTAGTGCGTCCAGTGAATCGATGACAATCTGTTGGAATAGACCTGCCTCTGATGGTGGAAGCAGCATCACTGGTTATGTCATTGAGAAGCGGGAGAAGCAGGGCCTGCGCTGGGTCAGAGTTAATAAGAAACCTGTGTATGACCTGAGAGTCAAAGCCACCTGCCTTCGTGAGGGAAGTGAGTATGAATTTAGAGTCTTTGCAGAAAATGCTGCAGGCCTCAGTGAGGCCAGCGATCCAAGTCCACTTACTTTAGCAGAGGATCCCAAGTTTCTACCTTCTCCTCCAGCAAAGCCCAGCGTAGTTGATTCCACCAGGTCCTCCATCACCTTGTCATGGAACAAGCCGCTGTTTGATGGTGGCAGCGCTGTGACTTGTTACAGAGTTGAATACAGGAAAGTGAGAGATGAAGACTGGTGTGTTGGCGTTCTGAACACAGAAAACACAGAGGCCACAGTAACTGGACTCACACCAGGGGAGGAATATGTGTTTGTCGTCAGATCCATAAACAAGATGGGTGTGAGTGAGCCCAGCCTCGAGTCGGATCCTCAAGTATCCATGGAAAGAGAGGAAGAGCCTGTGTTTGACATTACCAATGAGATGAGGAAAACACACCTTGTAAAGGATGGAAGCACATTCACTTTGAACGTGCCATTCAAGGGCAAGCCTGTTCCTAGTGTGACATGGGAAAAAGCAGATGTAGAGCTGAGAGTCAGGGGGTTCATCAACACCACCAGCTGTGCCACTTCCTTGACAGTCGAAGGGGCAACAAGAGATGATTCTGGAAAATACACAGTGACACTGCAGAATGCAGTTGGAAAGGCTAGCTTGACTCTGAACGTGAGGGTGCTGGACTCCCCTGGCCCTCCAACTCAAGTCACAGTCAAAGATCCAACCACAACCTCTCTCACCGTTACCTGGGACACCCCGGTGAATGAGGGAGGTGCTCCTGTAAACAACTACCTTGTGGACATGCGAGAGATCAGCCTAAGGGGATGGACAAGAGTTACTGAGACCTGCCACCGTCTGTCCTATAAGGTGGAAGACCTGGTGGAGGGAGCTATCTACTTCTTCAGAGTCATGGGTGAAAACGAGTACGGCATCGGCGTTCCATCTGAGACCAAAGAGGGAACCAGGACAGGTACTGAACTACATGTACACTGTAATACATTTTGCTGTACATGGAGTGCATGTGATAACATTAATCTGCTCAGTCAGCTGTTACTGTCTTCAATTTCACTATCATTCCTTAACACACACATTAAAAGGGGTAAAACATAATATTTATAATTTAATAATTTAATTTCAACAGATACAGTGTAACATTTTGCATTTGCATTTAAGACTATATATATCATGGGTAATCATATGGGTAATCCTTCCCATTTCGGCTAAACATGCTTTACAATGTATTAATACTGCAATGTAGATATGCAAGTTGAAGTTCTGTCTTGAAATTTACTTGAACAAAAGTAAAGGTAACATACTTAACAGGTTCTAAATCTAAAAAACACATCTTTGTTAGCCATTGTACACATTTTCTTTCAAAATCTACAAAATAGGTCTAAGTAAAATTCAATACAATACAATACAATACAATACAATACAATACAATACAATACAATACAATACAATACAATACAATACAATACAATACAATACAATACAATACAACATTTTTCCTCTGAGGTGTAGTGGGTAGAAGTAAAATGATTGCAATTGCAAATGCTGAATATTAAAAAAAACTTCATATATACAGTATACATTATATAAAAAATAAATACCTCAAATACTGTACATGCACATACCTACTTTGCCCCACTGTCCAATAAAATTGTCCCTGGGACAATGTAAAGATATATTGTGATGAATTTACTCTCCACATCATCACCCTGGAACAAACTGGAAATGACCAAAGCAAAATTTTAGATATGTTCCAATGCTGTTTTCACAATGTAAGATTTTATTATTTGTTTATTTGTTATTTCTATTATTTATTATGACTCCGTGGAGAATGTGACTTATCTATTTAATTGTTTGTTTTAATTTCAGAAAAAGCAAGCTGGGAATAGTAAATGGACCTTCTCCGCTTCCTAAGGCCGTACAAGTCACCACCAACTGTTCCTGGGAACCCCATATGCTGTCATTTGTACAAAGATGTCTTGAGTAGGCTACTGCTAGAAACTCACCCATCTGCAGTATTTTGTGATTGTATTCTTAATTCAAGATTTTCTAAATTTAAATGCTTTGAATGAAGATTGCATTATTTTATACAATATTTGTAGGAAGTCTACTTGATAATGGAGTTGATTTAACAGAAAAGGTCTACATAAGGTCTACATAAAGGTTATTGTGTTTTTGTTTTATTTATCTAGTCATTTACAACTACATGATAGACCACAATAAATGAAAATATGTTGATGTTGTTATCATTTTACAGTTGCTTGCAAACATAACACACCAGGGTATTGCATCCTCATATTGTATGATGCCTACTTGGTCTGAAACACCGTTATATAAGCTAAGTGAAAAGAAAATAGACCAAAGCAGTAAAATAATGGAATTTATTTGATTTAAAACGTCATTCAACATTTTGGCCCCCAGAGAGCGCTGTTCACTAATATGGGACAGCCACCCTGTAGGCCTAGGCTACTCTGCCTGTGTTCTCAGAGCCTTGAAGAGTATAGACAGTTACGCAAACTACGTCTACTTCATAGGGCCAGTCCAATGGCGGCTCTAATACATAAACTTCTACTGGGAAAGTCCTGAACCGGAAGTAGGCGGAAATGTACTGGACGGAAGCAAGAGCCAAGCTTTAATGTTACACTATTCTATTTAATAGAATAGTCTAACATAAACATTCAGTTATTACTGTAACATAATTTAAGATCGTCTAAAATAATTCTTATCTGCGCCGCCTTCGCTGAAAACAATGGATTTCCAACGCCCGTTTGTCCCTCTTTCAGGTGCATGAAGAGCTTTCGAGCGCTTACTTTCTGACCCCTCAATATTGCAACTGTTCTATGAGATGCGCGCTGTATGCAAATAGTGCTACTATGGTAATCCGCTACGCAAACACGTACAGGAAAAGGAAAGGAAGTAATCAGTCAGGCGTCGGAGCTAGTAAACTTCGACTGAGTAACAACACAAGGTGCCTTTTAAAGTT
This sequence comes from Benthosema pterotum, assembly GCA_039105355.1. Classification (NCBI taxonomy): domain Eukaryota; kingdom Metazoa; phylum Chordata; class Actinopteri; order Myctophiformes; family Myctophidae; genus Benthosema; species Benthosema pterotum. The sequence continues at coordinate 34,371,652 of CM076969.1, forward strand.
TAGAAATACAAATACACAATGGGAACCTCAGCAAGCCAACTGGGGAAGGATGTATTGAATGAATATCAAGTAAGTAGCAAATAACGATGAGGAAGTGTCGAAACGCTGAAAACTTTACTGCTCAACTATTTTCCGAGCAAATGGAGAAAAAAAAAAAAAACATTCAAAATGATCTCACTGTTTACAGCAATTTGCTTGGAAGTTGCCAAAAGTAAATTCAAGAACTTTGTGTGGTGGTAGTTACACACACATAATTACAGCATGAAGTCATGTCAGTCATCTAAATTAACTTATTTTTCGTCTCGAGCTATTTGTAATGTATCCATCCATGGTTCTGTCCAATAGGCGTTGTCATGTATTGTTGTCTTGTATTTTCAGGAGTTGACATTTCTAACAAAGCAGGAAATTCTTCTGTAAGTATAGGCTAATGTTTGACTGCATGTAATCACATGTTGACATTATGATATAAACATACTAAACGCCTTGGATCAAAACTGTCAGACAGAGCTTTAATTATTTGTATTAAGTCTTCATTCTTTCTTAAGTCCTCAATGGGAAAACAAGTCTTAAGTACATTTTCTCAAGTACAGTGCTTTAGTAGTAGTGATAAGGTATTTTAGTGAGTATTTCAAATCTTCAGTAGGCCTACTGTTATACTGCACAAATGAAGTAGTAATGTAGTACATTCATAGTAGTTTAACTAAGTTCTATTTTGGCCGTGTGGTAAGATTGCCTTGGAGAGCTGCTATTTTCTAAAGATGTGTATATATTTTTATTAGTTGAAGTTTGACATTCTGTGTAATGAGTACATTTACATTTGTTGGTCCTTTGGTATGTTTTGATGCCAATAGTTTTGTACTTTTACTTGTGACAGTATTTTTTTTTTACATTTCTTAATTGATTGGAAGTTTTATTAACAGCTTGGAGATTTACTGTACAATTCAGGCACAACTCAATACAAGGCTGACAAATGTGAATGGAAAACAGGTTAAGCTTACTCTTGTTATTGGAGGTAAAAGAGAAATATACAAGGAGGGGGAAAGGGGGTAGGAGGGGGAATCATATTTTTACGTAGGCTAGTTTCGAATTGCAGCCATCCGGTTTTGAAGGAGTCATTTTAGTGGCATAGGAGCGAAAGGAAAAGTCCCTTGTTTCTGCCGAACCTAGGTTTCACAAGGTGTGCTGTACTCCCTCTGGTGGGAGTCGACTTCATTTACATTAGGGAAGTATTTGGACAGGTACATGGGGATTTTGGTATTGTATAGAATCTTGTGCACCAAATCCATTGCAAGATGTTGTACTATCTGTCACCAACCCTAAGCCAACTCAGTCTGTCCAAGTTTGGTAGGGATGGGGTGTGTTTGGGGAGTGAGGCTGAGTAACAGCTTGACCAGTTTGTTTTTGGAGCTCTGTACCCTTGTTTTGCTTTGATCTTGATGTGCTGTGGTACCAAGAAGTACCGTACAGGCATCATCGAAGAAACCTACTAGGGCTCTTGTGGTCTTCAAGCTGTTTTTGTTGACCAGTGAGAGTGAGTAGATCTTGTAGAGGAATCTAGTTATTTGACTGACCTTTTTAATTACGTTGGTGGCAATTTTATCACCAGATTTGCCTCTGTGTAATGTTGTGACCAACCTTGCTAAGCTTACTATCCAAAGAAAATGGATTCAGTTTTTTCCCAGGTTTGTTATCAGCAAGCCAGGTTCAGAGCTGAGGCCTTTACCACCTGAAGTTTGTTAAAGTCCAAAACTAGCAGCGCCGACTTGTCTGTGAACAGGAACAAATTGCAATCACAGGCAAACATTGGCATTAGGGCATTAACCAAACACGTTTTTTTGCTAGTCGAATCAAATACTTTGGTAGCCGAATAATTGTCGACTAGTCTATAGTGATATATATATATATATATATTTGTTTTTGTTTGCCATTTTACACATTTTATTGTTGCCAATAAAATGTGTGATTCTAGACTTCCCATTGAAAAAATGCAGGCCTATTGCACTACTGTAACTCAGTTACATTTTGATAACCATAACGAATATTGATAACCATAACGAATAGTGAATTAATAGTCGAATAGTGTTTCGCTAGAATAATCAAATCGCCAAATATTTAGTTAATGCCCTAATTGGCATAGATCAATCCTTTACTTCAAAAATGGTGGTACTTTTAACCACCACTGATTATCTTTACTGTATACATAAATAAATCTGACCGTTTTGATCCAAGTCTGCAGACATACTGCTTACTGCTATAACAATGAAGCCTTCTCTGTACTATTTATGCATGTCAACATTTTAAGTTTGCTTGGTGGCTGCCTGAAATTCACTATACATCTTTATTCTTTAGTGCACACAAGCGTTTCAATGAACTGATGGTCAAAGAAGGTGGAACTGAAAACCCTCCCCGTGTGTCTATGGGGACCATTCTTACACTGCCGGAGCTCAAGGTATGATGATAAATTGTGTGCTTGGTTATTGTAAATGCTTATTGACCATGTACTGTTTACTTGGTCCGTCTCCTGAGGCTGTGTAAAGAGGAAGCGTTATTCAGGTATTCAGAACATTGATAAGGTATGACTGACCCTTGTACTCTTTTTGCCAACTCCCACAGTCCAACCCTTTTCGTAAGCGAATCTGTCAGGTATTCTCGACATCCGAAGCCAAGGATGGAAGTCTCACCTTTGAAGACTTCCTGGATCTGCTGAGTGCCTTCAGTGACTCTGCTACACTGGAAATCAAGTCCCACTATGCATTCCGCATTTTTGGTAACATGTTCATACATTTCAGTATTGCTGCAACTATCAATTAGCTTCTCAGTTATTATTTTATACTTTGCATTTTCGATGAATTGAATAATCTTAAAGTGTTTTCTAAATATTCATTTTTTAAATATCAACGAATGAAAGAAAATTACCTTTGGTAGATTAACCATGTAAGCCCTAATCAACAGTCTCGACACCATTGTGACACTTTTAGATCTGCTGTCTTCCCAATTATTAAAGATATTGCATTTATTATTAAAAATCTATATTAAATTGATTAGTTGGTACCAGAGAGGCATACTTTTCATTGATGTCAGTTTGAAGGTTGATGCAGGTTTGTATTATTTATTTAGATTTTGATGACGATGGTACACTGGATCAAGGGGACCTGGAGAAACTGGTAAACTGTCTGACTGGTGAGACGGACGACACAAGATTGACCCCTGAGGAAATGAGACAACTCATTAGCAATGTGAGAGTTTAATGATGATTCTTGTATAAAAAAGATAACTGTGGGTCAACGTAAGTTTCCAAAACCTTTTCAGAAACCCAAAAGGAGTACTCGCTGGGACCTACACTTAGAGAAATACATTAGCCGATCTGCAAGTGCACAAAACATTGTGATGCAAACGTATTTAACAATTCTGGAAATTTTCGATTGAAAAAAAAAAAAAAAAAGATTAGATTGATTACCTTCAAGTTGAGGCCCATAGAAACAGGCCCACGACCCAAAATGGATTGTAAATATTTGTTTGGGTAACTCTGGTCTAACAGATTGATATTTTTTCCCCACACCTTAGATTCTTGAAGAGTCAGACATCGACAAGGACGGAACAGTGAATCTCTCAGAGTTTCAACACGTCATTTCACGATCCCCAGATTTTGTCAGGTGAATAATTCTAATTACCATTTGGACAAAATGTCTATTTGTGCACAATATCATGTATGATAGCGTATCAAAGTCGCCAGTCGACCATGAAAAAGCCATATCTGTATCGAATCAGTTTTATGATATCTGTCATGATCACAATATGCATCTCGAGATTGCATTCATCGTAATCTTAAATAGTATGGCTGACAATGACATACAATTGTCTTTTCCTCCAGTTCTTTCAAGATTGTGCTGTGAAGACAGGATATGGAAAAGGATTCTCACACATCTACTGTTTTCCTATTTCACTTGAATTTTAAATTTGTTTTGCCTTAATTTATATTTACCTGGATTTTTATGTCAGAGCTGTATTATGTAATGTCTATGCAATTAAACCCTTTCCTATCATTTTTATATAAAGGAAAATAAAAACATATGTTGTGTATATGTAAGATACATTGTTGTGTATGCTTGTCTTTATATTAGCATAATTTCTATTCTTGTATAAGGTTTAGGGCCTATTCAGTTTAGGGCCTATTCAGCAACTGGGAAACCATGAGTTGGCCAATTTCGCCCTCTAGTGGGTAACTTATAGGGGCAACTTTGAGAGGTAGGTCAGATTTGGGTAGAAACCTTTTTGTCTAATCAAGGCATATTTTAAACAGAAAAGGAGTCGGAATTCAACCTTTTCACAGGAATAATGGTTTGTGACCTCACTCAGGCTACTTCTGGCTTCCCAGTGCCACTACAGGAAAGGGGACAAGTTACATTCTTCGTTCATACCCTTAGGACAGTTTGAAAACGGTGGATCCAATGACATTCCCTTTGTAGCAGTAACTTTTCATAGTCACCCCCTCTGCGATTGAGCCACACTTTCTCAATACCAATGCATTTTAGTTAATCGATTTTGTGACTATATTCAGTGAAGTGGCGTGCTACAGGTGCATGTAATATCTACCCTTCGCACATTGCTTCTGTGTTCAGTTAGTCTGGTTTTGAGTTTGCGAGCAGTTTGTCCAATATAATATTTCCCACAGGGGCAATATAGTAAATAGATTACGTGTGTGGTGTTACAGGTAATCAATGATTTAATGGGATAGACTTTCCCCATGTACGTGGGTCTTTGAAAGTAGTGGTTTTGACCATATTAACACATGAGGCGCAAGATCTGCAAGGTAAACTTCCCATAATCATAGGTTCCGGTCTGAGACTAGTGGCTCTCTTGTAGGTAAATAACGGAGGATGTTGAAAAACATTGTTCAGGGTTTTGTCAGATGCCAGAATGTGCCAGTGTTTATTGACGGCATCTAGATAGCCGGGCTTATGGAATTGAAGGTGAGTATACAATTAACAGAAAATGGTTTCTTAGTTCTTATTCTCTTGGTAAATAACATTTTTCTGTCAACTTTGTTTACTTTCTCAGCAGCTTGTCGAAGGCATGGTTCTGGATAACCCTTCTCTTTGAACCTGTTCAACATTTTGCCACTCTGAGAGTGGTAGTCGGTTCTGAGCTACAAATCCGCTTTAACCTGTACAACTGGCTGACTGGTAAGCTACGTTTCAAAGGGGCAGGATGGTGACTCCTAAATTGTAACAATTTGTTTTTATCAGTAGGTTTTCTGTATATAGAGGTTTTTAACTCATTTCCAGACTTTGAGATTGACACGTCAAGGAAGGTGATTGTTTCTAGATCTTTCTCCATTGAGAATGAAATAGAATCAACACAAGTGTTTATGAAAGCTCTGGAGGGTCTCCAGGTCACTAGACCACACCATAAAAATGTCATCGATAAACCTTGAATATTGTTTGATAAAGGGTTTGTAGATACTGTTGTAGACGTGGTCTACTTCGAACTTTCCCATAAACAAACATGCATAAGCACAGGCTGATGGGGACCCCATGACTGAGCCATGGAGTTGCTGGTAGTAACCATTTTCAAATACAAAAGTGTTTTTGTTAAGAATAAAATGCATTAATTCAATAATAAAAGCATTTGGGGGTGTGTGTTCTACTCCAGGAAATCGTTCAGAGCTTCCAAACCCAATGTATGAGCTATGTTAGTATATCAAGAGTCACCAACCAGTCATCTTCACTTAAGTCTTTAATGTTTTCAATCTTAGTTAAGAAATCTGTGGTATCTTTCGCATAGGACGGTAAGGCTTTGACCAAATCTTGAACATGGAAATCAACAAACTTTGAAATATTTTCAGTTACAGAACCACAACCAGAGACTATGGGACGTAGGGTTTTTTTTTCTGTCATTGTTACCTTTACACCTGAAGAAGGCCGGCACGGCTGAAACTGTCGTGTGCATCTACTGCAAAGTACAAAGAAATGTAAGCAGAAATGAATAAACTACAACACTCCTGCAACCTGTCGTGCGACCCACCTCCTTTTTGATGTGATGTTTGGATAACGCACCAGCCAACGTTGTGACGCGGTCCAAGGTCCAGTGTAAACAATAATCAAACTCCCACAGCATATACTGTATTTTAAGATGTAACCACTTCCTCATTGATCGCTGCAACAAAAGTGTTCCATGCACCACATACTACATCTACAACACGTAACCCTTTCTCCTTGAAGAAGTCCACATGCTGTGGTTCATCTGAGCTCAGTTGGGTCTTGTGTCCTAGCTGGCCATAGTCACCTGTATCAAACATTAATAAATGGTTAGTGCATGCCACAAGTTATAAGTGAATACCTTTTTTATTTTTTATAGCTGGATTACAGGCCCAATGTGTTATTATTAGCTTGTAGCTCAGATGAATGGGTTTTCTTCCCCACAAATGATTTGGTTAGAGTTGGCACTAGGAATTACATCTACAGAGTCAAAGTACACAAGATGTATTTTTTATTAACCAGAGAAAGCAAATTACTTGATGGTTTATAAGATACATTCTTACCCCACCCCCAAGTGTAGAGGTCACCATTGTCTGAAATTCAAAATAAACTGTAAAATGAATGATCAAATGTGGATGGTGATCTGATGAAAATCTGGTAACAGATTTAGTACAGCTCAAAGGTTTCTTACCGGTTACTGCTGCAGTGTGTCTGGAACCACAGCTGACCTTAGTGACTTCACATGGTGGATTAATGTCCAACAGGGCTGGGAACGCCTGGATGGATATGAACACGTCGCTCTGCTTCTCACCTTCCTGTGTCTCATTGCATGTAGATGTGTTGGCATCTTGGCACAATTCTGGTGTGCAAAGTACAGGTTTACAGTTAAAGCTTAAATTATTCACAAAGAGATTAAGTGATGTTTTTGTAATGGTAGATGAAAATGGTAGATTTTCTCTAGCTTTGGAAAAGTTCAAGTGGATCATATTCCCCAAAAGGTTGCCTGTCTGTTTCGCAGAGTCCTCCAAGTGTTACGTTTTCCCCTCCAAAGAAAAGCAGCAGTTCCACAAGCTCACAACACACAGTTCAGCTATTTTCCCAAAAAAATATTCTCCTTGTAAGACATACCCAGAATATGCAAGTGAAATGAAAAATAGACTAACCAGGTGGCTGTCTCCTTCCGTGCTGCTCTTTTCGTAGAGTCTGTGATGGGAGGCCGAGCTGGCCACTCTCATTCCATCCCCACACATACAGGTCACCTCCAGCTGTTGACAACATTCGTCTAGATTACCTGTATGCTTATAGCCGACCTGCTTGTGCTGTAGGTCTGACTATTCCATTGTACACCACCGTCACACAACAGAGCAGAGCATAATGAGCCATTTGTCTCACCACTAATGCAGGCAGAGTGCCACCCTCCAGCAGCCACAAAGCTCATTGGCAACCCCAAGAGGGCCTCAACCGCCCTGGGCTCCTGCTCAGAACTGAGCACTTCATGTCCCAATTGGCCGTGGCTATGTATGAATGATTGAATATAATTAGTAAATAATAATAATAATAGTAAAAACATTAATGCAACTAAGTCGGCTAAAGCTAAAGCATGCAGGGCTAATATTGCTTGATCTTTTACCTGCCTGACCCCCAGGTGTACATGGCTCCAGTTGCACTGAGAAGTAAGGCATGCGCGGCCCCCAGTGCTAGATGGACTGCCTTTAGCTGTGGAGACAGAGGACGATAGAGGGGAAGCTCTGCAGCTATGTATCCTCCTGGGACTAATGGGAGATGAAGTGAGGTCTCTAGAATGAGAAACAATGTATAGGCAGATAGACAGGTAAAATAAATGCTGCATCAGTGCATTTACTTGACACATCAACACTAGCTCTACCGCAGCCCCATGTTCTAATTGGTGTCATTTGCCACTCTCAAAGCTAAATTAACATTCAGGACATCATTAGGAGTAAGCTACCAGATTCTCCCGGCTGTGTTTTCATGTCCATGCTCCAAACGAGCGTCTTGTCGTTGTTTCCAGTTTTCCAGGTCTCTATCCTGTCAGGAAAAGCCAGTGTCACGTATTCTTCACTTATCTGAGCATCCTTGCAACCATGGCAACCTGCTTCTGTCACTCCTCCTGAGCCAAAGCCCGACAGGCACAAACGACTATCACCTAAATAAAAAGACAATAAGCTACACGTTATATACACTAGCTTTTACTCAAATGCAATCACGATCGCCAGCTTAGCATATTATAATTATACATATGGTGTATAATAGTGTGTTACCTTCTAAATATAAAGATGCTCTCCTGCTCCAACTTGCTCGTATTAGACTAATATGTATTCTCTTGTTCGTGTCTTGTTGACAGCCGGATGCATCCACATTATAGTCTTTAACATTGGTCGGATTAAGTAGCTTGACGGTGCAACCCTGGTCTCTTTTTAACTTCTCGTTATTATCACATATTTGTCCGAAAGCGTTGAAGCCAAATCCAAACCAGTCCATTGGTGCAACCGCTGGAACTCAACTCCACGACACGGGCACGCACCGAGCTGCCGAAGATGTTTCCTCTTTGCAAACATGCGTCCCGCAGTTTCTCGCAAAGTTTATATCCTTTTGAATACAGTGTAAAAGATTGCGCATGCGCTAAATAGAAGGCTCTGCCCAGTTGCGACATTGACGGGTCAGAATCCGAGCGCTCGAGCTTGTTCATGAAGCCTGAAAGAGGGACAAACTGGACCTGGAAATACAGTTTTGAACGAGGGCGGCGCATGCATCCAATGGATTTCTGCCTACTTGACCTCATCAAGTGAACGGAGTTTGCGTAACTATGTAAATACTCAACACAAATCCCTATTTTAAAAGCATTGAAAAGAAAAAAGAAATATACGCGTGTCTGTCGGATAGAACCTCATTATGTCCAAAAGAGTTTCAAAAGCGTTGGACAGTGGAAGTTGCATGTTTGAGCTTGTGGATCTGTAGTTTTGAGTGGTGCCTTCTAGTGTGTGACAAGTTTTCTATGTTATGATCAGCATGAAGAAATGCTCCAAATTTCCAAACAATAAATATCGGAAATTGAGTGGCGTAGGCATGTAACACCATTTACTCAACTCAACTCAACTCACAATATAAGATTTTTATTATAACAATTATTTTGAAGACATTTTATTTCTCTCTCACAAAGTAGTACTTCCTTATCTTATTGTTTTTACAATAGTGTGTTCTCTCTTATAATGCAGTAGCAAATGGGTTATCAGTTCTTTTACAATTATTAAATTTGTCACCAGTTTTAAACAATTTTAATACATTCACAATGAATCATTGCATGCCTTATGTGGAATATAATTTAAAAAGTAAACAAAACAACAAACCAAACAATGTCACATAGAAAAAACAAAACTAAATGTGTTGTGCAAAGAAAGAATATATTAGCAGAGGGACAGGAATAGAAAAATGAAATGTATTAAATATTTGGTCTCCAAGTTGAGTGCTACATTATTGTTTGATGAACATGATATTAGTGAAAACAAGTATAACATAAGTAGTAAAATAAAAATAAGGCATGGTTGTTCACGTAAGACATGTCAGCATTGGAATAATTCATACTGCTCCCAGAGAGAGTCACAAAGCTGCTCACCACTGTGTGGAGGCTGTTGGTTCAAATCCAGTGTGCTTTGTCAGATATAATTTATATCTGAACACAATCGCCCTGTGTTTGTGGTGTCCCAGTTATTTTTGTAATACGTCGTACTAGACTATATGTGCACTCCAAATAACCAATGTCCGGCTGTACACACAAAGTTAGGCTGTCTCTCCATTTTCACCCTCTGTTCTCTTGATGATGCCATACTCTATAGCTGTGTCCAGACAGCTCTGTGCTAGCGCGGAGACAGCCTCTTGTTCTTGTCCACCCTTGGCCATGACAGAAAGGATCTCCATTGTCTCGCTCTCCATCAGTGTCTCAGCCAGACTCTTGTCTGCCTGCATCATGTGTAGAACAATGGCAACTCCACGATGACGCAGGTCCACCGTTGTCACTAGAAGCAGTGCCTGCAGGATTGTCAGCCACTGGGTAGTCTAGAAGACAGGACACAAAGTTAACTAACAAGGGACTCTTAACCATGTTAAACCTAAAAGGTTGTAGACCAGACCACCACAAGGCTCTACAGTACAGCATACTAAGCCTGTGTTTGCTTCTACACCAAATATCTACAGAATATAGCCAAAACTACCAGGACTCATGTGACTCATTAACTAGAGGACCTACTAGACTAGAGGATCTGCTTGTATTAAACAACCTTAAACTTATCAGCATTGTTGCTCTTTCTATCCGCAAAGCAAGTGTTTGATAAAAATCCACCATAGACATGTTATAAGTAAGTACTTTCTGTCAGTAAATACATGTGCTGGATTTGGGAGGCACTTATTTGTATTAATGGGTTGGACTGGTGCCTCCTGCATTATGTGCAAATTTTAAACAAGTGGTACACAGGGCTGTTCAGTGACTAATGGTGACCGCTTCCACACTCGAGTACAGAAAAAGAATGACCTGCAGAGAATTTATTGGCTGAAAGTAGCTCATAACATGTCTGCAGTGGATTTATCTTTATATATAACACTGCCAAGTGTTATATTTAACACTTAGCAGATAGAGGATAATTCAACCTTTCCATACAGCTGCAATGTTGGTGAGTTTAACTTCATTTAACACAATTTTGTCCTATCTAGTTTCTGAATAACATAATATTCAAAGATTTCACCACGTTTTCATGATTTTTCAAAAATAGCAGAGATACAAGCTCATAGCGCGCCACTCGGTGGTGCGCTATGAGCTTGTAGATCTGCTATTTTTCAATAGTTAAAACATAATGCTTAGAACACCAAAACGCGTTCAGTACACTACAGTTAATACAATTTTTAGGAAGTACATTATTAAAAAGTCAATGGAGGGCATTGCAACTCAGATTCATACCATTATATCTAGATTTGCATTGCGGCTAGGTCCTAGGTAGAGTACAACCATGATGTGCCTTCTCAATGTGTGACATCAAGACTGCTTTTGTTCACATCACAGCAACACATGTGGAGGTACACGCTCCACATGCAACACATGTGGAGGTACACGCTCCACATGCATTCCCCTACTGAATATGCAACCAGACCATACTTTTTACTTACAGTTTCGGGAATGCGCGTGCAAATCTCAGGCTGCTGAGCTGCCAGCATGGCCAAGCCTCCCGCAGCAGCTCTCCTAAGCCTCTCATCCTCCTCTCCACAGTAGAGCACAAGCAACTTTAGACGGTCATTCCCTTTGGCCAGGAACAGCTCCTGCACCTGAACACCAAGAGCAGCCACATTTATACTACACTACACAGTAGAAATCCAACATATATTACTATGTGTGCTTCTGGATGCTAAACAGATTGAAAATCCCAAATCTTAATGATTTGTTGGGATTTGTTTCAAATGTAAAGTGCCCTTTGATTATGTGTTACTATTATTTCTGCATGCTTCTTACCTCTGTGCTCAGAATGAGATTACACATGCACTCGGTGGCGGCCGCTCGGAGCAGGTCATGATCGTCAAACATGTAGCCTTCAATTTTTGGTACAGCCTTTTCCTTGATGATTTTTTGCCTGTGAAAAAAACGTGTTCCGATGTTAATGCTAAACACAAGCTCTCCTAATTTATTTAAAGCGTGTTGGTAAAAATGTATCCATGAATAATAATCACTGGCAATTTAAAGGGACATTTGTGTTTAAAAAGGCTACTTGTTAACAAGCTAAGTTGTCATACATCGCCCTTGTTAATTACACACAGGTTGGTGTTAGTATATACAAGTATACTAACACCAACACCACTATAGTGATAGCCATAGTGTGCATGTGTCTTTTCTTTGTGGTTTTCTTAGGAGAGACCTCCCCCTAGTGGCTCACCTGAGCCTCTCATTGATGCCACCCAGATTGGTGAGGGCCATGAGAGCCTCAAAATTCTGTAGTCCCGTGCATTCCAGACTCAGAAGACTGACAAGGGGTCGCACCACTTCATAAATCTGGCAACACAATAGAGAGAAATTGAAGGAGTCACACATTAACTTAATGTATTTAACTGAAAATATTACAACATCCCCAACTCACCCTTTCTCCTGGGAATCCAATCTCAGGGTTGGTGGTGATCACAAGTTTTGCTAGCGCTTGTGCTGCCTTTAGTTTTCCAACATCTGTGCCCTCAGATGCCAGTGGGATCAGAGCCTGCAGAGGCAAAAGATCAACATGACACCATATCAAGCTCCAAGGGTATAATTTATTGTCACAATAAAGAATACCTTTGAAGCTTGATACAATGTAGGATGTGTTTTATTTTGTGATGTTTGCTTCTGCCAAGCACCTGGCTATTTAATCTGTGGCTGTGCGTGCTTTGTTTCCTCGATGATTTAATTATTTCTTTGCATTGTAACATTGGAACGTTACGTTTTGTATGTATTATGTAATAATTGTGAGTCCTATTGTAGGTGACATAATAATGGATCAGGGTGCTCTAACCTTTCCTCCACCCTGTGCCACCACCCCGCCTCGTTCTTCCTGCTTCTCCACCAAAGCCAAGAACACCCTACAGTGAGAAATAAAAACATAAAATCCTGCAAAGACAGAGCTGAAGGGGAGGACAGTCAGTTAACAGTTACAGTACCTGGCACCTACCTGGCCATGCACTCCCTGCAAGAGTCTGTGAGGGCAGGGCTCTCCTGTTTGACCATACACACCAATGCCGACACCACACCAGCCTGTAGCAGTTTCAGCAACCTCTTCTCCACAAAGGAAGGGGCGTCCTGGTGGATTAAACAGAACTTGTTCAAACTGCAACGCAACACAGAACTCATAGCGAACCAAGTGTCTATAGTAAAAATGCAAAATAAAATTGACAGACAGCACCTTGGGGTGTTCTTTTGGGATGTGCTGCTTTGCGTATTCGGCCAGTTGCACCATCTGGGGGTCTGGCTTCTCCACATCGTAGCTGTTAGAGCAGTTCACCAACGTGGAGCCCACCGAGAACAGTACTGTTTTGTCTTCAGACTGTGAGAACGTAAAGCACATTTAGTCACACCATTACTGTGTCAAGAAAAATACGTGCAGGTACTGCAGCAAATGATGGTGTTAATTAGCCCTTCTGAAAACACCACCCTTTGTGTCAGGATTTAGTCACTGTCCAATGCTAATCCAAATAGTTATGCAGGTCTAACGTACCTATTGGACAAGGACGGATTGCGGAGGCACTTAGTGAAGGGCTAAGGGTTACACGCTACACTGTATTGAACAAATATACATACATATCTTTTAAGTATTGACTTGAAAAAACTTGCAATGATCATAATGTAAAGAATGTGCGACCTTAGCTAGTTCAAACATGGCTTGGAGAGCATTCTTGTCTTGCACCAGATCCTCCTTCACATCAGCATCAAATGTGAGGTATGCGAGGCCTTCTACCGCCCACCGACGAGAGGATGCCGATAGAGACTCATTACATAGCCACCTAAAGTAGAGACATAAAACCACTTAGGACATGATATGTCATGGAAAACTATTCAATAACATTTCTAGACACTATCCAGAACTTACTTCCTGCATTGCTTGGCCAGTTTTAGCGTGGATCCCTCCGCAAACTGCTTCATGCTGAAATCTGTCCCTCCTGCAGATCCCAGTTTACACAAACCCTGTGTCACACATACCCCAAAAGGTCAGTTACTTCAACTACGTGCACGCATTATATATATTCTTTGCTCTAAAAACCTTTGATTGAGGATCGTGAAGCCAAAGATGCTTTTGTGGAGCTCTTACCACTAGTGCCCTCACACGGATCCTGTCATTCTCACTTGTCTTGAAGAGATCTTTCAGAAGCGCCACGCCATTGGCTGTGAGGAAGGACGCTCTCTTGGCCTTGCCCGCGGCATGGATCAGAGCCTCCACGGCCACCTGCTGGTGGGTTATATCCTTGGAAGCACAGAGAGCGATGACTGCGTCCATCATGCCTGACAGCTCCAGAGTTCTGTTCCCCACGTCGCTGGGTCCCTGGAGGAGCACCGACACAGTCTGGATGGCCCGCAGCTTGCTCTCTAAATCAGGCCTGCTGAATTGCTGTCTGCAAAGAAAAACAGAACACTCTTAGTCTTGAAAAAAAGGACGATGTCAAGATGCAAAAAACTTGTTATTCTAAGATGACCAATGTCTCTACAAAAATGCATTCTTCAGGGTATCTCCCCCTAAAATCTCTCCATAGTGTATTCGCCTTTGACTGTGAAAGAAATGAGTTGGATTTCCCATGTGGAAGGGGAATGTTATGCCAATATGATATGATATCGTGGGCAGTAAACTCACTGGATATATTCCTCTGCTAGTTTGTTGAAGTTGTCCCTCTCTTTGTCACTGTTGAGGTCATCATATAGTTTGCTAAGCAACACAGAGCAGCTCATGTGGGAGTTCTCTGTGAGTGGTGGTCCTTCTGAAAGTTCAGGGACTGTCCCTGCCACCACCAGGATCTTCTTCAGTCCTGCAGGAGAAGACTGAGTGGTAATCTTTCATAATATCAACCAAATGGCTGCACATCTTTGATGAAAAACAGTATTCGCTGAATTCTCACAAAATACTACCCATAAAACAATATATTCTCAGTGATTCTTAATATATTCACTTTAAGCAATTCAAGAATGTGCGATGAGTTTGTTTCATACCCTGATCTATCACCCATAATGTGACAGAGTTGTCTGGGTTTTTTCGGGACTTGCGAGGGACTTGTTTGACCAGTAGGTTTATGGCGCTGTCTCTGCCAGGGCCTGATACACTAGATGAAGGTATCATCTCCAGCAGATGCCGCAACATGGACCGCAGCTCCTTGGATGGTTCTGTATCAAAGTCCACATGGCCAGTTTATGATTCAAATAAATAACAGATGAAGAATGCAGAAAATGTGTCAAACATCAAAAATAGGTTTAAGGACAGAATTCTCCATCTAGTCCAAATCCACAAGTCAATTTAAGCTTTTTAAAATCACACTATTGAAACAATTATTAAAGATAGGACAATTAGTTGAGGTGTATTGTAAAGTACCCTTCTGGAATGGATTGGCATCATAGAGCAGCTACAATTTCTTGATTTTTAAGTCTTGAAGAATTTGATTCTCGGTGGATGGACAGACTGATGAGGTTGTGATATTTAAACGTATGTGTCTATCGTTAGATTCCAATCTCACCAGGGAGGATGGCCTCGTCTTTCCCTCTGATCTCTCGGTTCATGCCCTCAGTCAGGGCCTCAAACATCACCTGCAGCAGGTGGCAGGCAGCCAGAGACACGGTGGACGTCTCACATCCCATGACTGCACATAGCTGTTCCATTCCCAACTCATTCACTATGGCCATCGTCTGGACAAGATGAGGGGTGTTATTAGTTATTACAGAAAACAATCAATATTCCAGCCCTAAATTGAGATCTACAATCTCAAAAATACAAACCATTCTGTCAGCAAACAGCAGACAGGGAATGAGTTATATGGCTATAGCAGGAGGTGAGAAAGACCATTAAGAATGTTATCACTGGCCTGGACCACTGGCTTAGTGCACAGGGCTGTTGGGGCACCCTGGCCTATTCCAAATTTCATTCACGTTATTAGCGTACTAGCCAGGGGAGCAAAGTGTGTACATAGCATGGGATAGATGCCATTGTGCTGTCTGTGTGTCATGGCACACAGGCTGCACATGCATGGCAGTATGGAGTTTATGCATGTGGCTCATTCAATGATGGACTCAGGACAGAGCCATTTGTGCCTTCTATAAGTGGAGCGGAGCGTTAATTCACCCGTCTTATCGACACAGAATATGCGCAACATACACTGTAGACAGCCTGGCTGTAAGATACATGGTGGAGTACCTTTTTTGCGTATGCCAAACTTTCGGCGTATGCCAAACGTCAGATCAGTAAATACTTACTCTGGACTGATGCCCTGTACACAGCCCCACCAGTGTTCTCAGAGCAGACAGCACCAGCTCCTCCTGCTTGGAACCCAGCAGCCTCTGAAGCAACTTCACTCCATCATTACGAAAGATTTGCTCAGCCCCTGCATCTTCACGAGACAACACCACTAGGTTTTGCGCAGCCTAAATGAGCAGATATGAAAGCGAGGTGCAAACTTAATAACACAATCAGTGCAATGAAAGTAAAAGCCTGACTTATTCTGTAGTATATATACAAAATATGTGCTCTAAGTGATCTGCACTCATTGTCTTGTTTAGTATTGTGTAGGGACTCTGCGGTAGTATTATGGTATCTATTACTGGGGTTACTGTCAGTTAGTTGATTAACACTAACACGGGTTGAGAAGAAACTTTACCTTTTGCCTATCAGACTCTTTTGCAGATGCATCCAAGAGGAGGGAGAACATCTGCTGAACACGAGCGTCTGTGGAGTTCAACTGCAATGACTGTAGATAAGGTAAAGGAGAAAAGGGACAGTTCTTAGCAAAAGCTCGCCCACAGTTATTGAGATCATAGAAAGCACCATAGCCATTCAAATCCAGTGCCCCGATTTCTCTAAATAAAAGATCACCTTCTGCTGGATTTGTGCTCCCAACTGCCTGAGGAGATCCTGGAATGTTTTATTTTTGGGTTCCAGCTGAGCACATCTCTGTGCATCCATAAATGCCTGGTCTAAACGACCCAGTTTCTGAAAAGCTTGGGCCCTTCTGAACCTTGCTTTGACATCACCCGGGTCATTGTCCAGAGCTGTGTGGAGTAAAAACAAGATAATTTACAGAGCACAGCATTTGGTATAGAAAAGTGCATTCCACATTGACCGAGACAAATAATATAAGGAAAACATCAATGCAATCACTTCTATATTATAGTGACAATGTATTTTGGGAAAATGGGTATGCATTTCTTTCTTGTCTAATAAATATTAAAATGTGCACTCCACCTTTCGTGGCATCAGCCTCTGCCTTTTTGTAATCCTCCAGTTTAAGATAACAAGCACTGCGATTGCGATGGAGAATACCGGTCTCTGTTCCATTATCACTGATCTTCAATGCCTTGGTGTAACAGCTTACAGCACCCTGCATGTCCCCTGCCTTGAAGAGCTTGTTCCCTTCCTCTCTCAAGGCTGCAGGGTCCTAAAGAAATATAATATAATAATAGACGTTAAATGACATGACCCCAAAGACAAAGAGTAGCCCTAGAATGTCTTTTGTAGAACTTTCATATGGTTCTAATTCCTATGAGAGCCATAGTTTACACTCATCGGAATATGGTGCGGAAATTAATGTGGTCATTACTATGTGAGTACTCACCCATTGAATAATTCCAAAGGGGTGCGATACAGTCCTCTAGTTTCATATGCATGTGGAAGTTGTGCCACAAAACGTCTATTTAGTCAAATATCACCACTTTTACACAAGCTGCACACAGACATCTTTTCCCTGGGACAAATGGGCTCATAACGACAGCTGCATTTCATTTTTCAAACTTCCCCCTCTGATCGCCACAAACTGATAACGCAGAGGAGCAGACACACCGCCAGCCCCCACAGCGTCCCTAACAGGAATCATTATTTAATGGGTTCAGTACACACAGAGTAACGACCACCAAGACCTTTTGTTTTGTGTTTATAAGGTATGTGTTTTGTTTTACCACTTGATTCTGTGTGATCTGTTTTTCTTTTGTTTTTCTTTTGTAATTCTTTTAGAAATGCTTTGTATGTTTTTGTATTAGTTAGGAACTTCTCGAAAATAAAGAATTTCAAACCACATTAATAACCACACAGGTGTCATTTGCACTGTATTCAGGTGATGTAGGCCTGTACATTCAAAGTATACAAAATAATGTGTGTGTATATACAGGCATTGTCGGTCTAATTCAAAGACATGATATAGAGGCCCATACCCAGATAAATAATAATTAGGAACCAAATGAACCTTATGGTTCTGTAAACTCAGAGAATGTTCATATGGAACCCAAAGGACCCTTGTGTACACTCTTTAATTAACATTGGTAATTAACATTGGTCCCTGCCACATACATTGGGGTCCTCATCACTACCATCACTCCTATTATGTGCTACTGGTACTCTGACTCTATGACATATCATTTGTAATCGGGGTCCGAGAGCGTATCAGTGTCAATTCTAGGGGTTCTTGACATGACACAGTTTGGGAACCACTGATACTACTGAGGCTACACGGAATACAGGTGTGTATATGATCGCCTAGGTTACTACCCTGTAGTGAGATACATCAAGCACTTCACGTTTTTAGTCTATGTATGAATGCTGTTATCTTACCTTTTCTATTTCATTAACGCTCATTTTCAGTGTGTCCCGGGACGCCAGTAGTGTGCCTGATGGAATGATATTTATATTTTATATCCTGTTAAGAAAAAAACGCAATAAACTTCTGTAGAAGATAAAAATGTGTTTGGGGCTGCTTCCTGTTGTCTCGCTCGGCAGCAGGATGATGACGCTGACTACCAGCCCCGCCCCCTCAATCGTTTATGACCAGAGCCATCTAGTAGAAAAGTTGCGATATTGAGGGGGCAGAAAATAGTCTGTTCAAGAGGTTCTTGTACTCGCGCGAACCCGTAGACCCCAATGCATCCCATAGTTTCCGGTTGTCCCCATTCTTTGTCCCCTTTCAATAGACGTCTATGTAGAAGAGCCGCCATTGGACTGGTCCCATCAAGTGAACGGAGTCTGCGTAACGGCTCTGTGTATGACTACAGGGTTCAGACTCCAGACCATAAAAGGCATGTAGCTTCAGTACAGAGGAGGACAGAAGAATCTCTATCTCACATATCATGGACCTATTTGGTTATATTTTCATCCCTGGTTGCTGGGGAGTAGAGAGAGTATAATGTGACCCAAATCGTTCCCAGCACAGTGGTGTGTGGAAGAAGTAGGCTGCTTGTTTCAAAAGTAGCAAAACACTTTGTTGCAAGAGGCCTGTATTTGTATTCAAAGAAAGTCAGGGCTGAGCCAGGCTAAAAGAAATATTGATATACCAGCAAATGGTAATAGCTAAAAGTATTACAATTATATTTTTACGCATTGATAACTTTTTTTTGTAGCTGTGGTAAAGCTTATTTTAATAATGGACGCTTAATGTCCATTATTAAAATAAGAGTCTAGATACAGCAGCTTCATAAAAAGTCTCAATTGTGTGCGTACATACCGGTAGCCTAGTAGGCCTACATCTTTAATCCATGTAACTTGAGAAGAACTATCCCCCCATAGCGATTTCAAATTCATCACACCCTCACAGGATTGTGGAACGTGTGTCGAATTTGACACCATGTGTCCGGTTTCGAGTCTGTTGGACCCACAGTTGTCCAGAACCAGCCTGAAAGGCCATGCTCCATTTATGGAGTTTGCCTGTTCTAACATTTTTGTCATGCCTGACGTACAGAACTTTATCGGAATAAAGGACAGAGACAGATGAGTGAAACAGACTCTTTGACACAGGTTCAGCGGGTATTGCATAGCCGGGTGTGGACCCATGGATCTCCAACTCCCTTGTTACAGACTACTCTACAGCTGTGCACTGGTCAATGATAAAGTCAGAAGACAGAGTGATCAATATGTGGGCTAGGTGTTAAACCCTTTACAAATGTTGAACATCTTTTCATCATTCATTTCCAAGTTCCCCTGTTATGTGCACCCCATGCGTTGCTAAGGCGCTCCTATGGGATCTACAGTATGTGGCCTGTCTGCTGTGTCCCTCCAGTTACCATGGCCACACTCTGACTTGAGGTGGAAGTAATGGCCAGATAAATATGTAAGCAGGTGATAATTCATTTTAGAAGTGCCAAAGTCAGTGTGAGACCACTTACTTGACATTGCCACTAGAGAATAAGAGAGATTGCCATACAAGTACCACACAGCCTGGCGAATGGGCCTGTATGGACATTAAAGACATTTCTTCCATGTTATTATGTGAGATACATTTTACTCTGAATTGAGTACTTTGTATCATTGACTATTACTATACTAGCCCATAGACCTATCTGTCTGTCTGTCTGTCTGTCTGTCTGTCTGTCTGTCTGTCTGTCTGGACTGTGGAGAGTACTCTATAGACGAGTCTGCAACAAATATGTCACTGTGACAAGAAACAATAGCAGAGAGAGATCAAAATGAGCTAAGATCTAAGGCATTGTACCACTGAAACAATGCCACTCTATTGTGACTAAGTAAAGAAGCACCCAGCAAACCATCTGTTTCCTTTGTATCACTTACAAAAAGCTTTCTAATGAATTATTGAAGTCATAGCTAAGCTCCAGTTTCCACAAACGAAAATTAAAGGGGTATATAATATAGTCCACCTGTAACATCAAACAACGTGGTTGTCCTTTAAAGAAGCATATAGCATTATTACAACATGACACTTTTCAGGTTGAACTGTACATTGTATAGTGTTTGTTGTGATTTACCTTTTTTTGTATATATATTTTTAAGGCTGTTGAAAACAATGAATTAATCAGTTTAATTAATTTCGTTGATTTACAGTATCTGATTAAAAATTTAAAAATGTGTCTCATCTTGTTCTACCAAGACCGCCACAGGTATACTTTGAGTGAATTGTCATGGAATTCAATTTCAATTCAAAATTTAAAAGGAGCTCTATTGGTATGAGAAAACAAACGTTTACATTGCCAAAGCAAGTGTCACAAAAACAATAAAATAAAAAAACGTTGAAAATGGGGACAAATATATACAGTTGGAGGGGGGTTCAGAGTTTTGTAAATAGAGTTATGTTACATTGTATTGTTGTAGGTTATAGCGTGTTATAACAGGGCATGGGAATTTGTTCCCTCTTTTATGTTTTTTAATAAACAAACAGAATTAATTATTTGCTACTTCAGGACAAATTGTGCAGAATAAGGGAGAGAACAAACAGATTTACCATACGTTTAAATAGCAGCTCTGTTTACATGGAAAAGTCTGGATAGTACAGACCGAATAGTCACTGTACTGTTACAAACAGACCGAATATCTCCTAAAACAAGTTGTCTGAATGTGGGATGTGCAAATGAGGTATAGCCTCCACTCGTACATGTGGTTAACCGAAATCACTACAGTTAGTATATCAACCGCAGTGGACATATAGGCGCTTTCACACAGCATTGTTTTGCCTGTAGTTCCCAACAGTAGATTACCACACCCACATCACATAACCATCCAAAATGTGTGTCCTGTGACATGATATATGACAACTCACAAGCCAAACAGAACTAACTGTTCTGTGCTCTTGTTCATTTGGCTCTTTTGTTGAGCAAGAAATCATTGAAACCACCCACTGAGAATGCTCTCAGGAATTCTGCTTATTTTGTTTTAGAGCAGTTGCAATCAATGGAGAGGTTATTAATATGAAACAATTAGAGAGTGGGGGTATATTGCCATAAACAAAGTTGCTAGGGTAAGGTAATGGCAATCTGGAACCAATTTCCACTACGTCTGACATATTGACACATGCCAGAATTTCCCAGGGCAATTTCCCTATATTAGCATTATGTTTCTTGTGAACATGTTATATACAGTGGATATAGTATATATATATTGATTGATTGAATTAAAGCACAACTCAAAAGAAAACAGGACTGATAACTGCGAGTGGACAAACCAATAAAGCTTACACTTGTTTACAATGGAGACACCTTGTTCGTTTCATTTGATCATTTTTATATACATACTTTATTAAAGGCTCATGGCCCACAGGGTTAAAACAGTACAACACAGATAAAATAAAAATAAAAGTTATAGATGTACCTGTGCAAAAAAAATCACAAGCCAACCAGCAATCATGGAGGTAAAAGGGTAAAGAAAAATATAAAGGAGAGGGAAATGAGGTGGGTGGGGGAATAATTTTTTTCATTTTTGAATTGCAGCCGGCTGTATGGTGCCCTTTGAGACGTGTATAGCGGTATTTTGGTAGAGCATCAAACCAGACTCATTGCAAGAAAAGAGGTTATACTAGCCTATACTTCACCCAGTAGGTCTGCAGAACGGGACAGGACCAGAACATATGTAAATGACTTGCTGGTGCTTGGTGACATCGGTCACAGGTCGGATCTATGCCGCTATAGATTTTGGACAGGCCAACCTTAGTGAAGTGAGCACGATGTACAACTTTAAACTGAATCAATCCGTGCCTATAGCACAAATGGAAGATCTGTGCACTTGAGCAAGTATGTCTTCCCAAAGGTCTTAAGAAATGTATCTAGAGCCGTCTCAGGGGAACGACCAGGGAACTGAGGAAATATTCTACTAATAAAATTGCGAATCTGTAAATACCTGAAAAAGTGAAAATTAAGTAAAACTTCAGTGATAATTGTTGAAAGGAAACCAAATTATTGTCGATATAGATCTTTAAGTGTTTTAATACCTTTGTTAGACCAAATATCAAAAGCATTGTCAACTAATGATGGAGGGAAGGTGTGATCAAGCTGCAACTGGAGCCAACACTGAAAGCGTCTGGAAACCAAAATGCTGTTTAAACAGATTCCAAATTCTACGTGATGTTTTCACTATAATGTTTTTTTGTGAGTTCCCAATGGGAGCATGAGCTAAACACAGCACAGTTGTGATATCCATGGTGGCCCAGGCCGGCCAGAACCACAGAAATAACACACAGGTAAGCACGCACAAGAAGAGTTTTGGTCTATTGAGTATTATTAGCAGTCAAGTATTGGCGTGTAAACTTTATATAGGATTTTAACTCGAGAAACTTCCAGTCCATCCATCCCACCCTGACTGCCACTGGATGGATGATACTGAGGGCGCGTTCGGAAATTGCGCACTGAGTACACTGAGCAATGCAAAATAACAGGCGAGTGCGCTCCGGTGTGGTATTTCCGAACATGCCCTGAATATCGGGAATATCAGGATGGATGGTCCATGATACTGACATGCAAAAAAGTGTGTGCGTCTATTCTAACTTGTCTAAGCAGATAACCCTAACCGTAACCCCCGCTGGATCATTTTTGTGGCCAATCAGGGCTCAGTGCGTTGTTCACACGGCAGCAGCAGCCTCCCAGCCAGAGCCGTTTATACAGAGTTACGCGAAACCCGTTCACTTCATGGGGCCAGTCCAATGGCGGCTCCTCTACATAGATTATAGAGAATCGAAATGGTTTAGAATTTAGATCGTTTTGTAATAGTACAAGTACAACATAAACATTACAGAGACTTTAGTTGTTACTAGTGTGTGTACATTGTACAATACTTTAAAATAGTTTAAAACTCCAGATTGTCCCTATTCAGGCTGCATTAAACAACCCTCGAGCGCTCAGTTTCTGACCCCTCAATATCCCAAGCTCGCAACTCTTCTATTATTGCTCTGAGCAGCAGCCAGCCAGCCTGTCATCCAGCCAGTGTTCCCACAAGCCTTTGCAGCTCAATCGCCTTAGCTAGAAGCTTCAGCAGCGTGCTAATGGTCAATGGTCATGTCCAACCTGCCGCAGCAGCGTCGCTCACTTGTCGCTGCGAGCAGCGCCACGTCCGCGCTTATTCTCCACACACCCCGCGTGGGATGGACATAACCTTCGGATAACAGGCGTTTGAATGACGGGTACAGTCACCTTATTGTCCCTTT
Source organism: Benthosema pterotum (assembly GCA_039105355.1). Taxonomy (NCBI): domain Eukaryota; kingdom Metazoa; phylum Chordata; class Actinopteri; order Myctophiformes; family Myctophidae; genus Benthosema; species Benthosema pterotum. The sequence continues at coordinate 34,395,243 of CM076969.1, forward strand.
AATTTCCCTGTCAAAGACTAGGTTAATGTTGACGCTAGCCGCGTATCGTCTAGCTAGCACTGCTGCTAGAAAACATAGGGACGCTTTTAATAGTGGAGCAGCGTCTTGGGCTTCTGCAGCAGTGCTGCTGCTGGTAATAACAGGATGGACACTGTAGTGTAGACCTCATTAAAAGCACAATGCTGTTTGTGTTGTGGTTGTAGCTGTTGTCGTTGTATACGCTAAGCTAGTTAGCCACTACTGATTAGTGAGAGTGATGGCTCTCTACACCTGTCAGTCACCTCCCTGTTGAACTTCAGTGTTGACCCCAATGGGCTCAAATCTGAATTTACCCTTTGTAGCACGTCCCTTTCCCAATTAAGAATAGATCTGCCAACGATTGCATGTTATATTCAGTTTAATTTAATTGACGTGTGTTATATCTGTTCATTTCTGTTCGTTTGGTGGGGTGACCTCATGCGATGCAGGTAAGGATCTAGGCATGGGCATGGGGGGGCAATTTCCCCCTAACTGCCCTGACTGCCCCACCAAACATGATGCCATGCAAACAACCCAAATTTCAAATTAAAGTGCTTATAATTAAAAAGATTTGAAACACTACTACTGCTACTAACTACAATTGTGGCACCACTAAACCAACAGCATTTCATCATTGAAAACAGAAAGCTCTCTGAGTCAGACCTTTAGCTTTATACATGCTGTGTGTCTGTTGCAACAACAACTGATGCTATTATTGTTGATGCTTTACTTGATTAATAAAAGTCCTGTAACCGAAAATGGTATGGCCGCCCCCATACCATTTTCACCTGCCCCCCCCAATTGGGAAATATTACAAAATTAAATTAAGATTCATATGTCTTGCTGAGGTAATGTCCCTACTGCTGTGGTTCCAGGATTAGGCACAGATTCCAGAAATGTAGAAACCGTAAAATCACATTTTCTATGATATGATTTTAAAGTTGTGAGTGCCGATAAGTTGCAGCAGGGCAGGCTACCTGGACTGTCTTGGCGTCCAGCCACTGGCCAGTCAGTCAGTGTGTGGGTTCAAATGAAATCCATTCACTGTGAGCACAATGCTCCTATTCTTAGGAACCACTAATCATCATTGGCTTCGTTGCATATTTCAACATTGACCTCTGTTACAATCAGTAGCAGTGTTTGTTTCCTTGACGTATCAGCCATTGACTGGCTGGATAATTCTCGCCTAAGCTTTTACTCTCCCTGAGCTCGAGTCACGACATCAATGCCATCTGGCACAGGAAACTGTAAACGTGCACAAAAGCATTTTCTCTTTTGAGTTATTTCTCAGACAGCTCCCCGGGTCCTCTTGGCACTTTTCTTTCACCCGTCATGCGTGCAGTATTGTCTGATATCCTACCAGTGGTATTTATCCAAGCTTCTAGGCTATAGTAGCAGATCTCCGTCGTAAGGTGTGTGTCACTGACAGCCTCAACATTGATTGGATTAAGATTGCATTGGATTTGCACGTGGGAAGAATTGTGCGCACCTGTCTAAGTGCTTTGTAGAAATCCAGGCCACTGGGCGCAACTTGTAATGTCGTTGTTGTTGTCTCTGCTTATCAACTCAAAGTAAACCCAGACTGACTCTCTCTCCTACTCCTACTCATTCCTTTTTACTGCTACTTCTGGGCAAGTGAAAAAAGCTGCATCCTCCCACTCAAAATTGTGCAAAAATCAAAGTATATTAGCACATATGACAATGTGATGATGCTTTTCTCACATGGGAAGGGGGTGGCTATATGGGCTAAATTAAATATCCACAAGGTATTTGCTGAAGGAGATGTTTGATAAATGATCAGTAATCCGTTTTCAATATGGTGTTTACTATTGAGAACCCACCTAATCTTTATCCAATAAGAACTTGGTGCCTACTTTCAAGTTTCCTTACTACTGAGAGTTGGCAGTTAAAATATCTGAAAATACTCAAGAATCCAATTATAAAAGATATTAATAGAAAGCATAATAGGGGTGTGGGTGCCGCTGAAATTGTTAATAATAGTAGATCTTATGGGGGTAATCAGAATTGCAGCTGTCCTGTCCGTAGGTGCCCTTTGAGAGCAGCTTTGAAGGGGTCAAGTAAACTTGACTTGCTCCCTGAATTCCCCACCCCTATGAAATGGTACACCAGGCGGACTAGTTCCGAGAAGCTTCATTAAACCATTTTTCTTTCCTTGACAGGTGAAGAACACCCTCTGATTTGATTTTGTCTTCAAGTCCGAACTGAGGAAAATCCTGTTCCAACCGAAGAAGCAGTGACATTTCTCTCATTCTAATTCCTGTTGCCCTTTGAGCAGAGTAAAGCCTTGATTAAAAATCTGCCAAGTTGGTCTCCCTCACTTAACCCTCCTCTCTGCTCTGCTGTGGCTAAGTTACCCATCATGACTTTCCCTGGTGGCCAATTGAGTGAAAGGGGACTCTGGCTGTAATGGAGGATTAGAATCTGCCGTGGGGAGTTGGACGGGACCAAGAGAGCACCCAGAGGCTCACACAGACGTGCACCATGCTGCAGGGACAGTAGGCTCCCTGTTTGAGCCCCAGCCGTTTAGTGTTGCTTTTTTCCCCCGCTGTCCCTGCAATCTCAAAAGGTTTGGATGGTTGAGCACAAGGGCCACTTTGAAGGAGCCAGCACTGGCTGCGGTTCCACCAAGGCTTGCAGCCTGCTTGCCTGCCACTGCTGATTTAGTAGTACCACTGCCATCGCTCGCATCCACTGTCGTTTTATGTGGTGAAATGGAGAAGTAAGGCAATAGAGAGGTGGAAATGAACTATTTCTGACATCAGCGCAGCTGGCGCGGTGCTGCTGTCTCTACTTGAACACATTTTTTTTCTTTATTGTTTTGGAGAGGGAAAAAAGTCAAGGTCATAGTTTTTCATCTCTGCAAAGTGGACTGCTCGAAGGACTGAAGGATGAAACTGAGGAAACAGGTTACAGTGTGTGGAGGAGCCATATTCTGTGTGGCTGTTTTCTCACTCTACCTTATGTTGGACAGAGTCCAACACGACCCTGCAAGACGACAGACTGGCGGAAACTTCCCAAGGGTAAGGGTAATTGGTATATTGGAGCACAAAGATAGTGTCTGAAAGCACTTTCCCGCAATTGCTCTTGTACTGTGTTTGCACTCCATTCGTGGTGTTTTGATTTCTCATGGGACGCCATCCTAACTTTGAGGCAATATGATTTTGGCTCCATTAGAACTCCTATCCCCTTTTAAAAAAGAAAGTAGCGTTACATCAAAGCAACAATTAACATGAAGATTGCTCTAGGGCCCAATTGTTGAGCTGTGAATTCATTTGAATAATTCATATACCTTAATATATGCATTATTTATTTCACCCTGTAACCAGAGAGGCTATCAGCACGTTTGCTTGTAAACACACTTTGTTTTGGAAGGGTATACGGAACACAAACATCTGTATCATTTGGCAGTAGACTAGTATTGGTTTGTGAATATGAAGTATCGTGTTTGGAAAGTAGCTCCAATAAGTGCTTAATGAGCTGTGGGTGTCATTAACACTTGTCCAAAAGCAATTTAAACCTGATGGTGCCATTTGCAGCAATAGCTAAATCCATTAAGCATTTTATTGCACAGTGCCATTTTATTGTATAAAGCCATAATCCTCTGTCACAATAACAACATTTTCAAAACTTTCTCAACTGCAACAACAGATGATGATGTCCTAGTAAGACCAGGTCGTTAAAAACAGATTTTTAGTGAAAGAGTGATTCTGACACAAATTGTATTTATTTATGGGTTTTAGAGCCAGATCTCGGTTCTTCAGAACCGCATAGAGCAGCTGGAGCAGCTCCTGGAGGAGAACCATCAGATCATCAGCCATATAAAGGACTCTGTACTGGAGCTCACAGACACAGGGGCTGTGTCTCCCAGCGGCCACCTGCCCTTCAGGAGTGCCAACGGTTCTTGGGTCCTGCCGTTTGACGGTCGGCCAACCTTTCTTGCCGTCAAGCCACAGGATTGCCAGCTTGCAACTGCTAGCCACACGCAAACGGACCTTCAGGTGAGCTTTGTTTTGCTTGTGTTTACTACTAGGAAGGTAATCTGTAATACAACATTTGTCAAATGATTAATCCTTTAATCCTTTTTTCCAGAATGCAGGACTAACATTTAGGATGCTTTATTTTAGATGTTGGATGTGTACTCGCTCCTGAAGTTTGACAACCCGGATGGTGGTGTGTGGAAACAGGGGTTCGAGATCACCTATGAGCCTGGGGAGTGGGATGATGAACAGTTACAGGTGTTTGTGGTTCCCCACTCCCATAATGACCCAGGTGAGTTGCACCAGCAAGTTCACAATTTCGCAGATCGTGAAACTTCCAGCAGCTTAAAGGTTGAACTACTGGAATGAACTGGCATGCTATTCTCAAAGATGTCTGGAAATGACATAATCCTATAGCGACGTAGACATTATGGGAACACTAGGTTGAAAGTGAGTGAGGCTTTTAAGACATGGAATATATTCTGCTATACTTCAATTTAGTTAGGGAAAGTTTAGGAACTGAAAACTACCAAGAAATGTATTTACCAATGTGTTTCTAATGCTGTCTAATAACATGTACTAAAATGCTGACATTCAACACCAGTGGGAAACGTCATAAAAACGGGTCAAGGTCAGGGTACCATTTACTAACATATAGAAGGCAAAACATGCAAAATTTCATTATACTTTATGTAGCATGTGATATGTCTAACTAGGGGTGTCTATGATGTTGAATCCATTCCAAGCATTAGTTCCAAGCATTCTCAGCAAAAAAGACCTACCATCATCATTAATGTGCTTAGTCAGCACATTTGGGCAAGTGCTATGGCCGTTTCCAGCCCAATGAGTGTGCTGGAAAGGATTTGGCATCATGAGAACCCCCTAGTTAGACATATCACATGCTACATAAAGCATGAGGACATTTTGCATGTTTTGCATTATATAGGTTAGTGAATGGTGTCCTGACTTTGACCTGTTTTTTATGAGGTTTCTCAAAGGTATGAAATTTCAATATTCTAGTACATGTTATTAGACACCATTAGAAACGCATTGGTGAAGAAATGTCTTTGTAACAATTTAGTTCCCAGATTGGTCAAATGTCTGCTAAAATTCCCTAACTAACTGTAGTCTGTACAAAAAGATGTGACTCCTTGCCGTGAATCCTCATCCAAGGACAAAGCCACTGATGGGAATTGGTAAAGCAAATTTAAATTCACTTGTTGTCATTAATATTATACAATGTTGACAAAGCAATTGTCAGCAGATGTCTTTTTTCTCTTCATTAGTATGGCTCTTATTTTGTTTCGGACTGACATTTCCATTAGATTTGTTTACTATTGCTGTCACAGGCTTGTTAGCTCGACAGCTATTGATTTGTGGCTGGTCAGGTCGCCGAATACGCCGAATGTGGAGAATGAACCAGAACGGCAGTCATTTGGACTGTATTGATTGAGCTGTACTTGCGGCCAAGGTCACCCCATAGCAATATTCACTGCGGCATGCCTCCTGCAGGGTATGCAGAGAATATGGAGAGAGAGATGCATGTCGGATTTCACAGTCAACTTCTAAAAGCTATTTAATGCGTAATAAGCTCCTCTCTCTGAAAGCCAGGAGAGGGCTTTTAGTGTGCTGGTAATAGGTGCTGCAGGTACAGTATGTTAAGTAGGTCAAGTGGTGAGAGTAACACAATATCTGGCCTGCAGATAAAAAGCAGAGCCCACCCACCCTCCTGGGTTACAAATTGCTATCCACAATTTGCAACTATATTTTTGAGAGGTGCTACCCCCCCCCCCCCCCCCCCCCCGTTGACAATGAATGGAGACTTACGTTATAGTGTCTTCCAAGCAAATTGGTTTAGTGTCTTACTAAAACATTATATTCCCATTGAAAACATAGAACATAGAATTTTGCGCCACAGTGCATTGAGCGAATAGGCATATTGTCTATTTTATGTCATGATGTACGATGAACTTCATACAAGTGTGATTTCTTTTATAATGGGTTGAATCTAGAGTTGCAATAATAACGGCCCATTCATCAAAAATTATCACTTGCACAAAGTAAAGTAACATATCTGGTAGACTTTTATGAAACAAACATGCACATTGAACGTGTTTAATACAAGCACATCTGACTTTTCTATTTGGATAAATGGGTGGTCTGTCAATGCAGGGTGTTGCAACTCTGGATTCAAGCCATTATTTTACAATGAGTGTTCCAAATTGCAGCTACCCTTACACCTCTGTTCCTTCTTACTTCTCTCCTCTCTGCATATGAGTGGATTCCACTGCTACCACCAAGCCTTGATAGAATATTTTGTGCGTTGTGAAAGGTCCTAATGTTAGTACATGCTATTTAATGGACTGTATAAAACTATTATGATCAGGGTTACAGCAGGAGGTGGTAGGTTGCGCAAGGGACACTATCACAGTATCACACACAGCATTGTCACTAGTATTTGTTGTGTGGGTGTGTCTTGTTCAATTCTTAGTCATAAAACTTTTTAGCCATCCTGCCCTTGTGGCATTAGCCTTTTTGATGTGATATGGATATCGTGACCTTGGGCGTGCCTGGTAGTGCAGCGAGTGTAGCCAGCCATTAGCCTGGCAAACCACGCAGCTTGCAGAAATCACATTTCATTTGCTGCTGAATGAAAATGAAATTGAATACCTCGACGGGTGGTTTACCAGATTAACCAAACGTGGGTGCACATAACCTTTTGGGCTAGTTCTCAGGAGAACAACTGCAAGGGTTGCTTGGTGTGCAACAACCCTCAGTCCAATATTATTTTGACTCTAAATACGTAAGTATTCATCCCCTGCAATCAGTGCATTGGAGTTGGCTGTTGGCTCAAGCTTGTTCTGTATTTGTCTTGAGTATACAAAAGAGCTTTGTTTGTTGTGAATTGTTTCAGGCTGGATCAAGACCTTTGATAAGTACTTCACTGACCAGACACAGCACATCTTCAACAACATGGTGGCGAAACTGTCGGAGGACCCGCGGAGGAAGTTCATCTGGTCTGAGATCTCCTACCTCTCCAAGTGGTGGGAGACTGCAGACACAGACAAGCAGGAGGCCACGCGCAAGTGAGTCTGCACTGCTCTCCAGTGACCACCAGGTGTCACCCCAGACCCTTAACAATGCAGTCCTCTCCCCATTGCAAAGGTTCATGGCAAAATTGAGCCTGAATAGGCTCTATTCACACAGAATAACTCTTGCTATTTCCCGCCCGTTCCCTATGTCTTTCACAAGTGTTACTGATACTATTGAAGGCTCGGTTCCATTGAGAGACAGCAAAATCATTTTGCGACTGCGACAGATGGTTCACCGGTCGCTACTAAACCTAATCCTAACCCTAAACAACCTCATGAAACCTAACCCTAACCTCTGACTGGTAGGATACTTGCGCGACAGTCTCGACCACTAGCCGTTGACCCATTGGTCGCAAAATGATTTCGCTCCACCTGGTTACATTCTGGTCAAACAGAGTCACATAGAGTCAGACAGAGTCAACCATAGCGCTGGTTGGTTCCTCGTAAACCATTCGGTCTCAAAGTGACCTTGAGTGGTTCCAAATGGCACTATAGGGGCGTGTAACTATTACTAACTGATAGTGTACAAATGGTATTGATATAATTCATTATTATCAATAATATTTTTAACACTGAAAAAGTTTTACAACAGTGAAAGAAGTAAGCACAGGGCCAAAGGTAGGATGAGTTATTCAGTGTTTATATGAAGCCTGTTATACTTAGTTGCACAGCAGTGTGGTCCAAAAACGGCAGATCTACAAGCTCACATCAACACTCTGTTTTGCCTCTCCTTCAGAATTCTGGGTGTGATCAGATTTTTTTTTGGCGGGTCTACAACCTTCTCTGCTGAATTCATTAGACTTGCCATTAAGTTTTGTCGTGTAACAGACGGCACCAATTCACAAGCACTGCATGAGAAGTCATCTGCTGTGCCTTGCGGCAACCTGTCAGACTGCATTCTAACGGAGCTCTAAGTGACTGCACTCCCCCTCTGGATAAGAGGCGTAGGATGGATACTCCTAGATTAGCATGTGTTGAAGTTATTTCTCCTCGGTAAGCATGGGGCCTTCCCTTACGTTTGCTTTGTTAATCCTCTTTCTTGGACAGACTGATCCTCGGAGGGCAACTGGAGATCGTCACCGGAGGCTGGGTGATGACGGACGAGGCCAACGCGCACTACTTTGCCATGCTAGACCAGCTCATTGAAGGCCACCAGTGGCTGGAGAGAAACCTAGGTAGGGCTGTGTTTGTTAAAGGTAATGGAGGCGACTTTAGTGTGTACAAACACTGTTTGTAAACAGATTTGTTTGAAAACAGAATATAACTCCACCTTACCTCCACTCTATTGACTCATTACAGTATGAAACTGCTGGAGACTGCTGTGATTGGCTAAAACGCTGCCTCACCCCACACAACCTCCCTCCCCCTCTCACATTATCACTGCCTTCCCTGAGCCTGACGAATGTTTTGTTTTCATGATTTGTTGACAACAAAGTTCTGGACTGTCTGCAGGACGAAGCTGCAAACAGCATCAAAGTATAGCAACATAGAGGGGAAACAGACAAAAAATATAGCTATATCTATTTTGAGTTTTGGCTAAAAAGTTGCCTTTATTACCATTAAGGCTGTGCCAATATGTTTTTGCTGAAAAGTTAGTGAGTACTGTAGTATATTCCAAGTTTTATTCAGTCTCTTGAGCTTTTTAGTAAATGGAAAATATAATTGTCTGGAGATGTTATTACCAATTACCGCATTTTTCATTTCGTTTCATCACTTCCAATTTTATTTATTTGCGATTCCTTTGATTGCTTTCCAGGCTTGAACATTTATTTTCTGCTTTACTAAGAGGGAGAGAGAGACAGAGAGAGAGACAGATACTGAACAACCCATGATTCCTTTTTGAATATACAACTGTGTATGTTATTTTAACAAAATCATTTCGGGTTACAGCCCATTAATAATACTTAGTTTTTTTTTAAGTGATGTGTTGCTGTGAACTGCTGTCCATGGTGGCAATACAGTACAATTACTAATTTTCCAGTCACCAGTTTCCTTTGTGCTTCCTGGCGCATATGCTGGATTAGGTTCTTATTCAGCAATTTCTACAGTGTTTTCTTTTGCATTTTTACTCCCTGCGCAATCATTTCTCACTAATATACAATTTGACACCGTTTATTGTGTTAGTTCAATATGAAATCCGGCCCTTGTACAAATGAGCCAAGAGTGAGGCCTCCCTGACTCAGGTGCTGGTAATGGCTTTTGTGCTACAATGTGTTAGTAGTAAAAACTCAGCGGCCGCTACAGAGGTCCAGCTTTGATTAGCGGCATGGGTGCCACTGCCACAGTCTCAGGCTTGGCTGGGCGCCCCACACAAATGAAATTGCCGTTGTGCAAGGGTGAGAAGCCGGCAGGGGATTTTATCGCCGTTGCTGCACTAGTGACTTCTTGCTGTCAGGTGAAAACTATCTGGCCTCCATGTGTATCAGTGGAGGCGGGTGATGGTGATAGTCCACAGAACACCCCTCTCAGGCGTAAAAGGTTGCTGCCATGACATAGCTAGCTACCCCCAGCCTCTGGTCATTTCGTATAACCTTTATGTTCTTTTAAATAGGCAATGCATATAGATTGTATGACTTTTATTTTATTCACCGCTGCTGCTTTATGGCATAAAGGAGTGATGGACTGGTCTCCTTTGGTCGCCTACTTGCAGAGAAAGTACGATTGCAGAGATACTTACAATACGCATTAGCTCATTTAGGACCAGCCTGATTCTATAAAATGTACGTAGTAACAAGAACCATGAAAGGGGTTCCCTGCCTGAAGGGGTAAAACAACCTAAAGGGATTCCTGTTCTGTAAGGACAAGTTAAACAGCATAGTGACAAGGTAATGCTTCAGTAAACTAGGATCACAGAAGTAAACTATTATCTGCATGTTGAAACTATGGGATGAACAGCTAAACGATGAACCAAGGAAATGGCAAAATGGACAGCAAATGGATCCTCACAGGTCCATTTGCATCCATATGTACGCTCTTTGAGTTTGCACATGCATTGAGGTCCATTGGAACTTGGAGATCCTCTGGTGTGTCAGAGTGTTCCCAGTTGACAAGTTTCAATTGGCAGCTGCTGACTCTGTTTGGCCAGAATGGAGCAGGACTTTACTGTGTAAATAACCTAGTCTAAATTGTGCTCATGCTGTTGTAGGTGTCACCCCTCGCAGCGGGTGGGCCATAGACCCCTTTGGGCACAGTGCCACCATGCCTTACCTGTTGAAGAAGGCCAACCTGACCAGCATGCTGATCCAGAGGGTGCACTACTCCGTCAAAAAACATTTTGCCTCCACACGCAGCCTGGAGTTCATGTGGAGGCAGGCCTGGGGTGAGTTGACCCAATGTTAATTGCTGTTAATCTGGTTATCTTGTTGTGCCTTGGATGAAATTTCAATCTGAAATTCTTTATTTTGTGAGTTCTGCGCATACTTACATAGAAAACATTCATTTTCTAATTAACCATCTCATGAATCTAAATCAGGGGTTTTCAACAGGTGGTCCGGGGACCACCAGTCATCCCTGAGAGGATTCCAGGTGGTCCCAATCTAAATGACGCTAAACATGAAACCAAATGGACCCTTGCGGGTCTATTTGGTTTCATGTTTACACTCTCAACAGTTAAAATATTCATCATCTGAATTAGCCCAAGTCGACACAACTAGAGAATGTAGAAGATTAATGGTCATTTTGATCTGTATGTTTGACTGTTTTGTTTCCTCCGAAATTCAGCCTGGAATTGTGGACAAAAGCAAAATAAATCTTTAGTTTTGGGTTCTGTGGGGCTAAAATGTCCTCAAATTGTGGTCCGTAGCTCAAATTCTGAATAAATAGTGGGCCCTGCTATGTCAAAGGTTGAAAACCACTGATCTAAATGCATTCTCTTCACTTTGCATTTCATACTGTTTTGACAGACCCTGCATCGGGTACGGACATATTTTGCCACATGATGCCGTTCTACAGCTATGATGTTCCACACACCTGCGGACCCGACCCCAAAATCTGCTGCCAGTTTGACTTCAAGAGGTTGCCAGGTGGGAGAGTGAACTGTCCCTGGAAAGTTCCCCCGAAACCTGTGGTAGAGAACAATGTGGCAGAAAGGTAAGGCCAGTGAGATCGCCTCCCGCCGTCTGTTGTTGTTGCTGAGTGAAGTTAATGTGGGTGTTACTTCAGATGTTGTGTCAGGGAACAGATGGGACGCATGCCAGTAATTACATTTAGACCAAGGACACCGAGCAAATCATCACAGAAAGGCTGTGAAAAGAGTGCGAAAGCTTTTTTAGATATTCATCTGACTCAAATTGCAAGGTTTAGGACAAAAAAAATGTGATCTATGGGGCTTTCTAAAGGAAATGCTCTTAAGTGGCTAATGGAGAACGCCAGATTGAAAGTTATTGATTGCCTTCTGTTTCCAGGGCCAATGTGATGCACGGCTTTTTCAAGGTCATCTGTTATTCCCGGGAAATGGGCTAACACAAAGCAGTTTCTGAATGCCAAGTAATTACTTGTCCCCCCCCCCCCCAACCCCACCTCCCACCTCCCTTTCTCTTGTAGGGCACAAGTGCTACTGGACCAGTACCGTAAAAAGTCCAAGTTATTTCGCAGTAAGGTGGTTCTGGTTCCTCTAGGGGACGACTTCCGCTACGACAAGGCCCTGGAGTGGGACCAGCAGTACGGCAACTACCAGAAGCTTTTTGATTACATGAATTCTCAGCCCGAGATGCATGTCCAGGTGCGGGGGGGAAAAAAAACATTTTGTCCAATGTGTCTTATATATCTTTGCTGCATACATAAGCTAGCCCAATACTAGAACATTCTTCATTGTAATGATAGCAATGAATTATGTATTGTTATTGTCTAAGCTGAATGTCAAAATTACAATATTGGTCACCTCACAGGTCTCAATGTGGGCTTGTTTAAATAATATGATCACATCAAAAGGGACACGTATTTTTTATTTCATTTTTGTTCAGTTCTGTGTTTGGGTGAGTTCTGATCACATCTCTTCGCCCTGTGTCTAGGCCCAGTTTGGTACCCTGTCGGACTATTTCAACGCTGTTTATAAAGCCAACGGTGCCACGCCGGGATCCAGGCCTGCAGATTACCCCGTACTGAGTGGGGACTTCTTTGCCTATGCGGATCGCGAGGACCACTACTGGACGGGCTATTTCACGTCAAGACCATTTTACAAGAACTTGGACCGTGTGGTGGAGTCGCACCTCAGGTGAGGCCACAAATCATGAGATCACACCTCATTTATGACACGAGTAGACCTGAGTTTATCATTGACTCATTAAGACCTGAAAGTATTCGTGCCACCTCAGCTTTTAACCACTTCAAACCATTATTTTAAACTTTATCTATTGAAGAAATAGCAGATATACAAGCTCTTAGTGTGGCACCTAGTGCTGTGCTACAATCTGTTAGATCTCCTATTTTTGAAAAAAAAAAATGTGAAAGTGAATGCACATTTTTGAGCTGGTATAGTGTTTCACAGCAAATGTTTTAACTCATATCTTTGCCTCTGGGAGATTCCTGAAACAACATATTTTTATATTATGGTGGTCGGTGGGCAGAAACACACATCATTTCTGCACATAAAAGTTCAGCTTGGCCGCCGAACCCCATTTGAAAATATGTACTTCCAGGGAACCTGCAGAAGCAAAAAAATTAAGTTAAAACCAGTCACCAGTCAATCTGAATATTCAAATATTTGTGCCACATTTTCAGAATTTAATTTTTCAAAAATAGCAGACCTACAAGCTCATAGCACGCCACTCGGTGGCACACTATGAGCTTGTAGATCTGTTATTTTTCAATAGCTAAAGTATAGAACACCAAAAGCCCTTCCTGGGTTAAAAGGCAGTATATTCTTCTTGCTGATCTTCAGGGGTGCAGAGATCCTGTACAGTCTGGCTGTTTCCAACGCCCGGCATGGAGGCATGGAAGGCCGCTACCCCATCACGGATTATGCCCTGCTGGTTGACGCGCGGCGATCCGTTGGCCTCTTTCAGCATCACGATGCCATCACTGGCACAGCCAAGGAGAATGTGGTCACCGACTACGGCACCAAGTAAGTTCTATTTTTGGCCAGAAAATGTCTATAATGTGGAAGGAATGAGTAAAAAGGATGCGGGATGACAACCGTGTTTACTGTGGTTAACCTCTGTGTTGTGAATTATGTTTTCCATAATTGCATGCCTTGTATGACAGGTTTCAGGTTGTTTTATTCGCATCTGCAGTGGATTTGGTTGCAGTCGACAGTCACAGCAGGGCATGCATCTTAACGATCATTTTACCAACAACACGCACAAGAACAAGACCGACACATTCATGACAGGCACATTTATTTGAGCACAAGTGCTCAAATAATGAGGACAAAAAACGAGGACAAAATAAAACCCGCTAAGATACATAACGATAAGAATAAAAAAGGGTAAACCTGCTGATGAAAACAAATAAATAATAAACATGACATGTGTGCATTGTGCAGTGGTGCCATGACTTCTTCGCCTGAGTGATGGCTGCTGGAACAAAGCTATTTTTACACTAAAGCAGACAGTGCAGAGGATGGGAACTGTCATTAGAATGGAGCTGGATCTTCTTTGTAAATGGTGCTGTACAGGGATGCTGCGTTCAGCTGTGACTCACCAGTCAGCCAACACCATGACTACTCATTCCACTTACACCATATAAGCGTTTAGGGTATTCGTGAACTCTTTGAATGAAACCCTTTACGTCACCAACCATGGGGAAAAAAAAAACGCTGCCTCGCTTCTCTAGGGAGTGGGATGACAGATCGTCATGACCTGGAACCCACTAATGCTACCAGTCTCACTCAGTTGGCTCACTGTTTCACACCCACTCAGGCATTTTCTGTTCCACAAAATGTTGGAAGTAATTTTGAAAAGTTTTACCTTGTACTATAGCTAATGATAACTTACATAACTGAATAGTTTAATTCTGCATATTAATTTGTAGTTGCGACCCAAGAGGTTTTTTAGTTTTATCAGAAAATGTTGCACACCATCCAGCCTGTCTTTCTGTGCTTATATTTTATCAAGTTAGTGTCAAAGTGTCCTTGAGCCAGAACACTGGACCCGTAATTGCTCTTGATGTGCCTTGGATGGTTTCCTCCGTCAATCGGTGCATCCATCTGTGTGAGAATAACTAAATATGAATGCACCATTTACCATTTTTCTCCAGATTATTGCGCGCACTGATCGGTCTGAAGAGGGTCATCATCAACGCTGCTCACTTTCTGGTGATGAAGAACAAGGAGTTCTATCGTTTCTACCAGACGGAGCCTTTCCTAGAGACGGTAAGAGGGCAACTGCTTTAAAAATGTTTTAAGTTGAAGCACCGGTGCTACCAAAAAAGGTACAAGCCCTGTCCTGTTTGACTGCTAAAATGAATCCATATTTTTATATTTGTTGAATTCCTGCCATTGCATTGGTATTGTTAATGCATTTTATTATGGGAACCTCTTGGTTCATTTCTTTTGCCCATTTCCTTAATGGCTAGTGGGTAATTAATTGTTTTAACGGATTGCATTAACATAATGTACAACTTTTTTTGTAATTAATGTTGTTTTTAGAGCTTTTCTTTCTTTTTTTTTTTAGCTCACTTGTCCCCCAAAAACTGAACTAGTAGATTTTCTGTGGTCTGGGGTTTTCTGGCTCAAACAAGTAGAGTGTAGAATTCCTATATAACATACAGTAGGAATTTGCCAGCAGATTTGACTGATTTCTCTGTTTTGCCTCTTCGTTGCTACTCAAAAGGCTTCAAAAAACATAGAGAAAATCCACTGAATGTTCAAAATTCAGGTTGTGTGGGTGGGTGCAATTGAGGTCATAAAACCCACAAGCAACACGAAAGATGAACGGTTTTTAAAACGTCTCCAAATGGCCATCACTAGTGTGCATTGCGAGTGTGCTTAGCTCTGAGTTGTGGTGTGTCTTTGTAGGATGACAGACGAGCCACTCAGGACACTTTGCCGCAGCGTACTCTCATTGAAGTGGACCCAGCTGGACCAAGGTATTGGCCTACTGTACATCTTCTTTACATTCCAGTCCAGCTTAAGTGTATTAAAAAGACATAAATACTCCATATTAACTCACCGGGCATCCAACACGAAGACTCTGTGAACTAGCGATTGCACCCCAGTCCCGTTGGGCAAGTCCAGGAGCGGTCCAGGCCCAGTCCGCCGCCCCGACATATTTTAAACTATTATTAATAGCATGCGTTCTGCTGCCCATTAGTGTTCCAAGGAGGCAGCAGCGGTCAGCCACCGACTCTGTTACAGCTGCACTGCACTCACTGGTGCTCTTATAACCCCACATTACGAAGAAGAGGAAGTAGTCATGACCACACTAAAAAGCAGTCTACTGTACTGCACTTATTGGATTTGCTGCAATGTGATGTGATATGCGTTGTCTACAAGCTTACAGCGAGTTCAGACCAACTTGCATCTAGGGTGAGCAGTTCCAAACTGTTCATTTGAGAGACTTTTACATGTGTTTCGAAATTGTAAATCGGCAGAATGCCAACTATTACAGCATTTGAACACTGGAGCTCAATATGTGGCATGCTTGAGAATAGTAGCCCATAATGGGACATCTAGTCACTCAAATCACTGGCTCGCGCTGTGTGATAAAACCCAATCCCACAATAAAAATTGGTTAAGAACACTTATGTTACGTTCATTGCACAAATCCACTTTGTGTGTGCTCCTGCATTATTTTATTTTATCTATTTTGTTGGGAAGCTCTGCTGATTACATTTTGTCGGAGCTTAGAACTATGTGTGCGTGTGTATAGTTACACAGCTGCAATCCATAGCCTATTAAGAGAAAGAGAGAGGGGACTGTTAAAGCAAGCCCAATCTGGGTGAAATTTACATCGGAAAAGTAATATATAACAGCCGTGCCATGTATATATTACGGGCTAGGGTACAGCAGTTTTGGCTCTGTGGGCAGGTGCCATTGCCAAATCGAGCTGGGAAGGAAAATTAGCATCTCCATGAAGCTTGTCAACATACCGAAGCACAAGGTGCTATAAAAAGATGCCTGTGTTGAAGTTTTTCAGATAACATGGCCTAAATCATGTGTTTTGCCATGTCCAGTCTCCATGTTGTCGGCTGGTGTTGATCCACTGACGGTGAAAACTTGGTGGTTTCAACACATCTTTTTAGAATAATTTGTGCCTCAGTATGTTGACAAGGAGATGCTAATTTTCCTTCCCAGCTCGATTTGGCACCTGCCCACAGAGCTAAAAGTTACTAGTAACTGCTGTACTGACCGTGGTATTACTGCGCTTAACTGACCAGCCAACTATCCGGCCTTTAACCCCACAGAGAATCTGGGTTGTATTGCCAAGAGGAAGGTATGAGACATAATACTGAAAAATGCAAATTAATTTACGGCCGTTAGCAAAGCAAAACTGGGCTTCCATAAATCCTCATCGGTGCCACAGGCTGATCACCTCCATGCCACGCCCCATTGATTTAATAATTTGTTAAAAAGTAGCCCAGACCAAGTATTAACTGCATACATTAATATACTTTTCAGATAGTCAACATTTCTATTTTTAGTGGTATTGTAAAATATTGTAATTTATTGAGATTTTGGGGTTATCATGAGGTGTTCACCATAATCATCAAGATTAAAACGAAAATGTTTTTTTTTAAATACTTCACTCTCTGCACAAATGGAATGGGAATATATTCATAAGTTTCACTTTTTTGTATTATGGAAGAAAATGACCTTTTACACATTTACAAGGACCTGTACAGGGCTTAAGTGGTTTGATTAGTCATCCTCTGTGTGCTTTTCAAGCTCCCCCGTAGCACAGCCAGCACCTCTGAACTCTTTCCTTCCCTGTCCTTAACCACGCAGGTACGTGGTCCTGTTCAACCCGCTGGAGCAGGAGCGTCTGTGTGTGGTGACGGTGCTGGTGAACACGGTCCGCGTGCGAGTGCTCACCGAGGACGGGCAGACCCTCCCCGTGCAGCTGAGCGCCCAGTGGAGCTCCGCCAGCCAGATGAGTGCTGAGGTGTTTGAGGTAAAGGAGGAGGAGATGTTCAAAATGTTGTCTTGCTCGGCATTAAGCAAAGAGTACTGTCAGAGGATTACAGGGTGGCGCGTGGACGGGGGAACGGGGGAAGGGGGGAGTGACAATTCCTGTCATGCCGTTGCTAGGCGACTCTTGGCAGTGGTGTGGTGAGGGATTTAATTTGCAGTGAGTTTCTGGTGTTGGTGTAATTTGCATATTTTCACTCTGGTGTAAGCTGTTAGCCAGTAGGGGCATCTAATATGGTATCATGCTATTGACGAGTGCGCTTCAAATAATAAAAAGAAAATCGAAATAAATTTTGATTGCTGCACAGAATACATTCAAAATAGACTTTATGATGAAATGTAATCATGCAAGACATCGCCATTGATACAAAAAAATAACACTTTTTGGGTTCATATATGTAACGGTTAATCATCTACATGTCAAACTCTGCTCTGACAGCTTGATGTAAATGAAATCCCATCATAGTTTTGTAACGCTTCTTCAGTCAAGCTGGAAGTCTGACAGCACCGGCGACACATGGGAACTATGTGAGATTCCCAACGTGTACTATGCCTAAAGTCGGCAGTAAGTGAAGTGGCAGTACGCAATTCTAAGTATTGGTTTTCTGGTAGGCATAATGTCAAATGAAATGCGACAAAATAGTTATATCCACCAAATTGGCAAGATTATGTTTTTTGCATATAGAGTATATATTTATTTATTGACATTACACAATGTATACCTTGTTATCTCAATAGCTCTTATTATACAATACACTACTGAAAAAGACTAGATACAACATAAAAAATAAAATAAGATGCAGTCCTCCCAAGCCCTCCCTCTGGGAAAGGGGTGAGTCCTTTCCCAGAAATGTACTAGTCTGGGTCATCTCTGCCCCTGAATTTTCTTTTCTCATGCATAGTAATGGTTCACTCTCTGTGAGTCTCTAAATTCATGTTTGAGCACAGCCCCTGGACCTCTGTGTGGAAGGGTATGCCGTGTCCAGTCTTATTTTATGAATTCATGCTTCAAGGTTGAATCCAATGGCTCAAATAAAATGTACTGTTTAGTAAGTTCACATCGTGCTCTCACCATCGTATTATTGAAGGCAATAAATTACTTCACTTTGACTCTTAATTGACTGTAGAAAATCAAAGTGCCATAATGTATGGCAGCCTTGCCATCAATATAGCCCCAGAGAGTGAGATGCATGCAAATGGATTAGATCATTACATTTCATTTTAACCTGTAAAATATTAGTGCTTGGTTTTTGTTTTAACTGAATAAGAATAGCACTTTAACGTGAAAGTGGCCTTACAAGCTAATGCTTGATAGGGAAACCTTTCATAGCAAGGACTCCAACATTTTAAAAAGATGAGATCTTTTCAAGGGTTCCCAGTTTGATGTGCACCACAGGAATTACAGACAGTTGCAAAGGTGCTCCCAAACATACAGTATTTTGAAATTGCAAGATTAAGTTACAGGTGCATTTGCAACCAAAATAATTGCAATTTTGAGCCCTGGCTTTAGAATACCTATGGCTTTTGTATGGAATGATTATAATGCCGATAATAATTTGTGTCTGTAATTGTGCTCTGTGTCTCTGCAAAATAAATCCAGTATTAATCAGTATCTGTAATTGTTTTCTGTATATCTGCAAAATAATCCGTGTCAAATTTTGCATGTGTAGAAAACAGTTTCGCAGGTATAGAAAACAATCTTGTAGTGGTGAGGTTTGTATTTGCTGCTTTGTATCACTGCAAAGTTTCACAGGTGTAGAAAACAATTTTGCAGTGTTGAAATTTGTATTTGCAGCTTTGAATCACTGCAAAATCGTTTTGCACCTCTGCAAAATAAATCTGCAACTCTGCAAAACAATCCTTGTAAGTTTTCGGTCTGCGCAACAACGACTGCGGCGACATCTGCTGTTCAAGTACAACACCACACATCTACAGTTTGAAAAAACACAATTCAAAATTGTACAGGTTTTTGGCAGTGTCTTCACTTCACCGCGGAGAGCCAATCAGCAGTTGGCTTACTCAGCAGTGCACCATTTTGATTGGTTGGCCAAAGGAAGCAGTCTCGCCAATCCCAGTCATTCATAATACATGAATATGAGATCCCATTGTTGGGAAGTACAGAGGTCTAATGGCGGCTGTTCTATAGCCCAGCACAGCTTTAGTGATCTTAAATCCCTTTATTTTAGATTGTTTTGTGTAATAGTAATGCATAAACATTGCAGAGACTTTAGACGTTTCTGTACAATGGTTTAAAACTGCACAAGGGTATGCTTAAAGTATCTTATTTAAACAGGGACAAACTCCGACTGCAGTTTCTGCCCCTCAATGTCGCCCCTCCACCCTCTGACAGCTGTGTGATTGCTGTGCTAGCACAGCATTAGCATAACTATCAGCAGTTCTGACAACAAAAGAAGAACATTTGGGGAAAACTCTGCTATTTACAGTATATACTATCGTTTTGACAGATACCATTAGTCTGTTGGCTTGTGTATAATCTAAATATCAGATAAACGTGCATTAGTGACAATATATTTATAACCAGTGTTATTTTAGCAATTCTATTAAAGCTAACAAATATAAGACTTCCGGTGCTGATCACTTCAAAATAAGACTACCCTTTATAGTATTGAAAAGCGATCCATTTGCACACTTAAACGAACATTCAGCATTCATTAGCCTTTATTATCAAATGGGTCAAAACCTGTTTTGGTCCTGTAGATTGGAGGTGTCAAGGGTGGTCCCCAAAACAACAGAAAGTGCTAATGTAATGGCCCATCACTATTTCCACTAAAACCCGTTTTACTTGCCTGGAGAGGCTGGAGGATAAAAGGTTGCTCCAAAACAACAGAACTCACTTTATAGTAATTCTATATCATTTGTCATTTATTCACGTTTTATTCACATTTCTCTTAATTGTACTACTAATTATTATTTAGATTACATTGCCTCTTATCCTTACTGTAACTCAGAGTTACACTTACACATCCATATCGGGTCCATTTGGAGGGGGGTCCCTGGCCCCCCTCCAAATGAACATAAGAAATAAGAGTAGCCTTCATAGTATTGAAAGAAGATCCATTTGCATTACAGCGTTTAAATACACCTATTATATTTCAGTGTAAAATACTTAGATAAAAACGTTATCAAGAACATAAAATGATCTAAATTGATGAATAATAGACTACTATTCAGTAGGCTTGTTGAGCTTTTTAGCCCCATTGTAAATCAGAGCTACACATCCATGAGGGCCCATTTGGCTCCCAACTATTCATTTAGAAATGATCGCTTTTCAATACTATAAAGGGTAGTCTTATTTTGAAGTGATCAGCACCGGAAGTCTTATATTTGTTAGCTTTAATAGAATTGCTAAAATAACACTGGTTATAAGTATATTGTCACTAATGCACGTTTATCTGATATTTAGATTATACACAAGCCAACAGACTAATGGTATCTGTCATAACAATAGTATATAAATAGCGGAGTTTCCCCAAATGTTCTTCTTTTGTTGTCAGAACTGCTGATAGTTATGCTAATGCTGTGCTAGCACAGCAATCACACAGCTGTCAGAGGGTGGAGGGGCGACATTGAGGGGCAGAAACTGCAGTCGGAGTTTGTCCCTGTTTAAATAAGATACTTTAAGCATACCCTTGTGCAGTTTTAAACCATTGTACAGAAACGTCTAAAGTCTCTGCAATGTTTATGCATTACTATTACACAAAACGATCTAAAATAAAGGGATTTAAGATCACTAAAGCTGTGCTGGGCTATAGAACAGCCGCCATTAGACCTCTGTACTTCCCAACAATGGGATCTCATATTCATGTATTATGAATGACTGGGATTGGCAAGACTGCTTCCTTTGGCCAACCAATCAAAATGGTGCACTGCTGAGTAAGCCAACTGCTGATTGGCTCTCCGCGGTGAAGTGAAGACACTGCCAAAAACCTGTACAATTTTGAATTGTGTTTTTTCAAACTGTAGATGTGTGGTGTTGTACTTGAACAGCAGATGTCGCCGCAGTCGTTGTTGCGCAGACCGAAAACTTACAAGGATTGTTTTGCAGAGTTGCAGATTTATTTTGCAGAGGTGCAAAACGATTTTGCAGTGATTCAAAGCTGCAAATACAAATTTCAACACTGCAAAATTGTTTTCTACACCTGTGAAACTTTGCAGTGATACAAAGCAGCAAATACAAACCTCACCACTACAAGATTGTTTTCTATACCTGCGAAACTGTTTTCTACACATGCAAAATTTGACACGGATTATTTTGCAGATATACAGAAAACAATTACAGATACTGATTAATACTGGATTTATTTTGCAGAGACACAGAGCACAATTACAGACACAAATTATTATCGGCATTATAATCATTCCATACTTTTGCACCCTGGTGATGTTGTGAGCTTGTAAATTAGCTGTTTTCGCGGATCAAAAATGACATGGATGCATTCCCAGTTTTAAAGGGAACACAATGTATATAGACGTAATCAGTTGAATGATTAAATTAGTTGTTTTAATTCTTAAAGCGCCGTTCTCGAGCTGCTCGTGGACATCCCGTGGAGACCCCCCCGCCGGTCACGCGGACGGCTCGTATCACGACGAGATGTAGATTTCATTCTTTAATCCAACTATTAGTCCGTGCGCATCGTCTGATGATCATCCCGTTGCTGACTTTCATTTGGGACAGAATTGGGGACAACTTTTTTTTTCCCTTCCCATTGACATGCATTCAGCCCAATGCATTCAAACGGCTCTCCTCCGGTTTGCCCCCTCAATGTCGCTGGCGCATGGGTTAAGCAGCCAGGGCTACACAGCTCTTCCTGACTTGTGACCCGGATGTTTTTGGGTACATCGCCAGATGATCGATTAGGCAAGACAACAGACACAGCATAACAGAAACAGCACATCCTGTTTAGGAGATCTGAGCTTCAAAATAAGGGCTTTTTTACCGATCGAACTGGTTTGAGCCGCGGCAGTGGAAAGAAAACAAAGAAAATCCGATCGCGCTGAATGAGTTAATATTCACCCCTAATTGACAACGAGGAGATCTTGGAAATGGAGGACTTTTGTTTCTTCTTTGTGTTAATAATTTTCCCTTGGCTACGCAGGCTTCCTTCATGGTCCGTCTGCCCGCCCTGGGCCTGGCTGTGTTCCATGTGTACGATGCTCCAGACAGCCCCATGACTCTGCGCTCCGACACCCTTCTGAGGCTGGCAGGGCGGGGGCTGAGCGCCCGCGCCGTGGACCCCCTGCCAGTTCGATCCCAGCAGGCCGACCCGCAGACCTTCTACATCACCAGTCAGTCTCTCACGCTCGGCTTCTCTGGCACGACGGGACTGCTGGAGGTTTGTGTGTGGTCTGATAGCTTAAAACTGTTGAACACAGTCACCATTAAAGGGGCATTTCACGTTCGTAACATTTAGAAGATTTAGAACACTTCCAAGGGGGGTCTTTATGTGTGTAATATGTGTCTCTCTTCATCAGAGTATCCGGCGGAAGGACGACCCTCAGGAGGTGAAGGTCCAGATGCAGTTTGTAACGTACGGCACGCGCGCGTCCAAGGACAAGAGCGGAGCTTACCTTTTCTTACCCGATGGAAAGGCTAAGGTATACTATCAGTACCCTTATCTCAGATGTTTACTTTCTCTCACAAAGGTTCTTTGACAGGGCCCTTCCATGTGTACAGTGTGTCATGCTGGGGAGCTCAGGTGGGGAGAGAGATGTGCGCATGCTGCTTCGTCGCTCCATTGATTGAAAAACAAGGTTCAGAAAGCAGCGGCGCAGCTGGAGTGCTGTTTTATTTTACAAGGTTGCTGCTGTGCGGCTCTCTTCACTTCACCTCTCCTGCTCTGCTCTTCCATTTGTGTTGTTGTACCTCCCTGCTCTCAGCCCTACGTTCAAAAGGAGCCACCTGTGGTGCGCGTGGTGGAAGGACCGCTCTTCTCAGAGGTTGTGGCGTACTACCAGCATTTCCAACAGATAATTCGCATACACAATGTGCCAGGTAATATTGCATTCGCGGCATTCTGCACAACTGGCATAAAATAATAGCATTTGAATGAATTTACTTTTGAACAGTGTGTTTTAGCTGCCGCGGCTGGCAGATGGTGCTTCGGATTGCAAATGAAACTGCCAGAATGCCTCAGTAGTCTCCCGGGAGATCATTTGAAAGTCAAATTTATTGACCGTGTTGGCCCAGTTTTCCTTTTCTTTTTCCCAATTAATTCCTGTTTTTTTTTTATATATACTAATTTATTTAGAAAGTAGAGGAGAAAACAAAAAACAAACTAACAACAAGGCGAAGACAGCGGTGCGAAAACAAAAGTAAACATTTCACCAAAGAGGGAAAGACAAGCCCAGATAGTTGGTTGAATTGAAAGAGACTTTGAGGGAATGTTGAGGTGGATTTGTATTGGCAGAACATAGGCATGCATTCTGCATAGGTAAACTATAAATTAAACAAACAAAAAATCTGACTGCCTAGTAAACGGCTACCACTGATAACAGAAATGTCTAGTCCTCAAGACAGCCTCGATTTTATTCCTGCCAGAGTCTTTCGATCTTGTTCTGCTGTTATACATTCTCTGTATTGTTTTGTATAATTACAGGGGTGGATGGCCTGTCAATTGACATGACTACCATGGTTGATATCAGAGATCAGACAAACAAAGAGCTGGCTATGAGGTTGACCACAGACATCCAGAGTGGTGAGGTCTTCTACACAGACCTCAATGGCTTCCAGGTCAGTACCATGTTGATTTGTTACTTTTATTTGATGGTCGATGAATCTAAAGTGATTGTTTCTTCCCTATCAGATATTAGTAACTACCATATCGTCCTGAATATAAGACCACCCTGGTTATAAGACAACCCCTATTCTTCAAGACTCATTTGTGTAAAAAGAACATTGAATGTCAAATAATATAGTAAATAATATAGTAATAAATAAATATAGAAAATATAAGATGACCCCTTTTTTATATTTCTATCCGTATGTCTGTCTGTCTTTATATCTCTCTAAAAGTAAAAAACATTTCAGTTGTAATATTAAAGTGGGGGTGCCGTGATTTTTCTATTTTTTCCAATTTTGTACATGTTTAAGAGGTGGCAGTATGTAAATAGACCCCTTGGTGTGTTTTTTATGTGCAATGATGTCTTCCCTTTGTATTTAGGGTTTCTTACTGGGGGCTGAACCTTTCCAGTCAAACGTGCCAATGAAAAAAACTTCAATATAGTGACATCATGTGCTCAGCCCTTCCCCTAACTCCTCCCCCTTTATCATGCAACTAAAGCTGTGGGTGTGGCTTCAGTTCAGGTGGATCTCCACCCATCACCACCCACCAGGCAAACCAGGCATACTTAATGAACTGGAAGGGTGGAATCATAAAAATGACAGTTTAACAAACACTGTACACTTTTTGGGAAAAAAATCTTACTTTTCATATAAAATTAATACCTGATGATCATGTTTTAGGGTAGAAAAAAATCACGGCACTCCATCTTTAAGAATCAACTTTAGCTTTAGGTGAAAATGTTAGCTAGGAAAATACCTAATGCCTAATACCAAAATAATGAACCATTAGACAGACCACGCAAAGAAAGATTGCAGTCGGAGGCTATGTTCTCTGCAGCATGAAGTTGTCTTTGGGAGAGAACAGGTTGGAATCCACGGACAACACATCATAACAATTTCATATCTCAATATTTTACAAAAACACATTCTGAAAGTGGTTATCCACTTTTCTGGCGACAGAAATCTCATCCAATGGCAACAATAACAAGGTTACAATGCTGTGGTCACAAACAGCTAGGAGACAAATGGATAATGAGGTGCCCACCAAGGATTTTTTTGTGAAGAAGGCACTATACAGAGATTACCAGGAGACAAGATAAAGACATCGTAAAGTAAAGGTTAACGTTATGGTTACATAAATCATGGCATATGTAAAAACATTCACAATGAACTCAAAATTCCCCAAAATATCCATCAGCGTCCACTGCATATAATTGAACACAGTACCTTCTAGATGTGAGGCGGCAGTACTACGGACTGTGGCACCTCGCTGCCTCACCATCCATTTAACTATCTATTGATGATGTTCTTATGCGATTCTATTGATTGCTTTTCATCACTTGATCAAATTAGTGGGACAATGGCTAAAGTAGCTGATCTACAAGCTCAATAGAGCCAGATTTTGCTAATCGAACTGTTGTACTGGTAACCATTAGACCTTCTTTGCCTTGGGATATGTTTCTGACACTGTGTGTGTGCGTGTGCATCCCTAAATGTGCCTATAGATGCAGCCCCGCCGCCACTACATGAAGCTTCCTCTACAAGCCAATTTCTACCCCATGCCAAGTCAAGCCTACATCCAGGACAGCCATCATCGCCTCACCCTCCACACAGCCCAGTCTCTGGGCGTCACCAGCCTGGACAGTGGTCCGTATCACCCAACAATCAATCAATCACTGTGGCGTAACACTAGAGATTTAACTTTTTGATCTCTGCACTCGTAAAAGTGGAGACTTTTCTTTCATGGCCAGATAGATATTAAAGTTTTCCTGTTAGTATATTTTTGCCCTTCATTATTTCTGGCACAGCCTGTTTAATAATTATTATGGCTCTGACTCTTGACTTTGTATCGTAGAATCGGAATAGAAATATAATTACTTTTGCATTGTATTTAACAATTTTAATAAGGAAAAACACATGTTCTAATGCAATATCCATCTATATGGAAGATCAGTTTTTACTTATTTATATCCTATCCTTTTCCCTTTATACTGCACTATCCACATGTTTCACACACATTTAATAGAATAGCTAAATGGTTACTGTATCGATTTCAAATCATTGTATCGTCTCGCCATAATTAATCTATATTGTCAACCGTGATACGTATCGTATAGCTGTTAAAATGTATTATTACACCCATAATTGTAAGTATGCCTAAGAAAGGAGGCAAAGTACCATGCCTATTTATGAAAGCAAATTCACATGTTTTGTACTTTTTCTGTCTTTTTTTTAATGTTAGCATTATGTTCATAATATAGTCCAAGGGGCTTGGGCAGGCTTAAAGCGTTTAAATTGTTACTTGTACTACTTTGTAGCCTGTTATTTGCCAGCACTGGAGAACACTGATGGGTAATTATATTTAGCATTTCAGAAGTTCAGAGAATATGCAGCAATTTCCGCCTTCGGTGTGTTTGTGTAATTAAATATAGATGTGTGTACGGCTTGCTTCTCTCCCGAATGAAGCACTACCCTATCTAAAGGATGATTTTTTTTTAAATCGTTTTTCTCCTGCCAAGAACAGTTCCACTTACACACAAAAACACACACACGTGTGTGTACACACACACACACACACACACACACGTGTGTGTGTACACACACACACACACACACACACGCACACACAGACATCTGCGTTGACATTGCTGGCTTGTGTTTGTGGACCCGCAGGTCAGTTGGAGGTGATTATGGACCGCCGCTTGATGCAGGACGACAACCGCGGCCTGGGCCAAGGTCTGAAGGACAACAAGAGGACGGCCAACCGCTTCCGCCTGCTGCTGGAGAGGAGGTCAACAGGCAACAAGGTCAGTCACACAGTAACTATAGCAGCTTAACCACACGAAGACCTCAGACCTGATCCTGCAGATGTCTTTTAAATCATGACAGTTTTCTATAAAATGATGAAAAAACTGCGAAACACAAGCAAATATTTCAGTGGTTCTCATCTCTTTCATGTCAAGAAGAATAATAGTATTCAGATGTTGTTGTGCGTACGCAACTGCGCATACACACACACGTTCCCCACCTGGCTGTGTGTACTTTTAATTAAAATTTAATTAACCTATTAATCTTAACAACCCGTGGTTGTTGAATATAAAATGGGGACGATGTCTTGTTTGTCCTTCATCCTGTCTTTGTTAATGCCTTTCTCCATTTTTTTCCTTTCTTTTTACACACCCATTCCCGTCATTACTTTGTCTTCCTGTCCACCTCTATGACCTCCGTGTTTCCTTGACACACGCTTCTCTCCTCCTCCTCCTCCTCCTCCTCCTCCTCCTCCACTCACAATCACCCTCAGCATGACGATGGCATCTTTGCCAAATTCTCCTCTTCTGTTCGTTGTTTCCTCCCCCAAATCTTGAAGGGTGGAGCTCAGGTAATGTTTGTTTTCCCCCCGGCAACAGCAAGATGCTAGCTAGCTTGTGTATGGTCTGCTGCTCTAGCTCCAGTTTCCCAAACAGTGAGTCCGGACATATTGGGGGTTGCTTTTTCCTTTTCTTTTTTTGGTCCCTTAATGTTTGGTTTCCTACATCTTGTTTTGAATTATTATAATGACATTTAAAAAAAATAATAATGAATGAAACTTCATTTATTGAATAAGTAAAAGAAAAATCAAAGAAATTCCATAAATTAGAAAACAAATGTTTAAGAAGTAATCACAATAGCCAATCTGCAAGCTCACAACGTGCCGCAAAGCAACTGGTTGTGAGGTTGAGATCTGCTATTTTTTTCCTCTAGGTTACGTCCCAGGGAAACATTTAATTTCTCTTCTGGGTAACAGGCTAAAAAAGTTTGGGAACCATTGCTCTAGCTCCAGTTCCCTAGTCTCCCCTTCATGCCGTCCCTCCACCTCATAGCTGTAAGCCACAAAACCAAAAACCTGTCCATCTGTGAACCTGTCCATCTGTGAAGGCAAGTAAGTAACAAGCAGATGCCATTTGCATCGAGTAAATGGACAGCGCTTGGGGACCAAACACGAGGCATTGCCTGCAGTTTTGTCATCCTACATTTACCGCTGCTAATGAAAACACACTGCTCGTGGCAGATGGGATGGCGTTGCCCTGACCACAGCGATGCTCCTCCATCTTATATAGCAACACTTCATGCCTTGTTGAATGAAACGACTGTGAACTTGTTTGTGTAATGTCACCGTGATGTCGCACCCCATCACTTTGCAGGCTGTGGCTGAGAGACACAAAGTGAAAATTCCAATGAAAAAACTTAGTAGAATTTGTCTTTGTTATAGAGTTAGCATAGCATGTAACAGTATATTTGTAGTAGAGTCGGTATCCACTCTTAGTTTTAGTAACTAGTTTTAGTAACCATTTTCAAAAATATCAGACCAACAAGCTCATAGCGTGCCACGGAGTGGCACGCTATGAGCTTGTAGGTCTGATATTTTTCAATAACTAAAGTAATGCGGTGATGGGTTGCTACAATCCTGGCGTAATCCGCGCGGCTCTCCTCCCCTCCAGATGACGGACAGCGGACCAACCAGCTTCCCGTCGTTGCTCAGTCACATGACCAACAGCATCCTGAACCACGAGGTGCTGGCGCTGCCCGTGCTGCCCAAGAAGCGGGGCATCCCCCCGCTGCAGACCTTCGCCCCCCTCAAGAGCAGCCTGCCCTGCGACTTCCACCTGCTCAATCTGCGCAGCATCCAGAGCCAGGTGAGGGAGACAAATGGGTATTCTACATGATGAATGAAGGAGGAACGGCTGGCTCAGCAACCTTCATGCCTAGGAGCAATTTAAGGGGAAGGGAAACAGAGGGTGAAGTGGACAGTGTTAGAAAGCACGCCATTAGTTATGTTGTGAAGAGTTGCAGTGCTACACCTTTGTCATCGCTCATATTATCTTTACTTGTAATCATGCTAACCCTGGTGTCCCCAAATACATGAATAAAAAGAATAAATAAATAAAAAATACATGATTAAAAACTATATATATGGATCTTCAAGCTTGCTGCAGAGCCACATCAGAGTCTGTAGATCTGCTATTTTTGCCTTAGTCTAGTGAAGCAGTACATGGGGCTTAAGTTAATGTTGTTAGTCCTACAAAAACAAAGCTCGCCTTTGTTTTTGCCTGATTTGGGTTCTGTAGAGTTCAAAAAAGTTACAATGAATGCCATTCTGGAGTCACGGTCTATGGAAGAGGATGAATTCAAGCGCTTTGTTTCGTTAAACTAAGCCTTAAATTCAGCTGGGAGGACTTAAACGTCTTAGAAAAGAAGCTACCTGCACATTCAATACCTTGTTTATCAGCTTGAAAGAGTATGCCAATAAGCCAATATGGCTCTTATCCAATTGAAAACTTGAAAGGCTGATGGAATCAGCCCACTAACAGAATTGGAGCCGAACGCAACAAAGCACAAAGCTTTTAATGTTACCAATAGCTTGTTGAGATAGACCAATTTAATTTAGATTTTCTCCTCAGCAGAGCAGCCACCAAAGTTGAGAAATTCTGTCTAAAAGCTTTGTAAATAATTAGTCCCTTTTTTAAAGTGTTTGGAAACAGGAAACTCATAAATAGCTGAAACATTGCACATAACCCTGACCCAAACCATACCAGGATGTCTAGTGGCTTTGGCACACTCACATTTCCATCTGCTAGTCATACAAACAAAAAGGAAATGCAAAACAAAACGTAAATCTAAGAGCTTACAACGTGTTGTTTTGAGCTTGTAGATGGGCCATTTTCCATTCTACGTCCTATGAAGAGGTATTTAGGGCTTAGGTGGTCCAAATCCATAACATAAGAACAAAGTGAGTAGGGAAGGAAGTTTCAAACACAGCCTTTGCTTTGTCTCTTTTGTGGTACAGAGAATCAAATTCCCTTCCATTTTCCAAGGGAAAAAATAGAACCGTCCAGATGGTGTTATGAAAGCAGATATTTCTTGAGCTCTTGGGCTTAATTGCAACTGTCGTTGGTCTTTCCCCACATACTTGCGTCGCCAACTTGGTCACTACAGTCTGTCACTGGTATAACCCAAAGTTGGTTGCGTGGGAGGGTAAGCGCTTATGTCCGACTCCTCACATGATATACTCACATGAGTTGTCGGTGCACAACATGCTATCAGACCCATGGCTGAACAGGCCCTGACCAAAATATAGGCGGATTCAGTGTCAAAGTCACCATCCCTGCCCGGCTTCCCACGTGGCCAAGCCTGACGCACCACATGGATTCAAAGTCAAACCCTTATAGGGTTTGACTTTGGGCAGGGACTTTACCCCTCTGGACCGTCTGTTTGACCATGACACAGTTACTGTTTGCTTCTCTTCAAGAGACTTGATAGAATCAATATCATGTTCTTGTTCAGTTGGATTTGTCTCGGAGTCTCCTGTATGGATGGATAACTTTTTGAGCCAGTTGAGCCAATTTAGTATGCTTTTCAACAGTCGAGTGAGCCAACAAACTCTACTTTTTTAGTTCTTCAAGTGACTGCACAGTGAAGAATTATCCTGCGCTGCCACATCCAACCCCCCCCCCCCCCCCCCCCCCCCCCACACACACACACACACACACACACACACACTAGATGCTGACACTGTACAAGCAGTCATAAATGTCCACATACCGTACACTTCTAAAGAATCTCAAACTCGGTTCCTTTTCTATGTTATATTTATCCCTCTCCATTCCTCTCTCCTCCTTTTACAGCTCAAAGGTTAAACCTAGAAAGCTACTGTGGGAGAAACCGCAGAGTCAGTAGACTGTAACTTGCACTCTGCAATATAGCTGGGGGAAAAAAAAAGAAATCTTCCATTATAGCAGTCCTCAGTGACCCTTTATTTTCCTCCTTTAAACATATTTCTCCAAAATCAACATAATGCTCAACGAGCTTCGAAAGTTACTAATATATACAATTATTCCTGAAGTTCTTCGAACTTGAGACGGTATCTTTAATGGGGCAGTGTTGATCCCTGTGGTAAAATACAAATGGGAGCCTTCCCTGCTAACTACCTACCCAGAACCATATTAATCTCAACCCCAAGTCTTAATGCAGTTACTTGCACTGGGTAATTATGCACTAAAAGCATGAAAGCGAGGGTAGCAACTGCTCAAACAAAGAGCAGCTCGTCCCCAGAGCCCACGGATATGCTCCAGAGATGACTGCTTTAACTGTTTTCAGTAGAGCACCAAGATTTTACAGCCAAGTCCCAATGGAAAACGTTTACTTTATTCTCTCCTGCTAGGCCTGGGCAATTAACTGAAAAATGTATTAAAAACACAATGTTAATTTAAAATAAAGTCCCTGATATTGTGACTATGTAGGTTAATCGATTAATCAAAATGCAAATTTTGTTTTGTTAGTATGCTTCTAAATCCGTGAATCCACATGAACATTTGGATTAGATTTTTTTATTTAATCAACAAAATGTATTAACTTATTTTACCCTGTTTTTATACTTTGTTACACAATGGTGGCGAACAAAAATAATAAAACTATCTACAAGGCAAATGTTTGAATTATCCTGATATTGATTTAAAGTCATGTCGCCCAGCCCCAGCTCTCTAGTTTGCACTGCACAAAACATCATCACATTCTTTTCCCAAGCCCTAAAGTTATACTCCTAACAATATGCACAACTGACCAAACGGAAGCCCTAAACAATAAACATGCTGGAACTGCAAATAAACTAATCAAATGATGCATGTACAGTACACCCAAAAGCTACTGATCTGCGTGTGTGTATGGTCTGCCTTCAGCCTGTGGGCCGCATAACTATGTGAAACGAATCACAATACGAGTCTGTGGGCAGTGGACGAGGAAGACAGGATATTGCAGGTCTGAAAGATGGCCTCCTGAGCCCAGCCTGTGTGGTGCAGCTCTGACAAGGTCTTAGCTTCAGAACTATGAGAGAATGTGAGCACAACGTATTTTACTAATTTAATACCGGGTGCAATGTCTAAAAAAAAAAAAAAAAAAAAAAAAAGCGTAGCGTAACAATGGGAAATATCAGCAGTCACAGAAATGCCCTCCAGGCAGTTCTTCAGTTGGCTCTGACATTGTGCATCTAGAACTATGTATGCTGGCCACATGCTGCTCGTGCCAGCTGAATAAAAATGCCAAAGGACTTTCATGCGAGTGCCCAAAAGATCGTAAAGGTCTCAGCTCCAGTGCTCCACACATCATCTTCTTGGAACAATATGTGAAAACACAGCCAATACGGTCAGGATGGGGCCGTCACAAACATAATATCGCTGGTTGGAGGTTTTTTTCCTCACCAATTTGGTTCTCATCTTGCCTTGTGTTCTGGTGCTGCTTACAAAATAGCAATATATAACTCCTTAATCTGTCTCGCATGGCGACATTTTAGCCTGCAAGTCACGATCGCTACTTGTGCTTAAGAATCTATCCCTGTGTCGCCCTAGTAACTACTATGGCAGGAATAAATACTTTATAACAAATGAGATCATTTAGCTTGACACTTGTGTGTGTGCGTGTGTGTGCGCGTGCGTGTGTGTGTGTGTGTGTGTGTGCGCGCGTGCGTGCGTGCGTGTGTGTGTGTGTGTGTGTGTGTGTGTGTGTGCGTGCGTGTGTGTGTGTGTGTGTGCGCGCACGCTTGCGTGTTTGAGCAGCAGGACCCCCACTGGCCTTCTCCTTACACTGCCCTGATACTTCACCGCAAAGGGCTGGATTGTGGCTTGGAGAGTCAAAACCTGGGTTTCAACTGTACCACCACAGAGGGACAGGTCAGTGTTGATATAGAACACACACACACACACACCCTTACTGACTGATGGGCGTGCACTGTGCACCAGGAGTTGTATTTCACACTACGCGCTGCCCTTTTCAGGGTGTGGGAATGAGAGGATTTGGGATTCTGACAGGAAATCAATGCTCTCTACCCAGCAAACACGCGCAAGTGGGCCCCACATGGGTTTTGATATGGGCTTCTGGGCCTGGGTTCCGAGTGGGCCCTGCACCCAGGTTCCACTAATGTCCCACCCGTGTCAGCCCATATGGGCTAACACGGGTTTCTGACTGGGTATGAGGTGGTACCCAAATGGGCAATTATATGTGGGAACCATGTGGTCTCTACCTGGGTTTGCCTATATAGGTTAGCACTGGGATATGAGTGGGCGTTAAATGGGTTCCAGCTGGGCAAAATATATGGGACCCATGTAGGCCACCCATTATGGGCTCCAAGTGGGCCCTGCACCCAGGTTCCACTAATGTCCCACCTGTGTTAGCCCATTGGGCCAACACGGGTTTCTGACTGGGTATGAGGTGGTACGCCCACCTAAGACGCAGTCAGAAACCCACGTAAGCCCAGATGAGCTAACACAGGCCTAGTCTGGTCCCTGTCTTGGATCGGAGTCTTGGGTGTGCCACCTGTGTTCCTATGAGCTTGAACTTGCATCTGAATGGGCTTCAAGTCCAAATTCAGGACCGATGTACAGTAGATCCAAATTGAAGTTGGTCCTGAAGGGATGTAAACTTGTTAGCTATAATTGACATGAACCAGCTGTGTAAATACTGCAAACAAAACTTAAAATGTAAAAGGCATCAACAGTTTACTTTAGCCAGTTTACGTTTTACCTGGGTGAAAATACAGACAATATCTTTGACAAAATAAAAAGATGGAATTTGTTCGTAAGATTGCATTTAATTTCCACAAAAAGATTATCAAAATTAGCATTGCATAACAAAGTGCATAACAAAATTTAAAACTTTCACATTTTTTGTAAACAGCCTAGTGCAGAACACATTACTTTCAGAACCTCAAAAAAAAAAAAAAAAAAAAAAAAAAGTGCAGACAATTTTAGAACACTCAATCGAGAACTTTCGAGGAAGCAGCTTGTCTTGGGGGGGGGGGGGGGGGGGGGGGGGGGGGACTACACTTAGAGAACCACGGATCCACGGAGAACCACGGATCTATTGCAGAACACACAAGTCTGAATACTTTCAGACTCGGAAACTTTTAGAACTTTCGGGGGAAGCAGCAGTCTCGGGGGAAAACAAAACAAAAAACAGCATTTTCAACTTAAAGGGATAGTTCAGAAATACTGTCCATTAATATAGTGGTGTCAACTGTATTCATTTATTGTCAGAGTCCCATGGTGGGAGTTCTGCTCCGTTTTTGGTCAATATCAAGACCATTGACAGGTAGAGAGAGCAGAGAGAGTGTAAAGAGAGAGTCGAGAGTGTAGAGAGTGGCCCCAGTAAGACCGACAAAATGAACAGAAGTACCTGATATTATACCAAAACCAGAGCGGAACTCCCACCACAGGACTTTGGACATCCATTAATTAATGCATGCAATCCATTAATGCAGTTGACACCACTATATCAATGATATTATTCATACAAATAAAGTTAAAAAATCTGAACTATCCCTTTAAGATGAAGTGCCATATTGGGCAGGCTACTGTACCACAGTGTCCACAGTGTCCACAGCCACATTGTCTTCAGCTGTGTCACGCGCTCTGCGCGCCCTGTTGTTCCCACCTCGGACCGGGCCCCTGTGAACCACTTCCCAAGAGCCAGCTCTGCTGTCCTCAGGTTCACGTCCTGGGTGGCGTTGTTGTTCTTTAGTCCCGCTAAAAGAAATGACAAAAAGACATTTTAGTAGCTGGCTCAACCAAGTACTCCATGAAATGGACAGTGTGTAGAACCAGACAGCAATAGTAACTTCTACATTAGTGATGAATCGTTGCTGAACAGAAAGGGACGATGGACAAAATTAGTCATTTTAACAGTTTTCTCAAAAATCTTATATTTCCAAAAGTGCAAATGTGTTTTCTTGTAGAATAACAAAGTTGCATGTCAGAGCATGTTATTATAGTAAAATTGAACAAAAATACCAAACACTGACATTGCTGGTATCCATTTAAATTTGTTGTGAGTATAAGAACGAAGGAAGGTTTCAAGTATTTTTTATAATGAGAAATTAAAAAGACAAATTTACCATAGAAGACATCAAAAAGGGCCAGGTCTCGAAACTTCTTCTTCTTTCCATTACGCCCAAAGAGGTTGAACTGGCGAGACAACTGGTGGCTCAGCAGGAAGCTCATCATCCTCCTAACTGCATCGTCCAGCGTCGTCCCTCCAACATCCGCAACCATGGCAACCTGAGTATGATTAGAGTCACAGGAAGTACGAAGAATGAACACCAATTCTGTCTGTGTGTGTTATGCTGGAAACATGAACCAATTTAAAAGTAGCAAAGAACTAGAACTTCACTGTCAAGAGCAAACTTGTACTACTTGTAAATGAGCAAAGCGAGTGAGCAGCATGATGTGTAGTTAGAGTGACAGGAAGGAGGTAAAATGACTGAGGAAAGAAACAGCATTCAGTCATTACCTCCCGTTGACAGGTAGGGAGAGTAGAGACGTGTGTGTGTGTGTGTGTGGGGGGGGGGGGGGGGGGGGCTTATTTTAACTTACAACTGCCGCCCTGAACTCTGAGTTGCACAGCTTCGTGTTCATGGACTGGAGCTCTTCCTCTGTCTGAAGCGGAAGGTTTGCACCCTCTGGCAGCTCCATCAGAGACACATCCTCTTTTTTCCCTCAGCAGGGTGTTCAGCATTTTTGTATGCATCTTCTGTGTTAGCTTTACGTCTTCTATGAGCTTCAGCAAGTGGGTGAACATCTGACGTTGTCCACCATGTGGCTGTGAAGCTGCAGTAGGGGTTGTAGTAGGCTCACTGGGGCTGGATGCACCTGCGTCACTCGAGATTGGGGTTCCACTGTGGCGGCTTGTTGGAGGCCCCGTGGAACGGCTCACTGGAGTTGCGAGGAGGACGCTCTGACTCAATTCTGGGGTTCTAGTAGGCTGGCTCTGGCTGGATGTACTTGCGTCACTCGAGAATGGGATTCCACCGTTGCGGCTTGTTGGAGGCCCCATGGAACGGCTCACTGGAGTTGGGGGGAGGACACTCTGGCTCAATGCTGGGGTTCTAGTAGGCTGGCTCTGCCTGGATCTACTTGCGTCACTCGAGATTGGGATTCCACCGTTGCGGCTTGTTGGAGGCCCCATGGAACGGCTCACTGGAGTTGCGGGGAGGACGCTCTGACTCAATTCTGGACTGGGTGATCCTGTGGAACTTGGTCTTCCTGGATATAAATGTACATTTAAACATTTTAACGTCTCATACCATCATTGTTTTTCTTTTGTTTACATACTGTTCTGCTTAGACTGTTTACATACTTTCGGTGCTCGTACGATCCGGTGACCTGTGACTCTTCTGCTTTTTGGCGGGTGGGTGGCTCTGGGATGGCCTCAGGTTGGGAGGAGGTGATGGAGGAATCATATCCTCATCAGCCGTTTCAGAATCGCTCGATGTGGAATCCATCAACCTTTGCGGTGGCCTACAGTCAGTTAAGAACACACACGCAAACAAAAATGTAAACAAACATTAGTTCTCAACACAGGGTCTAGGTCAATGTCTTTATCATCATGCTAGTATGCTGTCTTCGTCAGTTTAGTATGTTATAGTTTTCTTACAAACTAAGGAACTATGGTCAAACTATTTTGTGCACTTAAATGGTTAGCAGGTAGTGAATTGGTCGTAGGCCTAATTTATTGGTATTCACATACTCAACTTTTTTTTTTTAAATAGTGTCTACTCATGATTTAAACTGTTGGTGTGTCAACTTTAGAATTCCTACTTTATCTAGTGTAAACTCTAAACCAGTGGTTTTCAATCTTTTTCAAGCCTACTATTTGTTCTCCACAATTAAGGGGAGATAACTGGCAAAACAATGGGTCAAAATAACAGTTCTACATCTTCTAATTGTATACATTCTTTAAAAAAATTAGTAAAGATATACCGGTAATTTAAATCTTGAGAGTCTTGAGAGTTTCATTTTACACTCAAGAGTTACAGACCATTAGGGTCATATAAGGGTCCATTTGGTTACCAACTGTCCAACATTTAGCTGGAATACTCTCAGGGACCATTGGTGGTCTGGTTGAAAACCACTGCTGTAAACAACTAGCCTCTCTCTCTCTCTATTCAATGCAGTTAAAGTGAAATAAAAACTAAAATGTTACAGAGTTAGTGTAACACTGGGATGCATGCACGGACACACGTATTGTCTGTGTGCCAATAAAGGCGATTACCTTTTCACCCGCTTTGGGGGCATTTCTGCGTCACTCTGTAGATCCGATGAAGCCTCCGCCTGCTGCAGCATCCTGCGAGTCTTGTCATACACGCCTTTACAAAAACAACACAAAAACATGGGAAGGAAACATTAAATGTCTACATGTGAGTGTTAACACATTTCATCCTACTATAAAATGTAATGTAAAAAACAATATGGACAACAATGCATCCCCTAATCTTTTTGTTACATGGCATTGCGAGGCCCATTTTCTCAAGTCCTCTTCAAAGCTGACAGCCACTTCAACATCACTAAATTCTCTGACTGTGTCAGAACTATCCGGGGTGCCAGGATTGCTGCTTGGAGTTACAAGAACATTGTCCATAATCTGAGTCCCGGGCATATAGTCACTATCAGAATGACTTTCAAGCCCATATTGATCAACGTCATTCACGTAGAAACTCCCCTAATCTCACTGGTGTTTTCGCCAAACTCTTATGTAAACAGCCGAAATCTGAAAACAGACGGGAGTCTACATAAGTTTACTGTTCTGTTTATATTTTAAGTGATAGGGCAATTTGATGTGCTATGCTTTGTACCTCGTTTGGTTGGCTGTCTGGATGGGAGGGACAGAATTCAGGAACGCAGGTTGTAAGGCAGGGACCCCTTCACAAGAGACAGAGGGAGATTAGACAACCAAACTGCTTGTGTGTCTATAAGTTTAGATCAAAGGTGCTTCACCATGATTTTAAAATTCAAATGTATCATAAATGTTGCCTTTTGATAGCTTTTATACACTCTGTAGCCTAAACAACCACTCATGATTATTTGTCATAGTTTCTCGGGGTGCTATTAGCCATATGCATTAGAATATGCATGATCTGCCTGGTTTCAGTTGGTTTCATTGGCACGGTGGATTCCCTAATAGTATACTAAAAGCTGACAGCTGAGAGTAAGAACACTGTTTGTGACATTACACAATTGGATTCCAGGCAAGAACCCACAACCACAGTTGAACCGGGACCCCACCCTGAAAAGCACCTGTACTAGTGAAGTGTAGTTCAGTTGAGATATTACATTTAGTGCAGTGGTTTTCAACCAGAGGTTTGGGGACCACCAGTGGTCCTTGAGAGAGTTCCAGGTGGTTCCCAGATAAATAATTGAAAGTTGGCTAACCAGACGTAAATTTGGCTAACCAGATACAGATGAAACCAAATACAGATGAAACCATGTTTACACTCTTAAAGAGTTAAAATAAGGTATTCATCATTTGAATTAGCTGAAGTCTACACAATTACAAAATGGTGGTGCGCGCCTCAAATGCTGGATATATAGTGGGACCTGTTATGAAAATGGTTGAAAACCACCAATTTAGTGTATTCAAATATTGTGAAAACAGTCTTAACAAATGGTCAATTTAATGTCACCTGGGGACCCCCACATTTGTCCCATTTTATGTCATAACAGTTTTATAAGGTTCCAACATATATTTATATGATGGTATACAAAAAGGGCTATTCATATTAATACATGTGGCTCTCGGTCAATAGTGTGCATGATGTGCTAGTTAGCTTCAGTTCCATTAAAATAAACAGGGTTGACTAGCTTTGTTAGCCAACTAGCTTCGCAATTTCTCATTTTTTCCTGATACAAGATTTGCGGCATTGAGGCAGGGCCGGATTTAGCCAGCCCTACTGGGGTGGGCTGGAAGAATGGCAGGGTGGCAGGGTTTCAATCGTTTTGTCACCAGGGCCCACTATTAATTCGGCACTTGAGCACAAGGACCACCATTTGGGAACATTTTAGCCCCACAGACCCAAAACTAAAGATTTTTTTTTTTTTTGCTTTTGTCCACCAGGACTTGACACTAACACTTGCCCGCTTGCCCGGGGCAAGTAAAAAAAAGTGAAGACTGCTACCTGGTTGCCCGATCGGGCAAGTGTGCACTATAACACAACACAAGATAAATTTGTCTTTGAAGGCAGTCATTGCACTCTGCCTTAGTGTCTTTCTCTGCTTTCTAGCTATCTCTACCCATCTCTCTCCCAGGTTCATTTGGTTCCAAACTATCATTTTGCTGGGGCCAGGGACCACTGAGTCTGTGACCACTATGGGCTAATTAAGATGATGAATTTTAACTCGTGAGAGTGTGAAAATGAAACCAAATGGACCCGCAAGGGTCCATTTGGTTTCATTTTTACGTTCTCAAGAGTTACATCTGGTTAACCAACTTAGCTGGCGACCACCTGGAACCCTCTCATAGAAAGCACCCAAGTAGGAAGTAAACTTAAATGCAAAATTTACAATATATTTTTGGGGGGCAAGTGACCATGACCTGAGGGCAAGTAGAACCTGACTTTCACTTGCCCGATGGGCAAGTGCCTCTGAGACAGGGGTGGGCAGTTATTTTTCCCAAGGGGCCAAATGAGAAAAATATTGTCGAGGGCCAAGACTAAAGGCTGAACTAAAGTCTGCATAATATTAATTCAATTTCAAGATAAAAGTAAGAGTCATTTTGACACCAGGTCCCACTATTTATTCAGCATTTGAGTCACGGACCATTTGATGACATTTTAGCCCCACAGACTCCAAAACTAAAGATTTATTTTGCTTTTGTCCACAATTCCAGGCTGGACATTCTCTAGTTGCATAGACTTTGGGCTGATTCATATGACGAATATTTTAACTCTTGAGAGCGTAAAAATGAAACCAAATGGACCCGCAAGGGTCCATTTGGTTTCATTTTTATGCTAATTTTATGCTAATTAAAATGATGTGAACCACTACTACTGCTACTAACTAACTACAGCTGTGTCACCACTAAACCAACAGCATTTCATCATTGAAAACAGAAAACTCTCTGAGTCAGACCTTTAGCTTTATGCATGCTGCGTGTCTGTTGCAACTTCAACAACAACTGATGGTATTATTGATGCTTTACTTCACTAATAAAAGTCCTGTGACCGAAAATGGTATGGGAGTGGCTTCATCTCCCGTGGCGCGAAGCGACACGGGTGATGTTTGCGAAATCAAGACAGGAATTGTGGACAAAACCAAAATAATTCTTTAGTTTTAGGTCTTTGGGGTGAAAATGTAATCAAATGGCAGTCCGTGGCTCAAATGCTGAATAAATGGTGGTCCCTGGAGTCAAAAGGGTTGAAAAGCCTTGTGATAAAGGATCATCATCATCATTATGTATTGTAAAGACTAATTGCTATACATGTATGTTTTGAGTGAACAATCGTTGCAGGCTGCATTCTATATTCCCTGATGCAGCAGACTTTCGTCATGTTTTTTTTTCTCCCATTATTTGAAATCTCAGCTACGTTTTCTCAAGACCATTGAAAACCCCTGGTCTATACAAAATTATAGTTATATCGTAAAGCCCTACTGTTGTTGTCTAGGTAGGAAAAACAAATACTACTAATAAAATAAAATTTCGTCCCCCTCCTTCTAAACATGAAACGGCTGGCTGTAGGTTACGTGTAAGTTAGTGCAGCTAAACATCATGAAATAAGATCCTTACCGGTAAACATATTGCCTCCTCTTCTGAACACCTATTCCAGTTTTGACTAGATGTTGTAGTCCTTCCATAGACGAGCTCCAGGCGGCCACGGACAGCAAAAGCGCGGGCGTCCCTCTCGTGGTTCTCTCAGTGTTTTAATAGTCCATCCGCCGCCCAACATCAAACAAAACTCCCAAACACAATGCCCAAATGATAATACACTCTATGCCACACTCCCGCACCGAGTCACCAACCGAAAGTCAACTGTCAAGTGGTAGAAAACCCGAATCAAATTTAAATTTGAAATCAAGTCTCTGCAGTTAGCCTACAGCGCGTGCAGAGCCTTCTTCCACTAGAAAGCGCTGTCGCGTGCTACGCGCCTGGACTGTGATTGGCCAGCAGCAGTCAGCTGACTTGCATTCAGCCAACTGCTGCCCGTGTTGATTCAAAGGCGGTTTCTATCAAGCCATTATTATTTACTATTATTTATAGGTTATGTATGGTTTATGTGACCATGCGTTAGAACTGGGCATGCATGTCTGGGTACTACATGGGGTTATGTGTGGGCTAAGTGGGCATGGGTTGGAAGTAAGCCGCCACATATAGTGTGGAGTCAGTCAGTCATGACAGAATGGCATTGTATAAAATAACCCAGAGGTTCCCAAACATTTTCATGTCAAGGACCCCCAAAATTACACCAACCATTTGAAAAGACATGCTATGAAACCCGCACGCTCCCCACCCCGTACGGCTCTTGTGATTCTAAACCAGGGGTTTTCAACCTTTTACCAGGGCCCACTATTTATTCAGCATTTGAGCCACAGACCACCATTTGAGGACAGTTTAGCTCCAAAGACCCCAAAACTAAAGATTTATTTTGATTGTGTACACAGTATGGATTTGGGAAACAAAACAGTCAAACACAGACCAAAACGACCATTAAAGGTAGGGGAAGTGATTTCACTTTTGTCAGATATCACCCAAAAATTTTTTTTTTTCTGTTAAAATGCTCTATTATAAGGTGTGGAAACCACATATGGAGTTTCCCCCTCCCCCACGTTAGCAGAGGAGCTAATAAAAGTTCCCCAGGTCACCACAATTCTCCTCCAATCAGGAGAGAGCAGCAGGTTCACATAGTGTAGCTACTTTTGGGGGCCCGTAGTGCACCAGGCTGGTACTACACCATGAATTTCAAATCACTTCCCCTACCTTTAATCTTCTAGAAGTAGTGTAAAAATGAAACCAAATGGACCCTTGTGTCCATTTGGTTTCATGTTTACACTCTCAAGAGAGCAACTTAGCTGGGTACCACCTGGAACCATCTCAAGGACCCACAGGTTGTCAATCGCTGGTTGAAAACCACTGTTCTAAACCCGTTTCATTTCAAGGCTACATGATGATTAATACAAAGAAAACGGAGGAGGTTGTCATTGACCCCAGGTCCATCAGTGATCACACTGTACTGAGCGTCAATAACAACA
The DNA here is from genome assembly GCA_039105355.1 of Benthosema pterotum. Taxonomy (NCBI): domain Eukaryota; kingdom Metazoa; phylum Chordata; class Actinopteri; order Myctophiformes; family Myctophidae; genus Benthosema; species Benthosema pterotum. The sequence continues at coordinate 34,437,260 of CM076969.1, forward strand.
ACATCAAACAGGTCCCCTCTTATAAATACCTTGGTGTGCATATTGACGAGGACATGAGCTGGCGGACGCATGTTACTTCTTGTTGCGCTAAGATACATCAGTGCTTACACTTTCTTCGTAGACTCAGATTGAGTCAGTTTGAATATTACTTGATCTTTTACAGGGCAAGCATAGAGTCAATCCTGAGATATGGGATAGCTAACTGGTTTGGTAACCTAACTGTCAAACATAAATCTCAGATTGAGAGACTTATTACGATGGCTGGAAAGATCATGGGCTTGTCTAGCCCCCCGATCACCCCAAAAGCCATCTTTGATCAAGCTATACTTAGACAGGCTCAAAGCATTGTCTCTGACCCATTACATGTTCTCAACTTCGAGTATGTGACAATGCGAACAGGCAGAAGATATAGAGCTCCACCGTTGATAAAGTATAACAGGTATAGACGCTCTTTTGTACCTCTCTCTATTAAGCTCCTCAATGGCGAGAGCATTTAGCCCTACCGTGGTCTATGTGTGTAACTGCATTGTCTTATGTCTACTGTTATGTGTCTGTTTGTAACTGTATACAGCCCTGGTCTCTGACCCCAAGACAAATCTCTCCCACGGGAGACTAATAAAGCGAACCTTGAACCTTGAAGGTCCCCCGTGACAGTTTCACATGCATCACAGACCCACCATTCAATGGCATTTCTATTTCTGAGACCCCATGTCATATATTTGTAACATCAATGTCAAAACCAAATGGACCTTTTGTACACTATCGAATTACATGGGCTTGTTTTTCAACGGAAGATGTGGCTTGATTCTCTCACATGAGATGGCAATACTAATCTGCTCCTCATCTCCTCCTGCTCCATGGATAACACCACGCTAAAAACGCCACTGGAAACAACACCTTTTCTTCAGTTTCAGATATATGTCTGTATTTGCTAGAACTCCTGTTTCTATTTTTTCTGTGTAAACGTTTAAACTTGTTGCGCAGCCAGCCATTGTTGTCCAGCCATTGTTGGCTCCCTCATTTTCTGATTTCTAGTTTCTTCCTCATACTCTGTGTCAATGAGAGCAATTCCAGACTCAAATTGCATGGAGGAAGGAGGGAAATCTCAGTGACTGACTCCACGCCATTTGACGCTGTGGCTCGCCAGAGTAATTAGAAATGGGCACCCTTGTCTGAGTGCTATAGGTTATGTGTGGGCTATGTGGGCATGGGTGAGAACTAAGATTGGGCAATAATGATTTTTTTTCAATCGCCAATCATCAGTGCAAGACCTGGTCCAAGAAGGGCATTAATAAACTCAGAGATCTGTTTGTAGGTCGTACCTTGATGGCCTTCACTCAGTTGCAGTGGCAGATACTTACAAATTAGACATTTTATAACAGAAGATATATATGGCATATATGGTATATATATCCACATGGCTGAGGGAAGTAGGGGTGCTGGGGGGGCTTGAGCACCCCCTTTTTTCAGACACAGCCCCCCTTGGACAGGAAGAGGAAAATACTAGTTATTTTAATCAAAACAGATTCCTGTTAATAGGCCTTATACACATGCTCTATTGCTGTATCAGAGGCCAAGGTACCTGTGTCAGTTAGCTCATGCATGTGGAGAGGGAAGGTAAAAGCCACTTTTCCGTGTGTAAATGCATGAATATGTGCATGCACAATGCACATTCACACACATTTTGTGTGTGCGCGCATCTTGCAGCACCCCATAGTGAACGTCCAGCACCCCCTACTGTAAATATCTTCCCGCGGCCATGTATATCCATTGTCTCTGGTCTTGTGTGAAACTGCAGAGCTATTGGCATGATATTGTTGCAGAACTCTCGATTATTTTTGGAATAATATTCTTTCGTTTTGGATTAAGGATGCAGCTCCGTCAAAGAAATCCTGCCATAACATTACACTGGACTGTATTCCTTGTGAATACTTCACGTTTATGTTACATTCTAAATTAGACACTTTTTTTTCTTACAAAATTTGGGATCCCTATTTAAACTATATCGGACCTACACTGTCTGCTGCAGTACTTAAAGGTTTTTCCTACCAACCTCAGGCTTCTTGTGGACCTGCATCCTTGCCGCTCTCGGTCTCTCTTTCTCCATAATACTCTCTGTACCTTTGATGGCCGTTCTGTCGAGTTGCCTCTATGTATCTTCCTTGTGATGAGAAGCTACCCTGCCAATACATGCCATGCTGATACATGTCCTTACTATGTCGCTCCACATCTGTCATTTTGATAATTCGGTACCTGAGCTTTTTGTTTTGTTTCCTTTTTTTATTTTTTACTTTTTTGTATTTTTGTTTGCTTTTGTTTTTGTTCATATTTTTGAAAAATTAATAAAGATACTTTATTAAGCCAATCATCGGGGCAAAATTTGCCAAAATGGTCACGCTGCTCGCGCATCACAAAATTAAGAGCAAAAGTTCTGACATGATGTGTTTAGAACTCCACCTCCCATCTCTTAATGTTTTTTGCAATGCGTTGTGAGCTTGGAAATTTGTAGCACGACACGACTGTCTGGACTCAGTGCTGTGCCGTTTACAGCATGCCCTTGATGCTAAAGCCAGAGCCATTTAAAAGAAGAATTGCCACATTGAGGGGGCAGAACAAGGATATAGGCCTACTGTATACACAATACAGTATGTATATTAATCAGACTTTAACTGATTAATTGAGAATAATTACTTACAGAAACAATTATGCAATAAAAAAAACTTTAATATTAATCCAGAGGGTAGATTTATGACAAAAGTATCTCAAATAACATTCCTCTCCATGGCTGCTCTGTCATCACACTCCTCCACCCTCTGCTTCTGTGTATGAGATCTCCCCCTTTCTGCCCTCACCTGCTTCACCTTTACCTCCTTTGTGTACCTTATACACTTTGCGGAATCAGTGCTGTCCTTCACAATGCAAACACTTTGCTTTTTCCTCCTGCTCTATACATTCTTCTTTACATGACTCCTTCCCACATTGCTTCTTTCTCGTGCATACGTTGCGGCATGCCTGTACTCATAGAAGCAGTCGCACATTAGCGGTGCTGGTTCAGCTTCATGAAAAAGCTCTAAATCCACTGACAGTGATATGTTACTTATCACTCTTTTCTTTCTTTGTTCCAAATCTAGGGCAAATTAGGCCCGAGCCCGACCCTAAAATGTCGGGCCTGGTCAGGTTGGGGCAGAGTTTGAGAACTCTAGCGTGTTGTAAACGGTAAAGCACTGACTGCAAACAGTCAGTCGCATCTGTGTTCTCAACATGTAGGCCTATGAACCTTTATACACATAAACAGTGCAAACAGTGTGAGCAGCGCGACCAACTGTAAAGTAAAGTCTAAGGAAATTGGACCCATTCATCATCCATTGGCGATTTTTGCCCCGATGATTAGCCCACTTAGCCCACACATAACCTATATAGGACCTAGACATGAATGCCCAGTTCTAACCCATGCTCACTTTGCCCATTCATAATCTATATTGGACCCAGACATGGATGCCCAGTTCTAACCCATGCCCGCTTAGCCCATACATAACCTATAAAGGACCCAGACATGGATGCCCAGCTCTAACCCATGCCCGCTTAGCCCATACATAACCTATAAAGGACCCAGACATGGATGCCCAGTTCTAACCCATGCCCACATAGCCCATACATAACCTATATAAGACCCATACATGGGCGCCCACTTCTAACCCACGCCCATGTGGCCCATATGTAACCCAAAAGGGACCCATAAATGTGTGCCCAGTTCTAGCCCATGCCCACTTAGCCCATACATAACCTATATAGGGCCCAGACCTGAGTGCCCAGTTCTAACCCAGGCCCACTTAGCCCATCTATATCCCACAAGGGACCTACCCAATTTGCCCAGTTCTAACCCATGCCCACTTTGCCTACATAGTACCTACATGGAACCCAGTATAATTGCCCAGGTCCAGCCCATGCCCACCTCTAACCCAGACAGCCCATACGTTCCCCATATGGGGCCCACTTGTGCGTGTTTGCTGGGTAGTACCTGTCTGTCTCCATAATGTCATTTCTTTTATCCCTTTATGACTGCTCTCTTGTTGTTGCACTCAGAGCTGTCTTTCTTTCTTACGTCACATTCATACTGTGCGATGACATTGCGGACCGGAAAATTGGCGGTCCGCAATCTCACGAGACAAATCGCTGTTAAGGAATTCTCTAATTAAGCGTAGCAGTTAAGGGATCACTTCACCACCTTGCAACTTATCATCATGTAATAGGTCCTTGCTATTCATGACTAAATTGCACATTTTTCTTTTCTACACCAGTAACATAATCTATTCCAAGCTAATAGAAACTACATGCTTTCCAGTCCTGAAAAGTTGCAGTAGTAACGGAATTGCTCTCACAATATTAAAAATATGAACATTTTTGTAAAAAAAAAAAATCTGCCTAACAATGATGTCACTGGTGGTGATGCCACAGCCTTCCTATGAGACGCAGACCCGGAGGTTGAAAAGTGGTGAAGTGGTCCCTTTTATCAGTTAATTAAATTCTGCGGTTCCATAATTTTTCTGTGTTTTATGTAATGCTATCTGCATAATTCCACCTGCGTGTGTGCAGCAGAGGAACACGCATTAGCCAGGGTAAAAATGCCCCCCTTCCACCCACCCCCAACCTTGGTAGACACAGAAAAGAGTGAGAAGCGCACTGTCTTGTCTGTCGCATCACAGGCAAAATCTTTTCTATTCCGCATAATAGATGCCATTGCTTGGCCCTAAATCTCAGATGGTCAAATGAATATTTAATTATGGAATATAATAGTGTAGTGTTGTTGTAAATCAGCAAAATGTACCTTATCATTTTTTACTTAATTGAGAGAGATTTAATTTTAAATATGTATGTGACTTGGCAACTAACCGGTTAATCGATTATCAATGTATAAATTTAAGCTCCTTTTTCACACACAAAATGGATTTGTCAAAACAAATGTGAGCTTGTAAGGGCAAAAGCCAAATAGCTTCTCCAGATAGATTCAACAGATCTACGAGCTCACAGCACATCGCCTTGCCACATGTAATTCTTTTGCCACAATACAGTAATTGTGACATGTCATTCTCTCTACGGTCCTGTCCCTCTCTGCAGCTGGCCGTGTCAGAGCTGTTCCGGAACTTGGACGTGCATCTCCTGCAGCCCATGTCTCTGACCCTGATGCACTCGGCCGCGCCTCTGGCCAACGACTCTACCATCAGCCTGGACCCCATGGAGATCTCTGCCTTCAAGATCAAGCTGCGCTAAGAGCAGCGTGGACTATACTGGCAATAATTAAAACCCTCCACGTCGAGACCAAAGCCAGGGCCCTGGCTGTGATGTATTCAGACTGATTCTTAGCAGAGTGGGTCTTGGGTCTCTCCTTTTTCTCCATCTGTGTGTGTGTTTGTGTGGGTTTGTGTTGGCACTGCACACACAAAGAAGCACATACACTGCAATCTAGGCGAAGAAAGTTCCACTGTGACAAGACAGACTGCACAGCAGGGGGCAGACAATAGCCACTGTCGTGGCTACTAGAGACAGCAGTGGATCTTTGCAGCCAAACAAAGACCTTTAAATGGTAGTGGGCATCTGTGTCTTCACTGGAGTAGTTATTGAAGAATACATCTCGTTTTAATTGTTTTTTACAAAAACATTGATTAGGTATTCTTTATCCCTGCCCCCCCTCCCTCTGGACAAACTACTGAATGTAAATATCATAGGATCGGGGAGCTGGGATTCATGCTGCATCATCAGAGTGCAATTCACAAAGCTTTATTTTGACTATTTGTTTGTTTTTACTGTACTTTGTGTCGTGTTTATATTTTATATTTTATTTTTTGGACTGTGGACTTGTCTGCGTTAGGACACACATAGAATCTCAACTCTTAGTGTTTTTTGTACCGCTCTTGTAAATCCAATCACATCTGATTTAGCTTATCTTTCTTTTGACTGAGCCGAGTCCAGCAGTGTAAATGTACAACGTGAATGTGTGGCGAGCTCCTTGCTATGGCTCTGTAAGCTGTTGTGTGCCAGGACTGGAAATCCAAGTGTCCTCACAGACACCTTGTGGTCTCAATGCATTTTTTCTGAAGCATTGTGACATTTTGAGGTCATTTGACTACAGTGCAGAAACTCAACCACATTCCCTTTTGCTAAACATCTCTCCAGAAGGACGACTAAAGCGCCCGCTCGTTCTTTTCTATTTTTCCTCAATGACCTTCTTTTCTTTTATTCTCCACCATCCCCAAATTCTGTCCAAGCTGTGGCCCAAAACTGTGTTAAGAAGATCTGTGGTAAAGTCTAAGTTATGTTCTATTTAAAACGATCCTAAGCCATTCCTCCAGCTTCTCTTTTTATTTATGCTTAGTGCACTGTCGTAGAGAGAGACTATGCTGTCGTGTCCCATACTTTATGCTGGTAGACAAGTTGAACAAGGTTATACCTCATATTTAATATATGGCGCGTGTATCGGTGTGAGTAGTTATGTTGGTGTGAATACTTGGGGATTTATGGGTGTAGTGGGGTTACAGTGTGCACTACTATGATGGACTGCTAGTAGCACTGCTCTGTGAATCATCATAGGCTGCTTTGGGGCTTTAGCCTGGACTGCTGGGTTATGTCAACACCTCCATCTCACTGTCCTAAACCCCAAACCACACCACTGGGTCCAAACTAGGGAGGGCCTTGGCTTGTTTCCATTGCCATCCTCTGTCTAATATCAATATTGGTCAAAATCAGCAGATATGACCCTGCAAATAATTGGATATCGGTCAGAATTTTAGACAAGATATGTCCAGTTTGCACGTCGGCGCATGTCGACAGAAATGATTCATTTGGTTCAGTTAAAATGGGTGACTTGCAACTATACATTTACCTATTGAGTTGCATGGAGATCCATTGGTCTGGTTTGGGTTTTAGATTTTCTTTTTGAACCTCCAAATGCTAATATAATAATCGAAATGGGAGTTTGGATTGAGCCTGCCCAACTTGAACGATATCGAGCCTAAGTTATACTCACTCATTTACCCATTTGCTTCTCGCACCAGAAATCAATTGAGCAAATGAAGCTCTGTGAGCTTTTAGATCGACTAATTTCTGTTTGTGAGACACCGGCGTAGGACTGAGTATAAAGCAGGCCTTACGACATGATCCGCTTGGCCGTTTGTTTGCTTGTCTTTTCTTGTTCTCCTTTCAGATCCTTCCTTAATGTCATTTATTATCCCAGTGGTTCCCAACCTGCTCTGGATCAGGTCCCACTTGAAAATCTCCAAAGCGTGCATTTTCAGATCAGTGCTCAGTGAATTGATTGCGTTCCCGGCTTTCAGCAATAGAACTACAGGACTGTGTACTTATCGTCCCAACTGCAGATCGTTTGGGGGGCCCACTTGCAATATCCTCACAGCCCACCAGGTTGGAAGCCACTGATTTACCCCTATGGCTAGGCTCGGGGCGCTCTCTCACATGCAGGGCCGTATCTGTCCTTCCAGTCACATGGGCGGTGCTATGGGTACGTGCCCACAGGCTGAAGCCAGACATTTCCCTCCTGACGTGTGTCACCACTTCCCGCTGTGCCTGTCTCATTCTGCTCCACTGTTCCCATCACTTAAATCACTTATTTATTTTTCTTCCAGCAGAGGTCTTGTTTTGATGCACTCTCTGCCTCTGTTCTATGCATCCACTCAACAGTCTGGTCTGTACCTCCCACAGTCCGCTCGATACTTGGCTCTCAGACAGTTGGCAATTAAGAGTCCTCCTTTGCGGCTGATGGGTCCTCTTCTTGTACCAGACCAGACGCCATCTTACTGTATATTGCACTTTCCCCTCGTCGTCCCCTTGGCTCCTCTCTCCAGCCGCGTCTGTGTGTGTCCGAGTCGATCCGTGTAAATGTTTGTTGTAGCGCTGTTTTTCCTTTGTTCAGAAGGACTTGTGTGAAGGACCCATCTCTCTTGTATATGTCTCTCCATGGATAATACAATATGTGGTCAGAATATATGCAGAAAAGCACTACAGTTGAGACAAAAAAATGAATAAAGGTAAGGTTAATGAATTCACTGTTGGCTTGTGTTCAATAATCTGCTGTCAAAGTGTAATTTATTCGTGTTTACAATCACTAAAACCCCAGCATCCATATTATGGGCGAAAACTGGCAGAAAATATATCAGATTGGCAATTGGATATTTCCCCACAATTACAGAAAACGGAGAAATAGACTAGCATCGATTCCTGAGGGACTCCTTATGCGTGTTTAAGCGATATTTTATTCATGATATGCTCTTGGTCACGTACAATTGCTCACACTAGTGAAATGAATGCCTACTTCATAATGAAGGATAAACCCTAATTGGGTTTAGTGGGTTGGAAACAGACAGGCTTGCTATTATTGTAAAAGGGTCAACAGGAGTTGTCAGTACCTGGTCAGGTCACAACTATCGAGTCAGCGCTAATTGGTCACGTGGCGCAGGTTTTGATGAATCACATTGGTTAATAGAGGATTAAATTGCACCTGCACATACTCTAAGTCTATATTCTGTAAATCGTATGTGGAATACTGGACACAACCTCATCACAATGCATTGTTGTGCGCTTGCAAATCTGCTATTTTTGGTCGTTTTATGACATACTCAAACCGAGGATGCTGTGCTGAGACTGATTAATGCAAAGGAATGGTGATGCCATTGCAGAAAGCCGTGATGGATGCCTCTGCGCCGTGTGCGAGCAGAGTCTCATTCTCATACATTAAAGTGTGCTTTGATCTAATGTCTCACATCGTTTGACCGGAGATGTTTAGTCAACTGCGGTAGTTAAATTTTACCCACTTTTACTTCAAACGAGCGTTCTGGGCGATGGAATACCGAATGAGTTTAATAGTCAGGCGGGAGGTGAACATAAAGGAGAGGAATGAACTCGCCAGTACATAAAACAGAATCAAGGATGGAGTTGGGAAAGAAAGTGTGGTGGCATCGGAGCGCCTGGGGCTGATCAGCACAGAACTGACAGCCCAGTGCACAGGGGTGCGAGGGTGGTGTTGGAAAAGTCATGTCTGAAGGAACCCTGGGGATGGAACACTTCTGCACACTGTCTGTGTGGAGAGGAACCAATGCATTCACACCAATTTCAGTCGGAGTCCCCCAAGGGATTCTCCTGCCCAGTGTGTGGTGCTAAGGCCACCTTTGTGATGTGGTCCTGCTCCAATCTCAGTCAGCTGTGTGTGTGCGTGTGCGTGTGTGTGTGTGTGTGTGTGTGTGTGTGACATCCTTGGTGATGCTCTGGCTCACTGTTTGTTGCTATGCCTACAGTTCATTGGAGATTTTATTTGGCCAAAAAAAGGTCTGGTATATTCACTGGAGTCAGTGTGTATCGACTTGTTTTCGGCTCAGATGTGACGTCACTTCCTTTTGACTGGTGGTGGATGGCTCAGCATGCATTTCTGCCTCGCGTGGGTGGAGCTTCATTTCCATCCACAACCATTCTAAATACCGCCAAACTGACGTTAGATCAGAGTCGAAAATACAAGCAGACACAAGCACAAGGGTGTGGATAGGGTTTCATCGGTTGTGGAACGTGTCACGTCAATTTAAACTAATCACCATGTCTAGTCACCTTTATATTGTTGTCTTTGTATAGGACATGGTTTTCAACCTTTTTCATACCAGGGCCCACGATTTATTCAGCATTTCAGCCACGGACCACCATTGGATGACATTTTAGCACCACATACTAAAGACTGATTTTGCTTTTGTCTGCAATTCCAGACTGGATTTCGGAGAAAACAAAACGATCATACATAGCCTACAGATCCAAATGACCATTAATCTTCTACATTCTCTAGTCGTGTAGACTTGAGCTAATTCAGATGAATATTTTAACTCTTGAGTGTAAACATGAAACCAAATTGACCCGCATGGGGACCACCTGGATCCTCTCAAGGACCACTGGTGGTCCCCGGACCACCTGTTGAAATTCCCTGGTATAGCAGCATCTTGGTTTTAAGGCTGTACAAGTTTGATCTCCAGATGGAATGCAGTTGAGAGAAAGCACCCTAAGCCTTTGTCAGTTTTGCCTTTATGTCATTGGATGCCCGCTGTCCTTACTGATAAGGCTGGCCAGATACTAGGTGAAATCTTCCACAAACATGGTTCCTCATCCACAGTAATGGGTCAGGTCGAGTTAAAACATCTGGGTTTCTGAGGCTAGTGTGGAGTTGACACAACAGTAGGCATTGACACCTAGTCTGACCGGTCTGGCAAAGCCTGTCAGGTTTACCATGAACCGGATGAACACAACAAATCCATTTGATTTTTTGGGTGGATGGACTAAAGCTTTCCGTCTGATTAATTGCTTCATGGCAGGCATATTTTTCACCCTTTTTTTAAATACAATGGCCAACTGACAAACTAACACAACAACTGCTACTGTACTGTATCCCACTCTGGGAAATGGAACCTTATTCATCCACAATATCATCCTTCACGATTACCCATCAGCCTGTGTTTTGAACTGGTAATAACTGTTTGTATACTGTATTTACACTGTAATTACACATGTTGCCAAACCTTGGTAGTTACCATGTAAGAAAGGTGGAACTGTACTGTAAAGTGTGCTCTGTTTCCATTATATTACATTGTACTTTCACTGTAACTGTAGATTCTAAACATCCAGTATTGGCTGTAGTGGGGGAGGATTATAACTTACAATTATCAGGTAGGTACATGGTAATATCATGGAAATAGAGCATGCTTCCTTTTACAGTAGAGATCCTCCTACTCACTGCGTACCTATCAAGTAATTACATGGTAGTTGTTCGCTAATTACCTAGTAACAAGTCCTATTTTCTTGATACCCATGTGTTTACAGGTAGAACGCCCTACCAACAGTCATTAAGACACGCAAATCTCTTGACCTCTTCAAAACTGCTCTCAAAGGGCATCATTTGCTGCCATTTAAAGCCGTCCCCCGTAAAATCTGAATCCTCCACCCACCCTTTCCTTTCCCCTCACTGACTGTATGTTTCTTTTCCATTTTTACTTGGATGATTTCCTGTTCTTTGGAAATCGATCAATCCCTCAATAATACCTATGCAAAGTCATTGAATACAGTTGCCAGGTACTACCTGGTAGTTGTCAGTAGTTGGGTATTCTCGGGTTGTGCGTTTCTAATGTGGTTTGAGATAATATGGTTCAGAAGGCATTTGCAGAATCTGCCTCAGGTGTGGGTGGGTTAATAGACAAGGCCAGATTTGAGTAAATGTGCTTATTTTAAGTGCTGAAGGCAAATCGTGTTAATTTATTACATACAAGTGTTCTAGGGGTATTAAGGCGTGCTGAATCCAAATCTGCTGTATGTAAAGCTCAAAAATGGCCCCTAAGCCTTCAAAATTGACAATTTAAACATGGCGGCCACCACCATAATGACGCATAATAAAATGATGTATGTTTGACTAAATAAGGTATAAAATGGATTGAAATGTTTTTCATGTTTTATGGGTAATACAATGACATATTCATATTTCAGATCAATTTTGAAGGTACCACTTTAATATCATTTATATTGTGAAAATTGGCCTCTTTACTAATGAAAAACGTTTTATTTTATTCATTTTTTAATGGTGAACAATTTCTTCATAATTTGCCTAAATTAGTGTTTATTTGCATGCAGTAGACACATGGACAGTCAGTTCCAATTATCTTCAGTGTTCTGGCAGGTGTTGCCAATTACGTTTTTTGAAACCGCACACTTCAATGTACTTTATGTGTATTTTCCTGCAGCCGCAGCGTTGGCTGAAAGCAGCCTTGTGCAAACTTTACTGCATCTGAGGTTGGTGTCTCTTGCGGACTCCCCATACAAAACAACTTGACTCCACCATAATCTTACAGATTAATTCTCTGCTGAGCTTGTATGTCTTCTGTAAGAAGACCTTTTCCAAGGCCAATGACGTCTGAGGGATGTTGCTGGAACACCTGCCAGGTTGTTTGCTTACCATGGCCACTAAACTGGCCACTAAACTGTTACAGTTTGAAAGGCAAGTAGAGTATTAACTTGACCAGAAGGGAACTTCTGAATTTCATGCACTAGAGATACTTACTATGCTTTGCTGTCCCAGCTTTAATGTAGAGACACTTAGGCCTGCATTGAATCTTGCCATAGTATGCCAGAAGTAAAAGAAGCATCTTTATCATGTGCTGACACAACTAACAACTGTTTCATTTGAGCTTGAATCGAGTGCAAACCAAGCCTTGTGTCAGCTTCCTTATGGTCAGCACTGAGATGAGACTGGCACAGATCCTGGCATCAGGATCAGATTGCTGATGGTCATTCACTCCAGCAAACCCCCCTGATACAACAATGAGCAGAGTGTTGACATATGTTGACATATTCACCAAGTGGTCTAATGCCAGTGACACCACGGGCATTAGACCAAGTCACTGCCTTTGATGAGCAAGCATCTGAAATCGTCAAGAGCAAGTTTTGGAGGGTTGAACTTTGAACTTGTTCTGTCAGGATGTTTGCTAAAACATTGTTCGATTTCTTAGCAGACAGTAAACTACCATGAGCTGTGGCCAAAGACAATGAGATAATGCATAAGGATGTTTAAAGGTTTATCTGATGCCCTGTAGAATCTACTTTGATAGTGTTTGGCTTGCCCTTGGAAACATTCACAACTTCATATACTGTAAAGAGGCAAATGTCTTTGCCTGTTTTTTTGTTTGTTTGTTTGTTTTGTTTTTCTATTCATGGTGATTTCAAAACCAGCTTCTGGTCACTGTGGAGGCTCAGAGACCTCAGATGTGACTACATCTTGAAACACATCATGATGTCTCATGACAACAATTCTGCCTTCACCAGAGTTGCGTTTGTGAGCATGGACACATGTGTGTGTACTCATCTTCATTACACTTGAAGAAAATAAAGCAGATCTGGTCTCTTCCCTTGAACCATCTGAATTAAACTCAGTATGAACACTTCAGTTCACTTCAGGTGATGTATCGGGGGTTTGCAGAAGTGACCACTGTCACTGATCTCTTCCAGATCTGCAGGTCTCATCCCTAAGTGCTGACCGTGATGATGCTGACACATGACTTATTTTACACTCCATCCATGCTCAAATGGAAACATTAGTTGTATTGGAATGTGATATAGATGTGTGTGTTTTTTTTTACTTCTGGCATACTATGTCAAGATGCAATGCAAGCATCTCTACCGGTACATTAAAGCTGGGATATCAAGGTATCTCAAGTATCTTCCATTCCATGAAGTTCAAAAGTTGCTTTCTGCTCAAATTGATACAATACTTGCCGCTGAGAGTGTGTTTCAATTCATGGACCACAGTATGAAAACAAACCTAGCAGGTGTTGATCTCAATGGCCTTAGAAAAGGTCTTCATACGGAAGACATATGAGCTCAGCAGAGAAATGAATATGTAAGATATATGGTGTGCCTGAAGTTGGTGCATGCAATGAAGCAAGAGTCAAGTTGTTTTGTATGGGGCGTCCGCAAGAGACTCTGCCACCAATCTCAGATGCAGTAAAGTTTCACATCATGCGTTCCCATTATCAAGCTCTTGTATAGAATCAAGCTCACCACACCCTGATCTTCCTCCCATGACTGAAATGGGATGGATGCTCCTGAATGGTCAGTTGGTGCCATGGCTGCGGTCCTTGCCCCCATTGCCAAAAGCATGCAGGGAGAACACGTCATGCATTTATACAAGGCTGCTTTCAGCCAACGCTGCGGCTGCAGGAAAGTGTTTATTTGGAAGTACATTGAAGTGTGCGGTTTCAATAAATGTAATTGGCAACACATGCCAGAACACTGAAGATGATTGGGACGATTGGCAAATCATGAAGAAATTGATCACCATTAAAGAAGAAGAAAAAAACATTTTTCATTACCAAAGAGGCCAATTTTCACAATATAAATGATATTAAAGTGGTACCTTCACAATTGATCTGAAATATGAATATGTCATTGTATTACCCATATATGAAAACATAAACACATACATTTGAATCCATTCCATACCTTATTTAGTCAAACATACATCATTTTATTATGCTTCATTATGGTGGTGGCCGCCATGTTTAGATTGTCAATTTTGGAGGCTTAGGAGCCATTTTTGAGCTTTACATACAGCAGATTTGGATTCAGCACGCCTTAATACCCCTAGAACACTTGTATGTAATAAATTAACACGATTTGCCTTCGGGGTTCACATTTTTGTAATATGGTCCTAGTCTATAAGTTCCCGGCAGCAATACATTTGCTATTACTGTATGTATATCAGGGATGCCCAAAAGGTAGATCGTGATCTATCAGTAGAACACACAGGCCTTGCAGGTAGATCACATGACAGTCCCCCCAGCACTTGGACCCTTATACATCTGTAACTCTTGAGAGCGTTAAAATGAAACCAAATGAACCCTTACGGGTCCATTTGGTTTCATTATACACTCTCAAGAGTTAAATTCCACACAAGTAGAAAATGGAAAATAATTGTCATTTTGACCAACTTTTTGCCAGTTCTCTTTACCAATTGTGGGCAAAAACGTGAAGGTTTTGGGTGCAAGAAACCAAACTCAACATCACAAACTGTCAACTCAAAACTCAAATACTGTTTTCAAATGTCAGTAATAGCATATACAGGAAAATCTTCCAATTCTCCCTCTCTATTTTTCATTACAAGTGCATTATTCTTAAACACTATAACAGTAAGTAACACAACTATTTCAAAGCTCAAACTTTCTAGGGGGCCTTGAAATGGATTTTCAGTAATGGAATAATCACAGTTTTGATGTGTAGATCTTGTTGCGCCGGTCATTTTGAAAGTAGCTCTCAAGTCAAGTGTGGGCAGCCCTGATGTATATACTGAACTTCCTTACTTGAAACTCTGTGCGGTGACAACAACACACACCTTGTTTATTTAGGCTACACAATATATCCGGGGCGATGGAAAGGCGATCAAAGGGACTTTTATTCATGTAGTTGACTTATACCTGTACTCAGTCACAATAACAATAACGAGTCACAGCTGTCATCCTGTTTACTGTCTGTCTGTCTGTCCGTCAGTTACAGGAAACTGTCGGTTCACATTCCAAACACAGCACAGGGCTTCCAGTAAGTTCATTAAATATAGTAGGCTACATTGATGAGCATATCAGTGCTGCCGTGTGTATAACATGTTGTCATAGCAACCATCACTGTCAAACATTCTGTCACTGCTCAGACCATAAACTAAAACTGTTTGGCATCCAGGGTACGGTCTCTGTCTGAGTAGTTTGCGGTGGCGTATTTGAAAGCATGCCGTCCCTCGAAGTCTGGCACAAGAAGCAAGTTCTACCACTCTTGAATGTCACCAATGGAAAAGTCAGAGAAATTCTGAGCATGTGGAATGGCAAGTGTAGCAGACACTGAGCCTGTAGTTATTATATCTGATTCTATTTCTTTATGAAATCACTGAACGCAGTGAGACAGATTATAATGTAAGCCGATGTCTGTACACGTGTGTGTCTGTGTGTACCACAACTCCATATTTGGACATTTCTCCATATAGATGCACAACTTCTTAGCCTACTGGTAGTTTTGCTTGTTTTGCCAAGAATGTGCATCCCCAAATCAATTTGCTCTCCCCTGGATCCCATTAGCTGTTTAGTTTTAACAATTTTTAATTTCAGATCGAGATAAAAAATGCCAAAGGCTGACAGGCAAAATCCAGCTAGGGCATAGATTCCTGACATGGAGGAAATAAAGAAGAGAAAAATACGTGGACATATCACTAGATCCGTCGTCACATGTCCACAAAGGAACGCAAGATGCTTGCGCGTTATGACACACGGGGCATATTTAAACAGATCAGAGAAGTGTAGCTCAGAACAGGAGAGTAGAGAGCTAGGAGTGCAACCAGCTCCAAGAGGAGACACCATGTTGCCCTTGCTGGGCTTGTTGCTGCTGGGATGCCTGCCCTGTGCAATTGGAGACAAACAGGTACGTTTGGCACCAACATGACATATAGCTCCCCTTGTTAACTCCACTTGTTAATCTGTCTTGAGCACATGACTCTAGAGATACTAGGTAGGTAGGTGTAGTAATGATTTGTGTGATTTAGAGATAGAATTTGGTGGAGTAATAAGTTGCCTCATGGTGATGCTATAGGGTCTGTCTTTTATAATAAAAGACAGAAAGGAAAATGTGGGGAAGAGGTTTATCGTTGGCTTCCAGGCAGTGTGTGTACAAAGTTTGGCATGGATCGGACCATCGGTGTGGGATATTATAGCTATTAACAGACAGATCACATCAAGATGCTTTGTTGTGCACATGTAGGTCGTCTGTGCCCTACACGTTTACAAACGGATGATTTCATACATAATTATTACGGTTATTTCTTATGACTGTGATCAGACGTTATGAACTGTGCCCTGCGTAGCCACAGGCAGCCTATAGGCCTACCTATGTCCATGATGTGCTGAGAAAGCTGACCGCTGGCATGTCAGAGCAGAGAGCCCAGCTGCAAACCACCATGACCAGACTCAAGGACAGTGAGAGCCTGGTCAAAGGTATCAATATTTATTGATTTTTATTTTATATATATATATATATATATATATATATATATATATATATATATATATATATATATATATATATATATATATATATATATATATATATATATATATATATAATATTTTTTATTCATATTTTAAAGATACATTTTAAAACATCCTTGTCCCGATGACAGAGCTGCAAGGTGACCTGCAACAGACACAGAAGCAGCTGAAAGCTGCCATGGACAGACTCAAGGACAGCGGGAGAGTAATTAAAGGTATTTCTCTCCTACTAATTGAAATGCATGCACAATGAAACTTTTTTTTTCCTTTGCCGAAATTTATTTTTCTTGCATATATTCTGATGACAGAGCTGCGAACCGAGCTCCAAAGCACCAAGCAGGATCTACGAGCAGATGTGGGAAGACTCCAAGGTATTGATATTATGTTCAAGTGAAGTCATTTCTAACATTAGAAAGAAATAGCATGAAATTAAACTTTATTGGGTGTTTCTGTTGTTTAACATTAAATGAGAAATCACAAGAAATGAAACTCTTTTTGGTGTTTTTGGTGGTCCCATGTGTGTTTTCTATCCCCACAAATAACCAAGTTTGAACAATCAGGCTTTCGTACCGTAGAGGCGCTTTAATGGAAATTGTTTGATTTGGGCTTCACAATGATGTCATCAATGCCTCCTACTTTGTATCATTTCTCATCTTCTTCAGTCTTCAGTCCGAAAATGCATTTCCATTGTTTTTTTTTACAATGTCAACTTAAATGTTCATATTGAAATGTCAAGGACTCTTTACATCAGTGGTGATCGAAGCTCAAGCCATTACAAATAAGCTTGAGAGACATATACAATAATATGATATTAAATATTCTAAACAATTTTAAGAATGTTATTTGCATTTCATCCTCAGCTTCTGTTGTAACCATTGACGCCAGATCAAATGTCACACAGCACGCGGTGCAGGTTTTACAGAAGCTGAATGAAGGTACGAGGAACAAAAATATACTTCTGTGTTCATACATACCATAGAGCTGATAATAATCTGCATGAATGAATATTTTTCCTTGTTATGTGTTGTGTGTTTTACAGTCAGTCGAGTGTCTTTCTCAACCTCTCTTTTGGCTTCTGGACACAAAAATGTAGGACCTTTTAATGTTGACACTAACCTGGTCTTCAGACATGTCTTCAATAACGTTGGTAATGGATATAATCCTAACACAGGTATGGTGAATTGTAAATAATGTATAAATAAAACATTTAAACTATAAACAGTACTTAGTACATAATTTCACTACTATTGTGTTAAGTAAAGTTGTTGAAAGCATGCACGGCACACACATGTATACGACACAGTATATCACACAAATCATATTTATTAAGAATAGCTATTGAGCCCTCTGAGCACTAGTAGTGCTCGTTCCACTTACAAAACAGGAGTTCTCTGGTTTAAAAGCACTAGTTATAGTGCTCAGAGAAGGGAGCTCAAACATTGGGGGGCTTGTAGATCACCTATTTTGATAAGTAGGTGATCTAAATAGGGGGAATAGGTGATCCCCAGATTATTTTTCTGTTTTGAATGTTCAAATCCTGTACAGGAAAGCATGGCATCATTTTGTTCATACCACCATCCCATTTGGACATCAGATGGTGATTAATAATTATGAAGCTGTGCTTAATCTGATTAGATGTTTTAATCATTCAACGCAGGAGTTTTTACCGCGCCCGTGCGAGGTATCTACCAGTTCAACATCTTCGCCTATGGTCATGGAGGCGTTCGTCCCACTGACAGAACAGGAGTTCTCTTGTTTAAAAACAGCAAGTGTATATTTGTTGCCTATGAACATCAACCTAGCCATGCTGTTAAGGCATCCAATGGAGCGTCAGTGCTGCTGGAGGCCAACGACGTAGTCTATGTGAAAATGTGGGCTAATACATGGATATATGACGACGGAGCTCACCATAGTACGTTCAGTGGTCACCTGCTGTTTACTGTGTGAATTATTTCACAATAACACCCATTACTGTTATCATCATTAACCCACAGCATTGTTCCCATCTGCCAAAATCCAACATGCACTATAGAATGTGCTAGATGTGGTATACATATAAACATATTTTTGGTGCTAGGGGGGACAAAAAAAAAGTTTGTCATTTATATCCAGCTAGGGGTGGAGCTGATTGTTCATTTGACATAGCAGATCTACAGGGGTTATTTTTAGCAGTAATAACTGACCAGTGTTGTGGTTGCATGAGGACTTTCTTGTCAAACAGCTTGGAATGATCATGAGGACAGAACATATAAAAATTACTTTCTTACAGTACAATATTTAAGTACAGATTTGAGTTATCCATAGGCTACTTTACTTTGGTATTATCATGCATGTATTTGGAAGCTTTTGTTACTTGTTACTGTGTCAATTTTTACCATTGTTGCAAAACATATACTGTACATTCCTACATTACTTCCCCTCACTGTATAATTTTATGTTCCCTTTTTTTTTTTACCTCCTTTCATGATGATTTCGTATTTTGTTGTCTTATACAGTATAAGTGTACATGTGTATTGAAAACTGTGAAATCTGTGTCTCTGTATTGAGTTGTGCCTGAGATGTACTGAATTCTGCAAACTGTTAATAAATACTTCAATCAATAAATCAATCAATCACATGTTGCAAGGTGACCTTTATTTGAAAATAGATTTTTATAAATGGCAAAGTCTGCATAATGATGAGCATTTTGGCAATTTCACTGCATTTCGATACCAGTACTGTAGTTCTGGATATAATATAATATTCTTCATATAATTGGTCCTCACTGATGTACATACTCTCTCAGTCTCACAGGAGGGCATGGGCAGTTCAGAAACCCGTCTTTCATGTGCATCATTGATGGGGAATTGATGCTAATAGAAAACACAGGCTTTCTATTCCTGAAACGTTGCGATGCGAAAATGGAAGAAATCATTCTCCCGATAATAAAAAAAATGTATATATTTAATCAAAAATATATTATTTAATACCAGCACGCCTGAATGCTTTTTGGTAGTCAAGAGTTCACACCTGCTTGCTTGCTGAGGAGCTCCATTGTTCCAGCTAATGGATCATTTACATTCCAATTGAAGTTCCCACCACAGTAACAGTAGAAAAAAAAAGTTTGAAGACTTTTTAGTTTTGGAAGAAAAATAAGATAAAAAGTTTTTTATATTTTATATAGTAATAGCAGTGGAGGCCTTAACTATATTTCAACCCTTTCAATTGAAAGGAGCCCCGAGCCTTCATGGGGTCCCCAATTAAAAATGTAAATGAATAAAGTTGCGGAACTATTTTTCGCTGAAAAAATATTTTTATAATAATCAGGGTGCTTTGGTGTCTTTTTACCTGTTTGAGCTCAGCTATGCTGTGCATGCTTTGATAATACACAATGACAAAAAGAAAGGTATATAATTAAACTATTCAAATTATGATGAGACGTCATCATGACGTAATGAAAGGGGCCCCGATCCTTAAGGCTGCCCCTGAGTAATAGGGTGTGTTGAGACAAGACATTGACGTTTAATTCAGGTTCAAGATCAAATACTGTATCTCTAGGTCGTCCTCAGATGACCTGGTGACCTGTCATAACAATAATAGAAGACTGTGACTGCAGTCGCAGATGCATTGGCCTATCTGGAAATGAAATCAACTAATGGACAGCAGTGACTAGAATTTATACATGCTATTACAACACTTAAGTTAAAATACTAGATATGCCTGTCTTGCTGCCAAGACATCAAAGTAGGCCAGTAGCCGATTTGGTTTGCTTACTGAAGGAAAACGGCCATGCCAACCCCGTGAACTAATCAATAATAAGTGTTATAGCTGCTGCAGGACAGGTGGAATGGCCACGGATGAGAGCTCACATCATAGCGAGAGACATCAGGGTTAACGAAAGTGTGAATTATATGTGACATAAAGTTTCCTCTGCTGATGTAATGCCAGTGGTGGACAAAGCAATCGCCCCCAGTGCCTGAGTCAAAGTATACACACTACTATACTATACTACTACTACTACTACTACTACTTGGCCAAATTTGAAAGTGAAAGTTACCAGTGGTCTTGTGGTTAGTGTCCACCTTGAAACTGGGAAGTTGGGGTTTGATTCCCAGCCAGGTGGGTAAGTCCCTACAACATACTAGGGCCATGTCCTGGGGGTGTACTTGCACATCAAGCTGCCTCACACAACAGAAACATGACAATATGCCCAGCAAGCCTACTTACGGTACTTACAAGTGAAAGTTGCTTTCGTGGAGTACTTGCTTTAAAAAAACAAAAGTACTGCTATTCTATGTTGATTTACATACTTCTAGAACCTTATTAGTCCATACAAATGGCACAATATCATCTGACTACCCTGCTACTGGCCATTAAAGACATTAAATTAACCATCACTAACTGTGATACTCACACAGGATGTCAATACTTCATGTAAAGTACAGATATTCCAAATATTGTAGTTGCATACAGCACTCAAGTAGATGTACAGTACTTGGTTCCTGCCCAACCACTGCCAAATGCACAGCGTGGCTGTACAGTTACTTACAGTTTAGTATTCAAGGCATGACGCGCCCCAGGGACACCGCGCTGGGCAGTGATGTCTCCCAGTAGGTCTAATTATTGAGCCGTAAATTCTAATGTGCACACGCACACCTACTTCCACACCACTCACGGTGTGGAAGTTTTGCTTGTGAAGGTTTTGATGTATTGCGCTCATGATGTTCAATATATTTTCCATTTCATATTAATCAAAGTTAAATATTAAGCAGCGTGGCCTGGAGAAATACAGTATGTGCATGGAGCGCCCTTCACACACACCTCCTTCATCACCAATCTAAGTTAAATATTAAGTACAATACTGAAGGGCTGGGTAAAAACACAGTACGTGGAGTGCCCTCAGTGGTGTGTGAGAACAGAGAGCTGACACACAGCTATGGTCTTCATGCCCTGCAGAATGAGGACCTTGATTTGAAATGGTGAGGCAATCCACCAGGAATTATTGAAGCGTGCTTGTTGGAATTAACTATACCTATTGGCAGATGACCAGGGGAGTCTTATCCAGCGGGGCACGTTGGGCCCCGGCCCAGGGGCCTCTGATCTAGGGTGCTCCTCAAGCTCAGGGCCTCCTGCCCCCCCCAAAAAAGGGGTAACAGTGAATAACAGTGGTGCACACAGTCCTTTTCACTGTTATTTAAGAGCTTGTTAATTTTGTGTTAATAAAATAACCCTGAAATTCCTAAACCATCACGATATAGTACATTACTGCAGTGTTTGCATGTATTTGGCTTAGTTATTTTGGCTGTTTATTATTTTCAAACAATCCCTTGAGGTGAATATCATACATGCAGATGACTTTGCACTGCTGGTCTCAGACAGCAACAAACTGCAGGTTGAGAACTGAGAAGGGCCTGAGCTCTGAACTCAGTTGAATCTGTACCTGGCTCACTGATCTTTACAGCAGGGAAAAATGCCTTCGGATCAAATATAAATCTTAGCAAGGCAGATGGCTTCTTGGTTAGAGTAGGTGATAATATTAGCATATTTGCTTGCCTCCATCCTGGAGGCAAATCTTTCCGGGGATAAAATGGCCACCAACATAATCCAAAAAGTCAATCAATGGCTCCTGCTGGCCAAGCAGTTCAGGTGCATGGCACATATGGACAGTTGTGAGTGTCTGGTGGAAGCTGACAACTCTCATAGTGAGATTCTCCAACTCATTCTCATGAGAATATGTTGGATTCTCCCACTACTTTCAGCTATTTTCAATGGCCCCACAAGTACACAGAGAAAAAAAAGAATGACGTTAAGAACAACCTAACTTCAACCAAATGGTTAAAAAAAAAAAAAAAAAACACCAACTGCATCTTTGGTCAATTTGACCAAATAATGTGTGTTATTATATTTGACCAAATGTATTAGGTTACATTAATAACCTAATTTTGAGGGTCAAAATAACCCAAGTACTAGTTGATTTTACCTAACATATTAGCTTACATTAATTACAAATTTTGAAGGTCAAAATAACCCAACTGCCCAACTGATTTTAACCATAGTCTTCAGTTAACCTATTTTTTTCCCATGCATGCATAGTGAGGTGGAACGCCACACCTACCATCAGCTCCCAGTACTTCAAGCACAACGTACCGCACCCCACCTGTGCTACTCATACACTGAGTTGGCGGTGCTCGGAATCGAACCCATGACCTTGTGGTCCAAAGACGAGAGCTCTACCGACTGAGTTACCTGGAACGAAATTTAAGAAACACTAATACTGTAATATAAAAAATGTATAAAAGTATAAAAAATGGAGGTAGGAAGTGTTTTGGGTGTGACTTATTTCACCCAACAATCGGTTATACCCTCAGGTTAACTTTGTTAACCAAACATTTTCCTAACAAAACAACCTGTGAATTTGGTCAAAATAAAACCCCTATAACCCAACAAATGGTTGGGTTATAAGAAAACAACCCAGCAAGGTAACACAATTGACCTAAGTATTCATTTTTTACCAATTCGTTTTGTGTGTGTGTGTGTGTGTGTGTGTGTGTGTGTGTGTGTGTGTGTGTGTGTGTGTGTGTGTGCGTGCGTGCGTGCGTGCGTGCGTGCGTGTGTGTGTGTGTGTGTGTGATGTATACTAGAGCTATGAAACACCCCCAAACAAAGACAAGACGGCAGCCTATGCAACATCCAAAGTCATTTTTATTCCAGCATGAAATTTATCTCCACAATATTAACACCCAATTTCAGTTAAATAAAAATGTGTACAAAAGAAATAGATACAAAATACGATACAATATCTGGTCATTCACTCATCATCTTTGATTGATCACTTGATCAACTCTAGCCTTTTGATCCAAAAACTGATTCAACCTGTGAATATATTTAAATAGGTTCACTGTCCTTAACTTTAACACATTTTGTCTTACAAAATGTATGCCGTTTGCAACCGAGCGCAAAAGCTCCATCTCGATAAAGCTTTTCCATAAGAGGAGCCCAAAAATCAATATGTCCTCCATGGGAAGAATGAAGACAAACAGATCTTGTTTTTCTGCCAACCAAGGTCAAAAGCTTTTGGTCAAGTTTGTGTTGATTTGAATTTTCATTTAAAAATAATGAACAGCTATCTCCAGGCTTAGGGTGTTGAGCTCTCACAATTAACTGCAAAATATACCCAAAACCAATATTTAGAACCAATAAATAACTTAATCTTGCTTATATAAGTTAGTTAATCAAATAATGGAAATGGAGGTTTTGTTCTATATATATATATATATATGATTATATATATATATATATATATATATATATTATATATATATATATATAATATATATATATATATATATATTATATATTATTAATATAATAATATATATATATATATATTATAGATATATAATTTCTAGTATGCATACAATCTGAATGTATTAGTATGCAAAGTATCTAGTCTGCACACACTACGCATCTAGATCAACAAATCAACACAAATTTTAAATAATTGTCAAGTTTGATTAGCCTGATTGATTAACCCTCTATTATACTTTGTTGCACAATGATGGCATACAAAAGTAATAAAGAAAATAGATGATCGACAAGCTCACAGCATGGTGCGCCGATGGTGCGCCCTCTGATGCATCCATGGTGCAATCAATCAATCAATTGCCTTGATTGATCATAATCGAGGCAAAAGCTTTAAATAATCAGGATGTTGATTGCTATTCATACTGCCCAGCTCTACCGACGTCACCGCCCCACTGCGACCTGGTTTGAGATTCTATATCTGCTTTTTGGGGGGTTGTGTGCCACCAGCGGCGTGTAATAAACAGTAAATCGGGCATTATTCCAGGCTGCACGCAGCGATGCAAAGGATTTGACCGATATGCTGCATCTGCAAATTCCCACTAGTGCCTTAATTGGACTCGAAGCACCCTCCAGATTCTCATTATCAAGCAGCCTCCAGACTGTGGATTTTTATGCAATTTGTCCTGCAGATACTTTGTATCTCAAGACTTCAATTCTCTCTGCAGCTGTGACTGACAACTATTAATCTCCCCAGCATGTAACCTTCACAACACGGGGAACGTACTGTTGATTGTTAGAAAGGCGGAGGTTTCCATGCTAATCTTTTTTTTTGTATGAACTGTTATCCATAATGGGCTTTTTGCCAACAGAAGATTATTCCATCGCAGAATGTTAACAATGCGACAATCTGAACAGCTCAACTGTGCGCTGCTTGTGAAAGTTTTTGGAAAACAATACACTGCTTGTTATGGTCAGAGTTTGTAACTTTTTTCAAAACAAAAGTTAAAATTTTGATGTAATCTTTCATTGGCATATTTTTCGCAATAATCATTCATTTGATTTTGACAGCTTCTCCAAAGTTTTTTAATCTTTGCGGGAACAAACTCAGTACCTCGGTACTTTGTGAACTGAAAACAGACACCACAAGGAAGCTACCAGAGCTACCCGCCCTCAAAAACAAAAACAAACAGAAAAAAGGAAAAAATAAAACAAAATAAAATAAAATGGATGCTACACAGTAAGAAAATTGATAAATACACTCATACATTGGTCATATGACTACTCCTATAATTAAAATAAATTGCAATACATCACCAAGTTAAACTAGTGTATGAATGTCAAAGCAAATCATAGTGAATCTTAATCAAATATGATAAATTACCAAAAAACACACACACAAAAAAAACAATGACTTTCAATTGATCTTCCCAGCAAACACGGTCAGAACCGGGATGAGGACTAGTCCTCATCGAAGACTAGTCAGATCTGTCCCAGAATATCAACCAACACAAATCCTGTCCACTAAAGACAGACGTCCCCAGATGAATCAGAGAGTCAGATTGAGGCCAGGCTAACTTAAACCAATCAATAAGCCTTATTATTTCAACAGGGGAAGACATCCTGAAGATGACGTAAAGATCATCCCCATATGGGCTGTGATCTGGCTTAGTTTTGAAGGTCACCGAGAACATTGCGTCCTCCAGTGACTCCAGTGACGTCCATAGACCTCTGGCTTCAGTCTGACTCTCTCTGATTCATCCAGGGATGTTCGTCTTCAGTGGACAGGAGTTGTGTTGGCTGAAATCAGGCGATAGTCTGGGCCAGATTTAACTAATCTTGATCTGGCCACAATCAAAACGTCATTAATTCGTCCCAGTCCTGACCGTGCTTGCTGCGTTCTTTGCATTTTAATAAGAATGTAAATGTAAGGCCTATGATTTTTTCTGGCGACTGACTGAGGTCACATTACACAGCGAAATCCTTGGTGTTAAATTAACCCATAAAATGCTCCATTTGGTTCCATATTAGGTACACTCTCAGAGTTCAGCTAACACTAAGGAACTGACGGTGTGTGTAGACAGAGCCTGGAGACAGCCTGGCTCCAGAGACAGGCTGTCTGTCTCACAGAGCCAGGGACGGACGGACAAAGACACATGGCGTTTTTAGAGACGGTGAGACGGACCAGCGTGCGCTAGAGCGAGCTCTGTGTCCTGATAAACGCTGTCCTCTCGCTGTGGCCGTCCACCTCCTCGCTGTCCGACTCGGACTCGTACATCAACGCGTCCTCGTCCCCCCACACAGTGGGGATGCCCTTGTAGCAGACGCGTGCCGCCGTCTTCCTCTCGTGTCCCTGGCCCAGGGCCAGACTGATGCCCCTGCCCAGCCCGCCCGATACAGCGGCGCCGTGGGCCGTCCGCCCACCGGACATCCAGCTCCAGGGCAGGCTGCCGCCACCGGCCCCCGAGCGCACCTGCAGCAGGAAGAAGACTCCAGCGAAGGCGGCCAGGATGAAGGCACAGCTGAGCACAGCCACTAGGGCGGGCCAATGGGAGGAGGAGGAGGGCGGGACCACGCCACCGGGGGCCGGGAGTTCAACGCCCCTGCCTCCTCCTCCTCCTCCTCCTCCTCCGCCGTCGCCCTCCGCTGACGTCTCTCCTCCCAGCTGGGCAGCGTCGCCCTGAAGCCCCGCCCCTGCCCCCGCCCCCACGGGGGACTTGCGCTGGACCTGGTTCTGGTGCAGGCAGGAGGTGAGGACCAGGTGGCTGTGAGGCGGGCAGGACAGGCAGTCTGTGGGGCCCGTGCCGCGGCAGGTCAGGCACGCCGGGTTGCAGGGCAAGCAGGCCTGGACCGAGGAGGAGGACTCGTCTGGGACCAGGTCCCACGTCTCCAGGGACAGGTTGAGGAGCTGGGGGCCCGAGGTGAAGCCCGGCGGGCAGAACTTCACGCAGCCCTGGAGGAAGAGGGAGAAGCCGGGGCTGCACTCTGGAAGGAAAGACCGCAGGCAGGCAGGCAGACAGACAGACAGACAGACAGACAGACAGACAGACAGACAGACAGACAGACAGACAGACAGACAGACAGACAGACAGACAGACAGACAGACAGATAGGAGGGGTGAGTCGAGAGGTGGAAAGTAGGGATGCACTGATGTGGTGATTCTTGGTTGATACCGATGTTTAATGTAACAATTTAACCGATACCGAAATATGCTTATTTAGTTTTTGTTGTTTTTTTGTGACAGGGAAACCATATATCTTCAATACAGCTGCGTATAGTCATGTGTAGCCTACAGCTTGGTAGACTACACATGACCAACATTATAACATAGTCAATGCAAAATGTAAGTATGCTTATCAATTAAAGATAAACATCAGCTACTGCCATCGGTTAATGTTAGTTGCATGTCCTTGAAGTACAACTTTTACTCTCACTAGAATATTATAATTATTTAATATTCCACGACAGCTCAGACACAAATATATTTTCTTTGTTTTACTTTGCTACAACTATATCTGCAACTTTTATTTATCAGTAACACCCTGTGGGAAGCCAATCAACCCCATACTGAACTATCAGCCCAAAATGAAAAGCCTCTGTGCCAGCTATGACCAGCCTTGGCCTGAATAACAGACAGCTACTGCAACTATTTCTTAAAGCAGGAAATTCAATCTTGCACAGCCAGCAAGACCATTTAAAGTCCCTTTCCACCATGTCCTGTGGTTGAAATCCGTAGAAAAATTCCTGTCCAATAAAATGTACATCAGTGTCAACTATCCTTCTCACCCCCCAAAAAACGTCCCTAAAAAGGAGCTTTACTGTGCCTCTCTACTCTCATTCAGTACTCCAGTCACGATATAGAATTTGGGTAATCCAACGAGTGACAGTTGTAGAACACAGAGAACACCAGCTCACACGCACCACAGCGTAAAGGATAAATCCGCCTTCCTTTATAATTCCTGTCGGAGTAATGTCAGCCCCTCTTCTTTACATCAGACAAAGCTGAGACCCCCCACATGAGCACTGACATGATAAACAAGATAACATTCAATAGCTGTAGGAAGGATACATGTGCAGAGCAAAGGAAGTTTTTACTATAGAGCTTTCAAGACTTGTTTTTACTATAGGCTACAGGGTCCTACATGTAGAAAAAAAAATGACACAAAACAAAACAGCTGAGAAACAGTGCACTAAATGACCTAATGACAGGTCAATGTTTTTCTTTTGTTAATTCCTGGTCAGTTACTGGTAAGTATAATAGCAGCCACCTCATTTCAATCATCAGCCTGTTACCTTGACTCCACCCTCATCCAATCATTCTCACCTGCTGTCTATAAAAGGCTCACCTCCACCTGTGTGTTCCTTTCAACCAGTTTGTTTGTTTTCTGTTGTCCAGCACTGTCTCTCCTGTCTTTATCTATTAGTTTTTGTTCTCCTGAAAATGTACATTAGCGGTATGTTGTATTTGCCCTGCGTTGGGACAGGTAAGACAGAGGCCTCTATACATAGGCACCATGTAGGTAGAACCTTGTTAAGCACACTAGGTAAGCATACATGCCACCACATGTATTTGTGAACTAGGTTTTGGTTAGAGTAGCTAGGTAGGCAGGCTTTTGTTTTACTGATAACTAAGTAGTTAGTCTGTCTTTTGTTTTAACTAGTAGCTTTATTTGTTACTTTGGCAAAACCTGTGTCCCCTAGTAGCGGCTTAATTGTGCACTGTTGAATGTGTGCTTGTGCACAGCTATTTACGGCCTGTAAATACTGTAAATGTTTACTTATAAAGTAAAAATTCTTATCACTTTTCACTCTAAAACTGTGTTGTCTCCTTTATTTGCACTGTTATGCACAACTGTCAGTGCAATTGATAATATGGATGTCTATTTCAAGTGGAATATTTAGAAAACATATTTTTTTCATGCAGCTGAGAAAGGTACTACTACTGTGTAGATTATTATTATTTCACTTTTTCCCATAGACAATCTGTAATCATCCCAAAGACCATTAGTGGTCCACGGACCACTGGTTGAGAAACAGAGCTGTAATGTATTCATTGTTAGTCTGAGGGCTCCTAAAGGTCTGATCTCAGTCACCTCATTCTCTTAACAGCGCCTCAAAATGCCATACCATTAAGGTAATTGGCCATTGCACTTCTCACTGTTTCCACTGCATACAAAACACTCAACACATTTGTCATAGTGTGGATGCAATGGATGCAATTCTAATTCCATTTGACAGTCAAAACACTCATTTGGCAGCTGGCATGCATTGCATGCAAAATATTCTGCACAATGAGAATTGTATATGTACAAAAATAAAAGGCCAGCATGATGGGTGGTTGGTGCTGTGATTGGGGTGTGTATGTATACAGTATATGTATGTGTGTATATATATATGTGTGTGTGTGTGTGTGTATACCGGTGTGTATATATATCTATATATATATATATATTTATCTCTCTCTAACTCTCCATTTCTCTATCTCTAGAGATAGAGCTCTCTCTCTCTATCTCTATCTCTATCTCTCTCTTGATTATTTGAATCAAGAATACTATCCCAAGTCCCCCCTCCCATGTGCAAAGGAATAGAGATGTACAACAAATCTGTTTGTGCCATAACTTGTAGTGTATGTCATGTGTGCAGAATGCTGTGGTGGATCTAGAAATCTGTTATTGGCTTGTAAATCTGTTCTATTTTCACATGCAAGCAAGCTTAAAAGTAATATGTAATGAGGCATGTTTTGGCAGAGTAACATATTACATGGTACCCATTTTGGCAGAGTAATATTTGCTGTGAAAGGTAATATTACAGTAACATGTACTATTTAATTAGTTATTGCCCAGACCTGATCGGGGACCCGTTTCTTACTGCTCACAACTACTTTACGGGTCGCGGTTGTGTCTATAGATGCTTGTGTTTGTGACCAGGATTCCGACAGGTCGAGACCAGGTCGACCCGGTTGTGATTAGTACGACTAGTAAAGCGTCATTGTTGCGACCTCGTCTGTAGTCACTAGTGGATCTCACCCTTCCTGGAGAATAGATAAATGGATATGCTATAAACACATTTTTTTCCTAATCTGTGTGAAGAGTTTGTTTTGACACCAATAGCAACACTACACAAACCTGTTTTATTTTGAAGCAAATACTTGCCAAGTTGCCAGTGGGTTTACACTTTGAAAACAAAAAGAACATTTAGGTAGATGCAAGCTTTTTTTTTGGCAAAAAACAAACAAAACAACGTGGGCGGATGGCTGTTGCCTGGTGGCAGTGCACCAAGCAGAAAGCTCCTAGTAAGCATGAGGTCCAGCAGGGTGAAAATCTGACCCATATGATGCCTTGCTTGCATGTCCTCTGATCTGTCTCCCTCTGTGCTCTGTTTCATGTCTCACTTACTACACTGACCTATCCGAAATACAGCATGCATATTCCCCACATTATATTTGAAACGTGAACATCGAAATGGAATGGTGTGTGCCAGGAATGAAACTTGTGAGCGACCCCTGTCTGCTGGGCTTTAGGTAGGGGGGGTCCACACACAGCCAGCCATCCTCCCACACAGCTGCTTGGCAACTTGAATGGCTCTTGCATTGTTGCAGTGATAGTAGTATTATCTCCCGCTGGTACTTCCAAGCCTCCGCGCTCTCGATTCAAACTGACATGACATATGCTGTTTTCAGACACGTTTGGCACCAGCTCTTATTCATTGTTGGCGTCCAAAGGCGTGCTCAGCGGAAAAAAATGCTTGCAACTAAGCAAGCCAAGTAAGCAAGAATGCTACAGTCTGGGCATGTGTACGTGTTTGGTCCTCCCAATTAAGTTCAGCGATTATAAGCATTTTTCAAAGTGCTCAAACGACGCTGTACATGTGCCATAGGAGAAAATGAAAAGAAAAATCTGCTTCATTAGGGGAAAAAAGAGGTTAAAATCAATAAAAACAGTAGTAGAACAGTGAACCAAGGTGGGTGTGCAGTTAGCTGGGGAACAGCTTATTGAAAAGGTGAGTTTTGAGAGAATTGGAGGATGTAGGGGGATTGTATTCTACAGTAGGCTACAGGCTTGTAGTAGCAGTTGTTCAATCCCAGTTATCAGCCTTGTATTGAGGTTTGCTTAAAATGTACTGTAAATCTCAAAGCCGTCCAAAAATGCAATTATGCCATTGTATAATCAACCAAAAGGCACCTATTGTGCGGGAATCAATATATTTCTAAAAGTATGCGTATTTCCCACATTAATTGCATATTTACATGCATTATGTGGACCTCGCTTGATTTCACAATCCCTGCATATTCTCTTCTCTTGTCTCTTTTGTCAGGACTAACACTAACAAGCTAAAAATATCCTTTTCAGGATGTCTGCTAAGATACTAAAGCTATCAAGAATAGAAATTGCATCCTGGGTAAGCATTTCGTCCAAAAGACTAGAGTACCGATTAAATCTAAAAAATGCCTGTCAAAAACACTGAGGAAAAATATGCAACCAGGTCTAGCCTTAGAACACTTACTGTAGGCCTACCTTAAATATACTGTACCTAATTATTAATTATACTGACTTAATTACATTAGTTTATGTTTTTTTTTTTTTTTTTTATATTACCGTATTTTCCGGACTATAAGGCGCACTTAAAAGCCTTTAATTTTCTCAAAAATCCACAGTGCGCCTTATAATCCAGTGTGCCTTATATATGTATTGTTTGACTGCAGGTGCTTCTATTCTATGTTAACTGTAGTAGCTTCTATTCTCTGCGCCTTATAATCCGGTGAGCCTTATATATGAAAACAGTTTTACAAGGTACGCCTTATAGTCTGGTGCGCCTTATAGTGCGGAAAATATGGTAATGTATATCAAATATAATGCGACCAAAGGTTTTGAGTTTCCGCTGACTAAAACTGAGTAAAACCTGAAATTCCACTGATTAAAAAGACTAAGACTGACGAAATGTAAAAATGAACTAAATCATACCTGGGCATTATGCGGCCCGGGGGCCAAATGCGGCCCTTTGGCTGACTCTGACCGGCCTGTGTAAGGGTACTATGGTTTTCTACGAGTGGTCCTTGAGCGAGTTCCAGTTAAAAGTTGGTTAACCAGATGTAACTCTTTGAGAGCGTAAAAATGAAACCAAATGGACCCTTGAGGGGGCCATTTGGTTTCATTTTCACACTCTAAAATATCATCTGAATTAGTCTACACAACTAGAGAATGTAGAAGATCTGTATGTTTGACTGTTTTGTTTGTGAAATCCAGCCTGGTATTGTGAACGAAAAGCAAAATAAATCTTTAGTTTTGGGGGTCTGTGGCTCAATTTCTGAATAAATAGAGGGCCATGGTGTCAAAATGGTTGGTCTTACACTTTTATCTTGAAATTAAATTAATATTACGTAGATTTTAGTTCAGCCTTTAGTCTTGGCCCTCCACAATATCTTATGTATCTCATTTGGCCCCTTGGGAAAAATAATTGCCTACCCCTGAACTAAATCCATGCACAAAACAGCACTGATGCTTCCCAACCTGGGAAGGTGTGAGTCCTTGTCTGTTTAGAGTGGTCCAAAAAACAATGCGCTCTAACCCAATATGTTGAGTGGAAATCAGATATTTTGTGTAGAGATTTTGTGTAGAGTAGACGCCATAAAATAACAGTTCAAGAACAGAGCCACATTCCAGGGCAAATGGTGAAGCAAGGAATAATCGCTGGCGTGCCGGATGTTTACAAAATTGCCCCTGGCAGGATGATTAAACTCAAAGGCGAAGTCAAGGGGTTTAATTATATGGCTACTTCATAAATAAATGGAATAAATTGACCCAGAAGTAACAGCAAACCAAAGTATTAAATTCTTACAGTAATAAAAGTATTCTATAAGTGTTGCGCTGGCTATTGTCCAACATAGCACGGTTGCCTCAGAAAATGTTGATCAGATACAGTACATTTTCTGTTATTGCATTGTCCATTCTTCCTGAAATGTTCAAAAAATATGTAGGGCTATGTTTAGCTCGCAAGAATGTTCCTCTCTGTGTACTTGTTTACAGCACATGGCTGAGCTGTGTTGGATAGGGCAGCACAGCAGGTAGTGAGGCCAGCGGGCTGTTATAGAGTACATTCAGCTTATCCAGAAATAGTACACAGCTGGATTCAGTGCTTGACTGATCAGAATCAACCATCCAGCCATACCTTGTAACAAAAGCTTATAACTTGCTCTCATCCACTGTCTGCCTGTGACTCTTTGTGATGTCAGAACAACTTGTATACTGAATGATACTGAATGAATAACACTAAGACAGCTAAGGGCGAGAAGCGACCTACCCCTTTACTGCATGCTTTGGCCTCGTTGGCAGCAGACTGCTGGGTGAGCAGTGCACTGGCACTTTAGCATCGGGGGTCAGATCAATGAATTACTGTATGTACTGGCCATATAAGGAGCTTGTAAGGTCGGATGAAGTCAGATCAACATAGGTCAGATCAGCTCCGTATAGGGGGAGAGGAGTGCCTAGGTAGGGCTGAGCCAGGCCTGTTGAGAGCTCTAGTTTTTGCTAGCTGCCGGAAACGACTGCACTAATAACTTTGGGATGGGCCTGTATTAGTAGGGTCATATCGGACCCATCTGTGACTGGGGAGAGCAATGGTCTCAGTGGATTTATCATCTATGAAGTATTGAAGGTTGAGAACCAAATTGAGCCCCCATGTAAATAGCAAAAATGTGGAGGAAATTAATCAGAGCGCCAATTCCATATGGCCTCCATCAAATAACATGGTAAGGCAAATTACCTAAAAATAATTCTGCTTCATGTAGCATGTCTAACTACTGTAGGTGGTTTTCATTATGCTGTATCCATTTCAAGTATTAGTTTTGCTCATTTTTTTTTGCTCAGACGTATATGTGGCTGTCACAATTCCCATCTGAAAAATGTGCAAAATTCAAATATTTGCATCAGATTTTCATGATTTTGGAAAAGCAGCTGACCCATAGGAGCTTGAACACCAAAAGGCATTCCCACCACAAAATGGGTTGAAAGCCACTTAGTGCTGAGGACGGTTTTTGCTATTTGTAGATCCTGATCGTGTTGAGGTCTGGTCTTCAGAGCCACTGAGGTCAGTCTCACCTATACAGATCTGTTGGGCATCAAAGGTCCTGCAGCTGTTGTTGGACGGCCGGGGGAAGTCTGAGGACGAAGGGTTGACGGCGCTGGGCCCCGTCCCCCACAGGATGAGAGTGAACTGACTCAGAACACCTGTGGCAGAAACACAGCAGGAAAGAAATGAGGACATGTCAGTTTGAAAGTGCAGGACGAGTGCCATGTTTATCCCAGGAGGGGGCAGGGAGAATGGTGTGTCGGCTGAGAATCGCAATCATCTTCACAATCACGGTCACAGTTTTGCAAGTAAAACTGTGGGTGAAATTCATTTCTGTGCATAGTTCCCATTGTGTGAAAATGAAGAGAAAGGGGGAGGTGGGTAAGGTGTGAGGAGATTAAGGTAGGAAACAAATGTTTGAGCGCTTTTATTAAAAAAAAGTACAAAAAGCTATTTAGAAGCTTGACAAATGGCACAGCTGTAGGTTCTCTCTTAGTTTGTTTACAGGAAGTATACAGCTGGACAGCCAAGGTGTCTTTCCACACCACAAATGGCTGCCTTTTTGCAATTAATCAAATAACTGAGCATGTTTTTTCTTATAAATCTATAAATCATATATATATATATTTTTTGGAATGTTTATACATCAACAAAACACATAAGACCTATTCTATGCTTTGTGGTTCAATGGTGTCATGCAGAAATAGCCAGAAGTGGAATGTCTAAAAGAACTGAGCTTGTCTATAATGACAAAAATAATGGTACTTCATTCTTTTCTTGAAGGTATTATAGACAACATTTTAGCCAAAAATAATATATATATATACATACAGTAGGTATATTTTTGCCAGTTTCATAATGAGCCAATAGAGTGGAGGTGAGGTGGAGTTAGACTGAAATCTGTTTACGCACACAGAATGTGTACACACTACAGTTGCCTATATTACCTTATATTGTTAGTGTTTTTTCCGTTTGTGTTTTCTGTTTTTTGATTGATACCGGTACATCAATCAGTCAGACAGGAAATGGGGAGAGATAGATGGGGGGAATGACACACAGAGAGAAGTCGTCGGGATCGGCAGTCGTGTCGGCGACGCACTGTCAGGCTGGCTGAGTCAGGCGGCCATGCTAGCTGCCCAGGCCATAGGAATACATTTTAATCTATTATTTAATTAGATCATCTTTTCTAATCCATTAGTTAGATTGACTGCTGCACTCCGTCCTAACCTGTGGCTTCCAGTGCCAGATGTCATTTTTTCCACTCTGTGGGGACTCTGTGGAGGTAAACACTCCTATGAGTCAAGTTGTTTACAGCCTGATGTCTCTCCAAGGCAAACACGGATCAAATCAGTTCAAATGGAACCGTTCAACTGTTTAAAATGGCTTCACCATGAATTTGACATTTTCAATATTTTTCAAGGTGTTTTTTATCATCCAGAGTGTGTGTTCACACCTCAAGTTGATTTTTTTTTAATGCCACATGTATATTGAGATATCTGAGATGTTCGGTGTATGTCTGAATTCTGGCACATGAATGGGCACTCTCATATTCTAGTGATATCACAAAAATACCAATTTTAATATTCCTTTCCCTTTAACTTTGCCTGCATTATTTAAGTTATGTATGGTATGTATGGAATTCACTACTCCTCTCAAAGAAGCCCAATGGACCAGGGGGAAGCAGTGAGGAGGGAGGGGGTTGTTTTTGTGGACATTTCTGGTACTGCAGCCAAAATGGTTTGGAATAGCACAATGAAAAAATATGGAAAAACTAGAAAAAGTGGATTTCTGGGCACAGGTCTCCACCAGGTCAGGTTGTGGATTCCTGGTGGCGCTATAGGCAAATGTGGAAAGGGTGCCATTTCTGATGCCTTTGATGGTCATTGGATGATTTGAGGCATTTTGTTAAAAAAATGTGTTTAGCAAAAGTACACCTGCTGGTGGCGCTGTAAAAGGCCAATGTGAAAAGGCTCTGGGGATATTTGTCTGCCTAGTACTAGTAGGAAAGAGCTTTAAAGATTTCATGTAAATTGCAATGTGCATTCATGATTTGATGTTTTTTATTCAAGACCAGCCATTCCTGCAAACTTTGGATGGCAATTATAGCAGGATCGAATATGAAATATGGGACAGATCCATGTCTATTATATATGACTACTATGTTGTGTAATGATAAGCAAGATTTTGGGACAGAATCTCCCACTGAGCACAAGTGTCTAAAAATTCTAAAAGTGAGGTTTTTAGGGGTCTAATCTTACCAGTAGATTCGGCATTGATTCGACGCATAATCAACATCTAATCTAAGATAGAGGTTGAAGATTAGACCTCTAAAATCTTTCACTTTTAGACCTTTTTAGATATTCTTTAGATTTGTGCTTACTGGGTCTGGACTGGAGGAGAAATTTTAAAAATGTGTACAGATCGGTCTCCTGGTGGCACGCACACACACACACACACACACACACACACACACACACACACACACACACACACACACACACACACACACACACACACACACACACACACACACACACACACACACGGGAGGATGGAGAGCAACCATACTCTCTCCTCATGCCTTCAGCCTGGTGGAGAGAATAATTATCGGAGTGCGTGTTTAGGCTACATAGTGTATAAAAATGTATTAAAAAGCAACATTTATATGGTAGGCCTACATTTGATTTTAAATGCATGGTGGAGCTCCTTTAAAAACAATGCTCAAAAACACAGAATATCATCCATAATTTAATTGAACGGTTGTTATCAAAGTTTGCGATTTAACACACTATTATGCAAATAGAGCAGAGTTGAATTAACACATATATTAGCATATTGCTGTGCATGTTTTTGTCTTCTAGTCAGGATGTGCTTATCTGGATTTTCTGCCCCGAACAAACTCCATTACGGAGGAAATGGGAAACAAAAGGTGGAACGGGGATGGGGGAGAAGAGGATTGGAGGGCAGTGAGTGTGCAGTGAGACACACAAAAGGGTGTAATGGTGCAAGTTGGAGCTATGGTACATGTATCGCTATCAGTATCGGTAAAGAGCAGTAAATGTACACAGCCCTTTTAACTAGGGCTGAATGATGAATGATGAACTATTTCCAAAGTGTGATTTGAACATTTAAAAAAGTGCCATGATTTCTTTTCACCCTTAAACATGATCAGCAAGTATTAACTTTTAGAAAAAAGTGTACAGTATTTGCTAATCAACAATATGAATTAATGCCATTACCTTTCGGCAGCATTACCAGACTAGAGTCTACTAGAGTAGACTATTTACAGCATCATGAAATGTATTCCACTGTAAATGTAGTTATTTTCATAACACCTTTGGTACGTTGTAAAACATGCCCCTTGTGAGACGAGAGCTCTCTAGTGTGACACCTGGTGAATTATTTGCATTCCCAAAGAGGCTGCAAATAATTACTGCTCTACACCCTGTTATAATGTGTATAAAACAATGCAATGCGACATGGTGCTGAATTGACTGGTGTTACTACCATAATCATGTCCTGCTGCTTCGGATTCGTTCTCGATCTCCAGGGTCCACTCCCCTTGAGGATTCTCATCCCAGGAGTGAGTGGTCATGAACGCCCAGTCGTTAAAACCCTCTGAAGAGTAGTCATGAGGCCTGAGAACCAAAGACAAGGGACATCCATATGAATACATTGTTTAGAGGTGTGCTTCAAGTGAAAATGCTTGTCTTCATTATATTAGAAAACGTGAGAGAGGCACACGGGTGGCCAAAGGGTGAAATGTTCCGGTCCAACACAAACCTTTCCCACTGGCTGGGAACCGGTTGAGTTCAGAACCTGTTTTTAGTCCAGGAGCCAGACCTTATGAATTGAGTGTGCACATAATTGGCGACATTAAAATGTTCATTAATATAAGCAAATTATGACATGATAACCCTTCCTTAGTAGTAGCTTTTTCATATTTGACATTATTGGCATATTTTCCTATATACTGCCTATACGCATATTTGTAAAATGTAAGATTTGTAACACAATAATTGTCAACTGGGGAAGTTCCATTGTGATAGTAATTTAATATACAATAGGTATGGTTTTGTCCATAATTAACGTCTGGCTCATGGACTAAGAACCAAAGAGAACTAAACCGTTCCAACCCTGGTGGAATAGAGGCCTGAGTGTAGTGACCACCGTGGTGTCATAATTGTGAAGAGCAGGACAACGTCCTTCTGCTGGCAGAGTGAGCCAGTAGGGTCAGCAGTGGACTGAGAATTGGCATAGGCCTATTGGGAGACAAAGGAGGAGAGAAGAAACTGGCTACTGTAAAATAAAATTAAAAAGCAGAGCTGCCGTCAGCACATGCTGGTTGGCCAAAAAAGTAATGGTCCAGGCAAATGAACAAAGGCTTTTTAAAACTGAATCTTGGGAGATTGATAAATTGGGTGAAAACAACTACTGGCTACTCTAAAAAAAGGGAAGGAAAAAATAAATAAATCAAGAGAGAGAGAGAAGCAGACAATTTGATTAAATTGATGGCTCATTCAAATTAATTAATTCAACAGCTTTTTAAATTGGGAACTTGGGAGATTGAGTTGTGCCTCTGTAGTTTAATTACTACTTTCTTACTTACACAATTTAGAAAGTCTAGTGTGTTTTAGACACATTATGCAATGTGAAGAGGTCTGTTTGGGTTCAGATAACGTGATGAGAATTTACTGATTTGGTACAATTGCTTGGTAAACCAAGCATTTTAATTCCATATAAGTGCACAGTCTCAATAATATATACAGTATACTTGCCACAACAGATCAATCCATTCTGAAAATAATAATAACCTTCACTTACATGCACTAATGCCAATAATGCAGTACAGTAGTTGACTGAAACATTGCATTGATATTTCACACTGAATAAAATTATGTATGTAATTTTAAAGTGGCACTATGAGTAGTGCCACTTTGTTTGTCTTTCTATGTTAAGGGTTCCACTCCTACGCACCTGTCTACTGAGAGTAATGACAATATGTAGGCACTGGGCAGGGTTATTCTTGATTTATACTATATAGATGCATGTGGGTGGGTGCCATACATTATTGAAATATCTATAAAAAAAACAGAATAAAATAAAAACAAAATTCATTATTTATTTTATTTTCTATGTCACTACATTGTGCACACTTGCACACACACATTTTTATTACATTTACGGTATTACACTTAATTACACTTAAATGGACAACTTCAGTCTCTTATATCAAAACATAATCCAAATCATGACTGTCCTCCTTATTTTAGCAAGGTATCATCCAGACATAATATCCTTACTATCCTTAAAATTCCTTGGCCAAGAACACCAGCCTATCGACATTTTGAGGTGTAAGCCTCATTTACAGTAGATGTGTCGCTCATCAAACAATTCCAGGTATACAGCCCAAGCTCACAATGTACTGTACCACGATGTGACACCTTGTGAAATTGTACATCTGCTAGTGTGTGATTCAGTACTGTGTAATGTATAGAGAGGGCACATTATTATTAGTTCCGACAGGGCATTTTTTTTTGTCTATTTTGAAAGGTCAAAGCAGTTAATTAAATATATTGTATCTTTATTTTTACCCCCCACCTCATTGTTATTGCTGTCTTCCAGTTTGTGTGGTCTAGCAGCAGCTGGGTTTTTGTGATATGTGGTGTTTTAGTCCTTCATTGCTTTTTATTGGATTTTATAGTGATGTTTGAGGAGGTTGTAGAGAGTTATAGAGTGTTACCTTGAGGTGCTACAATGAAGTAGTTATGACTCCTTGTATATCCACACTAGAATGCGCTTTAGTAAAAAC
Source organism: Benthosema pterotum (assembly GCA_039105355.1). Taxonomy (NCBI): domain Eukaryota; kingdom Metazoa; phylum Chordata; class Actinopteri; order Myctophiformes; family Myctophidae; genus Benthosema; species Benthosema pterotum. The sequence goes on from CM076969.1 coordinate 34,477,022, forward strand.
AAAAAATCAGTCACCCTCACCGGAAGGATATTTCTGAGTGTAACTCATTGCTTTAGCTTGGTATTATTCTACTATATGCTGTCCTACAGTCCTAGTGCAGATTAATGCCACTGTTGTGTGGCTTCGTCAACACATGCTGTGTCAGGTGGCTATTCGATAGTAAGATTGGAATAGGAATAGATTTCACACAAATGGAGTTGCATGGTATTTATTACTTCTACCTGCCTGAGACCAGTGAAAATAGCAAATCTACAAGATCTTGTAGAGCTTTTTTTATGCTTCTAAGCGTCTTAATTCTATATATTTTTAATTCATGAAATTTCTAAGATTTGTTTTGTTTGATGTTTTATTGATATAACTTCCTTGTACTCCACCCGGGGGGGGGGGGGGGGGGGGGGGCACAGATCGGTGAGCCGATAGGATCAATAGAATCTCGCCTTGTATTCACCAGAAACCGCATCTCTAGACGTGAAGGCACACTGTCTGGTACAGGCTACTAAAGTCGTGACCCTGCCAAAATCCAGTCTAGAGGACGACAGGTTGGTGGTTGTGTTATCTCAGGCACAGTCAGACAGACAGACAGACAGTCAGACAGTCAGACAGACAGACAGACAGACAGTGACGGATTGACTCTTCCTGACCTGGGAGAGAGCAGGGTGGAGCGTGTGCCGAGGGGGCTGACCAGATGGATGGCCAGGTTCCCGCGGCGGGTGTAGGACAAGGTGAGGCGAGCCTGGACGTGCTCCAGGGAGCTGACGAACTCTGGCCGGCCCCAGCAGGCGTCCAGCGTCTTGCTGAAGGACAGCCGGCTCCCGATGTCCCTGCGGGGGGGAGAGGGCCGAGGTTTAATGGTGCACCGGCGGACAGCCTAACGAGGATCAATTCGGGTCACGCACACATCCAAACAAACCAGGCAGGTTGCTGAACTCGGAGGAAGAAAAGATCAAAAGGCCAAAAGAGGATCGCACTTTATTACTTCTGAGGAAGAGCAGTGAGTGTGCTCTGGAAACTGCACTTTGTTTCTGTGGGTGGATGCCACTACAAAGTCATAGAAGGGAGCTTTACAGTACAGTGTGTGCCAACCCATCTTTTAGCATCCTGGGGCCTTCTAAAGCAAGTGTTTGTCTTGGCGTTTTCATATCAAGACAAGGACCACTACATTGACGTGTATTTGGCCACATATCCCCCATAGGTTCTCTACAAAATCCAAAGGTTTAGTAGAAAACCAATACAAATTGTTCTGTTCAAAATCTACAAACGCCAAATGTGTTTTAAACTTGTTGATCAGTCATTTTAAGAATAGCCTCAGTATACAGTAAAATAGGATTAAAGTCTGATGAGGAGTCCCTTGAAGCCTTTCAGGACCCCAGTATTGAGAATCGCTGCTGTAGAGGCACACAGAGCTTACTGTATATATGCTAATTTCACATTCCGTTGTATGATGAAGTATCTAGGGCTTAATTGGTTAATCCACTCTTGATTCAGAGCGACTTACATTTAAGGAATGAACAAAAGAAAAAGAAATACATCATATACTGTACATACAGATACGTTCATTTGAAGAAAGAATCTATACAGGCTAATTAAACTGTGTATACCAATGCTCCAGTGGTTATACGCAAGGCCTTGAGTCTACATACACTGATATCTAAGCTATCTAAGCTAGATGAGTTGAGACTTTGGTAGACTTTTCCATTCATGCTTGAAGGTCTGAGTGTGTGAAGCCTCCCTTTCTTATTTCAATTAGAGTTGGCTATTCAAAAATGTTTTTATGTTGAATAATTATTTGTGAGAATTGCTGATTTAAAATGCATTTGTCGAGCTCTTCACATATGGAAGGGCATGCACACAATAACATAACAGTGTCTCTAACCTTGGCTCGGTGAGCATGGTGTGAACACACTGGTGCTGTGGTCCCACGCTGGTCCAGTTCTGCGCCAGCGCCACCATGGCGCCCGCGTCCAGCAGGCCGTAGCCATACGAGTGACTCACTGAGGACGAGATGTCAGGAAGGAAAATGGCTTTTATCTGCCATGTGAACTTGTGAAGACTTTATCTTGGGGTGGGTGGGTGGGTGGGTGAGGGGAGGGGAGGTGGAGTTTGAGCACAGCAAACAAAGTCTGTCTCGAGTCTGTCTCACAGCTGGACGGATTGAATGAATTGCCTTTTGTTACGGTGTATGACTTATCGATGAGCTGTCACCGAGAGTGATAAAGCAACAAGCCCCTGGAGGCCACGGTCTGTAGAGATTTTAGGACGGCTAAGGACATTGTTGGGAACGACATGGAGCTGAGGTGCCTGCAACTGGCATTATGAGCCTAATTCATAAATAGTTATTCAGGCCCACAGCATACCTGTACATAGACTCATCCCCATGGAAACAGTTTTGAACTCTTTTCACTGAGAGAACAATCTGTACAAGTAGACACCGGCAATTATTTGCCAACAAGGAAGTCGGTGTGCAAGTGCATGTAAGGTATTATGGTGGTATCTGCCTCAATATAAGTGATTTATTATTTGCTGCAACACCTTGCATATACGCAGAATGAAAACAAGCAATCCAGCGGTAATACCCTAGCTCTATGAAACAGCACGGTGTGCATTGTAAACAAGACGTTTGCGGGGGCGTATGTTGTAAGATATCATCAATTTGTGTATACAATTGATGTTTTGCATATCTCCTCTAACGCATATCATTCTTGGGAGAGATCTATCATTCATACAGTAGATTGATGAAGCACAGATCTGCCAGATGTGTGGTCTTTCCTGCATGACTGTATGCGCTGGCTTGTTTCGGTGATTTGTTCATGCTACCTTGGAAGAACAACATTATGCTGTGTTGAGTGAATTCAACAGAGAGCTCATTTTTCAGCGTGCAAATGTTTCTCCTCTTCTCTCTCTCTCTCTGGCTCTGCTCTTAGCAGCCAACACAAACACTCCCTGGGTTCTGTTTGTTCCTGTGACCGCTGCCCTGCTGGCGTACCTCTGCGTCCGACGCCATTAGTCTTCCAGTCGGCGGTGCTGAGGTGAGCGGGGCGCGACGTCCTCACCACCAGGTGCTGCATGTCGCGCCAGGTCAGGTTCATGCTGCGCAGAGGGAGAGAGACAGAGACACCGCCACAACAACTCATCACAGGCTGCACACTACAACAACAACAGCGTCATTTTAGCTGTCCAGTGTGCCAGCTGGGGCGCGAGAGGCGTTTTCTCTTAGCCCTGTGTAGCACCTGTACAGCAGGCCGACGCTCCAGATGTCTTCCAAATTCTTAACAGATTTTTGTTTGTATGTTTGTTTTAACGCTCCAACACTTCATTTGAGTTTTAACAGATATGAAAATCTGAGTAACTTAAATGTACACAAAGAAAAAAACTGAAACAACAACAGAATGAAAATATATACATTCATATTTATATGAGGGCACAAAACTATAAACAGAAAATGCTGTTTTCAGGAAAATGTAGCCTACTACCTGTAGGTCTCTGTATCAGTGCAGTATTTGACGGCGAATAAGACACAAATGTGTGCTTTTAAAATATGCAGTATATTCAAAAGATTTGCATAAAGTTTCATAATCTTTCAATAATGGCAGCTCTACAAGCTCGAGATGTCCATCTGAGTTAAACCTTAACACAATACAGCATTGGAATAAGAACTTTGTAGGACGCACAGGAAAGGTCACATTACACATAAGAAGACACACCTGACATGTGATCATGATGACGATCATGATACTGTACATGGGCGATGTCTTTTTACGTGATTTCGCGAGATCATGTTTCGTCACTTCAACAACACAAAAGGGGACCCAGAGGTCAGCTATAACAGAGAAACGGGCTCAGGTTATGGGGGCTTAAAACAGAGAATAAAACACTGCTTCATAAACTGTGTGTGGGGAGGAAAAAGGAGGGCCAGTGAATGCAGGGATGAAACGTTGTCTCAGAGCAGTTGGCCTGGTGGTGGGCCTCCAGAGGAGGAGGAGGAGGGAGAGGAGGGATCACCTCGCCTCGTCGTCTGTAATGATAGTCTCTAATGATAGTCTCTAATGAGCTCTGGGATTCGGTGATAGGTCACCTTCAGCAGAAGAGCACGAAAACCAAATAATAAAGACCTCGTTCTATTCTACTTAGCGGGCGAAGCCTTTCGGTGAGCACAGAGAGAGAAAGAGAAAGAGAGAGGTGTGCTCGGTGGTTTAAGGTAATCAAACCATGAATCAGACCTGCTTTGCTGCTCACTCCAATCCACGGTGCCACCGTGTGCAGCACAGACAGAAATAGAAACAGTGGATTGCGCCACGGCGCCTCTCGCCTCCTTCACATCAGCATTTCCATCTCTCACAGCCCTCTCATGTGTTATTAACGGACAAGGAGCCCCATCCAATCAAATGCCACCTCGCCCCAACAAGCTGGAGGAGGGAAACACGTGGCGATGCAAAAAGGAAAAAGAAATAAAATAATAAAACAGAAGAAAACCCAGACAGCTTTCCTTCCTATTAAATGATTCCATCTCTGTGAATCCTGGTGTACTCCTCTGACAGAGATTTACTATCTAGCCCGTTATTACTAGCGCGGCGGTTCTCCAACGGTTTCATTTCAGGCACCGCCGGTGACTCTGTGAGAGAACAAATGGGAACAAATGGACCTGCAAATGGTCCAGAGTTACAGACCTGTTAAGCGTCCCTTTGGGAAGCCCCCTCCAAGGACCCATCCGCCAAGGAATCCTGACGGAGGGGTCCCTGGACCCCACTTTGAGAACCACTCTAGCACCGATAATGCCTGATTTGCGGTTTATACGCGCAACGCATTGGGATCTCATAGATGGATATGGTAGTTTATTGTGCACGCATCTAGGAATAAATGAGGCTCTCTGTGTGTATCTGTGTGCGTGCGTGCGTGCGTGTGTGCGTGCGTGTGTGTGTGTGTGTGCGTGTGTGTGTGTGTAGGGGCGGTTCACTCGCTCGCACCACATGATTGCCCCTGGTTTGTCAGTGAATGTGATGGATGTTTAGTTTAGTTTAGTTTAGATGGGCTACACTGCACTCCTGCCTGTCAGAGCTGTGCTCCGCTGAGCGCTGCCGTCTTGCTGAGGGCCTGGTATCAGCGCTGACAGCGGCGGGGCGTGGGCACACACAGGGGCAATGCCAGGGAGGACGTGCGTGGCGCCACGTAATGAGCATCCAGACTGACTCGCGCCGTGACGTCTGATTGGACCTGACACCTGTCAGCCAATCCCCTAATGAGGAAAGATGTGGCGATACGGAGAGTAGTGAGTAGATATGTGTACAGCAGATGGCAAATCTTATGTTTATCTCTCTCTCTCTATAAAGTATACTGTATTTATAAAGTATATTTATTTATTGTATATACAAATTTGTCTTGCAGGTGGATGTCCACAAATGCCCATACTTGGGGACTACTTTAAAAGGCCACCTAGCGGATTCTTTCTCCCTGACAACACAAGTATTATTTTGCAGGGAAATGGGTTTCTGTGTTAGGGTTGTGAACCAGGACGTGCACGTCGCACGCACTCAGATGTGTTTGCGAACGCGCATTGAAACAGTCTTTGTAAAAAATGTTCACCTACCCAAATGAAAAGAAAATCAATGACCTTCCCGGAGTGATTATATAAAAAGATGTGTCAATCACCATGGTTGAGACACTGAATAGATTCAATCTGAAGGAGATTTGACTGGGTCCTTCACACACACAGTGTGTTGAAGGCTTGTTCGTCATTGTGTCATTGATTGACTCTTTTATGAATTCCAATGTGTATGACCCTCCTTGGACTCACAGTAAAATTAGCTTGCCTTGCCTTAGAGGGTTCTGCCTTAGAAAGGCATAACCCTCACTTATTTTACTCCAGGGGTACACCTTTTAAAAGTCGACCTGTTCCCTTATTTATTATTCATTTACTCTGCGACGTTCAAGGTTGTGCCTTATTGTTTCATCTTGTGTACAGTTACATAAGCGTCAAACTTATTTTTGTTTAGCTTTCTTACAGATAATGCAGCAGCATATACTGTAGAGAGCAAAACATTCACACAACAAAAGAAAAAACAGCAGCAAGCGCACTGAGCATTCAAGAGTAAATAAATAAATAATACATAAATAAATAATCCCATATGTATATGGGAATGTTTTCCCTAACTTTATTTTGTATATAACAAACATATTGTGCTGTGAGTCTACCTAACTTTTTTTTTTTTTTTTGCAAAAGTTAGGTAGACTCACAGTACATTATGTTGTTATATACGTACATACATACTGTACATATATGCATACATATGTACGTTATATACATCAAAGTTTAGTGTTCTTGTTACTCCCATGTGTGTTTTCTATCCCCCAAAAATGCTCTCAGGAACAGCTTGTCTGATTTTGGCCTCATGATGATGTCATCAATGCACCCTTCAGTTCCAAATTTGCAATTCCAGTTTGTTTACAATGTCCAACATTGTTGATTTTTCCAAGCTGACATGGGCTTTTATCTGGCCTGGTTTTATCTGGATTATCTCAGTATTCTAATGATTAAAATATTAAATGTGCATGTCAGTGCCCTCACCACCTCAGGACATTGTGGTACTACAGCTAAACTGCCCAGAAAGAAATGACAAGGACCTGTTATATCAGTGGTGATTGAGGCTCACACCATTAGAAATAAGCTTGAGGGACACACAGTATACAATATGATATTAAGTATTAAAAAGAATTTTAGGAATTATGCTATTTGCGCTTTAAGAAGGTACAGGCTATATACTGTACAACAAGATTAGTTAGAAATGTGCAATTTGAACATGATAGGGCAGGGGGGTGGGGTTTCTAGCACTTTCCTTTGCTCGGTTTTGCTCTGGTTCTTATCAATTCGGTCCTGTATCTGATTGTTCTGGGAAAGAAGCTTTTTGGTCTGTCTATTTCCAGTGACTTTGAGACTGAGAAAGTGTTTCCCATGCGGCAGCATCTCAAAGTCATACAGTTGGGATGGCTTGTGTTCTTTGAAATGACACAAGCTCAGAGGGAGACTACATCTTCATTGGTATTGCTAATGTTATTATTATTATTATTATTATTATTATTATTAGACTGCTGCAGACGTACAGATAATTGGTGCATATATACATTGCATATATGCTGCATCTCTTTTTCTGTGTCTGCTCTGTGTTTTATAAGCGAGGTACTGCAAAGAGGGAGCTTCACACCTCCCACAGGATCAATAAAGGTCTATCTATCTACGTTGCACTGGCTGCCAGCAGAACCGCCCTCTCTGCTGCTCTAATCCAGGCAGTGGGATGGAGCAGGTGTTTCTCTTAACAGGCGACACACACACACATGATCATGAACACACTCACTTAGCCTCCAGAGCCAGTGCAATGATCCCAGCAGCCAGCGGCGCAGAGGCAGACGTCCCTGTGTGAGTGTCCGTGCATTTCTGTCTCAAGTCAGTTGTCACCTAGAGAAGACAGAAATGGAGAAATATATGGTATGGCGTAGCGCAAAGCCCTGTTTTATAATTGACTGCTCTGCCTGCCGGTGTCACAGCTGCTCCACAGCGATTTACCAAGCTCACGACAGGTCACGATGATGCCAACGTTTTGTCGCAAGCTTGTAGATCTGCCAGTCGGGAAGAAACATTGTTTTATGAGTTATAGATTCTGTAGAAGTCACGAACAGAGAGTGAGAGAGGAGTGTGTGTCTGTCAATCTGACACGAGTGAACCTACGCTTGAAGGCGTTTTTGGACACAGGGTGGGCCAGTGGACTGTGGCAGGCCTGCCCGCGGCTATTTGGGAGATTTGATGGACGACAGTAGAAGAATCAGACAATCAATTCCATCCAAGGTCGGCGGCTCTCCCGGCAAAGAGCTACCGACCAGGCGGTGGATGTCAGCCAAGTCAGATTAGCCAGCCAAGGAGGGCAATGGAGAAGCAGAGACCTGCCATCGCGGGTAAAAATATCCATTTTTGGGATTTCGCCGTGTGCGTCATCTCGTTCGCTCCCCCCCACCATTGGCGGAAATTTAACGAGGGCCGCGTGGGTCACGACGAGGACAAGTCATAGACGAACGGGGCACCATGGGGTAAAGGGAACTGGAGAGGTAAGGGACAGATTACTGTGTGTGTGTGTGTGTGTGTGCGTGCGTGTGTGTGTGTGTGTGTGTGTGTGTGTGTGTGTGTGTGTGCGGGTCTGCCTGACAGCTTGTGGCACTAATGACCTGTATCCCCATTCCCAGAGTAGAATGTACCTGGCTTAGAATCGTGGAAGAGATGCCTATAGCTGTCGCTAGAAGGAGATAAACAAAGTAAAGGAAGGGAGGACGGGTTGCAGTTAACCCATTTTCTAGTTTCTGACGCTAGAATCGAGTTTTTGACACTAGATTCTATAGTTTCTGGCACTTGATTCTAGTTTTTCTGAAAAATCGGTGTTCCTGTGTCAGTGATGCTAACATGTTTCAAGTCAAGGACCACCAGAATTATCTATATTTGGCTGCAGACCCACATCTGAAAACATGTTGTTCTAGGGATCCCCCAGATGCAAAAATTTGAGTTAAAATGTTTGCTTCCAATTTGCAGCACATTTTCACAATTTTTCAAAAATAGCAGAACTACAAGCTCATAGCGTGCCATTCGGTGGCGCCATATGAGCTTGTAGATCTGCTATTTTTCAACAGATAAAACACCAAAGCGCGTTCAGTACACAAAGGGTTAATACTCAAGCCTGTTATGCCTCTCAGACACTCGTAAAAGAAAAAGTGTGTCATCATGAGAGTCCTGCCAATAACACCTACAGTGCTCGAGAGCTTAAGTAAAAAAGAGAACATGTTTTCGCATGGAAAAAACAAACCCACAAGTATGGTATTTTGATCCCCGCCGCAGAACCTTTTCCCCCCCTGATGCTACATAACATGTAGTTAGAAGCCGCCGGATGACAAAACGCGGCACACCGCCTGCCACGGCAGTACATTAGTCATGGTACAAAGCGCAGCTTCTTTCATTAATCACTGCTATTCGCACATTTTGACGAGTTGTGTTTGCTTGCCTGCAGCGTGCTTCTGGTTGCAGGCTTGTTTTTTTCTACTTTTAGTTTTTTTTTTTTCTACGTTATTCTCTGTTGCTGTTCTTATTTTATCTTATTGTCTCTGTTCCTATTCTATCTCGTTGTGTTGAAGTTGTTCTATGAGTCGCTGATGTATGGTTGTTAATGCAGGTCTTAAAGAAGTACGTCCATAGAGCAAACGTATGCCGACTTATGCTCTTCACCGGTATTCAGAGCTGAACATTATCATAAATCAATAAGTTCCACGTTTGCAGTAGTTCAGCGCAAAACACTGTTGAGCGAGGGTTGGGAATACAAATGCACGTAGAGTCCCTAAGATATGCGAGCGCTCCTTCTGTTTGTTTGTGACGGCAGAGAGACGATGATGAGTTGTTCTGGGAGGGGACAAACAATGACACACAAACAAGCAAGAAGCAGCTACGGTTTAATTTCCTCCACTTATTATCACCATCGGACCACCAAAATCCTATATTCACGGTGGTTGATCGCAGACGTCTCGATGGCAAACCAGACATGACAGCCATGGCCAATGAGCTGTGGCATTGTGCCGGAACGTACGACAAAACCATCAACCAGAGTGCTATGAATGCTAATGAGATGAGTACTGAATAATTTAGTCCTTCCTTTTAGAATTGACACCGTGTGGTCAAGCTTTAATGCTGTTTACTCCATTTTGTGGGTCCCTAGAACCGCCTCAAGGACCGCTAGAGGTCCCCGGATCACACTTTGATCCCTACTCTGGGTAATCTTGTAATAAAGTGGGTGAGCATTCACTTCAAATAGCAGATCTACAAGCTCAATATGGGATCGAGATATGTATAAGGGAAATCTTTGTTAGAGGACTTTTGTTTTTCCCATAGAGATTTACAAAAACATCAACTGTACATAAATTATGATTCATGACCACCACACATTTGATTCTGTGAAATAAATTATACGATATACCGTATTTTCCGGACTATAAGGCGCCTTTAAAAATTTAAAAGCCTTTAATTTTCTAAAAAAACAACAACAGTGCGCCTTATAATCCGGAGGGCATTACATACCGGTATGGATGATTTGACTGCAGTAGCTTCTATTCTCATCTCTAAAATAGGCCATTCGTTGAAGGTGCGCCTTATAGTCCCGAAAATATGGGACTACGTTTAAAGGTGCAGTAAGTGATTCCATAATTCAAATATTTTTTCTTCTTCTTTTTTGGGGGCTAATCCTCCCTACTATAGAGTGTGGTGACCATATAAGGCACATATGTCAAACTCAAGGCCCGGGGGCCAAATCAGGCCCGTGAATGGATTATCTTTGGCCTGCGGGATGATATTGAATTAGTATTAGAACTGGCCCTCTGGTATATTGCATTCATCATGATAAGAAATGAATGCAACTAATCGTTTTACTTCCTCAACTCAGTCTCATTTACTTTCTCAATTAACTCAGCACTTGGTGAGGATCATACAACCCCAAATCCGTTGAAATTGGGACGTTGTGTAAAATGTAAATAAAAACAGAATGCATTGATTTGCAAATCGTTTTCAACCTCTATTCAGTTGAATACAACACAAAGACAATATAATTAATGTTCAAACTGATAAACTTTATTGTTTTTTGAAATTATACAATCTTTTGTAAATTGATCCCTGCAACACGTACCAAAAAAGTTGGGACGGGGGCAACAAAAGATTGGGAAAGGTCATGAATGCACAAATAACGCCTGTTTGGAACATTCCACAGGTAAACAGGTTAATTTTAAACAGTTTAATATCGTTATTGAGTATAACAAGACCATCCCAGTCGCTCACAATCAAAGATGGGGCGAGGTTCACCACTTTGTGAACAATTCTGTGAGAAAATCATCCAACGGTTTAAAAACAATGTTTCTCAACATTCAATTGCAAGGAATTTGGTGATTTCATCATCTACAGTCCATAATATAATCAAAACATTCAAAGAATCTGAAGAACTTGCTATACTAAAGCGTCAAGGCCGAAAACCAACACCAAACACTTGTGACCTTTGATCCCTCAGGTGGCTCTGCATTAAAAACTGACATCATTGTGTAAGGGATATTATTGTGTGGACTCAGGAACACTCAGAAAACCATTGTCAGTTTACATAATTTGTCGCTACACCTGCAATTAAAAGTTAAAAATCTACCATCGAAAAGCAAAGCCATACATCAGAAAGGTTGGTTTGAAAAAAACCAGAAATGCCTTCTCTGGGTCCACTATCATTAGAAATGTGGACTCATCAGACCACAGCCCACTTTTCCACTTTGTGTATAACCATTTTAAATGATATTGTACCCAGAGAAGGCATTTCTGGTTGTTTTTCTAGTTGTTTTTTCAAACCAACCTTTCTGATGTATGGCTTTGCTTTGCATGGTAGAGTTTTAACTTGCAATCGCAGGTTGTAGCGTCAAATTCTGTAAACTGACAATGGTTTTCTGAGTGTTCCTGAGTCCTCACAGTAATATCCTTTACACAATGATGTCAGTTTTTAATGCAGAGCCACCTGAGGGATCAAAGGTCACAAGTGCTAGATGTTGGTTTTCGGCCTTGATGCTTTAGTATAGCAAGTTCTTCAGATTATTTGAATGTTTTGATTATATTATGGACTGTAGATGATGAAATCACCAAATTCCTTGCAATTGAATGTTGAGAAACATTGTTTTTAAATCGTTAGATGATTTTCTCACAGAATTGTTCACAAAGTGGTGAACCTCGCCCCATCTTTGATTGTGAGCGACTGGGATGGTCCCGTTATACTCAATAACAATATTAAACTGTTTAAAATTAACCTGTTTACCTGTGGAATGTTCCAAACAGGCGTTATTTGTGCATTCATGACCTTTCCCAGTCTTTTGTTGCCTCCGTCCCAACTTTTTTGGTACGTGTTGCAGGGATCAATTTACAAAAGATTGTATAATTTCAAAAAACAATAAAGTTTATCAGTTTGAACATTAAATATACTGTCTTTGTAGTGTATTAAACTCAATATAGGTTGAAAACGATTTGCAAATCAATGCATTCTGTTTTTATTGACATTTTTCACAACGTCCCAATTTCAACGGATTTGGGGTTGTAGAAGAAAAAGATTTTCCTGAAAAAAAATCTATTTTTCATTGAAACTTAAAACAACAAATTACTGTTTGACAGGGACGTCATCGTAAACGGTGTTGAAACACAGACCGGTGTCTCCGGCCCTCGACTTGTACCATTTTTTCTATTTTGGCCCACTCTGTATTTGGGTTTTGCACCCCTGATATAAGGAGTTCCTCCCTGTGTGAGCCCCTGTGGTCATAAAAACCTTAGTTTCAGTTTGGGCTTTGGGAGAAAAGCCTTTCGCCCAATCAGAATGAGTTGGGCCTTCCTCATTGAATTGCAAGTTTTACCAGGATGGCTTGATTCTATGCTTAAATAATCCACAGAAACATTTTTGTAAATCTCTAACTGGGAAAAATAAATGGCGATTTTAGGGTGGAACCAGAAAAATCACACAGACTTCTATGACCCATTCCTGCAGGGGGAAATTCAGTTTCAACTTCACCCAGCTGCTGGCTGCTCAGATGGATATAACGAGCAGTTATAGGCGTACTATAAATATAATTTCTCTTGTAGACATACAGCCTAAACACACTCAGCCAGGCTGCACCCTGAAGGCTTTGTCTGCTTGTTTGCCGTTTGTTTGTTCACAGGGTTAGTCCCGAGGGGTGTTGACTAGGTGCAACAACGTGCAGTGCAATGCGTGGCGTTTTTTTTTTTTTTTTCCTGACACCTACTATCTGTTTCTCGCTGGGGTTTCCGGAGCTGAAGGTGGTGGCCAGGGTGGAGGAGCAGGCTTCGCTGTACCAGGGCACGTTGCCGTACTGGGTGGTGCTGCTGATGGACAGCGTGTAGATGCTGTTGGTGTAGCCGTCGCAGTTGCAGCTGTCTCTCTCCCTGCCGCCGTTGCCCGAGGCCCACACGAAGATGGAGCCCAGTCCGCCGCGACCCTGGAAAAGAGAGACGAGCGAAAACATCTGAAAGGTGCATCTGAAAGACCGGCCATTAGTGGGAGAGGGAGGGAGAGAGAGAGAGAGAGAGAGAGAGAGAAAGAAGAGAGAGACTCTTATATGAAGAGCGATTAAAGTGTGAAGAATCACCCTCGCCCAAGATGTTCCCCCTCAACCAATAAAAGCCTCCTATAACATTGCTGCATCCGCTAAGACACTGAACCGCTGTAGGCATAAACGTTATTAATACATCATAATGCCAGACAATTTACGGCGGCAGCGCGACAGATAACAAACAGATGAAATGTAATTACAAAGTGTACTCCAGCTGACTTTAATTTGGGAGACTGATAAACGAGCGGTGGCTATTGGAAAGTAGAGCAAGACAGGGTATGGGGGAATAAAAAGACGCCCTCCAAAAAATGTGCACTCCCGTCTCTCGAATGCAGATCGTTCTCGCATTACACATTATCCCATTAGCGATGCGGGGGTCTGCATTTCAAAAGAAAATGAAACAATTAAGTGGAACGAGGCATAGAGTGTGAGGATCAGCAACGCAGACACAGACTCACATTCGGTGGGCGTAAAAAGTAGGTTTACTCAAGCAGCCGGCTGTACAATATCGGGGTACTTTCAATTTACTTGAGTATTTGCATTTCGGGAGGCTTAGGTATATGTGTCTATGCCATGGCTTTTATGTTTGAAACCCTTATTTTGAAGCACCAGATCTCCAAAACTGGATGTATGATGACGTAATCGTCTCTCTGGTGTCTAGACCATTCTGCCATCTAACTCTCTGTGGTTAGGTATTCAGTATTTCCACTATCAACTACGGTACGGTACTTTTATCCCAATATACTTACAAGCAACAGTAATTGTAACTGACATTTTAATAGGGCGCTTATTTCACTATCAACTATTTTTGGCAATAATTTTACAATTGATATTTAATTGAAACTGACATTTTTAATAACTGCCTTTAACCAGTAATAATAATATAATTTTATAGTGGTATTTTACTAGTGGCTACTTTTACTACGCCATGCGTACAGAACTACACCACACCTACTTTTTACTCCACTACAGCAATTCCTTCAGTAATTCCACTATCAGCCATTTTCATGCCAATAGTTTAACAAGTAACATTTAATTGAAACTGACATTTTTAATAAGGGCCTTTAACTTATACCCTATTGCTCTGAGTATAAGACAGGGTTATACATTCAATGCTCTTTTTCTGCGAATGAGTCTTGAAAAATGGTCCCCACAAGAATTTTTAATGGTTTGAGCCTAAACCCCCTCTCCGATAAATCCAGCGTAAGCGATAGTTCATGGAGGCACGGAGGGCAGAATGGTTTTATTATACTCCTCATTCTCAGTCAGTAATTCATTCTGTTTCTTTAAATCAGCACTCTCTCTCCATGTTAACTCCCCTCAGTCTCATTGGCTTTTAGCAAGTCACTCACGCCCACATTCAATCAGGTGTTCTTTATAAGCAGTCAGTACTCTGTCCTCAGTCTTCCTGCTAGCTGGCTCCATGTCCCTGTTCAGATGTAAGCGTTCAAATTTCCTCCACCTCCCCGGCCTCCTCCCTGTGGCACTAGGTCTGAGTGGCTGATTATGAGATGATCATGATTTGTGGATTATAGCGTTGTGGTGTCTAGTTCTGTCATGGGTATATCTGTGATCATTATGTGTTCTATGGTCTGTGATATCTTCGGTGTGTATTTGGAATGATTGTATGTATGTTGTAATGTGTTTATGCTTGGCTCTGCTCGGGGGGGTTGTTGATATCAGAGCTGTCTCGGTGCCGAGACACAGGAATCTGAGATATCAAATGTGATATCAGACCTATGTGTCGTTACATACCGTAGATTTGATATCACACTAGCAGAGCCACACCGCCATACTAACATGCAAAAGCTTTGAAATAAATGGTATATGGTCATTCTGAGCCGAAGTGTGTCAATGAACTGATTTTCAAGTCATTTCTGATTTCTGTCTGTATTCTAAAGGAGTTTCAGCTACAGTAGTAGTACCATTGTCTGTTTTTACTATTTATACGTAGCCACCACAACGTTTTGGTTATACTTTAATTTCAGTCCATATATCTATGTGATATTGATATATGAACATCTGCATTGGTATGGTATTGTACAAATGTAAACAACAAGGAAATGCCCATTTAGGGTTAGAGAGCCCAAGGGGGGAGGGATAGCAAGTAGGGCATTATTATGACATCACTGGAACCTGCCAATCAGTTGGCCTGTTCTGAGACCAGTCATACACTGCAGGGGTTTTCAACAAGTGGTCCGGACCGGGGACCACCAGTAAGAGAGGATTCCAGGTTGCGGGTCCATTTGGTTTCATTTTACCCTCTCCTGAGTTAAAATATTCATCATCTGAATTAGTCTACACAACAAGAATGTAGAAGATTTTGATTTTGATTTTGATGTATGTTTGACTGTTTTGTTTCCAAAATCCAACCTGGCATTGTGGACAAAAACAAAAATAAATCTTTAGTTTTCGGGTCTGTGGGGCTAAAATGTCATCAAATGGTGGCCCCTGGGTGAAATGCTGAATAAATAGTGGGCCCTGGTATGAAAAAGGTTGAAAACACTGATATACTGATTGAAGCCTGATTGATCAAAAGTGGGTACAGTATGTGTTGTGTGGGGATAGAAGATACAGGGAGCCTCGAAAACACAAATAAAGAGAAACATTGAAAGTTGTGAAATATAGGAAGTTCTGGTTAAAAAAAAATGCAAGTACTTCTTCTCTCTCCACCGCACATATGATCACATTAGCATGACGGGGCTTCATATTTCAAAGAAAACGTAATGGAGCGTTTCATAGCATCATGTGAGCAGCAGCAGCAACCCCCCGCGCTAGACTCTTCTCTTACACAATAAAACCTTTCTTTTTTTTTTTTCTTTTTTTTTACAGCAGTCGCAAGTGGGTGGAATATAAATAACAGTACAAAACACAGAGAGAATGGGCTCAGGGTAACGCGACCCGGAGCCCGGTAAGATGTGAGAGATATTCCTCTCACAGAGAAAGGGATAATGAAGTAGATAATGAACAACACAGAGGTGTTGTTGTGTTGCGCTGTTTGGAGTGTGGCCATTCGGAACACATGGCCGTTTGGAGCTGGTGGCTGTTTGGAAGGCAAGGCTGTTTACTTAGCACGAGGCGGGCCTGTTTGGAACAACACGTGCAGTTTGCCCACCCCAAAGGTCAGCTTGCAGTGCTCTGGAGCAGGGGTTTTCAACCTTTGGGATACCAGGGCCCACTATTTTTTCAGCATTTGATTCACGGACCACCATTTGAGGACATTTTAGCCACACAGACCCCGAAACTAAAGATTTCTTTTGCTTTTGTCCACAATACGGATTTGGGAAACAAAACATTTGTGAGCATACAGATCAAAATGACCTTTAAACTTCTACATTCTCTACTGCATTCTGTAGTTGTGTAGAATTGAGAATTCAGATGATGAATATTTTAACTCTTGATAGTGTAAAAATGAAACCAAATGGACCTGCATTTGGTTTCATTTTTACGCTTTCAAGAGTTACATCTCGTTAACCTTAACGTTTCAACTGGTTAACCAACTTAGCTGGGGATCCCCTGGAACCATCTCAAGGACCAATGGTGGTCCCCGGACCACTGGTTGAAAACCACTGCTCTGGAGAACAAATCTTCCAGTGGATATCTCGGCACTGAACTGAACACTGTGGGGTGCTTAGCAATACACACCAAAGAAATGTGAAGGCGATCAGATGAGTGATGTCTAGAGATATGTGAAGGACAGACGCACTCACGCACACTCCTTGAGTTCGTAGATGTGCAAGAGAACATAACAGAGACAATGGTTAGGATGGGGATGGATGGCACACTCGCTTTCACATCATGCCTTAACTCCAGCAGAGCCTGAGATGAGAAAGCAGTGCTGCGTGAGTAACAACAAACTCCAGAGGATGGCGGTGCGACAGGCACCCGTTCACTGCTCTCTTCCGTATACACAAACGCACAACCCTCGCGCCTGCCTGAACACGAACACAAAACAGCCTTCGTCAACAAGCCCGTTGTCATTACAGATTAAAAGAAGCCGCTGTGAATGTTTTCCTTGTCGCTTGTTTGGGGACCAGCCGCTCTCCGGCTCCCGTGTTGTGAATGCAATAAGCGCTGGCTGCTCTCCCCACTTATCAACACCTTTCTGGACGGCTTCTTGCCTGGGGAACAGTAATTAATCAAGAGCGTTTCCCAGCTCATCCTTGAATCTCAAGAAGACTTGTGTTCCTTTCCTCGTACGAAAAAACAAACAAACATTCATGCTGCAAATGTTTGTTCAAAACAGGGTAGATATTAAGCTCCTTAAACCTCTCCTGAAATGTGCCTGGGATAATTGCACCTGCAATATAATCCACGCATCAGTCATCAAGGTTAATTCACTTTCAAACTGGTTCATGGTCTTTTTAACGTCTACTTTTTAAGTTGCTTGAGTATTTACTGCATATCTTTTACAAACCCATTGTAAATAACATTTTCTCCACTATCTCATTACATTTCCTCATTATTGTTTATCTTTTCCATTAACCAAAATAATGCCAAGGAAATAAATTAAAAAAGTAATTATAAAACCATGGCCTCCCCAGGAAGGACATCATCAGTCACCAGAACCAAGGACGTGTGTCTTCAATTAACACGTAACATGGTTGAAATGGAGTTTGAAGTTAAACCCTTTGTAGCATTCGCCACCAATGTCCTCACTGGGAGAATGTACAATTTATAATTCCGGAATTTAGTCTGCGCTCTTGAACTGAATACTCCTACACCGCTCATCCATTCAAATGGATGAATGGATTCTACCATGCGTACTAAATGTCAGGCTTTACTTTGAATTGCGCCCGAGTAGTGGTCTTCGACCGGTGATTGATGCTCTTAGTGTCGGAGCGGCATTTATAGTGGCTGCACACCTCTGCAGCAGGTTACAGGGGCTAACTGGTCACACTCGCAGCACCGGGGGTTATCTCAGTAAAACCCGAAATGTCCTGTTGTGCTGCTGACAGGCAATTATTCCTCTGCAACACGCCAAAGCATGCCACATAGTAGGCTTGTGATGCATGACTCACTCGCTTCCAGCACAATTTCACACAGCCATGTGCCAATTGCTTTCCAATTTTGTTCTTCTTCTAATCTAAACCCTGCTCTGCATCAGCTATTTCTCCTCAATTTCTCTCTCTCTCTCTCCGAGCCAGTCTGGCATTGCTCATTTCACCATCTTGCTAATGTCTCTATCTCTCTTAATAATTGTACGGCCTGACACATGAGAAGCGATGACATTAGCCTTAGATGACCCGTTTCGCCTGATGACTCCCTCTGTGGCTCGTCTGGGTCGAAGAGGAGGACAAAAAGGAGCCATTTAACTCAGACCTTGAAGAGATAAGAGAATGGTCTACTCTTACCCCATCAGCCGTTGAAAAGAGCTTTTTTTGTTACACAGGAACCAATCCTCAGCATTCATTGATCCGTTTTGTATTGTAATTCACAAAGCTCAGAGTTAAACGTTGCAATCCATAACTTATTTCAATGAATAATATCCCAAGGTAATACGTACAATATAACTAGTACATTAGGCGGGATGTATCCCGCCTTCTTACTCTTCCTTTGTGAAATGTAGCTACTTAAGGTCTATATTCAGAGAAAGATTCATTTATTGACGTCTGTCCACTACAGACGCCTGTCCACTACAAGTTGTCCACTACAAATCAGATCCCATTCACATTCCAACTATCCAACTACACTGCAGTGCAGACTATGAAAAGTAACATTTGTCACATTGACAACATTTAACCCATGGCTTGGGTCACGTGGAGACCCAAGCCCCAAGCTCACTCTTCTCCCTCCTGGCTCCAAAACTATGGAATGCACTTCCCATTGCAATCAGAACCATAGACTCACTACCTATCTTCTGCCGCAGTCTGAAAACACACCTCTTCAGACTTCAACCTATAGCACTTGTATTACATACCAATCCATACTACTTGCAGCAGTGGCTTATATTGGATATCTAATGTATTACCATGTTTTAGTGCTTACATTGTTGTGAAATGTATTATTAATTCTGCTTAAATAGTAAACTTTAATCTGTATAATGCATTGCAAAATGCAATGTCTCCACTTGATATAAGTCGCTCTGGATTAAGAGCGTCTGCTAAATGCCTAAATTGTAAATTTTAATAATCAGTATACGTATTGTATTCTTTTCAAACCCAGATCAAAAGTACCCAACGAAGGGAGGAGTGTTCTTAGCTAAAGTAGCTGAAGTTGAATAAAAAAAAAGGTCTCAGTGAAATTATAAACAATTGCACACTGTGTCAAAAAATGGTACCTTTTTGTTGCAGGTGTTGTGTTGTCTACGTATGTAGCACATACGTGTGTGTGTGTGTGTGTGTGTGTGTGTGAGGAGGACTCTCCATATGTGGCACTTACGCATGTGTGTCTACGTATGCAGATATCTACAGTAAGCTACTTCAAGCATGCATGCTCGCACACACAGTGCTTACAGCGAGAATTCAGGAAAACCTCGGTATTTGCCAATACCGAGGTGTGCCGCGGTACAGTCATGGACTGGTCTGCGTATTGTAGACCTGTGCCCTATATACTCAGTTGACCGTGTCCCCCAACTCCTTTTCTGTCTCACCGCCAACTGCAGCAACTTTTTCAGCTCACCTTGTAAAGCTTTGTGTGTGAGTTTGTAGGACTGCAAGTGCCACTCAACGTTCGCCCACAGGAATATGCATGTTGGGGCTAAATTACTGAATACTATCACTGCCCTGTCAGGCCGAGCAGTCCATGTACGTAGGCTGGTATTCCAGCCTGACAGAATGTTGCAAGTTCGAGTCCCAACTAACTGGATCTGATTCCGCTCGTCCCACGGGACAATCCACAGAACCCGTGTTGGTTAAAGGGCAGCCGAAGCATCACTAGCCTGCATGGCTAACTAAGCCAGAGCGCAACCGGCTTTTGTCGATAACGTGTTTTTTATTTTTCTGCAAAAGCTGCTTGCGATATAATGAGCGAATACTATAACACATTTTACTAATGAATTCCCCAAACATTTCAAGAATAGTTAACCCAATTTCCAGGCCTATATACTGTAAGGATCATTCACGCGCAATAATGAGTCTCTTAGTCCTATATGTGCAACACCCAAAGACAGCCAATGTAGCAACCACAAAGCATAAAACATGTAATGTGACACACACACACACACACACACACACACACACACACACACACACACACACACACACACACACACACACACACACACACACACACACACACACACACACACACACACACACATATACTTTTAAAATTATATTTCAAAAGTATACTGTATATATCAATATCAATACTATAACTAAGGAGTTGTCTGTCTGAATGTCTGAAACAGGCATAAGTCCTCACTGACTACAGCAATCATTCTGAGTTTTCACACGCTCATTGAACATAACATTAGGAAGAGACTGACGAAGCCCTTTTCTGAAAATAACCAATTGTTAATGTTTAATTCATTTATTTGTGCATTTAAATTTCCCCATTGGTTTATATGGGGAACGTCCGGACGGGCCCCCTAACGTTACACATCCCATGCCACTGTTATCACTGTTACCCCACTGCCCTATTTCCACTGGTACGGGTACGGGTGTTACGGGTGTACGGGTATGGGTGTTACTGGTACTATAACGGGTGTACGGGTACGGGTGTACGGGTACGGGTGTTACTGGTACTGGTACGTACGGGTGTTCTTGAGAGAGTTCCAGGTGGTCCCAAACCAAATGGACCCTTGTGGGTCCATTTTACACTCTCAAGAGTTAAAATCTTCATCATCTGAATTAGCCCATGCCTACACAACTAGAGAATGTAGAAGATTAATGGTCATTCTGATCTGTATATTTGAAATGCAAGATGGAATTGTGGACAATCTTGAATTTGGGGTCTGTGGGGCTAAAATATCATCAAATGGTGGACCTCGGCTCAAATCCTGCATAAATACTGGGCCCTGGTATCAAAAAGGTTGAAAACCACTTCTACAATAGATTTGGTTTTTGGTTGCGTCAGGTCACCTGAAGGTGTTCTGGACTGAATGCCTAACACCAGAGACACGGTCGCGTCCATCCAGCCTCCTGGGTATAGGCCTCCTCACCTTGGTGACCCCCTGGAGGAAGGCTTCCTGGGTATAGGCCTCCTCACCTTGGTGACCCCCTGGAGGAAGGCTTCCTGGGTATAGGCCTACTCACCTTGGTGACCCCCTGGAGGAAGGCTTCCTGGGTATAGGCCTACTCACCTTGGTGACCCCCTGGAGGAAGGCCTCCTGGGTATAGGCCTACTCACCTTGGTGACCCCCTGGAGGAAGGCTTCCTGGGTATAGGCCTCCTGGGTATAGGCCTACTCACCTTGGTGACCCCCTGGAGGAAGGCTTCCTGGGTATAGGCAAGGAGAATTCAAAAAGGAGTTGTCGCGAAGGCACCCACGGGGGAGTCCACATTGGTTCATGGGAGGAAACAGACATGCGCAGTACAGATCAGGAAGTCAAACCATCCAAGAGACCAATGGCATGCATGGTTTGCAAGCGTCAAACTTCCTGGAATGTACTGCGCATGTCTGTTTCCTCCCATGAACCAATGTGGACTCCCCCGTGGTGCCTTCGCGACAACTCCTTTTTGAATTCTCCTTGGGTATAGGCCTACTCACCTTGGTGACCCCCTGGAGGAAGGCTTCCTGGGTATAGGCCTACTCACCTTGGTGACCCCCTGGAGGAAGGCTTCCTGGGTATAGGCCTCCTGGGTATAGGCCTACTCACCTTGGTGACCCCCTGGAGGAAGGCTTCCTTGGCCAGTTTGGCAGGTCCGTCCACTGTCTTGCCGTCGTCCTCAGGGCCCCAGCTGGCGCTGTAGATGTGGATGTGCTGCGCGCTGAGGCTGAGCGACTGGGCCTCCACCACGTCCGTCACCTCACCGTCCAGCATGCGCACACCTGGGGGGAATACACACACACACACACACACACACACACACACACACACACACACACACACACACACACACACACACACACACACACACACACACACACACACACACATTAAACAATGACAGAGTGGCAGGGGATTTGAGGGGAACGTGGAATTCGAGCTTCAGATGTCGCCGGAAAACAAAAGCTGAAATGAAAGTGACAGATACGGCACACGAGTCCATGCGGAAGAGAGCTTGTCGCGAAAAAGGGGGGAAATATAAAGAGAGAAATCAGTCAGGCCGCACATTCTCATTTTATCTGCTGTCACAATAGAAACAGTGACAGGAGAAAAACAAAAGAATTTCCGAGGATGGCGCTGCATTCAGCGCCGTAATGAGCAAACTCTACGCTGCTGCCTCGTGCACGTGTGTTTGTGTGTGCGCCGCCGGCAACACACTTCTGTTGTCACAAAAAAAAACAAATGGAGCTGCGTGTCTTCCACCCACTATTTATCTCCCCTCTTTCCTGTCAAACTACTTTTAATCTATCAATGAAGCCCCAAGGATATTTTTTTAAAAGGGAATTCCACCCATTTTCAACAATATACCTCCCATTTCAATCAATATACCTTAGAGACACTTGTTCCCCCCATTCTGTGTTTTCTAGAAATAGAGGTCTGAAAAAAATCATTGACATGGTGAAACACAACTTGATGACATCAAGGACCTTTTTTTCTGAGAGTGTACGCTCTTGAAAATGGTGGAATGGTGGAAGTGCAGTTCTACCAGGTCAGGTTGTGAAAAGGGTGCTATTTGTTCTTATGCCTTTGATGGCAATTGGATGATTTGAGGCATTGTTTTTTCCAAAAATGGGTTTTGCACCTGTTGGTGGCGCTATAACAGGCCAACGTGAAAAGGGTGCGGTTATTTGTCCGCCTAGTAGTAAAGTGTGTTAAAGACTTTCACTCAGCATTCAAAACGAGCCAATCCTGCAACTACGACCAAAGCCAATTACAGACAATCAGGACGGAATATGAAATACAGAACAGATCCGTCTTGAGCACACATGACTGCAGCGATACTGTGTTAACGATTTGTAGGATGTTTGAGAAAGCATCTGCATTCTGTGTGGTAATGAGCAGCTCTATACGCTGCTGCCTCGTGCACAGTGTGTTTGCGTGTGCGTGTTGATGTCTGTGTGCAGTGCACGCCGCCAGCAACACGCTTCTGCTGTCACATAAAAAAACAACAACAACAAATGCAGCTGCGCCATCACCCGCACGAACACCCAGACTGTGCGGAGGAGGAGGCATCCAGGAGCACAGGTGGGAGCTGTACACTTCCCCACAGGCGAGCTGGAGGGGTTGACGTTTCAGCGGTGGTGATGCCGCGTATCCGTCCGCAAAGGGAGGTGGGGAGGGTGGGGGGGGCGTCACCTTCCATCACACATGAACAACGTTCTTCTTGATGCGCGGCGCCTCAGGTCAGCGAGCTCAACATTTAATGGCAGCACAGGGGCGTGAAATGAACCGGCTTCAAATAAGGGCCATTACAGTGACATGACCCCCTCCTCTCCTCGGACCCCGGGTATGACGGATGACACCCTCATAAAGACTTCAATAATCCACGTTCCGAGGAAACCTAGCCCAACCCCACCCCACCCCCCCGCCCCCCCGCGGGCGGCGCTGAGTCAGTCGACGGCGTGGCGTTTGTGAGGGATCGCGCCGCCGGAGGGGACTGTAATCATTTTTTAGTGGCGTGTAGGTAGAAGTCAAGCGCAAATCGTAAAAATAAAAAACAGAGAAAGAAATGCCAGCCTGTGGTATAAATCTCGGCGGCGGTGGTGGCGGGGGTATACTGCGGGATGTTTTTTTTTTTAAAGCCTGAGCACCATCATTACGCGCGATTCACCGCCACGCAGCCGTAATGATGATGATTGCCGTGGTAACGGGCTGTCGTCAACCTCCAGCTGCACGGCGGCGGCGGTAGCAAGCCCCGTTGGAAAGATGGTTCTGTGTAACTAACTTCCTCTCCGGTTAGAAATGAGGTGGTATATGGTCTGTGTGTGTGTGTGTGTGCGTGTGTGTGCGTGTGTGTGTGTGTGTGTGTGTGTGTGTGTGTGTGTGTGTGTGTTTGTTTTTGGTATAAAGTGAGGACACACACGTGCTTTCCACCTGCAGAGTGAGGACCGTTTGGGAAGTGAGGACATTTTGCTGGTCCTCACTTTTTTGGGGGATAGTGAGGACTGACTTCATATTTAACCCACAGAGTGAGGACCTTTGGAAAGTGAGGACCGGGCTCCACAGCGCCCCCCTACAGCGCTGTGGTCGGTCGGTCGACCGGTCCTCACTTTCCTTTATGCTTATTGCTAAGCATAATGGAGCTATGTTGTGCCAGGATGCATAACCAAAAATGGAATAAATGGTTTGTACTTGACATTCACAATTCTTCATGGCCTTGAACATGCTTGAATATAACTTCCAATAATAATTACAGATTAAGTTATAAGGTTAAAGGTTTCTTCTTTGTTACTTCTCACATGCAGGTATATAAGAGCACAATTTTTCATTCAACATTGTACTATGTCATTAATATACCTTTTGAGTTCTTATAATAACATCATATTGAGTCACTACCTTTTCTAAAGTAATGCAAGGAAAGTAACGGACCCCAAGTCTGATGAACTGTCACCCCATGTACCAGTTGCAAGCGATTTTCAG
Organism: Benthosema pterotum; assembly: GCA_039105355.1. Lineage (NCBI taxonomy): Eukaryota > Metazoa > Chordata > Actinopteri > Myctophiformes > Myctophidae > Benthosema > Benthosema pterotum. Next base: position 34,501,803 of record CM076969.1, read on the forward strand.
TAGTCCTTTCTTCCGGGTCGATTTTTATAATGGCAGTCTATGGGAATTCCGGGGGAGCTTCAAGTTCAAGATCGGTATGATACTGTGGCTGGTTATGTGCCTTGTCAGCTGTTTAATCGCTGAAGTATGGAGCTTAAACTGCAAGGTCCTCACCTACAGCCAGGACCAGCTCCTGTCACTCAGGCAACCAGCCAGACCAGGAGACTCTGACTTCGACTTGCTGGATAAGTATCCAGAATTTAAAAATACCGGAACACGAAAATGGACTAAATTCAAGAAAAGAGGATCGAGAGGCGGAGTGAGAGAACGGCTAAGGAGACGAGGCAGCAGACCCCCCTTGCCGGTAATAACTCTTTCCAATGTTTGCTCGTTGACCAACAAGAAAGAAGAAATACGCGCTATGCGTCCACTTTCCCGTGCAGCGAATCAACCCGTGCTGCTTATTGGGGACTTTAACTCTTGTGACTTGTCCGATCACCTCCCCAACCTACATCAGTATGTAGACTGTCCGACGTGCTTGGCACGCACTTTGGATAAGTGCTACGGCAACATACCCGATGCCTATAAAGCCACCTGCAAGCCTGCCCTGGGGAAGTCAGACCACAAGGTCGTACATCTTCTTCCACGTTACAGGGCTCGGCTGAAACGGGAAAAGACAGTAAAAAAGGAGATTGTGACTTGGACAGAGGACTGTAAGGAGGAAATGCGATGCGAGCTGGAGACAGATAGAATACAAGGATAAAGTGGAGCATCACTACTTTTCAGGAAATGCCAAGAAAGCATGGGAAGGTTTAAAGGTGATGATGGCCAGGGACTCTAAGCAAAAGCGCACCCCCCTGTCACACCCCTCTCCATCCTTTGCTAATGACTTAAACATCTTTTTTAGTCGCTTTGATAATAACGACTTCAGTACAGAGCGTGATAATGTGTGTAGGTCCATTCCTGAATATGTCCCTATTACACTTAATGAACATGAGATTGTAACTAGCCTGTCCTGTATCAAGCCCAACTCTGCTCCTGGGCCTGATGGCCTGAGAGGCAGAGTTCTTAAAAAAAAAACATTTATGTACTTAAAGGTATTCTTTTGGAGCTTTTTCAGTACCTGCTTGATTCTTTAACTATGCCCAACGGATGGAAAATGTCTTGCATTGTACCTCTTCCCAAAAAGCCTGGAGCCACTGAACTGAAAGACTTCAGGCTCATTGCCCTTACCTTTATTCTGGGGAAATGTTTTGAGAGAGTATATAGCTTGACTAATAACAGAGTCTGTTTCTAATTGTTTTGATCATCTACAATTTGCTTATAAAAGTCAGAGGGGAACTGATGATGCAACTGTCAGCCAGGGTCCTGTTTATTGATTTTACTTCTGCTTTTAATAGCATGCAGATACACACTCTCCTGCAGAGACTCATTGATATAGGGGTTAATGGTGGTATCATCCACCTAGTCAGAGACTTCCTCTCTAACCGTCCTCAACAGGTCCGTGTCAATGACACCCGCTCTGACATCACTGTGCTTAACACAGGTGCTCCGCAGGGGACAATACTATCACCTTTACTTTTCTCCCTGTACACTAATGAATTCAAATTAGATCAGAAGTTTAGTCTCTTTAAGTATGCTGATGATATGGCTTTGGTTGCCATGCTAAAAAAGGGAGAAATAGTGCGGGAAGAAGCATTCAGAGGACACGTGTCTTCTCTCCAAAACTGGTGCGACGTAAGCTCCTTAGATATTAATATAACAAAAACAAAGGAACTGGTTATTTATCAAAAGGACCCTGTGCAGCCCTTTAAGATGAAGGGACAAAATGTAGAGATAGTTAACAAAATACTTAGGATCTATTGTTGACAGCAACCTTGACTTCAATGATAACACAGATAATATTTTTAAATCCTGTAACCAACGTCTCCACTTGTTGCACAGGCTCAACTCCTTCAGAGTGAGCAAATACATTATGGAGACTGTTTACAAGAACCTCATAGAGGGAATCATGACCTTTAACATAGCTATGTGGTATGGTAACCTCAGCAATGACACCTCTCATCCACTCCACAGGGAGTTCGAATTACTCCCCTCAGGTAGACGTTATAGAACACCAAAGTTTAACCGTAGCCGTAATATTTTTAAAAAATATTTTATTCCAAAGGCTTGGTGCAGTATTATGCCTTGTTGTGCTCTTCTCTGCCTGTTAAGATGTTTTGTGTGTAAATGTTTGTTGCTTGTTGTTGATCTTGTTGTCGTTTTTAATGTTTTTTGTACATGAGACTAAAGACAAATTTCCACTTGTGGACAATAAATAAACTAACTAACTAACATGTGTGAACCAGATTCTGATGAAGAAGTACAACAAATTCATAACTGCCTACATGTAGTCGCAAAGGTCCCCCTGACAGCTGAGTCCCCAGCTTACAGATATTAGTTGTAATTTGGACACCTAGGCCTACTAGTATTGGTATCCATTACATCAAGCACATTATTACCATCACAGCACACATTATACTATCATCGGGATACTTGTTTATTTGTCATTATTTATTCTAATGATATATTGTAATGATAATTTATTTATTCCTTCATCTGACTATAAATATAAACACTTAGCCTATGTTGGCTATATAGCTGCCCATCCTGTCACAAACTACAAGGTTCCTTCACAATTTCCCCTCCGCTCCACAAGGAGACACAAGTTCAGTAGAACCCCCTTTGCATGGAACCTACAACCACCTCACTTCTTGTCACAGTCTACATACAGGCCTGGATCCCCAGGCCCAGTATTCTATTGTCTACAAACAATTCACAGCCAGCAGAGCCTGCTGTGTTTCCTACAAACTGATGATGATGCCATGCGTCTTTGAACATTGATCTATGTAAGTCCAAATGCCCTGACTCTGATGTTTATGGATGGATGCATTTGATTGAGATGTGATTTGGTATATTATATTATGAAATTACTTTTACTTGGCTTGCTATTTATTATTTGAATGCTCTATTAGGTAATATATTAGACTATATGCAAGTATTTAAATGCCATATTTATCTTCTACTTTAAGAGAATATTACAATCTGTTCCTTTTATAGAACCATGAAGAAGACAATAGGCAACGCACATCGACTGATGGGTGCTGGGTTAAAAGAATACTATTAAAATGGATGGAGCCCGCACACCAGATAAGGTACAAAAAGACTTTCTTTATTTGGATCGTCCAAATAAAGAAAGTCTTTTTGTACCTTATCTGGTGTGCGGGCTCCATCCAGCTTGCAGCAAAAAGCAGCAAGCTCATAAAGTTTATCAGAAAATAGGAACCTTTGATTCCTAAAAGGTACCATAAGTCATTTGGGCGATTTGGAAAATCCTACTGGATGTAGCAGCTTTCTGGACTGAAGTGGTGGGGGGGCTGCACAGGTGCAGTGATTAGAGGCAATTCTACTCCACTACATCTCATAGCCAAACATAGCCCCATTTACCCACTACAATTATATACTGTATATGGTATAGTAAGTGATTTGTGTGATTTGGGAAACCCTCCAGTCCTCCTGGTTACAAGATGTGCACATGCACATACTCTACAGTGGGGTGAAGTGCAACAGTGCCCACCTTGGGGTACAGTATACACTGGAGCTGTGTGTAAAGTTGGTCTGACCTCTTCAATAGCTTGTTTCATTTATGCTCCGAGTTGAACTGTCAGCTAGACTGCACCCATCCCCCACTCCACTCTACTGTAGCATTCTGTAGCAGCTTTACAAAATGCTACAGTAGAGTGGAGTGGGGGATGGGGGGGGGGCTGCGCAGGTGCATTGATTACAGGCAATTCTACTGCACTATCTCAGAGCCAAACATTGTATTAGGCTCATTTCCCACTACAGTTATATAAAAGGTATAGTTAGTGATTTGTGTGATTTGGGAAATCCTTCAGTCCTCCTGGTATGTGCACATGCTCATACTTTACAGTGAATGAAGTGCAACAGTGCACACCTTATAATGGAGCATTTTAACAGAAAATGTTTTGGACCACTTACTATACCTTTAAATCCTTAATGGTTTACTTTGGAGATATGACTTAAGCATTAACCACTTCGATCCTGTGCATTTCGGCCACACTGGCTACTTAACTGTAAATCAACTGATTTGGCAGTGTACCAAGTACAAAAAAAACAATCAAACAAAAAAAAAAAAAACTTTTGGTCATCTTATGGTCTACTCAGTCTCTTATAACTTATAAACAGTCTGGGGTGAAACACTTCTTTAACAGAGCCCAGAACGGCGCCAAGACCAGTTATTTTCTTTTGTTTGTGAAGGCTTTCAGTTCAGCTCTCACATCACCACAAGCTGAAAATAGCTGATCTAAAAGCTCACAGCGCGACGCAGACACAATGTGCTGTGAGCTTGCAGAGCTGCTCTATTTTCAGCATGGAACACGCAGTAGGACAGGGGTCTCAAACTCATTTAACATAAGTCAAGTAGTTCCAATTTGATCCGTTCAGTGAATAGAGTGGACTAGTTGCTGCAGGAGAGAGCACCAGCCAGGAAGCACCAGGAAAGCAAGGGTTGCTGCTTTCCAGAAAGGCATACTTTTCAATATGCACTAATATATAATAATGCACATATGATCGTTGTAAAAATGTACATCATGGTTTCTTCATAAGAATACAAAAAGAAAGTTCCACAGGTTTACCAAGGTCCAAGGTGTGAGATACTGTTCCAAATTCCAAACTGTTCTGCTCTGCCCTTCATAGAGTAGAGTGCAGGGTCGTTAATTAGGCTGTGTTGCTACATTAACGACCCAACCGTGGCAGTATGGGGGAAGGGCAGCAGTTGAACTGAGCTTACAGAAACTACAGCAGTGAATTGTTCTGACAGGTGAAAGAAAAAAATCTGAGTATCCTATTATTGCATCATACTGATTTTTGCCTCACACAAACATCTATTCTAATCACATAATATAAGTGTATTTAAACTGGCTAAAATAAATATTGATAGAAAATGTTTTGGATGTGATATAGTAGTGATTCTTGTAGCTTGGAGTCACCTCTTAAGAATTCAAGAGGGTGCCCACTGATTATGCCTCGGGCATTTTTAATTATTAACCCCTTAATGTCATATATATATATATATATATATATATATATATATATATATATATATATATATATATATATATATATATATATATATATATATATATATATATATATATATATATAAATCCATACAAAATAGAGTTGTATGGTATTTAATGCAAGGGCAGTTAAGGCTCAAGGCCTACTGTTTTGGCCAGAGCCTGTGCCAGAGTGTTTGTGACCTGGAAGCAGGTGGTGCTCAGTCCTACAAAGGTGACATCGATAATACTGAATTATAAAGTGGCTGAAAGCAACAACCAAGCCTTCAGTGCGTCCAGGTCCTTTAGACGAGCTATTCACAAATCCACTACATACAGTGGGCTGCTGAAAATATACTGACTTGGAGGACCAATCTGCTCATTAAATCACAGTTTTTCCCACGTGCCATATACATACATATATTTATTGTGGATTTGAAAGTTTGAGTGTTGCAATGATTATGAGTCGGGCTGTGTGCAATAATAGAACGTATTAGGCCTATACTGGGCCTTTAATTATTATTTAATTATTTAATTATTTGCATGATTTGAGTTTTGTTTGCCATGATTACTTTATTTTGCTTTATTTACATAAGTTACTTCCTTTGATTTGGAGTGGTTGATTTGCAGTGTTTGTTTAGTTTTGAGGACTCAGTAAATCTATTACTATTGTTTGCCTATACATCCGCCCTAGAGCATCATGATATATATTGATATGACTTAATATAACCCCCGCTTCCCTTCTGTATTTTAAAGTAGTCTTTCTAATTGTGAATAAACTTTACACTTTTGATACATCAGCCGCTGGTTCTATTCATACGGAGCCCGTACCTACAGTAACAGTATATGGTTCATGCTATGGTTAATGTATTTATAGGATCTCTCACTCCTATATGTGATAGTGGGGTTGTTAAGTCATAATTGACCCAGTGTTTCACTGTCAACAATTAACCAGGAACTGTTGGATGCAGTACAGTGCTTGTGGGCAAAGTAAAAAAAAAAAAAAAAAATCACGTAACCATGCATTCATCTCTGGTCCTATGTCAAAGAAGCAGTCTTATGGGTGGTCCGGTAGGCTATAGGAAACAGGTGGTGAATAAATCTTTAGCAGTCTGCTTATCTTCACCATACTGGTATTCTGTGTGGTTTGCCAAGGTTAACTCACTGGGTTTTTCAAGAGGGTTCCCTGCCTTCAATTGTGATGGCATACCCTATTTTTGTGGGCCTGGTCAATGCCCGGCCATCACCCACTCCTGCTTCCAAAATCTTGTTAGCCGAATGTAGTATTACGCAAGTATAGGGCAGTGCCCGATTAGCTGGGCTGTTGCATGCTGGTTATTTCGTTTGGGGCTACACATGCATTGACAGACAGGTCCTCAGCGATAGAACAGAGCTGAAACGGTCACCAAGTACTGAAGTGCAAAACTACCTCCCCAACCTTCCCTCAGCAGCATTCAGCAGCCGATGGAGTTAGGGACAAAGGAACATAAAGCAATTCTTATGAATGAGGGGGGCTTGCAGGCGCCCAGACGGTAACAGTATGTACTATGTACATATAGAGGGTGAGCTCTATCAGCTTGAATGGACTTAACTTTAGGAACACCTGCTTATTATAGATGTGGTCTAGACTGTTCATTTGGGTGCCAAACTCACCCAAACTCACTTCTTATCCTTGACGCTAAGATTACCAAACCAGCAGATAATCAAGAAAGTAATAATAGACTCAACATAAGCACCATAGAGCAGTTTCATGATAGTTTTATCCACATTGAACTTAGCCAGTTTCCTCAAACAATGTAGGTGCTGTCAACCTTTTTTGTACAACATGCCAGTGTTGAGGTCAAATTACAATTTCTCATTGATGATTGTGCCAAGGTACTTGTAGCTGGGAACAAGCTCAGTTTGTCTGTTAACAACAGTGCTTTGGGCAGCATATAAGGAGGAATAACAATACCGAGATCTCCATATATTGGCATAAATGTGACAAAGACAGATTAGATCTCAAATATCTGCATACCACAGGGTTGAAACGTATATGGGTTGGCTGTGGTCCTTCAGTGCATGTAACAATGTGATGTTGATGTTCTATCAGTCTGTAATGGCTAGCTCGCTGTTCTTTGCAAATGCACAGGGGGTTACATACATACATATATATACATCTATTATGTTATCTGATGATATCTTGCTTGCAAAGTAATTGGTGTCATTAGTAGTGACATGGTACAGACTCCTACAAAGACTAGTGCTAGGATGAAGACATGGATAATATACATAATACATAGATAATAGATAGCTCTATATATAGCATTTGGCTGCACCTTCATGACAGAACTTGCTTTCCTGACCAACCTGTTATTGTTGATTATGTCTTGGGCAATGTATGTGTGTGTTTGTTTTTGGGGCATAGTGAGGACCGGCGTGGGTTTTTAACCGACAAAGAGAGGACATTTGTATGTATGTATGTATGTACTGTATGTATGTAACTCCCGGTGCATTTGCAAAGAAGAGAGAGCTAGCCATTACACACTGATAGAACATCAGCATCACATTGTTACATACACTGACGGACCACAGCCAACTCAAAGGACAATCTACTCAGGCCCTTAGTTTAGAGGGCATCAGAATTGTTAGTCTAGTCCGATGCAATGCTCCCATAGTGTCGGTCTGTACACCCTTCTTACTTGCATGTGCTCCTTGTTTAGCCATTTAAAGGCCACAAAAAAACACCCTGATCATCCAATCCTACACATACTGAAAATACATATGAAAACTATGTGATGATTAACACTGATAAAACTGAGGAGATCATTGTCGATCCGAGGTCAGATTGTAATTAATATCCATGACCGTAACATCAAACAGGTCTCCTCCTATAAATATGAGGAGATTGATCAAGATGTGAGATGGCACATACATGTATCCTGTAACAAGTAGTGACATGGTACTGACTCCTACAAAGACTAGTGCTAGGATGAAGACATGGATAATATACATAATACTAGGCACATTTGTCACTATATTTAGCTTTTTTTCAGACCAAGCGCCAAAATTAGTGAAAATCTTCTGGTGGAAAATCTGGTGCTTTTGAGTTGGAGCGAAATTGGTTGACAGTCACCAGAGACAAAACCCTTGTTTTTCACCATTTTTACTTCTATGATGATGAGTCCTCCTTCCTTCCTAGAAAGGACCATTGGTAACCAAATGGACCCCTTATAGACCTGTAACTCTTGAGAGCGTAAAATGAAACCAAATGGACCCTACCAAATGGACCCTTACGGTCCATTTGGTTTCATTTTACGCTCTCAAGAGTTAAATTATATTATATCTGAATTACCTAATTTTCAAGAATCGACACATTTAGAAGATGTAGAAGAAATGCTATTCTGACAAACATTTTACCACTTATTTCACCTAAATTAGTCTGAGGGACTAAAATCAACATCAAATGGTGGTCCTTGGCTAAAATGAGGAATAAATAATGGGTCCTGATATGAAAATGGTTGAAACCCACTACTCTAGTGCATTTGGATTTCGGCAGTTGGCACTTGGATCATCCCTGGGAGCTCCCTGGGGGAACGAGGAAGAGGCCTAACAAGTTGTTGTTGTACGCAATAAAAGGAAATGAAACCATCTCTAGATTCTCTACATCTGTGTCTTTCCACCTCTGGAACGTGCATGTATATTAGTGTTTACATTTATCTGGCTCCATCACAATAGATGCTGATTCTGGAAGGACATGTGAGGGTATAGTGACTTGTAGTAAATTCAACATTTGGCTCTGAAGACGCAAGTAAAAAGTGCTCCAACTTCTCTTGTATTATAATTGTTATATTCAATTTGTCCCACTGCTGAGCATAGGGCCCTTATACAAATAACTGGCTTACACACTAAACCCACAGATGGCTCCATCCCAAAGGTACTTTATGGTAGGTTGAATCTGCTTATACAGTGTATCTACACAAGAGGGGGGGAAAGCAGGCAGCGCAAGTTCAAATTAAATGTTTTTATTCATGTTGAACAAAAGACATGGCTTACAGGTCTATAGATGCAGTAATTTGTTACATAATTACATTTTATCTAAATATTTTCATTATTAACGCTAGTTCAGATAAGCAACACACCAACATAACTGTTAAGAATCTACAGGTTGTGGCCGGTCCTCACTATGCCCCAAAAACAAACAGGAGTGTGTGTGTGTGTGTGTGTGTGTGTGTGTGTCCTCACTTTCCTGTTAAAAATATTTTTTAAAAAAGAGGTTTTCAGCTAATCTAAGTGAGTATTTGGGATAAGGGTACCCCCAAGTGTCCAGAATGACCCTTGGTATTTTCGTAAATCAATCAGAAGTGGTGGTCCTCAGTTTATATGGATTTTGGGAGGACCTCACTTTATACCAAAAACAAGGATGTGTGTGTGTGTGTGTGTGTGTGTGTGTGTGTGCGTGTGTGTGTGTAGAAGCTGAGGAAGGTCAATTATAGCGGGTAAACACAAATCATCACTCAGTACGGATGTTGCAATTAAGCTCTTGGCACCCCTGACCCTCATCGTCCACCTCCAACACACACACACACACACACACACACACACACATCCTTGTTTTTGGTCCATAGTGAGGTCTACAGTAAAATGCCTACAGACTGAGGACCACCACTTCTGATTGATTTACGAAAATACCAAGGGTCATTCTGGACACTTGGGGGCACCCTTATCCCAAACACTCACTTAGATTAGCTGAAAACCTCTTTTTTTAAAAATATTTTTTACAAACAAAGTGAGGACCGGGAAAAAACACACACACACACACACACACTCCTGTTTGTTTCTGGGGCATAGTGAGGACCGGACACAAGCTGTAGATTCTTAACAATGTTGGTGTGTTGCTTATCTGAACTAGCGTTAATAATGAAAGTATTTAGATAAAATGTAATATTTAACAAATGCATCTATTGCATCTATAGACCTGTAAACCATGTCTTTTGTTCAACTTGAATAAAAACATTTAATTTGAACTTGCGCTGCCTGTTCCCCCCCCCCTCTTGTGTAGATACACTGTATAAGCAGATTCAACCTACCATAAAGTACCTTTGGGATGGAGCCATCTGTGGGTTTAGTGTGTAAGCCAGTTATTTGTACTATGCTCAGCAGTGGGACAAATTGAATATAATAACAATTATAATACAAGAGAAGTTGGAGCACTTTTTACTTGCGTCTTCAGAGCCAAATGTTGAATTTACTACAAGTCACTATACCCTCACATGTCCTTCCAGAATCAGCATCTGTGATGGAGCCAGATAAATGTAAACACTAATATACGTGCACGTTCCAGAGGTGGAAAGACACTGATGTAGAGAATCTAGAGATGGTTTCATTTCCTTTTATTGCGTACAACAACAACAACTTGTTAGGCCTCTTCCTCGTTCCCCCAGGGAGCTCCCAGGGATCCCAGGGATGATCCTAGCCGAGCAGTGTTGCCAACTGCCGAAATCCAAAATGCACTAGAGTAGTGGGTTTCAACCATTTTCATACCAGGGCCCATTATTTATTCCTCATTTTAGCCAAGGACCACCATTCGATTTTAGTCTCTCAGACTAATTTAGGTGAAATAAGTGGTAAAACGTTTGTCAAAATAGCATTTCTTCTACATTTTCTAAATGTGTCGATTCTTGAAAATTAGGTAATTCAGATATAATATAATTTAACTCTTGAGAGCGTAAACTGAAACTAGATGGACCGTAAGGGTCCATTTGGTTTCATTTTACGCTCTCAAGAGTTACAGATCTATAAGGGGTCCATTTGGTTACCAATGGTCCTTTCTAGGAAGGAAGGAGGACTCTATCATAGGAGGAAAAATGGTGAAAAACAAGGGTTTTGTCTCTGGTGACTGTCAACCAATTTCGCTCCAACTCAAAAGCACCAGATTTTCCGCCAGAAGATTTTCACTAATTTTGATGCTAGGGGGGTCTGAAAAAAAGCCAAATATAGTGACAAATGCGCCTAGTATTATGTATATTATCCATGTCTTCATCCTAGCACTAGTCTTTGTAGGAGTCAGTACCATGTCACTACTAATGACACCAATTACTTTGCAAGCAAGATATCATAAGATAACATAATAGATGTATATATATATATATGTATGTATGTAACCCCCTGTGCATTTGCAAAGAACAGCGAGCTAGCCATTACAGACTGATAGAACATCAACATCACATTGTTACATGCACTGAAGGACCACAGCCAACCCATATACGTTTCAACCCTGTGGTATGCAGATATTTGAGATCTAATCTGTCTTTGTCACATTTATGCCAATATATGGAGATCTCGGTATTGTTATTCCTCCTTATATGCTGCCCAAAGCACTGTTGTTAACAGACAAACTGAGCTTGTTCCCAGCTACAAGTACCTTGGCACAATCATCGATAAGAAATTGAAATTTGACCTCAACACTGGCATGTTGTACAAAAAAGGTTGACAGCACCTACACTGTTTGAGGAAACTGGCTAAGTTCAATGTGGATAAAACTCATGAAACTGCTCTATGGTGCTTATGTTGAGTCTATTATTACTTTCTTGATTATCTGCTGGTTTGGTAATCTTAGCGTCAAGGATAAGAACTCCCTTGTGAGATTGGCACCCAAATGAACAGCCTAGACCACATCTATAATAAGCAGGTGTTCACTAAAGTTAAGTCCATTTAAGCTGATAGAGCTCACCCTCTATATGTACATAGTACATACTGTTACCGTCTGGGCACCTGCAAGCCCCCCTCATTCATAAGAATTGCTTTATGTTCCTTTGTCCCTAACTCCATCGGCCTGCTGAATGCTGCTGAGGGAAGGTTGGGGAGGTAGTTTTGCACTTCAGTACTTGGTGACCGTTTCAGCTCTGTTCTATCGCTGAGGACCTGTCTGTCAATGCATGTGTAGCCCCAAACGAAATAACCAGCATGCAACAGCCCAGCTAATCAGGCACTGCCCTATACTTGCGTAATACTACATTCGGCTAACAAGATTTTGGAAGCAGGAGTGGGTGATGGCCGGGCATTGACCAGGCCCACAAAAATAGGGTATGCCATCACAATTGAAGGCAGGGAACCCTCTTGAAAAACCCAGTGGGTTAACCTTGGCAAACCACACAGATTACCAGTATGGTGAAGATTTAAAGATTTATTCACCACCTGTTTCCTATAGCCTACCGGACCACCCATAAGACTGCTTCTTTGACATAGGAACAGAGATGAATGCATGGTTATGTGATTTTTTTACATTGCCCACAAGCACTGTACTGCATCCAACAGTTCCTGGTTAATTGTTGACAGTGTAACACTGGGTCAATTATGACTTAACAACCCCACTATCACATATAGGAGTGAGAGATCCTATAAATACATTAACCACAGCATGAACCATATACTGTTACTGTAGGTACGGGCTCCGTATGAATAGAACCAGCGGCTGATGTATCAAAAGTGTAAAGTTTATTCACAATTAGAAAGACTACTTTAAAATACAGAAGGGAAGCGGGGGTTATATTAAGTCATATCAATATATATCATGATGCTCTAGGGCGGATGTATAGGCAAACAATAGTAATAGATTTACTGAGTCCTCTAAACTAAACAAACACTGCAAATCAACCACTCCAAATCAAAGGAAGTAACTTATGTAAATAAAGCAAAATAAAGTAAAGTAATCACGGCAAACAAAACTCAAATCATGCAAATAAATAATTAAATAATAATTAAAGGCCCAGTATAGGCCTAATAAGTTCTATTATTGCACACAGCCCGACTCATAATCATTGTAACACTCAAACTTTCAAATCCCCAATAAATATATGTATGTATATGGCACGTGGGAAAAACTGTGATTTAATGAGCAGATTGGTCCTCCAAGTCAGTATATTTTCAGCAGCCCACTGTATGTAGGAGATTTGTGAATAGCTCGTCTAAAGGACCTGGAGGCGCTGAAGGCTTGGTTGTTGCTTTCAGCCACTTTCAGCTCTTCTGCCTCAAATAATTCAGTATTGTCGATGTCACCTTTGTAGGACTGAGCACCACCTGCCTCCAGCTCACAAACACTCTGGCACAGGCTCTGGCCAAAACAGTAGGCCTTGAGCCTGAACTGCCCTTGCATTAAATACCATACAACTCTATTTTGTATGGATTTTTTTATATATATATTTTGGACATTAAGGGGTTAATAATTAAAAATGCCCGAGGCATATCAGTGGGCACCCTCTTGAATTCTTAAGAGGTGACTGCAAGCTACAAGAATCACTACTATATCACATATCCAAAACATTTTCTATCAATATTTATTTTAGCCAGTTTAAATACACTTATATTATGTGATTAGAATAGATGTTTGTGTGAGGCAAAAATCAGTATGATGCAATAATAGGATACTCAGATTTTTTTCTTTCACCTGTCAGAACAATTCACTGCTGTAGTTTCTGTAAGCTCAGTTCAACTGCTGCCCTTCCCCCATACTGCCACGGTTGGGTCGTTAATGTAGCAACACAGCCTAATTAACGACCCTGCACTCTACTCTATGAAGGGCAGAGCAGAACAGTTTGGAATTTGGAACAGTATCTCACACCTTGGACCTTGGTAAACCTGTGGAACTTTCTTTTTGTATTCTTATGAAGAAACCATGATGTACATTTTTACAACCATCTTATGTGCATTATTATATATTAGTGCATATTGAAAAGTATGCCTTTCTGGAAAGCAATCCTTTGCTTTCCTGGTGCTTCCTGGCTGGTGCTCTCTCCTGCAGCAACTAGTCCACTCTATTCACTGAACGGATCAAATTGGAACTACTTGACTTATGTTATTTAGACGTCCCTAAGAATCATAAAAATGAGTTTGAGACCCCTGTCCTACTGCGTGTTCCATGCTGAAAATAGAACAGCTCTGCAAGCTCACAGCACATTGTGTCTGCGTCACGTTGTGAGCTTTTAGATCAGCTATTTTCAGCTTGTGGTGATGTGAGAGCTGAACTGAAAGCCTTCGCAAACAAAAGAAAATAACTGGTCTTGGCACCGTTCTGGGCTCTGTTAAAGAAGTGTTTCACCCCAGACTGTTTATAAGTTACTCCATTCAGTATTTAGGTACGTGGTGACCATTTTAACTGACTGGGGTGTTCACATGAGACTGAGTAGACCATAAGATGACCAATTTTTTTTTGTTGTTTTTGTTTTTTTCTATACTTGGTACACTGCCAAATCAGTTGATTTACAGTTAAGCAGCCAGTGTGGCCGAAATGCACAGGATCGAAGTGGCTAATGCTTAAGTCATATCTCCAAAGTAAAGTACCATTAAGGATTTAAAGGTATAGTAAGTGGTTCAAAAACATTTTCTGTTAAAATGCTCCATTATAAGGTGTGCACTGTTGCACTTCACCTCACTGTAAAGTATGTGCATGTGCACATACCAGGGGGACTGGAGGATTTCCCAAATCACACAAATCACTAACTATACCTTTTATATAACTGTAGTGGGAAATGAGCCTAATACAATGTTTGGCTCTGAGATAGTGCAGTAGAATTGCCTGTAATCAATGCACCTGCGCAGCCCCCCCCCCCCCCCCCCCACTCCACTCTACTGTAGCATTTTGTAAAGCTGCTACAGAATGCTACAGTAGAGTGGAGTGGGGGATGGGTGCAGTCTAGCTGACAGTTCAACTCGGAGCATAAATGAAACAAGCTATTGAAGAGGTCAGACCAACTTTACACACAGCTCCAGTGTATACTGTACCCCAAGGTGGGCACTGTTGCACTTCACCCCACTGTAGAGTATGTGCATGTGCACATCTTGTAACCAGGAGGACTGGAGGGTTTCCCAAATCACACAAATCACTTACTATACCATATACAGTATATAATTGTAGTGGGTAAATGGGCCTGTGTTTGGCTATGAGATGTAGGGTGAGATTTTCGTTACCGCGATACCCTTATCCCTTAACTTCTTTGCCTTTTTAAACTATTAAAAAAAAACATTTCTCAGTAGTTCAAATGGCCAGTCTACTAGCTCACAACGTGTTAATAGATTGACATGTTGAAATAGTCCAAAAAAGTTTTTCAAAATAGTGAAAATGAAATAAGGGATATGGCATAAGGGGTTTAGCATGTAACGAAAATGGAGCCCGTAGTGTAGTAGAATTGCCTGTAATCAATGCACCTGTGCAGCCCCCCCACCACTCCAGTCCAAAAAGCTGCTACATCCAGTAGGATTTTCCAAATCGCCCAAATGACTTATGGTACCTTTTAGGAATCAAAGGTTCCTATTTTGGATAAACTTCATGAGCTTGCTGCTTTTTGCTGCAAGCTGGATGGAGCCCGCACACCAGATAAGGTACAAAAAGACTTTCTTTATTTGGACGATCCAAATAAAGAAAGTCTTTTTGTACCATATCTGGTGTGCGGGCTCCATCCATTTTCATAGTATTCTTTTAGCCCAGCACCCATCAGTCGATGTGCGTTGCCTATTGTCTTCTTCATGGTTCTATAAAAGGAACAGATTGTAATATTCTCTTAAAGTAGAAGATAAATATGGCATTTAAATACTTGCATATAGTCTAATATATTACCTAATAGAGCATTCAAATAATAAATAGCAAGCCAAGTAAAAGTAATTTCATAATATAATATACCAAATCACATCTCAATCAAATGCATCCATCCATATACATCAGAGTCAGGGCATTTGGGCTTACATAGATCAATGTTCAAAGACGCCTGGCATCATCATCAGTTTGTAGGAAACACAGCAGGCTCTGCTGGCTGTAAATTGTTTGGAGACAATAGAATACTGGGCCTGGGGATCCAGGCCTGTATGTAGACTGTGACAGGAAGTGAGGTGGTTGTAGGTTCCATGCAAAGGGGGTTCCACTGAACTTGTGTCTCCTTGTGGAGCGGAGGGGAAATTGTGAAGGAACCTGGTAGTTTGTGACAGGATGGGCAGCTATATAGCCAACATAGGCTAAGTGTTTATATTTATAGTCAGATGAAGGAATAAATAAATTATCATTGCAATATATCAGAATAAATAATGACAAATAAAAAAGTATCCCAATGATAGTATAATATGTGCTGTGATGGTAATAATGTGCTTGCTGTAATGGATACTAATACTAGTTGCAAGTAAAATGCACCATCTGTCTTTCCAAAGCTCTGTTAGGCCTACCGTAGGTGTCCAAATTACAACTAATATCTGTAAGCTGGGGACTCAGCTGTCAGGGGGACCTTTGCGACTACATGTAGGCAGTTATGAATTTGTTGTACTTCTTCATCAGAATCTGGTTCACACATGTTAGTTAGTTAGTTGTCCACAAGTGGAAATTTGTCTTTAGTCTCATGTACAAAAAACATTAAAAACGACAACAAGATCAACAACAAGCAACAAGCATTTACACACAAAACATCTTAACAGGCAAAGAAGAGCACAACAAGGCATAATACTGCATACATGCCAACCTTTGAAAATGTTTTTGAGTAGCAAATTACCGGGGCGCGGCGGCGCAGCGGCCCGACAGCGCGGCAGCACGGCAGTGCAGCGCACATTGCAGCAAGGCACATTTGTATGCCAATATTAACTTCACATTCTCACTTATCATGGAGGTATGTTTCAGTAGATTTTAGCCCAAAAGAAGTTGGGTGCCCCCAAACATTGAAATCCATGACACTGATACACTAGCGTTCAAAAGTTTGGGGTCACTTAGAAATGCCTGCATTTAGGAGGAAGGCATCCCACATCCAAAACCTTTGGAGTTGGACCGCATTCCATGAACACTACTATATTATATACCAGGGGTTTTCAACAGGTGGTCTGGGGACCACCAGTGGTCCTTGAGATGATTCCAGGTGGTCTCCAGGCTAAATGACGGAAGGTTGGGTAACCAGATGTAACTCTTGAGAGTGTAAAAATGAAACCAAATGGTTTCATTTTGACACTCTCAAGAGTTAAAATATTCATTATCGGAATTAGCACCACTTAATTAAGAAGTTTACACGGTTTTGTTGGCAAAATACAGCCTGGATTTGTGGACAAAATCAAAAGAATTCTTTAATTTTAGGTCTTTGGAGTGAAAATGTAATCAAATGGCGGATAAATGGTGAAAAGCATTCAACCTTGCAGTGTGTACTTGACTTGTACTGTAACTCTCATCTCTTGTTTATAAAAAAAAAAAACATTCATTCATAACATGACTGGAGTTGTTGTAAGAACTG
Source organism: Benthosema pterotum (assembly GCA_039105355.1). Taxonomy (NCBI): domain Eukaryota; kingdom Metazoa; phylum Chordata; class Actinopteri; order Myctophiformes; family Myctophidae; genus Benthosema; species Benthosema pterotum. Next base: position 34,519,129 of record CM076969.1, read on the forward strand.
CCCCCCCCCCCCCCCCCCCCACCACCACCACCATTAGGCCTATTTCTTTTCCCTTCCACCTCCACTATGATTAGATATACAGAAATGAATATTTGTCTAAATATGAAACCAAATGGACCCTTGCGGGTCCATTTGGTTTCATGTTTACACTTTCAAAGAGTTAAAGTAGCCTATTCATCATCTGAATTAGCCCAAGTCTACAGAACTGGAACATTAATGGTCCTTTTTAATCTGTAGGTTTGCCTGTTTTGTTTCCTAAATCCAGTCTGTTATTGTGGACAAAAGCATAAGAAATCTTTAGTTTTTGGGGTCTGTGGGGCTAAAAAAAAACTCCTCTAATGGTCGTCCGTGGCTCAAATACTGAATAAATAGTGGGCCCTGGTATCGAAAAAGTTGAAAACCCCTGGTAAAGTTTGGATGGTCATCATGGCGTCTTCACTATTCTATCCATCCATTTCAGTTTGGTTGTTTGTTCCGCGGTTAGAATTCGGAGCGACCGCCTCATTACGCTCACTAGTTCTTCACTTCGGGTCGCTCCAATTTACTAGTCTCCTCGAGCCTCTCCCTCACGCGGTCCGCCGCCGTGCGACCGACCGAAAGACACAGGAGAAAAGAACATGCTCGAGCACCTCCTCGTCCTCGGAGCGGAGCCGAGCAGCGCGAGGCTGCGGCCGCCATAACGAGACAACATGAACGACCCCACTGGAGGCTCGAGCCAGAGCCATATAGTAAAATAATATTTTAATAGGAGACAACTCAGGCGATTAGCACTACGGATCACCGTGAGCCGCGGCCGACGCGACTGCACTGTTAGCTGGGTGCTATCTAAGCTAAGGCTCCCTTCCGATGGGGACGCAGACCAATCACGTCGCTAGAAACCAAGGTCTAAGGCAGAGCCATCTAGTAGAAGAGTTGCGACATCGAGGGGTCAGAAAACAGCCTGGTCACGTGGTCCACGTACTCGCGCGAGCCCATAGGCTTCAATGCATTCAGTAACTTCCGGCTGTCACTATTCATGTCACTATCCAACAGACGTTTATGTAGATGGACTGGCCCCATGAGGTGAACGGAGTTGGCGTACGCCAACAACGCCTACTACTACATGGGAAAAACAGAGGGTTTGCGCTCTTTGCGTATTCTGCAGTGATTAATCGTAGCAGCGTAGTCAGAGGTCAATATGAGTAGCAGATACGCAAAATGCGTAATGGTTGGCGTCTTTGATACTGCACCAAGCCTTTGGAATAAAATATTTTTTTTAAAATATTACGGCTACGGTTAAACTTGGTGTTCTATAACGTCTACCTGAGGGGAGTAATTCGAACTCCCTGTGGAGTGGATGAGAGGTGTCGTTGCTGAGGTTACCATACCACATAGCTATGTTAAAGGTCATGATTCCCTCTATGAGGTTCTTGTAAACAGTCTCCATAATGTATTTGCTCACTCTGAAGGAGTTGAGCCTGCGCAACAAGTGGAGACGTTGGTTACAGGATTTAAAAAGATTATCTGTGTTATCATTGAAGTCAAGGTTGCTGTCAACAATAGATCCTAAGTATTTAAAGTTAACTATCTCTACATTTTGTCCCTTCATCTTAAAGGGCTGCACAGGGTCCTTTTGATAAATAACCAGTTCCTTTGTTTTTGTTATATTAATATCTAAGGAGCTTACGTCGCACCAGTTTTGGAGAGAAGACACGTGTCCTCTGAATGCTTTTCCCCCACTATTTCTCCCTTTTTTAGCATGGCAACCAAAGCCATATCATCAGCATACTTAAAGAGACTAAACTTCTCCTGATATAAATTTGAATTCATTGGTGTACAGGGAGAAAAGTAAAGGTGATAGTATTGTCCCCTGCGGAGCACCTGTGCTAAGCACAGTGATGTCAGAGCGGGTGTCATTGACACGGACCTGTTGAGGACGGTTAGAGAGGAAGTCCCTGACTAGGTGGATGATACCACCATTAACCCCTATATCAATGAGTCTCTGCAGGAGAGTGTGTATCTGCATGCTATTAAAAGCAGAAGTAAAATCAATAAACAGAACCCTGGCATAGTGGGTGGGAACCTGGATGTGCTTAGTCAAGGTGTTGACCAGGCTGACAGTTGCATCATCAGTTCCCCTCCCTGACTTTTATAAGCAAATTGTAGATGATCAAAACAATTAGTAAGTAAGTAAGTAAGTAAGTAAATTTTATTTATATAGCACCTTTCACAGAGGAATCTCACAAAGTGCTTTACATGCATGGAAATAAAACAGAAGATAAAATAGAAGTATACAAACAATTATACAAAAACAAAATGCAAACATCAGGGAAGAAAGAAAAATAATATATAAATATAAATATATATACAAGTACATACATGCATATATAAATATATTTACAGAAACATTCACATGAATTAAAAATAATAATAATAATAATAAAAGGAATAAAATCCAACCATCAGATTGCAGCGAAGGCTTGTGCAAATAGAAGAGTCTTAAGACCTTTCTTAAAAATATCAGCTGATGGTGATAGCCTCAGAGAAAGTGGCAGTGCATTCCAGAGATTCGCAGCAACCGCCTGATATGATCTGTCGCCTTTGGTTCTTAATTTGGTAGAAGGTGGAGCTAAGAGACATTGGTCGGCAGATCGAAGGGCCCTGTTAGGCGCATACCGCGGGACCAGGTCGGAGAGGTATCCTGGTGCCTGACCGTGCAGCGCTCTATATGTAAGGACCAGGACCTTAAACTGGACTCTAAAATTTACCGGAAGCCAGTGCAGGGAGGCCAGCACTGGGGTGATGTGGCACCGTCTGCTGGACCTGGTGAGTAGTCTGGCTGCTGCGTTTTGGACTAGTTGGAGGCGGTCAATACTGGATTTATTTAAACAGGTGAAGAGTGAGTTGCAGTAATCAAGCCTGGATGATACAAAAGCATGAATAATCATTTCCAATTCAGAGTAGGATACTATTGAGCTGAGTTTTGCAATATTTCTTAGATGGAAAAAACAAGTCCGGGTTATAGCTGCAATGTGAGAGTCAAGGTGCATGGACTGGTTAAACTGAACGCCAAGGTTTCTGATATTGGAGCGTATGTTGGATCTAAGGGGCCCAATGCAGTTTACCACTTTGGGAATAATGACATCAGGTGCGATAATGAGTACCTCAGTTTTGTCCTCATTTAGTTGGAGGAAATTGTCTGACATCCAGGACTTAATAGCAGCAATGCAGTCGAGTAAAATACCAAAATTAAAATCATCAGGGGATCTGGTGTTAAAAGAGTAATAGAGTTGAATGTCATCTGCATAAAAGTGATAGGATACATTTTTAAAAGTGCTGATAAGGTGTCCCAGTGGCAACATGTAAAGTGCAAAGAGGGTGGGGCCAAGCACGGAGCCCTGGGGGACCCCCGACTCAAGGGAAGTATAATCAGACTCATGGGGGCCCATGGTAACAGAAAATTTTCTGCCCGAGAGATAAGAGGAGAACCATTCTAGGGCTTTTCCACTGACACCCACGTGATCCCTAAGTCTTTTAATTAAAATCGAGTGGTGGATTGTGTCAAATGCAGCACTTAAGTCCAGGAGGACTAAAATAGAACTTTTCCCATCATCAGACGCCATCATTAGATCGTTAGATACTCTTAAAAGCGCCGTCTCTGTAGAGTGCATTTTCCTAAAACCTGATTGGAATTTATCTAAAATGTTGTGCTCATTTAAAACTGTTAAAAGCTGCTCCGCAACTACTTTTTCTAAAATCTTGGAAATAAAGGGGAGCTTGGAGATAGGGCGGTAGCTACTAGGTAGTGCAGGGTCTAATCCAGGTTTTTTCAAGAGTGGCTGAACAGTGGCAGTTTTGAAGTATGAGGGGACATGACCGGAAAATAGTGAGAGATTGATTATATTTAACAGAGAGGGGCCTATGGAGTTGAAAGCATCTTTAAGAATAGTGGTTGGAATGATGTCTAGTGGACTGGAGGAGGTTTTCATGCTGCTGACTAACTGAGCTAAGTGATGGAGGGAGATGGGCGTAAATGCGTCCAGGATTGGAGGATGGCGGGGGTTTGGACCTGGTTGAGGAGTGACTGTAGAGGGTATGATGCCTGCTCTAATACTGTCTACCTTGTTAACAAAGAAAGTGAGGAAGTTATTGCAGTCAATTACAGAGGTAGTATGAGGAGAAGGTGCTGGTGGACAGACAATGTTGTTGATTGTATCAAACAAAATTTTGGGGTTGCGCTTACTGGAGGTGATTAAATTAGAGAAATAGGCGGCTCTCACATTTTTAACTGTATTATTAAAATTAATTAAAAGTGTTTTGAGAGACTGGCGGTGGACCTCAAGGTTAGTGGACTTCCACCTGCGTTCAGCCTTCCTACACTCTCGTTGTAGACGACGAGTGTCCTCATTTAACCATGGGGCCTTATTTAAAGTGCGAACAGTACGGGTTTTAAAAGGAGCAACAACATCTAAAATCTCAGAACAATGTGAATTAAAAGACTGAACTAAAACATCAATGTCATTGTTGCATGTGGACACCATTGCATTGTTATTAAAGGCAGCAATGAACTTTTCAGCCGACAGGGCATTTATAAAGCGCGAGCGCTTAACAAGCGTTCCGCCGACTGAGTCGGGGGTAAAAGACACATTAAAAATTATGGATTTGTGGTCCGTCATGGCCATGTCCTCAATAATCATGTTGTCTATAACCAAACCAAAACTAAAAACAAGATCAAGCGTATTTCCTTTGTCATGTGTGGGACCTGTAACATGTTGCACGAGATTGAAAGATTCTGTGATTCCAAGAAAATTAATTGCATCAGCAGTGTTCTTATTAATCGGATAATTAAAATCTCCCATTAGAATGAATTTATCAAACTTAATGATGGAAGTTAAAAGGTCACTAAAATCTGATAAAAAAGAATTGCTAAAACCAGGAGGACGATAAACTAAAATACAATAAAAAGGATTTGTGCGGCCGATTTTTGTTATTAAAAGTTCAAAAGAGCTGTATGTAACGGAGCTCACCATTCTGGGGGAGAAGCAGTCTCTACACAGTGTTGCCAGCCCACCACCTGGGTTCGACCCTGCTGGCCTGGAGGTGGCGGTAAAGGAGCAGTTTTGTGGGCACATTTCAATTAAAGCCGTGTAATCCTCCGCTCGTTGCCATGTTTCGGTGATCCCAAAGATGTCCAAGTTGTTGTTTGTGAAAAAGTCATTGAGAATAAATGATTTCTTAGTAATAGAGCGGGCATTTAGTAAGGCAAGTTTAATAGACGCAGGGCCAACAGAGTGAGAGAGTGGATGCAACTGGTGGGAAGGACTCAGTGGAGTGATATTAATGAGGTTAGCTGTTTTGGGTCTAATGTAGACTGATGGAGCAGGAGTAACTGATCTGTGGGAAATTAAAACGGGAATGGAAAGGGAGTATGATACGTGATTATTGGGTGTGAGTATGGAATGGCGTCATGTAGTTGATAAATACTCAGAGATGTTCTTGGCCAAAATTTGAATTCCTTCGTGGTTGGGGTGAATTTGATCTCGGTAGAGTGAGGGAGATTTCCAAAAATAGTCAAAATTATGAATGTAGCCGTGCCCACAGGCTTCGCAAAAATTGCGGAGCCAGTTATCCGCTGTAAGGATGCGGCTGAAATTTTCTGGGCCACGAAGGAGAGTGGGAATTAATCCTGAGAAAATGCATGACTTGTTCAGATTTGTGATAGCAATTGACAGGGACTCATAATCTGCCCACATTTTAAGTGATTGCCGCTGCTTGATGTCATTCGTACCAGCATGAACAATCACTGTGTGAATAGATGGGTGGCGTGATAGAACATCTGGCAAATGTGGTATCAGGTCAGTGATTTTGGCACCAGAGAGAGATACAGTGACACATGTAGAAACAGAGAGGTGCCGGACAATCGAGTCCCCAATGATCAGATATTCTGGGGGGGGCGTGGCAGTGTGGTTGAGTGAGATCGATGCCTCTGATCTGGTGTGAAGTGACATGGAAGTGGACACAGGTGGCATTGATGAGGAGGGGGGAGGGGGCACTCGGCAGGGAGTAGTGGTCACTTCTGGGTGGATGAGTGAGAGAAGAGTGTCTGGCTTGGTGGGCGAAAAACGGCGTCGCCGTTTACCTAAACCACCACCATTTAGCCAGGGTAAGGGGGTCGAGGTGCGGGAGCCGGTGGAGGAGCCCGCCGAGGCGTCGGGAGCGGACCGCTTGCATGAGCGATCACGCCGAAGCGGTGAGCCGGCACGTTGGGGTGGCGCAGCCGCGGCGTGGCTCGCTGAAGCCGGTGACTCCAGTAGCGGTGCAAAGGTGTTGGAGCAAGGGAAGACATCGACCAAGCTGCACGCCTCGGATCCAGACGGGTCGAAGAGAGGAAACGCGCGCCTCCGATGCTTTCCTTTTACCACCGATGCCCAGGAGGAGTCGGGGCATACGCGCCCCGGTCTGGAACTGCCGATCCTCGGGGCGGCCGCAGCGGAGGACCGGGGTATGGAGCCAGCGCCCACGGCCTGCATGGACTTCAGGCGGTCCTGGAGGAACGATTGTCGCTGGAGCAAGTTGTTTATCAGGCTTTCTATGGAGCGGAGCTCATTCCTAGTGGCGTTTAATTCATCACTCCTCGGGGCCATGTTGACAGTGGTGAGTACAAACCAACACACACCGGGATGAGTGAGTGATATAACTGTAAACGGTGCTAGCGTCCAGGTTAGGGGCGAGCCGCAGCTAAGCACAAGCCGCCGGGCTGGCAAGTAGCTTATCTAGGCTAGAGGCAAGTCAACAGTGCCGATCAATTAGAAACAGACTCTGTTATTAGTCGAGCTATAACTCTCTCAAAACATTTCCCCAGAATAAAGGTAAGGGCAATGAGCCTGAAGTCTTTCAGTTCAGTGGCTCCAGGCTTTTTGGGAAGAGGTACAATGCAAGACATTTTCCATCCGTTGGGCATAGTTAAAGAATCAAGCAGGTACTGAAAAAGCTCCAAAAGAATACCTTTAAGTTCATAAATGTTTTTTTAAGAACTCTGCCTCTCAGGCCATCAGGCCCAGGAGCAGAGTTGGGTTTGATACAGGACAGGCTAATTACAATCTCATGTTCATTAAGTGTAATAGGGACATATTCAGGAATGGACCTACACACATTATCACGCTCAGTACTGAAGTCGTTATTATCAAAGCGACTAAAAAAGATGTTTAAGTCATTAGCAAAGGATGGAGAGGGGTGACAGGGGGGTGCACTTTTGCTTAGAGTCCCTGGCCATCATCACCTTTAAACCTTCCCATGCTTTCTTGGCATTTCCTGAAAAGTAGTGATGCTCCACTTTATCCTTGTATTCTATCTGTCTCCAGCTCGCATCGCATTTCCTCCTTACAGTCCTCTGTCCAGGTCACAATCTCAATTTTTACTGTCTTTTCCCGTTTCAGCCGAGCCCTGTAACATGGAAGAACATGTACGACCTTGTGGTCTGACTTCCCCAGGGCAGGCTTGCAGGTGGCTTTATAGGCATCGGGTATGTTGCCGTAGCACTTATCCAAAGTGCGTGGCAAGCACGTCGGACAGTCTACATACTGATGTAGGTTGGGGAGGTGATCGGACAAGTCACAAGAGTTAAAGTCCCCAATAAGCAGCACGGGTTCTTTCGCTGCACGGGAAAGCGGACGCATAGCGCGTATTTCTTCTTTCTTGTTGGTCAACAAGCAAACATTAGAAAGAGTTATTGCCGGCAAGGGGGGTCTGCTGCCTCGTCTCCTTAGCCGTTCTCTCACTCCGCCTCTCGATCCTCTTTTCTTGAATTTAGTCCATTTTCGCGTTCCGGTATTTTTAAATTCTGGATACTTATCCAGCGAGTCGAAGTCAGAGTCTCCTGGTCTGGCTGGTTGCCTGAGTGACAGGAGCTGGTCCTGGCTGCAGGTGAGGACGCCGACCTTGCCGTTTCCGCTCCATACTTCAGCGATTAAACAGCTGACAAGGCACATAACCAGCCACAGTATCATACCGATCTTGAACTTCATTTTGACGAAAAGGGAATGCGGGTTCAAGCACTTAAAACAACGTAAAACATAACAAAACAAAAGACGAGACAGAGAGATGAGACACGGGTCGGCAGCAGTGCAATGTAAGCTAAGGCTGAATTTCACCAATCTGTCCTCCCTCTGGCATTTTGTAAACAAATGGGCAGGGCATGGGCAGCCCTTGTGAGGATGGGGGGTACTAGGACAGGTAGGCCCTCTCTAAACACAAGTTAAGCTCCCCCGGAATTCCCATAGACTGCCATCATAAAAATCGACCCGGAAGAAAGGACTACTGAAAATCGCTTGCAACTGGTACATGGGGTGACAGTTCATCAGACTTGGGGTCCGTTACTTTCCTTGCATTACTTTAGAAAAGGTAGTGACTCAATATGATGTTATTATAACAACTCAAAAGGTATATTAATGACATAGTACAATGTTGAATGAAGAATTGTGCTCTTATATACCTGCATGTGAGAAGTAACAAAGAAGAAACCTTGAACCTTATAACTTAATCTGTAATTATTATTGGAAGTTATATTCAAGCATGTTCAAGGCCATGAATAATTGTGAATGTCAAGTACAAACCATTTATTCCATTTTTGGTTTTGCATCCTGGCACAACATAGCTCCATTATGCTTAGCAATAAGCATAAAGGAAAGTGAGGACCTGCTGACCGACCGACCACAGCGCTGTAGGGGGGCGCTGTGGAGCCCGGTCCTCACTCTCCAAAGGTCCTCACTCTGTGGGGTTAACAACGAAGTCAGTCCTCACTATCCCCCAATAAAGTGAGGACCAGCAAAATGTCCTCACTTCCCAAACGGTCCTCACTCTGTGAGTCGAAAGCACGTGTGTGTCCTCACTATGTACCAAAAACAAACACACACACACACACACACACACACGCACACACGCACACACGCACACACACACACACACACACACACACACACACACACACACACACCTGCATACAGTACGCGCTCACATACATGCGACACATCACACACGTGTGCTGAATGGGCACCGTCGCCCGCCGCCGCTGTTGCTATATTACCCACGCACAGCTGTTTATAAACAATCTGGCAATCTCGTGGCATAAACGAATTGGCGGGGGAATAATGTATGAGGGGGTGGGGGGGGGGGGGGGGGGGACAACGAGCTGGCGGGATGGGAGAGACGAATGTTTAATGAAGACAGAGCGGGAGAGTTACGACCAACATCTGCGGATGGGACCGCCACGGGCCCCACAGAGTCTTATTGGCTGGCTCTGACAGATTGTTCAGCGGCAAAAGTTTGCACAGAAAAAAAGTGCTCCTCTGGAGATGCTCTGTGCGGAGGGAGCTAAGTTATTCGCGAGGGGGATAATAAAAAGACAACAGGTGAATTCACCCAGGACTGTGTCCTAATAGAGCAAAGCGGCGGGTAGATGATCAATGTTCAAAACCTGGCTTCTAATGGGCTGTAATTTGTACAGCTGTGTAGAGGCCTGTGTGGTCGGGTGGGACAAGAAGAGAATTACGTTTACCTCTCGGGATAACGATACTGGTGTTCTGACAGCAGATGTCAAAAACAAAACAAAAATATAGCTGCAAGCAGCAATAAAACGTGACCAAGCAAGCAGCAATAAGGAGTCAGAACAATATGCAGAAGAAGGAACATATTTTTGAGAAATTATCTGAGGGGGGTGCTTTTGCCCCGGGTCCATACAATAGTGAATGAATAAATGAAATGTAAAATTCCTACAGTAGCCTACATGTCAACATGGCCTCCTACAACAAAACTGATAAAAGCTTGGAGAATTACAGTACAATTCAAGTACAACTAGAAGAAATTGTGAAATAAATGTGATTGGACACTAGTTAACAACAGTTGTTTAATGGCCACTTTGTTCAAGAAGTTAATCTAACATAATCTGGCACAATGTTTTAACCACTACACTGTTACATGAAATGATCAAGGCTTGTACAATGCAACGCTTTCGTTGGAAATCTAGAATGTCGAGGTATGACCTGGCCGGGAATCGAACCCCAGTCTCCCAGTCTCAGGGCAGACACTAACCACAAGGCCACTGAGTTGGTGCCATTACCATAACATTGAGTTTTATCATCTCAATCACAAAGTGACATTTCCGTGAATGTCACTTTCATGATATGCGAGTGTAACTCAGTGCTATTGAGAAGTAGGCAGAAATGCATTGGACTCAAAGTAAAAGCCCAGCTTGAATCCTTTTATGTTAGGTCTTTTTAAGTAATAGCAAATCATACACATTGCAGAGACTTTAATTGTTACTGTAAAATAATTCAAACCGGCTGTCATTTTACATCTCATCTTACTCACTTCAAACAATGTGTTTCAGACACTAGACTATGATTTGTCACCGTTAGGCTCACTGTGACCACTGATCACGTGACTAACCCAATGTAACTGTGTACCCCATCATTGGCGCAACTCCGTCTCTAAATGGCTCTGGTGCGTTGCATTAAAATTGGATTTTAGATCATGCAACAGCATGCAGCAGTGGATAAACAAAACACAAGACAAATCAGTTTATAAAGAAAACTGAAGCAATAGGACATGTGGGTGTGACAATCTGCCACATTCTGATGTGAAACTCTACTTACAATATAAAAGTATACTGGTTTACGGCAGTATGTTTTTATGAAGTGTATCCTTTAAACAAACAACTACCCTTAATCAATGATTATCTATGATAAAAATGCTTCAAAACAAGAGCCTCCACATCAATGTTAACAATTAATGTGATTCATAAGAAGACTCCTCACAAAGCAGCAATTTTCATTGGCTTATAAAAACGTCATTTTTTGATGAAAACAAATTTGCTTCGGAACTTTTGTCCGGATGGGGCCAAAGTTCTCATGTAGCAGGTGTCATGCAAATTGATCAAAAATCCAGGCAGAGAATCAGGCATGAGCATTTTTCAAACTGCTTAAAATGGCAGACACTCTGGGGGTGGAGCTTACCGGTCAAAGTTACAGATGTGTTCCACATGAATCAAGGAACATGTAGAAACAAGTCCCATGATTTTTGGCCAAACGAGGCCCGAGTTATGGTTGTTCAAATGTTTCAGTTTCAAAGAATTGTTATAGCGCCCCCATTTGAGCAATTGGAGTAAGACTGGTTTTGCTGCTATTTGGCATCCCCCTCTACAAAACTGTAAAATATCAGAAGCAGATTACGCTGCATGTGTAGATTAGGGGCATTAGAATCATTTTCACAAACAAGCAATTTTCATTGGCTCGTAAAAACATATTTTTTTCACTTAAAACAAAATTCACACCTATTTTCATATTTGTATGGCTTCAAAGTTCATGTGTAGGTCGTTGTTATGCATTTTGATCAAAGATTGTAGGAGAAGAGACATTTTAACTGTTTTACATATAATTCAAGATGGCGGTTCATCTAAAGGTCAAGAGGTCAAAAGTCAGAATACAAAAGTTGTTCGGCATAAGCAGACGCATAAGGGAATATAAGTTACATTTCTGAGAGTCAAGCAGTTCATGAGTTATAAGTGTTTAAAGTTTGCAATTTCAGTTGAGTGCTGTAGCGCCACCATTTGACCAGTGGTCACAGGCTTCGCATCATCACCGTTTGGCATCACCCTCTACCAGATTACCAATTTTCGCGAAAACCGACTGCACGGTTCAGCCAGAACAGCTATTTTTGGCGGAAGAAGAAGAAGGAGAAAAGCAGCAATATCAATTAAGTGACCAAGTCACTGCTTGGTCAAAAACAAAACTAAAAAAGAACATAACGCGTGTAAAGTTTACCTATAGCATGCAGACAGGGAATTCAAGCAGGCTGTGCCCCCTCCCAGCACCTCTACTTTCTCTGTAGATATGAATTAATGTAGGGTAAGGTAAGGTCGTTTTATTTATAGAGCGCCTTTCAAAACAAATGTTACAAGGCGCTGTGCAATAAAATGAAATCAAACATCATGTAGAATCAACAATAAAAACAATAAAAATACAAGGTGCTAGAATAAAATAATCCATGCATCACAGAGATCAACATTAAATGACACAAAACAACAGTAAAATGCATTAGAGTAGAACGGTGAATAAAATGCACTATGAAAGCAGAGTACATTATGTAGACAAAGTGCTTACAAAACAAATGAGTTTTTATCAGCTTTTTAAAGACAAACTTTACCCTCCTTTGGGAAAGTGATAGTTAGTTCCATAAGGAAAGGGCTATGGATGCAAAGGCACTGTCACCTTCTGTCCGTAACTTTGTTTTAGGAACAGTGAGGAGGTATTTCCCTGAAGACCTGTAAGTGTTCTTAAACTGTATTGAGCTTTATTCAGGTTTTAGTTTGTTCTTTGTTCTTTATTCATTCACTTTATTATGTTTTGTATAGTATTGTAGAGTAGTATTATGCGTAGCACTGATGTGGTTGAAGTACAATGGACCACCACGGAAGCATAGCACCTGGGGGGATTTTTGTGTTATCTTTTTTTTAGCTGATTTGGATGCATGAACAAAACATGTTCAGCCTTAATGCGGTTGACAGTACATTATTGTGCGTTTAAGTCTAGCGGTGTTGTCTTTCCCAATTTGCAATCCAGATCATGCCTTATTATACCCACCTCCGATCTTGGCATTGTATGCCACACCCACGCCACACACACCGTTGTTGGCTGCAGCTGCAACCTCTCCTGCACAGCGAGTGCCATGCCTGCCGAGAGACAGAGAGAGAGAGAGATAGATAGAGAGAGGAGAGGAACAGGTTCATGAACAAGGGCTAATAATAGACATGAGAATGATTAAAGACCTGCACAGCCGTGGGGAGGGAAAAAAATCACATGTTATGTTTGGTTAATGTCTTTTTTGACGCCTACCCGTGAAAAGACTGTTAATGTTCTTTGCGGCATGAATATCAAATCTGTCCCAAAGCATACATAGAGAGGTTAATAAACAAAACTCTGGTTTTAGTATTCACTGAATACACCCTGGACATGTGGGCAGACATTAGTCCATGGCTGGTTTTCATTTTTAATAACAGAGAGAGAGAATTTTTTTCTGAGGATTTAAGCCACATAATGGATCCCGTGGACACGGACAAAAACACAGAAAAAACTAAATAATGAGCTCATCTCCTGCTATCCACTGCTATCGACAAGTAAGAATGAAGTATGGAGTTTCTGCGAGAGTCACTCATGAATCGTGACAGTTAGGTGAAACTTAGGGACCAAAAAAATAAAGAAATAAAAAATAAAATACAAAACTCAATCGGCGTCATCTTCACTGGCTGCTGGCCATCTCACTGAAATATGAGAGGTTATTGATGACTGTGAATTATTCACAAGAACCGCTCATCAATATTTTACAAAGGCTGCCGAGTTGTCAGAGAACAGACAGATGCCATAACACCAACTCCCCTTTATAGAATGCTGTATGGATGATATTAAACAGTGCACAGCCTGTAGGCTGTAACCAGCCACTCGCTTTATTACAGTATAACTACAAGCAAGTCGTCAGCACAATTATCTCAGACAGACAGACATCCAACTTCATAGAATAGATAGAAAACAGAGAGCATATATACAGTAATTCAAAACATTGGTCTTCAGGTTGCTTCAGGCTAGACAATATACAGTATATGATCCATCCTAATGAAATGGCTTTAATAATATGTTCTGTTGGTTTGAGGCTTTGACAGTTTGACGCAACGTAAAGAGAATGCAACATGGTTGGAAGAGAATGGAACCACTTGCCATACGTCATTAGGTTGTTACACCAGTTATTGACATGATACCTTCATCATTGTACAGATTATGATTAGGAGGCGCTCCGTCTCATTCTGTTTTCCGTCTAGGGACGTGCTGTGCTGCGTAATCTGAGCATCAGCAAATTATGAGCACTTTATTGTTTTGGAGGAAGCGGTAATTACATAGTTCCTCGTTGGATCCCGCCAGCTCCTTCATGGGCGAATCAGAGGACAAAGTCATTTCACAGGGTCATAGTATGAATGTGTCTCCAGCTGTGATCCTGATTAGACTGGGGCTAGCTCTTTCACTTAATTCCCACACACTGATTTTAAATGTACTCGCTCGAACCCATTTTTTGCAAAGAAGACCGCTATTGCTTTCTTCTGAATTAATGAGAATAAGTCTATGCTGTGATAACAAGCGATACGGACCCTCACACTGCGAGACAAAAAGCCAAGGAACATGAAGAAGAGCTGAAGAAAAACTAGCACCGAACTGCTTTTAAATGGCACGTTCTCACATTGCATTTGTTACATGACCTTGGCTGGCAACAGGCATACGCACCCGATTCAAGCCATGTATTATTTATTCACGCAATAACGTGACGTGGCAAGGCTTATTTTTAAATGACAGACGACCTTCGCCTGGCACAGCATATGGCAAGATGTGATACATCACTAAAGGCTATTAAAACCTAATCAAACTAATCAAGGGGTTAAGCTCCGGTACATTGCTGCACAGCTGTGGTACCTAGTTTATTTCAAAGTTAATTAATACCATGGGGTCAACGACAACAATGATTGAAAACAATCCCCTACTAAAGTGAATTTAGTGCGTAATTTCCAGACTATGTTTGGCTATGGGACATTTATCAAGACATTTTTTTTGCAAGGATACTCGGAGCAAGGGAGCAATAGTTGTCCCACTGAGGGGAAGAGACTGGCGTTCCGATGCAGTGCCACTAGGGACAGGAGTAGCAATGAGCAGTGCTGAGAATACCCCATTACCTCACATGGTTTAATACTCCTACTACCTATTAACCTTGCATCCAAAAAGCCTGAAGGAAAGCCTGGTCCTCTGTTTCATTAAATCGATGTGTGATCCGGTCTAGGTGTGGTGTAGACCAAAAAACAAAACAAAAAACTCTTATGTTCTGGTTGGCGGTTCCGGATTTTCCAGTGTTGATTTCTTTTGTTTGTTTTCTCTTGTGCACATCTTGTGCACCAGTTGCTACAGGTTGGAATAAAAAATGGATGTAACAAATTAACTATTCCAAGAAGCACTTGAAGAAACGTGTTGGATTCATACACCGCAGCATGGCTTTTATAGGCTAGGCCCTAAAATTATGTTTGCCGTGATCACAGGGAATTTGGGGAAATACGGATGTTCCTGTCAGCGTTTCCTATCTGATGATGACCACAATCTCTTTGACTACAACATGACGCCAAGATTTAATCCACTCCCAACCCGGATCATGAACCCGAAAAGGAATGCTTCCCAGCTCACTCCTTAACAGGCTGTCTGCTGCACTGATATCAGCCAACGCGGCAGTTGGTGGTTTGGAGTGCTTGTATTCCTGGCTAGCAGCGAAGCCATTGTTCCCTCCGCGGCATCTTAAAACAGTCGTTGTGGCTGCTGACTGCAAATATCCTCACGGCCACAGACGCCAGGGGAAGGAAGCAGAGCTGGGGATGGCTAGATTGAAGGCATTTTCAATTATGATTAAATGTCTGATGCTGGGAGCCAGCCATTTACAGACCTCATAGGGCACAGTGTGTGTTTGTGTGTGTGTGTGTGTTTTGTGAGAGAGAAAGTGTCTGATTACAATGAATTGGTTTTAGTTTCAAGCAGCCAGACAGCTTAATGTGTGCAGAGAGATTCGGCCGTGCCAGACCCACCAGACAAAGGCGTTTATGATAAGGCTGTATTTTTTTTTATCTGTCAAATACCCATGAAATGAATTGATTTCCATGGCACTTCCTACCGCGCCCCCCTCCCACACACACACACACACACACACACACACACACACACACACACACACACACACACACACACACACACACACACCGCACCGCAGCCGCAAATCCCACTTTAAATAGCTTTGGAGGATTGCTGATCAACGACTGAATGATTAGCGAGGTCATGAAGGAGACACAAAAGTTGGTTGGAGAGAGTTGGGTAAACAACAGAACACGGAATTTGGATTGAGCCTGCAGTCTCCAGGACACGTGCGTGAAGTGGTTTGATCCTTATCCAGTACATATACCTAGAAACACGTCTGTTGGACTTGGGGCTCCATTTTCATGCCAGTTGCAAGCAAGGACGCGTTATTTCCCTATAACGATTTCACAGAATAATTCCTTGCCTGAGCCCAGTTTGGCAATTTCATGGTCAATAATAAACACATTTGTCGTCGGAGGGACAGGGTGGTGGGTAAAATAGGTGGTGTCAGTCAAAAACAATCTGTGTAGAATGTAAAAAAATGAAATGGTTGCATTTCCACCCCAGCTAGACCTACACCATGTTGGTGAGGGACTGACTATAGCATCACTGCACCCATCACATTGTGGGGCGGCAGTGGCCCAGGGGTAGAGTCAACGGATGGTAACCGCAAGGTTGCCGGTTCAAAGTCAGGGTTCGTCCAGAGTTAGTGTTGATGTGTCCTTGAGCAAGACACATAACCCCTAATCGCTCCCGATGTGCTGGACTGGTGTGTGAATGGGATCTACCGGTACGATCTAGGTAAAGCGCTTGGATAAAGGCACTGTATAAATGCACCATTTAGTGAGGGCATCTGAAATCACATTGGAATGCTAGGCGAATGATCTAGGTTCATGCCATGTCGTCATCCACTGGAGGCAATTTATCCAATCAATGTCTAATCTAAATGCAACCTGCAATTGAGCGCTACAAATTACTAGCACAGTTGTGGTCGTTCGATACCCTTGTTTCACTTGAATGAAACAGAAACACTATCCCTGCCTTGGTGAGATACTCCTACATCGTTTTTGATGTCAGGTGGAAACCATGTATCTCCATTTGTTAACCTTTTTCAGTGAATTCATGCCTTCATCTACAAAAAAAAGGTACACATGATCTCTGGACCTATCCAATCAAAGCACCACAGGCAGGATTTTTATAATCCATATCGTTCAGCTGCAATCGGCTTCCAAAGTTATTTGGAGCGTCCTGTTTTACAAAAAAATATACACAAATCATAAACTGAATGTCCAATCCACCCAAATTTTATTCACATGTCGAGGGTGGTTTAATCAACAAAGACTCCAAAGTAATTCTATTTTCATAGATAGGGGGCACCACCAATTAAAGCATTAAGCCACGAGAGGGAGTGGGTTGCTGTGGATTTTATCTCAGGGAGATGTAGCCTTCTACAGTACCTTCCCCAGAATAAAATCCACAGTAGCCTGCGACCTGGAGTGGCTAAGCAGCACAATGTCGTCTGTAGAAAGTAGTTTCCAGCTACAAGAAAGTAGCTCCCGTCCTGGGAAACCTGTTGTAGAAACAACACACCTGCGACAAGATTCCATAATAACAACAAAGTCGGTTCGGGTGATGGAGTGATACTACTAAATGTGACGCGTCAGCAGTGGTTTAACAGCCAATCAGAATTAAGTAATGGGACTAGCAGTTTTAGAAGATATACATTTTAAAACATTTATTGCAAAAAGGACAATTCTCTCCCAACAGTAACGTGATCCATTCGCATTACCCAGAACTGCAATGTACTATTCATCCTAAAAAGAAATCTGACGATTGCTGCATTTTTAAGGAATGTTGATGCAGCAGATATGGAAAAACGGCCTAACCTAAAACCATTTATCAGTGTATACACACTTTTCAAAGCATCAACAGCAATTTTATCCATGATCGAGAACAGGAGCACCATACAAGCTTTGGAATGTTCAGCATTCATCGTACTACTTCCACAATTGTAATTTCCTTACTTTGTTATGAAATTCTTCCTATTGTTTGTTTCTAGTAGTTAGGTTTTATTTTCCTATATTTTTCAGTCCTATGTAGTCATTGCCTGTTTTGTCTCACAATTCAGATAGTTAATCAGGTTTTTGCCTGTTATGCAGCCAACAATCCATCTATTTATATTTATTTATCCAAACTGTCTGTTGTTTATACCCTCCTGTCATCTGTTCCTTGCCAACTGCTTGTAAGCCATTTGTTTGTTCTTGGCTCCTTGTTCTCTTAATTAAATCTTAGTTGTGCATATTCCTAGTGGTGATTTCATGTACACAATGTAGTGCTCAATCTCCTAGTGTTTGAACACCGTCTTTGAACACCCCTGCTTCTACGGTACCTCTGGTACTGGTTTTGCACACACCTTGCTGTGGTCTACAGAGAGTTTGTCAAGTAAATGACACTTTTACACTTCTATAGCGCTTTTATCCAAAGTGCTTTACTAGGTGGTGCATTACATTCACCCTTTCACACGCACATACATAGACCGATGGACGAGAAAACTGAGAAAAGGCAGCAACCGATAAAAGGCACCAACAATTCAATTGCTCCCATCAGATGCAATTATAATGGTTTCATTGTAGAATGGGTTAAATGCAACTGTACAGAGCCAGTGTTGCCAACTTGACACATTTGTCGCTATATCTAGCTTTTTTCCAGACCCCCCTAGCACCAAAATTAGTGAAAACCATGTGGCAGAAAATCTAGCGCTTTTTGGGTGGTGACTTGGGGCAAAATTGGTTGACAGGCGCTAGAGATAAAACCCTTGTTTTTCCTCCTATGATAGTCCTCCTTCCTTCCTAGAAAGGACCATTGGTAATCAAATGGACCGTTACAGATCTGTAACTCTTGAGATCATAAAATGAAACGCTCAAGAATTAAATGAAATGCTCAAGAGTTAAATCATGGTTAAACATCTTAATTACCTGATTTTCAAGAATCTACACATGTAAAAGAATCTACACATGTAGAAGAATTGCTATTTTGACCAACATTTTGCCAGTTATTTCTCCTAAATTTGTCACAGAGACTAAATCCAACATCAAATGGTGGTCCGTGGCTAAAATGCAGAATAAATAGTGGGCCGTGGTATGAGAATTGTTGAAAACCACTGCTCTAGCGCATTCTGGATTGCATTTTGGATTTTGACAGTTGGCAACACTGCTGTACAGAGCCATTCACTGAAAAGAGGCTGCGGAGAGCGGCAGACAGAAGAAAGCTGGAGACGCTCTGTTCAAACAGGCAATGTGACCCCTTTATCTTATCAGAAGGACCGAGGGGGATAGACAGAGCCGTTATCTGTCGCTGCTTCAGGCCAAGGCAACACATCCCGGCCCAGTTCTTGCCCTGCCCTTTTAAGAGACAATGCAGTCTCTCCATAGGCCAAGGCTAGAGATGCAGTGTGACACGCACACACACACATGCGCGCGCACATAGTCACATGGATGGGATAGATGCACGTCCGCACACACAAAGACAACTGGGTGGGAATGAAATTGTGATGAACTGATGAACCTTTCTCGCTGTTCTACCCAAAGCTATGCATGTAAAGCAAACAGCGGCTTGGTTTATTCCCTTCAATGGAAGGGTTTATGTAGAGCCAACAACGACTCTTTTTATGGTTGACAATTGAGATCAAACTAGAATGAACACTTGAACGAAGAAGAAATACTTTCTCTAGTGCCCCTGAGCGTTTTCACACCATTGTGTCCTCATGTTGCCTTGTTCACGAAGCTGTTTGGTCCTTGATATATTTTTTGTGTTTGATATGGAGTGCACAACTCTTTGGTTCTACACTGTTGTGGTAAATGTGCTTTATATACAAAAGTGGATTGGATGGCAGTGAAATGCTTAACCTTAACCTTCTCTAGCCCACGGGAAGACATTTCAAGGATTCATGAAATGTACCGTGACAACAATTTAAGCGTGAAAATGGCCTACTGTCTCTAAAAGCTTTTTGAACTTGTAGATCTGCCATTTTCACCATTTTGCAAATGTTACATCGATAATGACTTGTCTTTGAAGGGCGTCTGGTTGAAAGTAGTTATCATGCAGTCTAAAGTATTGTACATTCAAACCTAATTCCCACAACATACTCGTCCATCTAGATCCAAATGGAACAGTGAAGAAATCTCAGTATCACCAATCTTAATTATTGTTTTTTTATGTGTTTTTTGTGGCTTTCGCCTTCATTGTATTCTTAGAGAGGGACAGACAGGGGGTGACACGCAACAAAGGCCATCGGGAGTCGAACGTGCGGACACTGCCAGTGCTCGATTACAAATGTTTCACTTAGTGATGCACAAAATATTCGCCTGAAAATGGCTAAAGATGCCTAAAGGGCTAAAGGGCCTATTCAGTTTCAACCCAAATTGACAGCAAATATATCACTGAATAGTGTATGCAAATAATGCATTCAATAGTGCTGAATAAATGTTTTATGAACCCACAATAGTGGTTGTTATTATCTAAGATGCAGCCATGACAGCAATGGTAGGAACAAAGGCATATAATATTAATCATATTCAGATATCCGGGCTACTGTTTCCCATATTGTATATTCGGTTTCGGCCAATCATTTTCATCCCTAGTTTATGTATGGTGGACAATGGTACTGTAACTGGTAGCCTACTTTTAAATGAACACTGGGGCCCAATTCAAAATAGAATCCAACGTATGAATATTAGTTGCTGAGCAGGGACATATTAATGCCCTGAATACATTCTGCCCACAGTGAGGGGGAAAACGAGCATATAGAAGAGCTGGGGGAATTATAGGTCTCATGGGTGGATAAACATGAGCACACACACACACACACACACACACACACACACACACACACACACACACACACACACACACACACACACACACACACACACACACACACACACACACACACACACACACACAGAAACACACAATATGGTTGTTCAATTATTATCATCGCAGTGGGACTGGTGTGTACCCCCACATTTGGCAGAATTGTTAGATCTAAAGCCTGGTTTATAGCTCTCCTGGTTGCTATCTGTGCCAGAGGAGTGAATGGAATGGGCAAGGGTCCTATGGTGCTGCTAAAGGGATTAGATTTTTTTTTTTTACTTCACGCTCATGCAGCTTTTATCCATAGCCTGAGGCTGGACCGTTCACTTGTTGGGGCATTTCATGTTAGTGGAGGCCTATACACAGCGTAGGCCAAACCAGGCAGCTGCTGCTGCTGCTGTCTGCATCCCTGATGCCTCCTCTTCCAAAAATACACATTACAGCTTCTGCTAAGATTCAGATCATACGGCTTTGATCCCTCTCCTTTCCCATGATCCAGATCTTACGGCTTTGTTAAGATCCAGATCCTAAAACTTTGACTCCTCTCCTCTCCCAAGGTCCAACTGTTAAACCCCTTGAATCCGCATGTCCATATCCTTAGGGGTGGCAAACATGCAGCAGAGAAACATGTAGCAGCTGCTCTACACAAGCTCGCAACAGTTTTGAGTGTGTACACTGCACTGGTAGATAAGCCATTTTGGTGATTAGATTTAATGACAGCTTAAAGGCTTCAATTCCTATCCTGATCCGTGTTCATATACTAATTGGTCCTCACTAATGTTCGTGACAAAATGCCACGATGGCTACGAGAAGTATCACACAGGAGGGCTCTTCAGACACCCATCCAACAGTGACATCACCAATGGGGAATCCAAGCTAATAGAAACCGCAGGATTTGTATTCCTGAAAAATTGCTGTGCGATAATGGAAGCCATCGTTCTTCTGATAATACAAAACTAAATATTTTAAAATAGAAATCTGCCTAACGATGATGTCAATGGTGGATGGGTTTCTGAACTGCCTGTTAATTGAGGTATTGTATCAGGGACATTACTGTGAACTTTAAGCTTTTACGGAACAAAACTAACACAGATGCAGCTTTAAAAAGCAACTCATCAACAAACCAATTTCAAAAAGGCTTTTGAGCCAAGCACCGAATGATTTGGCGTTTGAGCAGACATGAGCGGAGCAAACGAGATGCGCAACCATTCGGCCAGCGTGCTCAAGAAATGTAATGGGACGATTCCTGCCAGAAGACAGGGCGCATAAGCATTTTTCAAAATGGCCATAAAGCAATAAGGGTTACTTAATGAGAGGAACACCTTCGTTCTCCAACGAGTCAACAACGTCTCTCTCACTTATAAGTGAGTATGTTTGCGCGCTGCTGACACACCTGCTTAAAGATTCCATTCGTCAGTCCCCGAGCAGGCGAGCGGACTAATGTTGATGGACTCCAGGTGATCGGGAATGTGTGCTATAAGATGCGAGTTTGGCGCAGGGCTGCCATCCTCAATCACTGTGAGCCTGTATGTCTGTGTGCCTTATTGAGCTGGCTGGTGGAACAGCAGCCTTCAATCACACAGGAGCCCACTCACTGGATGGAAAAGTGTATTAATGGCAGAGATGTGCATTGGGGAGCGGCACGGAGTGTACCCCCATGCCAAACATCTACCTCTCAATGTCTGTCCATTCATCTGCCGCCTCGCAGCCGCCTGGGGAAATAAACAGACTGTCCCGGGCAGAATAAACAAAACGGAAGCCGGAGAAGCGAAGCTGAGCCTCCGAAAACAGGATTCTAAATTAGAACTGCTGAGGCGCATGGTAAACAAGCCGAGCACAGACGCGCTTTTGCACCGCATGAAAGTCACAGAAAACAGGAGTACCGTAGGTGTTGTGACTAGCGCTGCTTCTTTTCTTTGTTTTTTTTTTTTGGTTCCACAAGCAAGTCCCAGACTGAATGTTATTTCTGTCAAACTGTCAAGGGCTGGGATGGGGATAAGGCATGATGACTAATAGGCTTAGACATCAAAGTTGCCATTTGCTAAATTACTTAACTCATTTACCCTGCCATAGGCGGAGTTTACTTAATTATGTCTTAAGTATTTGGCATTAGCCCCGTAATAACAGAGTGAGAAACACTTTGGATATATAAAAAGACGGCTTCATAATGCATTGCATTCTGAATCGAATCATTTCTTCTACTTAGCCAAACCTCCCGTTTCTCTGACAGCCAACTTCTCCGTCAGTGACCCAGACTGATGTATAATAAGACGGCGACTGGGACACATCATGCCGCAATCGATCGTGGAGGCGTGACAGAGATGTACGCTCTCCCGACTGCCGCGGCAGGAATTGTACCCGCCTGTGGACAGCAGAGTTGTCACCATCAGTCCAAATAGATTCCTGTCCTGGCCCTGCTTACCTTCTCCGCGTCCGCACTATTGACAACGCTGTAATGGAGGAGCGAGGAGCGAAAGCACTTAGAGTAGACAAACATTCAGATGATGGAGCACAGAAGGATTACCTGCTTGGGGCAAAAACCCGCCTCCAACTGAGCTTGAATCCCCTCCAACAATACCTGCCAGTGATGTCAGCTCAACAACACTAAGCACCAATGTGAAACAACTCTTTATAGATGTGAATTCAACACTCAGCTGCGCGTGCTACCAATACAGATGAACTGACCCACACAGCTGATGGGTGTGTGTGTGTGTGTGTGTGTGTGTGTGTGTGGGGGGGGGGGGGGGGGGGGGGGGGGGGGGGGGGGGTGTTACCTCTTATTCTCCAGTTCTTATGAATATATTCATATAATCTCATTGTGCAGAGCGAGGAGGTGAGCATTACTCAATGTCGGGGGCCTGTATCGCGCTATTGGGGATTTACAGAACTCATCGAGTATCATTTCTCCACAGGTCACTCCGAACGCCCACCGCTCAGCGCTATTGACAGGAGACGCGCCCTCGCTTCTCGTTCCGTGGCCGTAAATCGATCCCGCCTGAGATAAACGCCTTGACAGTCCCATTGAAAATGGTGTGGGTGTGTGTGCGCTCTGGCGGTCTGTGTGTGCCTTAAGTAACGGATCAAATACTAGTAATCCAACACGAGCAAGTCTGCAGTATGGAGTAATCCACTCCGTTGCTTCCTTGCCACTGTTGAATTGAATCTTATGGTTCAGCAATAGAGAGCCATCTCCTTCCACCTTACCATTCCCCCCACGATAAAAAACTGCAACGGACACTGATGTCACCATATTTGGAGTGATGACCTTCTGCATTGTTATTAATTAGCAAAATAAAAGGAAGCCGAAATACAAGTGAAAATAAAGGGTATGGAAGCAGGGCAACAATAGCTGCAGGAAAAGACAATTAACCGAAGACCTTGGTAGTACAAAAGCGGATTGAAAAGAACGGCTGTGCAGAGTTTAAACCATCTCATTGTGTTCGCAGCAACCCTGGGCCACTTCCTGGTTATTATAGCGGTGGACCATGAGACTCCCAGTACTCTTTTATGTGAGTTGTTCTGTGTTTTGTGGACCACAATGGCAATAAACAATCTGCCAAAGTGGCCCTGGGGTTGTGGCACCCGGAAAAACCTTTCCACGAGGCCACGGCAGCTCAGCCATTTAACTGAAGCACAGCAGAGAGAGACACTTTAGTTTTAAGGGAACAGAGACTTCAGAATCAGAAGCTTTTCAATCGCGACTGCGGTGCTGCATCTCAATCCTAATATAATTGTGTTTTTAAACGTTAAATAGCAGTCAGCTGCGGCAAAGCTGGTGCCAAAACCCTTTAAGATAGCACAGCACGGTGCCATCGCTCAATTCTGCTGGTCTTTTTTTTCTCTCTCTCTTTCTTCCCAGCATTGGTTTCATTCCCTGGCAACTATCCTCATAGGGAATTATTAATGAGACTGCACAGAGCCAGACATTTCTGTGTGATGTCCTTGTCAAGAGATGTTTTTGTAGAGAACCGGGACAGCTTCTGAGTGTGTGTACAGAGGTTGCTTGAAGGACGAAACTAACTTGAAACTAAGGATGACCGTTGCCGCCATGGCAACGCGTTGCCAAAAAGATTTTGGAACAATTCCTATTTTCTTATAGGATTAAGAATCCTATAGGATTTTTCCCCAAATCCTATAAGATTTCCTATTGGATTTTCTGTATGATCCCTATAAGATTTTCTAATTGTTCCAAAATCCTATAGGATTTTTTGACTATACCTATAACGGCATTGGAACACTATATAAAGTATGTGGCATCGGGGCAGAGGTGGATTGAGGGACAACATCAGTACCATCAGAGAAGCCAGGATTTTATATTGTTTTAGCCTACATACAACAAGGCAACTTTCCTAACCTATATTGATCTCAAATCCCTCATATCCAGTCATTCCCACTCCTGGATTTCTGATATCTCTCGTCAGGAATCACTTCATGATCACAGGAGATTTGAACCAGCGACCTAAGCTGAGCAACACCAAGAACATTCAAACAACATTCACTTTCAATTTTATGCACAGTATGCCACATCCATTTTCCCCTCTGCGGGTGTGCCGATGGATGAATCATGTAATACACATCACTCAAACTGCAGCGGAAACTAGGAACAATCAAACCCTTATTTCAAGATTGCTGCACTTGTTGAGATAATTGTACCTGTTCTCATTGCGCTGAGTGTACCGGGGCTGCGGGTCACTGTCCTGGTCATTGACGTCATAGCTGGCTTGCGGGTCCTGTGAGAGAATTCAAATGAAATATTAGATAAATTCAATTTTGTACCATTGATGGATGCTAGCCCCTTCCAATACACAGCCTTATTTTTGTCAGAGGAACCTGACCAGTATCGACCTTCAGGGGAACTAAGCGACCTTTCTCTCTGGTCACCAATACCCATGCTCTTTGTACCTAATCAATCAGGCAGATGACAATTTCTGATTGGCTTGTTTCTGGGCAACAGCCGAGCCTCACTACATCAAGACAGTGCTTCCTTTCTCCCTCGAAAAACAAAACAAAACACACATGCCTCACAACAACACGCATCAAATACGCAATGCCTTGCAGATTGCCCATAAGCTGCATAATAATAGCGTGATGCATCCCTTCAAACTATTCTCTCTCTCTCATTCAAAAGTAGTTGTCGTGTGTAACAATCATAGCATTTCATTCACCTGGCGATTACATCCCAATGGGATTGATCCTTTTTTAGAGCTAAATTATGAATGCCACATTGCTAGCCAAGTCTATGGACGTAGTAGTTAGGAACGAACCCTATTAAGTCAATATGACTCCCCTTTGCGTGTTACACAAGAAGTTAAATGATTTATAGAACTCTTTCCCTGTGTTTTTATTGTCTTTGTCCATCTACTTACTAGACAAAAACGGCGATGGGATGAGTAATATATAGTACTAGTAAGTAATACCATTGTTAATATTTGTTTATGGCGGTACATGACGATATGAAGATCTTGAAATACATTTATTTTATTTTTTATGGATGTGAGAACATGCCCCCAGTGGTCCAGGGATCACCAGTGGTCCCTGAGAGGATTCCAGGTGGTCCTCAGGCCAAATGATGAAAAGTTGGTTAACCAGATGTAGCTCTTTGAGAGCGTAAAAATGAAACCAAATGGACCCTTGCCCCAAGTCTACACAACTAGAGAATGTAGAAGACATGGTCATTTTGATCTGTAAGCCTGGAATTGTGGACAAAAAGCAAAAGAAATGTTTAGTTTGGGGGTCTGTGGGACCAATGTCCTCAAATGGTGGTCCGAGGCTCAAATTCTGAATAAATAGTGGGTCCTGGTATGAAAAAGGTTGAAAACCAGTGCTCTACTTACATAATTTTGGACCAGATCGGGGTGGTCTTTCTCAATGCCGTCATCCAGGATGGTCACCACCACATCTCTCCCTGTGTAGCCCTGAGCCCAGGCCTCTTTGGCATTCAGGTCCTGGTGGGTTGGGCTGGACTGGAGGCAACACACACACACACACACACACACACACACACACACACACACACACACACACACACACACACACACACCACACACACACACACACACACACACACACACACACACACACACACACACACACACACACGCACAGGAGGCTGTTACTCATCAGCATTCATCATGCGGCACATGATTTGTTTTATACTGTGATGACAGGCCAGCAGTTATTGAAAAGCAGTGGAGCATCAACTTAATTTTTAAATTAAACATATACTGTATAAATAAAATCCCTATTTGAAAAAAAAAGAAAAAACAAACAAACCATGTGTTTTTGTCACACTTCAGTTGGACACTAGAGTATATCAATAGCATTATTTATGGGGTAATATGAGAAGAGAGCTCATCACCAGGGATGTTGGCTACTGCAATACGTTGCTAACCAATGTGTGGCTTTGTGTGGCTTCACTATCAATATACCGTATAAACATAACCTGGAAGCTCCAAATCATCACCAAAAAATCAACATCAACGTATGATAGATCCAAAAACTACATACGTTTTTGTCAGTGTGTGTACATATAATGTTGTACATGGTGCTTATATGAAGTTATGAAAATCTGGGAAATAATTTGTTACCAAGAGATTTCTTCACCAATATGTTTCTAATGGTGTCTAATAATAAACTAACTAAACAAACTAACTTACTGAAAGATTTAAATTCAAGTTGCTTGGGAAAACTCAAACTCATTGTAAGCATTAGTTTCTTTCTCAGAAAACATTGGGGTTAAAATGCCATACCTGTGTCTTATTCAGCACATTTGGGCAAGGGCTATAGCTGTTTTCAGCCCAATGAGTGTGTTTGTTTGCAAAAGTAGCGCATGGAATGGAAAACCCCCTAGACAGATCACATGCTACATAAAGCATGATGGCATTTTGCATGTTTTGCCTTCTATAGGTTGTGACTAGTACGCCGACTTCACCTGTTTTTGATGAAGTTTCCTGTGGGAGTTGAATTTCAATCTTTTATTATACTAGGGCCTTACCCGTTGTGAATATATGAACACCAAATGATGTACTCACTGTGTGGGTAATGTGAATCCTTCATCACATTATGTGATGAAGGATTTGATGAAGGATTGCTTTAATGCACACGCACAGACACTGCAATGGCCAGTCATAAAGTGTGTGTGTGTGTGTGTGTGTGTGTGTGTGTGTGTGTGTGTGTGTGTGTGTGTGTGTGTGTGTGTGTGTGTGTGTGTGTGTGTGTGTGTGTGTGTGTGTGTGTGTGTGTGTGTGTGTGTTTTGGTATTTGCATTGCCCCCTGTGGCCGAAAAGGGAATTGGCAATGTTAAGCGAATGGGGAAATTTAATTCACCAATAAATTCATTATTAATCAACAATTTGTTAATTTGAAAAAAGGGCTTCCTCAGTCTCTTCCTAATGTTATGGTCAATGACTGTGTGAAAAATCATAGTGATCGGTGCATCCAGTGATGAGTTATGCTCGCTTCAGACATTCAGACAGACATTCAGACAGACAACTCTTTAATTATAGTATTGATGATGGCATTAGGCTCCATTAGGAACACACTGGCGGAGACATTTGTTGGTAACAATTTAGTTCCCACATCGTTCAGATTCCTGATAAAATGCACTCACTATTAAACAAAACACTCAAATATAGACGCTCTGGTGATGGACATGGACACACCTGAAACAATACTGTCCTTCACACAACGACAAAGGTAGTTTTGCCTCTTCTTTTAGCAGGGACTTAAATGTGCAGCGTGAGCACCTCTACTAGTAATTCTCTTTAGACAGAGATACAATAGATAGATGAACCGACTGCAATGTTTGGGGAGAGCTTTTCCAGCTTGCTAGTGGTTGAACAGAAGAGCTTCTCTCCAAACAGAGCTGATGAGAGCAATCCATGTGAGAAAAGGTAGGCGGGTGAGACCTGGACAAACAAGGGAGGATAGGATCTGTACAGAGAAAAGTAGACGCAGTCATGCTGTAATTTACTGTGTACAGTGTGCAGCTCATAACATGCTGTGAGCTCGGAGATCTATGTACATGAAAATAAACAGTCTATTTTGGAAGTAAATCTTGCAAGATTGGAAGGAAAACGTGTGGAAATAGGGCTAACATTTTACAGCGTTCACCTCTTCCACCTCTTTGTTCCACGTCCTGCTGAGCTGCTGTGGAGGCAGTGCCAGCCAGGGTGCTTAGCTAAGGAGCTTACATCCTCCAGGCTGTGGGCTCTGCACTGGCACTGCTGCCATTCCCATACACACAGCCGTGTACATGAGGGCGCATTACAGGCTGCTTCAGTGCCACGGCTTGGCCTCAGTAACGCACTGTCAAAATCACAGCGTCACGGTATTTCGAGTGGAATCTCAGAAAATATCTTAACAAATACCCCGATAAAGTGATCAGATTTTGGATGCTTTCAGGAGATATCTTCTTTGATAAAATGATGTACCGGTACTGTGGTTGTGATGGCCAAACAGGAAGAGACATTCACGTGGCATTAAACTGTGGTCTAAAAAGTGCATTCATTTTAAGTTACATAGGCGTCGACACTCAGTCTTTCATTTTCGCCCACTTTTCCGTGTGGGTCGCTCCAAATGATACAGACAGCACTGGGTGGGGCAGGGGAGGGGCCAGGGCTGACGACACGTTGGTGAGATCAAATCAGATCTACCGGCCCGTCTGAGCCGGTCCCCCGCCCCTCTAGGCCAAGATGCTTTCAGTTTAGCCAGGCTAAAGTTACATTAATGGCTTTACGATCACCAAAATCCCCGGATCACAATGTATCTAGTTATGTATCTAGATATTATACTGATATATCACCCACCTGCCACCTCTAACAAAAAATAATAAAAGAAGATCTATTGCTCTAAATCCTCTAAGATCTTAATGCTCTTTTTGATTCCAACCAGACAAAGCCTTTAAATGACAAGTTTTGACCGCACTATCGAGGCCAAAGCATCTGTATTGGCAACACGAACGCATGACTTGGAGAGTGCTCAGCCGATTACAGCCGGTCTAAAGCTGGATGCCAGAGGTCCCGTTCGGCTGTGATTTACACCGCGGATAGTCAACGGTGCCATTAATCCATTCCTAGTGACAGACAGGGGCTTACTGCACGAAAAAAAGGAGAAGGGCAAGATAAGGGTCGATCAAAGTGTCTCATAAAGCGCATGAAGGAACTGTTGTCGAGCCTATATAGCTCTTGTCACTGAACTGGTGTCCGTTTCACTTTATTATCTGATTCCAGAGTCTGTTGACGCCGAATTTCACTTCGTCGTTGGGTGTCGAGTGAAGAAAGTAGACGTTGGGTAAGGTCAGGACACTGCATGGCAGCAACACGCTGTGAGCCTACAGATCGTCTATATTCTGTGTTTATGGAGTGCGCTACTGTCCATAGGTGATTTTAGGCTCTCCCAGCAGGGGGAGGCACTTATAGACCATGTAACTCTACAGTAGAACTGTAACTCCATAGACCTGTACCTTTTGAGAGCGGTAAAATGACCCCATTTTAACGCTCTCAAAATGACCCCAAATGGACCCTTCCGGGTCCAATTGGTTTCATTTTACAGAGTTAAATCTATATTTAAACATCTGAATTACGTAATTTTCAAGAATCTACCCAATTAGAAAATGTAGAAGAATTATTATTTTTGACCAACGTTTTGCCAGTTATCCCCCCATAAATTGTGGACAAAAAATCCTTAGTTTTGGGTCCGAGAGACTAAACTCAGCATCAAATGGTGGTCCTCCATGGCTAAAATGAAGAATAAATATTGGGCCCTGGAATGAAAATGGTTGAAAACCACTGCTATGGAATATATGCATAGAATATACTTGTTTTTCTCGACACTAGGTGATTTATTTACACTGACACAGCATGTCAATGAAGTTACAGCTGACAAAATCTTTTTTTTTCCTATACATTTGTTATTGATATTATATTTCTATATATTCTATATATAACCTTTTTTCAAACCATCAATGGGACAAGTGCCCTCATGGCACCCCCCTAAAATCACCAATGCTACTGTCGGTTTGCAATGCTGTTGGAGGACGGAGCATAAATTAGGCATCAGCTTTAGAATCAGACATGGAAACTTTTGCATTGGCTTCTGTATTTCTTTTGAGGAAACTAAACCGAATTGATGCAACACAGGCCTGCAGGGACACTCTTAGACAGCGATTCAATTTTCTGCTTATCAAGCTGACCACAGGGGAATTAATAATTGCTGCCAGTTTATTATTGAGCATAGCTCTAAATCAGGTATCCCCACAGGCCTGTGCACATTGCTGAAGTTATTGAGCGCACAGCTCTGCCAAGGCTGAACACAAGCTAGGCCCGTTAAAACTTTAATCAAATATAATTGCATGAGGGAAAAAAAAAACAAGATTTTAAAGATGATCAATCTGGGACAGCGTTATTGTTCCAGATTGACAAAATGCATTCACATGAAGAGCTTTCTACTTCCCCAACGGATGCCAAAAAAAGAGAAACACAGAGGTAAATAATATCAAGCACGCCTGCTTTATTGAGCGCATGTGCCTCTTTGGGTTGACTTGTTGACATGCTGTAGGGATTTCAGCCAGATGAGTGTTATTCAATGAGCTTTTAGTTTACAAACACTATTTGACTGTCCTTGTTCCACAGAGGGTTGGCAGATAAGGTACCATCACTCACCATCACCAGGTACCATGTTGTCAACAATATACAACGTAAGACAACACTGATTATAAGACAATCCTAATTGCCAAGACTCATTTGTGGGGGAAAAAACAAACAAACAAACAAACAAAACACAATTAAGGCAAAATCTGGTATTTAAAATGGTATATTTTAAAATGTTTCTATAATATCACTTCATATTACAATAGAGTGTAAATAGGATGAAATGGAATTGATATTGGTATTGGTATTTCTTATTCCATTAACAGTCAGCTCTCAGGTCTCCTTGCATTACTGTTAGTTCCAGATAGGAACTAACGTTATGTGGCACTGTGGTTAGGGGGACATTAAAAAGTGCCGGACCTGGTCAGCAGTGTTTGTCATGAAGGAGATTGTTTATGTTTACACATCGTAGAGTCAATGTGTTGGTGTTGGAGTTGAGTCTTGAATAAAGAATCACCATAGACCACGTCTCGCCTGTTGTTTGTTAACTTGGCCATGGTGGTTTGAGACACTTTGATCAAGTTGATTATGTTCATGGTTAATTACTCTCAATGAGGTGTCCTTACTTTTTAGGTGTTATCACTAGTAATAGGCACGTTCTACACAAGGCAGGTGTCATATTGCTCACCAGGTACCACTGCTTGGTGAACTCAGGGTCTGAAGGGTCGTCAAACACATCCCTCTTCTTTCTCCTTTTTATCACCTGCTGCTCTGCCCATTGCACCTATGGGTGGACCACACACACACGCGCACACACAAAAACACACACGCACACACAGCATGTTATGTGTTATTCATTTTCCGTATCTCTCTACGCACAGCTTTCATGACAGTCCATGCAGCACTTTTCATTTGCGCCAGTGTGTGTTGTGGCGTCCCGCTGGCCTCAGATACAGAGGAACCAAGAGGCCCTGCTGTGTTCAAACAGAAATCACCAGAATGAGAGTGAAATGTGAGGGGAATGTGATGTCTGTCTGCTTCCTGTCAGGGAGGTGGGGGGTATCTATGAGTATGGAAGTTCACTTCAGTTTAATTCATGGTGCAGGCTTGACCAGAGTCCGGCCTGTGCACCATGTTTGGCTTCTCCTTGGACTTTAGTTATTGAAAAATATCAGACCTACAAGCTCATAGCTATGTACTGCGCACTATGAGCTTGTAGGTCTGATATTTTTGAAAATGGTGAAAATGCGGCACAAATCTTTGAATTATTTTTCAGTTCAGAATGCGTTGTTGTTTTGACTTTTTCACTTCGAAAAACAAACATAAAATTTCAAATCTACAATCTCACAACGGATTAACATTCTGGATACATTGGTACAGTGGGATAATTTTCTACACAGATGTGGTCAAAAACAAGGCAATAGCTGGCCAACAGCAAAGCTATATATAATTATATTGGTCTCTCCCTACCACTGACATACACATTACGGTATTACTCTATATCGTCACAAGTCGTGCAGAAACCTCTCATCTCCATATTCTCACTTTGAGTTTTTCTGTATTTTTTGCCCCACTCATACTCATTCTACAGTAGTGTCACGACTAGAGCCCAACCAATATGGAATTTTATGAACGATACAATAACCGATATGATAGAGGTATACTGTGCGACCACCGATCACAGATTTGCAACTGCTAGTGTTTCTTTTTAACTGGAATATAAAGTGGTGAGGATTGTGCATAGATTTTGCACCGATATGATTATGCAAAGGTACAGTCAGTGACAGTAGAAGTAGGAGGCTGCCTTATCTGTTGCTGTCATGATTATGAAGTATTACCGGTACACTGCCATTTTCTGTCCCAGAACTTATCGAGACGTGTGGCTGCTCCTAATATGTAACATAAAACAGACAACAGTGTTGCGTCCCGCGCTAGCGGGGGACGGATAGCGCTGGAACGCTAAAAAAAACACACTTTTCATATTGGAGACATTTTCACAGATACTGTACGTTCCTATACGTCCTGATATCGCCATGTCGTAGGCCTGCTGAACGGTCCGATATACTGTATACGACACTGTAGTCACAACACTGGCACGAAACACATTCTGAGCCTGATCATTTGAATTCTGAAAGGTAACAGTTTGGGGTCGTGTGAGGATTCCACCCAACTGAGATGATGTGCACACACACTGACTTTGGCTGCGCATCGTCACTGTTAGGCAGCACATCTTATAGCATATTTTGTCAATATTGTGATATAAACTTCGGTTTTGATACTCATTACTAGAGTACAATATTCCTGTAATTATCTTGTGCTGAATAACTGCACCACTTTGGAACATTGCAAACACTTTGAGACTCTTGGTTTTCATTCCCCCTGCTGCCAGTGGCACAGCAGGGAGACAGACATGAGAACAAATTACACCCATCTGGCATGGACGCACACACACACACACACACACACACACACACACACACACACACACACACACACACACACACACACACACACACACACACACACACACACACACACACACACACACACACACACACTCAAACACACACTCACAGCGTATCCAATCAAACATCATAGGTGTTTCCCGCCCACGCTTGTTAAATTGTAATGAGCATCATATTTCAAAGGCTGCCTACGTGCACTACAACAGCTAATAGTAAAGCATACTGTCATGTAGACCAAGGCAATTAATGTTGGAGTCACTTAGGCTATCCTCCAAAATGCCGTCCCACCATTGGGGGAATTTTAAATCAAATTTAAAGACCCGGCTTTCCCCCTTCCCGCTATTAGTTCAGCCAGAGGTTGTGCCATTGTTGTTGTTGTTGTTGTTTTTTAATCAATGTCCACTCTTAATTGCCTTTATTTTTTATTTGTTATGTCCTCTCACAATCTGTTGTTTGTTTTATTCAGTTTCTATTAAGTTCTTATTTCGCCACTTTGATTTGGTTCTTTTATGATTATTTTATGATTGTTTCATGGTTATTTGCCAGAGAATAACTGTTTACTCATTTATATCGATAATAAAAATGTTTCCCTCAAAAAGGAAAAGAAAAAGAATATATTTTGATATTTAATTTCTTTGCCAAATAGTTACTGAGTTGATTTTAACTGAATCGTAACATATTGCCATATTGTGATGCGTGTATTGCTGTTAAAATGGTAAAGCATAAAAGGTCAAATGCTCAGGTTTCTTGTATGTACGTAGATAGTAAATAAAGGCGACCTGACTTCACAAATCCTGAACTCTATACTGTATATGTGGTTGGAATCTGTACTCATTAGGATGTGCTCAGAATAGGGTCACTAGGGTTCATGTGGTTAATATCTCAAATAAAAGGTCGTGTCATCGCTGGGCATTATTAGCATAGCTGATGAATTGCTCCCCTTGCCTGAGTTATGTTGTGTTTCTGCAGTGAGAATGCTGAGGCCATGAGTGGATTGTAAAAACGTTTGTTTAACGCTTAACGTTTGATTTGAGACTTTTACGTCTTCATTTTGCATTGCCAAAGTTTTTATTGGCAGGCTATTATCCATGCGTGTCTGTCACTCAATTCCGCGCACTCATAAAAGTACATTTTGAGTAAGAATGTTTGAATATAGCTATAAATCAACTGGCTGGTGTGCAGAGCCGCCTCTTAGAAACCGCAGCTATTAACCTCATTCAGTTGATAGTTGTGCTACAGTACTGTAGTGATTTATTAATAAGTGCCTTTGTGTGCCCTGTATCAAATCTACTGACCTGATTATGCTGCGAACGCCACAGAGAACCCAAGAGATTATTTAGCACAGACAAAATGACTGGAGACAACCGTGCTGGAATACTGTGTAATACAGTAAATGGCTTAGATGTGATCTCGTCTAATGCAAAAACAATAGCACATTGCATTCACAGATGACTTAGTGCATCACTGCAATGAGATTAGACATCTACTCCGTGCAATGCAAACTATGTGCTAAATTGGCTCCACAAATATATTTTTTTGTTTTTGATATGTTGTTGTTGTTTTAGTTGTTGTTGTTGTTATTATTATTATTCAAGGCACGGAAAACAGTGAGATAATAATGTGTATTGATCCGCTGAAAACATAGGGCACCCCTGCTGCTCCCACGGCTCAAGCTGAGTGACAAAGGCACTAATTAGGACACAGACAAACAGATAAAGTAACTACCTCCCTGACGCTTAGACAAAGTCAGGCCACCGGGCCTGAAGCAAGCAAACCGGAGGGAGGTAAAGCTACTAGTGATTTAGGAGTCTGAGCATGAGCTGAACTGTGCAAGCCACTAGCACATAAACTGTTTCCTCCATCCATCCAGACCCCCCGTGTCTGGATGGTTTGTCCTGTGTGGAGAACAGAGGGAGGTAGAAGCAGAGAGAGACGGGCAGAGAAAAACAGTGAGACAGAGGGAAAGTGAGAAAAATGATTGACAGAGTGAGAGAGAGAAAGGCATGGCTGGAGTGACATTTTAGCAGCCGCACACTAAGTGCAGAGAGAAAAAGTGAGAACAAGAGTGAAGAGAGGATGTGAAATGAGAGAGAGAGAGAGAGAGAGAGAGAGAGAGAGAGAGAGAGAGAGAGAGAGAGAGAGAGAGAGAGAGAGAGAGAGAGAAGAGATGTGCCAGCAGAGAAATGCTGGAAGATATGAAAGTACTTTAGGTGCCCATAAAGCGAGGCAAATCACCAGGTTATCTTCTAATATCAAGCTTTGACTAAAGCCTAATGGCCAACCACACAGCCAAACAAATCAAATGCATTTTCCTGCCTTCAGTCAGGAGAGCAGGAGATGCACAGCGGCGGCAGCAGAGGCTTATGCTGCAACCAATGTCAATTTCACCGCATTATTATTCCGGGAAAAAAAGGGGGTGGGTGGGGTGGGGGGGTTTGGGGGGCGATAAGCAGTGTGTCAGTGCCACAGAGCCTGAGCCGGAGAAGACAATGGAGGTAATGTGAGAGACAGCATCCGGATTAGGGACGGGCGAAACACCGAAACGAGCTTAAAGCTTAGCGGGGTCTAAATCCTAAATCCCTGTCTTTATGTTCTCATTGCCTTTTAAAATGGGTTTCTGTGAACCAGGTGTAGATCTACATCAGATGCATGCTCACTTGCTCAGCTCTGTAGCATGGTGGCGTCACATGCGCCAAATAGCAGACCTACAAGCTCCCGACAACAGCACGCCATGCAGGTCAATGCATCTGCTGTTTTTGGGGCTCGGCACACAATGCATACTCACACGCGCAAAGACAAGAGTATGACATACATGATGCCCAAATAAATGAATAATAAAGTTAAATTCCACACATTTGTTTTTGGCTCCCAAGCAATTGTGGTTTGTGTTTTGCCCGGGGCGAACTTACTGTACAGTAAGTCTGTGCATGTGTGTGGGAGTTAAGGGGCTACGCAGGGCAAGCCGATGTTCTCCAGCCTGGACCCTGGAGCCCTCCATAGCTGGCGGTTCAAACTGGTATTAACTTGAACTGACTCAGGAGCGCCGGGGAGATGGCAAGTCCGACTCGATTGTTTCTATTTTAAACACAGGCTGTATCCTGCTGGAATATGAACTGCCTTTTGCACTCCAGTCCCTGAAAAAAAAAAAAAAAAACATACCCCCCCTCCACCACCCTTCCCTTCATAACCACTTACGTTAGGTTATGTTGCAGTTGCAGTAGACTTGGCACTGGGCATATAGCTGCTGGCCCTCCAATTGATTATCTCCTAAGACTCTCTAGAGAAGGCGCTGGATTAATCCTGGTCTTAGCCTGCAGCTGATCAAGAGAATATCAAGTACGCTTTGAGCCCTTTCTGATTAGGCCACCTATAGTGTCTCGTCAAGTTTATTCTGCATTCTCTCCC
This sequence comes from Benthosema pterotum, assembly GCA_039105355.1. Taxonomy (NCBI): domain Eukaryota; kingdom Metazoa; phylum Chordata; class Actinopteri; order Myctophiformes; family Myctophidae; genus Benthosema; species Benthosema pterotum. The sequence continues at coordinate 34,556,140 of CM076969.1, forward strand.
GCATTATAACATGACCTATAAATCTCCCATCCGCTGCTGTGCATAATCAAACTCGACTCAGTGTGACATGCCTAAGCGCCGCTCTGTCACCGCCTACATCTGACACAGCATCTCATCTCGCCGTTGTATTGATTTTGGCACTCTCGCATGTCAGTCTTATTGCTGCTTAAGTGCCGCCCGGTTGCTCTCCAAACCCCCCTCCCTCCCAAGAACCCTGACATGTCATGGTTTGGGCATCTGTGCCCGTTCAGCCTGACCTCTATGACACAGCCGGCTCTGGTCAATGTCACTAACTCTCACTCAGTGAAGCACAGAGACAAGCCCTCCTGTCAGCCCATGTTGGGTCTCCTCTCGGAGTCATCGGCCAGCTGGACCCGAGCACATGGAGAGAGTAAGAAAGCAGAGCCACTGGTTCTGGCAGGCTGACTAGACCTCGCTTTGCAACAGATGGTCTACGTCTGTACGCCTCCCCGACGGCCTCTGCTGCAGCTCGGGTCACCTATACCTCTATAACTCCTTTCAATATCTATATTGGCATCTTAATGCTGCACTGAAAATATCTGTCGAGGAAGAGAGGTCAGGAATCAAAGCAGTAGCCCCATTACACGTCAGGCCCGGATTTGTTGACTGTGAGCAGACTGCTAAACTGGAGGAATCTGTCTGAAAGGACCTTGACATTCAGCGATAGAACACGTTCTCGCATTGGCTAACAGATGGGAGCGTGCCAGCGCCGCTCTCATTGACATTTAGGCAGCAAAATAAACAATGCTTTGACGTCTGCCACAAAATGAATTTGCCGGCCTGCACGGCCGAACGCAGCTGTCGTGTTTATTGGGAGTGTTCCTATTTTGCACGCATTTACAGCTGTCAAGTACCGGGGCGGGGTCAGAGAGCCAGGCGGGGGGAAGCACGGCCGTTCAGAAATTCAGGAATTCGTTTTGAAGGGGTGTCCCAGAACGGTAAAAATGCACACAGCATAGTGCTGTAAGAATTGGCTGAAAATTACTTTTGAATATTCCTTTTCAAAACACTGTGTGGGTTCGAACGAATATATAGAATTATTTGAATCTCAAACGTATATAATTTCATTTCAATATGAAATATTGTAGTCTAATATGCTGTAAAACAGTGGTATTCAACCAGTGGTCCCGGGGACCACCAGTGGACCTTGAGAGGATTCCAGGTGATCCCCAGACTAAATGATGGACAGTTGGTTAACCAGATGTAACTCTTGAGAGCGTAAACATGTTTACGCTCTCAAGAGTTTACAAGATGTTTACGCTCTTAAATATTCACCATCTGAATTAGCCCAAGATTAGGGGTCATTTCGATCTGTATGCTTGACTGTTTGGTTTCCTAAATCCAGCCTGGAACTGTGGACAAAAGCAAAATAAATCTTTAGTTTTGAGGTCTGTGGGGCTAAAAATGGTGGTCCATAGCTCAAAGGCTGAATAAATAGTGGGCCCTGGTATCAAAAAGGTTGGAAACCACTGCTGTTCTCCTCTTTCTTCCACTATTTGCTCCGGTCCTGCATTGTCCACGGACCCACGTTGGTGCTGAGAAATGTGCTCTCTTGAGTCTTGCAAGATCAAGTTAATGATTTATAATTATCTTAATAGCCTATTTTACAATGGTTTAGTTTAAATGGACCAGAGCCTTTGTGTATTTCTTTGCTCTATTTCATACCAGTCTCATCTCCCCATCTGTCCCACCTTTCACATTTCATAGTCTACTTGCCAGCCTATAGAGCCCCATTGTGAACCCAGACATGTAAACCAGGGTTTATGTTAGAATTGTTGAGTATGGGTCACCACTCACCAGCATGTAGAAACTGCTATATGCTTGCTTGTACATGTTGCAATTTTCATAATTGCCATGCTACATTAAAATTGGATACCTTTCGTTACTTGTTACATACTGTATTCCCGCACAAAATATGCAAAATATGTCGGCAATCACTCCACTCATTTGTTCACATTCACACATAGAAGCATCAGTGTTGAGGTAGTCTCGAACAAGCAGATGTTTTTACATATTATGCCAATTATGAAAATTGCTCAACATATGCAAGTTAGCATCCAGCAGTTTCTACATGTGGGGGAGTGTGGGGGACCCCTACTCAACATTTCAACAACAACATAAAGCCTTGATGTACTCAACATGTCTGGGTTTACATTCTGGCAAATGGATTCTCACTGTCACTAAAGAAATGCTGAAAGGAACTTCTAGAAAACAGCATGTGCAAACAACATGTGCACTATGACAAGCTGTCACACTGCACATGATGGCACCTTTAAACTGATCTTCATCTGCATTCCCAAAGTTAATTGCCTGTGGCCTTTTTGTTCAGTTGTGTGCGTGTTGGGATGAGTAAGTGACTGCATCGTGCATGCGTGGGAGTAGTGGAACAACAACAATAACAACAGGCCTACCTGTGGTTCTTTGTGCAGCCTGACGTGCGTTCCCCTGTGGCCAAGCACAGACCTCTTCTCCACTGTGCGATGCCTGAAGTGATAATAATCTCCAAAAACCTGCACAAACACAACGGAGGGGGAGACAATGAGTTTACCTGCAGCACTAGGACAGCCAGATAACAGCCTTTAGACACATCCACCACGGGAGGCGGGTGCACATCATGCACGCACAACCATACACACACACACACACACACATGCGCACAAATGCACCCACTTTTATTTCCATTATAAGTGCCACTGTAACCTTTGTGGAGAGAGTCTTATGTGGCATTTTTAACAGTAACACTCAACTTGACTCAAGTTATACTTGGCTAGACGGCCAAATTTACAAGCTCTACATAAAGACTATGTAGATTGTTTTACCCTTTTTTTGCAGACATAAATCAGGGATACATCCAATACTAAAACCAAAACCTAACTTCTAAATGATTAATCGTAATAATTACTTCAAATGGAATAATTTACTTATTGCAACGTTGCGATTGCAAAAGACCAGGTTTGTCCTAGGAGCTATACAGTATCTATTTCATATATTGTAGGGGACATTTGGTAATTAGAATAATACAAGCACACACACACACACGCATGCCCGCACACACACACACACACACACACACACACACACACACTATACAGTACACACACACACACACACGTACGCACGCACACAAAGAGTGTTCTTTCGCAGGGTGCTTGCGACAGATCCATCCATTCCAACACCAGTGCCACTGCCACCGGGGCACATTTACATCTATTACATCACCTGCGGATGCAGGCACATTCCCATACATCTCGAGCACATTCTGTCACAGCAGCAGTTAAGACGCGAGCTCGTGGATACGTGCTCTCGCAGGCGCCCACCAAACGGCCCGCGAAGACAAAGACATTCATTACACATGACTGCGGACGGACGCCATCCATCACAAATAATTAGACACATCCATTAGAGAGCGATTCGGCGCTACGACGCGGCGGCGGCGCATTTCTCATACCCCTGTCATCGTTCTCCTTCACACCCGTGGCCGTAAAAGAGCTTTTAAGGACAGATTGGTGGTGACAGTTCCAGCCAGACGAAAAAAAAACCTGAGGGAGTGCTTTTTGCTTGCTGTGACCTTTGACAGAAATGGCACCAACAGCACCTGGAGGCTACCATTTCTTTCTCTCTCGTTCCCTCCGACGGTTCTTCTTTCGGTCAAGGACGAGCCCTAGCTGGCATATACTGTAGACACAGACACAGCTAAGGGACCGATTAGGTGCCAGGTCAAAATGAGAAAAGGCAGAGGAGAGGAGAGGCGGCGGGAGGCGACGGGGGCCATGAGGCAGCGGCGGAGGAGGAGGAGACGACTGTTGCAGTCTTTACATAGGCAATTCACTGGAGAGAGCGGGAGAGAGGCATCCATTTGAGGCAGGGGAGCAAAGGGGGGCTGCAATCTGTACAGCCAGCCCAGTGCCGCCGGGGAGCGGCTCACCTTCATGAGACCACTGGAGCAGAGGAAGAGGCTGAGGGGGGGGCAGGGGGAGAGTTCTGTCAGGCGGACCGAGACAGGATGGATGTGTGTGAGGAGAGCAGAACAGCAAACGCAGCAGGATGCAAGGCTCTCCTGGGGCTGTGCATGGGCTGATTTTTTGCAGGTTGGCTGCTTTGCTGGCTGGCTGACTGGCCTGTGTGGAAGGAAGGCTCTCAGGCCCAGGCAGGCAGAGACCCTGAGACCCGGGGCTGGCTGGCAGGACTGATACACACTGCAGCGTGCCCACTGCAGCTATGAATTGTTTTCCTCTGTGATTGTTCCATGGGGTTACTCATTCGATTAATCAAATGAACCCACAGGATCACAATCCCCAATACTGAAATTGGCTTAATGGAGTTAAGCCAATCAGCAGCCTGGACCGGTGTCACACTCGTGTCACCACCATGACTCAGCAATAATAATATATAAGGACTTTCCGATGCACCTGCGTCCAAATATGTCTGTCCATTTTTTTGGACGTAAAAGGGACAGAGACGGACAGATACAGAGATCACCATATGTATACATAAGTCAGGGTGGCAGTGCCACATAACTCTAGATGTGATTGTAACTCTAGGCCAGGGGTGACTGGGCCAAAATTTAAAACTGAACAAAGCTGCGGGACTAGGTTGAAGGTGGTCTCCAGCTAAGTTGTTTAACCGGATGTAGGCCTAACTCTTGAGAATGTAAAAAAAAGATGAATGTAAAAAAAAAGGTTTCATTTTTACACTCTCAAGAGTTAAAATATTCATCATGTGAATTAGTCCTAATCTACACAACTAGAAGATTAATGGTCATGGACAGAATCAAAGGAAATCTTTAGTTTGAGGGGTCTGTGGGGCTAAAATATCCTCAAATGGTGGTCCATGACTCAAATGCTGAATAAATGGTGGGCCCTGGGATGAAAAACGTTGAAAACCAGTGCTGTATATTACAGAGCAGACGGCAAAACAACAGCAGAGCATTATGGGATTAGTAGTATTAGCGGTGAATGCAGTGTTACAGCGGCGCCACGGCTGTGTATTACCGGTGGGCTGCTCTAATGTTAATTTGATGTTGCCTCAAGGGTCAAAGGAATTTACACAGCGGGCCAGAGTTTGACACCTATGCTCTAGGCGTTACTTCTAGTTTTTGATAAAATGGTTTATTTTCAATGTTAACCACTTGGCTCCTACTGTAGGCCAGGAGAAATGGACATGGCAAATCTACCAGATCACAGTGTGAGCTTGCAGATCTTTAAATTTCCCTGAATGCTGCTCACAGAATAAGGACACTAGGAATGTGAAATGGTTAATATGCTGTAGTGTACGCCATCAATGCTGATTGTATTAGTCAAATTGACTAATACAGCCCTATTGGACTTGTTTTTTGTCCAATTAATGCTATTTAAAGACACGTGCAACCGTGCGCATGTTTTCACATTATCGGAAATTGCTTTTGTTGTCGAAGGCTTGAAAACATGCAAACACATTAATTATAGAGACGAGGCTGTAGAGAAATTTTAAAATTATAAATTATATCTTCTTTAATGAATGATTAAAGGCTAATGGAGGTTGAATGAACAAAAATAAACCAAAGTAAACAAAATGATATGAGTGTTTTTTCTCCTCACCACCCTGCTTCTGTGCAGGGTTCTATTCTGAAGCAGTGGAAACCACATCTCCCTTAATCTCAGGCAATAACGTTGACAGAAAACACCCAGGTGCTGCTGGGAAGGCTCAGAGGAGGGTTTAAACGAGCTTGCATACCTGCGATATTACATTACATCTATTATTGTTTACATTGCAGACAGCACCGCCGTGCCTTTTGCCAAGTCCACGGTTTGCGGCCAGTCGTATACAAGTGTAATAGCGAGGACAAATTGCACGACCAGCGATTGCTGTAGCCCTGGAGGTTAATTGAGACCACAATATTCTATTGCCTAAAATATATGCTTCATTGCACGACGGTGTCTTTGCAGGTCTGCTATTTTAGGCGCACGACACAGCCGTGGGAGGACGTATAAATGGCACTTAAAGGGACACAAAGCATAATAATACTGTATGTATGACATTTAGAAGATTTAGAACACTGCTGTGTGGTCTTTATGTGTGCTCACTGCTCAGCGTCTCTGAAGTCATCGCCGCCACTACTCTTTGGACTACATTTTCTATCAATAATATAGCCCTCCCCATATACACAAGGAGGTGCAGTGCACCAAAACATTATGGAAGTTGTAGTCCAGGAAGTATAGTGTTGAAGTCACTGGGCTCACTGCTAAAATCTAAAATATCTAAAACAGGGGTTTTCAACCAGTGGTCCGGGGACCACCAGTGGTCCTTGAGAGGGTTCCAGGTGGTCCTTAACCAGATGTAACTCTTGAGAACGTAAAAATGAAACCAAATGGACCCTTGCAGGTCCATTTGGTTTCATTTTTACACTCTCAAGAGTTACCTAGGACACTCAAGAGTTAAAATATTCATATTATTTTTTTTCTTGTTTTGTTTCCCAAGTCCAGCCCGGAATTGTGGACAAAAGCAAAATAAATCTTTAGATTTGGGGTCTGTGGGGCTAAAATATCCTCAAATGGTGGCCGTGGCTCAAATCCTGAGTAAATGGTGGTCCCTGAGAGGAAAAAGGTTGAAAACGCCTGATCTAAAACCACATATTACAACATATACTGTAAAGCCCCCACAGAAGTGTTGTACATCTTCTAAATGTCATGAACATACATTTTTGCAAGAATGCTGAAGTGTCCGTTTAAAGCTGTTTCTTCATCTTGTCGCGAATCTGCGGTGCGAACTAAGCCTTTAAAGGGACCGTGCGTGCACTGGAATTTCACATCAAAGCTATAGCAATGGCAAATGGCCTAAAGATAATGCAAAGATTGAGGTGTAACGGAGGAAACGACCCAAGAAGTTAATGGAGCCCTACTTTTAGTTTCTTCCCGTGGAGCAGAATGCTAATTCGAGCCGTGCCAGGGCCCAGGTATCTTTTTCACCCGCTGATGTCCTTATTTAGCCCATGGGCCTCTCTATCTGTCCTGGGAAATTCAGCCGAGGCGGCAGAAGTTACTGCACAGGAGCGCATGTATTGTATGTGTTCAGGGGCGGATATAACATTTCTCATTTGGGGGGGCAGGAGAAAATGGTATGGGGGCGGCTTCATCGCCCGTGTCGCTTTGCGCCACGGGCGATGAAGCCGCACCCATACCACTTTTGGTTACAGGACTTTTATTAGTCAAGTAAAGCATCAATAATAACATCAGTTGTTGTTGAAGTTGCAACAGACACGCAGCACGCATAAAGCCAAAGGTCTGACTCAGAGATTTTTCCGTTTTCAATGATGAAATGCTGTTGGTTTAGTGGTGACACAGCTGTAGTTAGTTAGTAGTAGCAGTAGTAGTGTTTCAAATACTTTTAATTATGAGCACTTTCATTTGGAATATCTTTGTAATTTGGGTTGTTTTGCACGCCATCATGTTTGGTGGGGCAGTCTAGGCATTTAGGGGGGCATTGCCCCCCCCATGCCCATGCCTAGATCCGCCCACGTATGTGTTGCTCCTCTGTCCAAAGCATATGTGACTCATGCTCCTGCAGACGGGCACGTACCGTACGCCCAGCGCACGGGGAGCGCTGAATCACAAAGCACTTGTGCTCACTTGTGCGTGCGCACGGATGTTTGTGTGTGTGCGCGCGCACGCGCAGGGACGATAATTGAGAGCAGTGTGGATCATTACTCATCCTGCCAGTGGTGTGCACGTCTGCATCGGTGGACCACTGCCCTTTACACTCCTCAGTGAGCAGAGCAACCAGTTGCTACCTCATCATCTGTTCTGCAGTTTGCCTTGTCTCCTTCCATCTATCACACGCACGCACACGCACGCACACACACACACATGCACGCAAAAACTTCTCACAAAAAAAGTAAAAATAAAATCCAATCTTTTAGGCCTAGACAAGTACCAATTATACGTTTGTTCTCCACGGACCGAAACGATGTCTAGAAGTAGAGGTCATCTGATGGATTTTTTTTTTTTTTTTCAAAGCTGAGACAGATAACAGTATTTTGGAGAACAGCATGCTGGCTGATGATAACAACAGATAATACTAACCAATTTGTGTGTCTCTCATCGAAGGTTGCCTTTCATTTGTTTATTATTTACACTACAGTATTTGCCTTATTTTACCTTTAAGTATAAAGTCCTTTAAGTATAAAGGACTTGTGGTACTGAACTTGCAAATGCAAATGATGCAAATTATGCCAATCCAACCCTCTCTCTCAATTATGGCTTGTGCATGCACAATTTTCATTCATTAAGCCCTGGGGCCAATTCTACAAACATCCTCTAAATCAGATGTTTTTAATCTCTTTTGTGCCAAGGATTCCAAAATTGATACAGTATGTATTTGTCGCTTGTACATCTGCTATGGATAAGATCAGGAAAGAGTACATTGGGGCAACACAACAGCTATACCGGTATATGTTAGATACTTTGGAACTAGGCTCCATTGAGATGGTTTGGACATGTGCAGAGGAGGGATATAGTGAGTATATTGGTAGAACCATCATGAAATTACAAGGCAGGAGTCTTAGAGGAAGACGAAAGAAGACATTTATGGATGTAGTGAAGGACAGGGTGAGATGGGGGCATTCTACACACATGACCTACACTACAAGTTATTGCAGTTCTCACAAGTTGTCACTAAACATATCGTGTTGTACATTTCTTTGCAGGTGGGGGGTGCGACTTGGGAAAGTATTGTAATACGTAATATATTATTATTTGATTTTATTGATTATTGTTTTTTTTATATATGAAGTAATATTATTACTTTTTCTAAGGGGTCATAAGTAAAGTAAACACATTACTCTCTCAAGTAATATTGCCCAACGCTGGTGAATTTTCTGAATCTTGAGATTATAATTGAAGAAGGTAGGAAGTAGAAAGAGAAAGCAGAGGGAAAATATAAACACTGAACACATTGAAGGAGAGAGGAGGAGGGGAAAGGTGGTGGTGTGAGCCTTGACCCTCCGACTGGCATTTTTAGTATCCCTTTAATGCCTAACGCGTCCAGCTCTGCACGTCGTGTTATTTCCTTCACTACTTGCCAAGAAGATTAATTCTCCTCAAATAGATCCACCCTGCCCTCCTACTCACAATAGGTGGATTCATCATGAAATCGTCCATTGTATCAAACTTGAAAAGATTAGGTTCTCCCTTAACGGTGCCTTGAAGAAATAATCACAAAATCTGCCAGCCCTTTTTAAACTACATTGACACCCTAACCATATTGGAAGATCATACTTGAGCACTTTGTACATCATACTTGTTTTCTTGTTGTTGGTTTTTGATATCTTAATTTGTGTTTAACACATTCTGAACTGAAAAGTTATTCAAAGATGTGCGCCACATTTTCACCATTTTCAAAAATATCAATATATCAATATCAATATATATTTTTCAATAACTAAAGTAATGTTAATGATATATATATATATATATATATATATATATATATATATATATATATATATATATATATATATATATATATATATATATATATATATATATATATATATATATATATATAGATATATAGATATTAGGGGTGGGACTCGATTAAAATTTTTGATCTAATTAATTAGAGGCTCAATAATTAATTAATCTCAATTAATCTCATTTTAATCACATATTATTATTTACCTGAGAAAAGTGAGAAAGCACATTTTTGAACTGAATTTGATATTACGAGCGAAGCAATGAACTGAATGAGTGAAGCAATGAACTGAATACTAGGCCTGTGAATCTGTGAGTGTCCCACAATACAATTCAGTATCAATTTTCTGGGTCACGATTCGATCCAAAAACTAGATTTCTAGATTTTTTTTTTTAAATTCTCGATTCAAAAAGATTCCCCAATTCCAAAGCTTTCTTTTTTTTCTTCTTCTTATTTACCAAATTCAAGAACAATTATATCAATTATTGTAAAAAGTCCAGTACAATAATTGACTCTGGGGCAAAATAAATAAAATACTGGTACTTGGAAGACTAGCTGGTAAGAAAGGCAGTGCCACACACAGTGCTGCTTGTTCTGGAGCATACATTTGCTAACATTTAGCAGTCATTATTATCATGCTATTTAGCGTCAGATAAACACAGTGAAGTGAACTACTTAGCTCTGGTCCAGAGCTCCGCTGCTTCTGAGTCTGACTCAGAAGCAGTGGAGCTCTGGACCAGAGCTATGAACTACTCTGAACTAGGCTACTATGATCAAACCGTTCACGGAGGATGTGTTTGCTGTTGATCATCTGAGCACGCACACGCACGCACGGCTACAGCCAATATGAACTCGATTCCAGCTGCACTGATGAGCGCCCGTCGCCAACTCCAGTTTGTCCCTATTCAAGCCATTGAATGTCGGACACCTCAACGTCGCTCTGGTACTAGCCAGAATGCAGAAAGACTTACCCAAGCTCCCTTCTCTTCACGGGGTCAGTCCAATGGCGGCTCTTCTACATAGATTTCTACGAAACGGGGACAGTAAATACACTAGCTCCAACATGTTGGATGTGATTTGAGGCTCGAACTGCGGCGATGGTGGGCGAATTCTTTGTTGCATAAACTGCCTTTTTGTCCACGCTTCCATCCGTTCTTTGCTTAAATCTAAATTTGCCATCAACGGGGCCGAGTAATGCTTGCTCATCTGGTTTGTCGTTCATGTTGCGAGTTGTTTTGTTTTTGCTGCGGGGGAAGAGGACGTGGAGGCGGACGGAGCTTTAGAGTATAGACTGAGTTACGTTCACTCCATAGAGCTAGTAGACCAATGGCGATTCTTCTACATTGACTTCAACTGCAGTTTGTCCCTATTCAGGCCATTTGAACAGCGCTCAAGCGCTCAGTTTCTGACTCCTCAATGTCGTGACGCCGGGTGGACTGCCGCTTCCGTGTGCGTTAGCATATTCGGTAGGTGTGAAACGGTGATACATAGAGAAACGTTCCACTTCAATGGTGTGAATGGGCCATCAGTGACAAACGTTCCGTTCCAATGGTGGATAAAGAAAAGGTGCGAATAAATGCGTTATTTTTTATAACGCGCTATATTTTCTGTAATTAATTAGTCTCAATTAACGCGCTAAAGTCCCGGCCTTAATATATATATATAGATATATATATATATATATATTAGGGCTGGGACTTTAACTGATTAATTGAGATTAATTAATCACAGAAACAATCACGCGATTAACAAAATTAACTCATTTTAATCGCCACACAGACCCCAAAACTAAAGATTTCTTTTGCTTTTGTCCACAATTCCAGGCTGGATTTCAGAAACAACGTCACAGTCAAACATACAGATCAAAATGACCATTAATCTTCTACATTCTCTAGTTGCGTAGAATTGGACTGATTCAGATGGTGAATATTTTAACTCTTGAGAGCGTAAACATGAAACCAAATGGACCCGCAAGGGTCCATTTGGTTTCATGTTTACGCTCTCAAAGAGTTACATCTGGTTAACCAACTTTTGATCTGGTTAACCAACTTGCAGTGTCGACAGTTTTGATTTAGAAAAACTCACACCCTATACCAGCCTGTTTTAATTGACACAAAAATGCTTCTTGGGTCAAATATTGGTATGTGATTAATTGAGATTAATTAATTACAAAGCTTCAAATTAATTAGATCAAATTTTTTAATCGAGTCCCACCCCTAATATATATATATATATATATATATATATATATATATATATATATATATATATATATATATATATATATATATATATATATATATATATATATATATATACACTCAACAAAAATATAAACGCAACACTTTTGTTTTTGCTCCCATTTTTCAGGGGATGGACTTAAAGACCTAAAATTCATTCCAGATATACAATATAACCATTTCTCTCAAACACTGTTCACAAATCTGCCTAAATGTGTGATATTGAGCACTTATGCTTTGTTAAGATAATCCATCCCACCTCACAGGTGTGCCACATCAAGATGCAGATTTGACATCATGATTAGTGCACAGGTGTACCTCAGACTCTCCACAATAAAAAGACACCCTGAAATGTGCAATTTTCTTTTGCCTTATTGGGTGTATGGGCCTCCGAAACAGTCAGTATCTGGTGTGACCACCATTTGCCTCATGAGGTGCAACACATCTTCTTAGCATAGAGTTTATCAGATTGTCAATTGTGGCCTGTGGAATGTTGCTCCACTCCTCTTCAATGGCTATGTGAAGTTGCTGGATATTAGTGGGAACTGGTACACACTGTAAAAATGGTAATAACACAATATTACCACATTATTACCATTTCGACAGTGCATACCAGTTCCCACTAATACTATGCGAAGAAGATGTGTTGCACTGCATGAGGCAAATGGTGGTCACACCAGATACTGACTGTTTCGGAGGCCGATACACCCAATAAGGCAAAAGAAAATTGCACATTTCAGGGTGTCTTTTTATTGTGGAGAGTCTGAGGTACACCTGTGCACTAATCATGATGTCAAATCTGCATCTTAATGTGGCACACCTGTGAGGTGGGATGGATTATCTTAACAAAGCAGAAGTGCTCAATATCACACATTTAGGCAGATTTGTGAACAGTGTTTGAGAGAAATGGTTATATTGTATATCTGGAATGAATTTTAGGGCTTTAAGTCCATCCCCTGAAAAATGGGAGCAAAAACAAAAGTGTTGCGTTTATATTTTTGTTGAGTGTATATATATATATATATATGTGTGTGTGTGTGTGTGTGTGTGTGTGTGTGTGTGTGTGTGTGTGTGTGTGTGTGTGTGTGTGTGTGTGTGTGTGTGTGTGTGTGTGTGTGTGTGTGTGAAAAAAATGTTTCAACTTTCCAGAGAATTCTATTTGAGTGCATCGTTAATCCCCATTGGACACAGGACATCATGCCAGCTGTGTCCAGCATGGCACAGGCAGTGCAGACAAATACAGACCCTCTGTCTCTGTCTGGCAGCTTTTCTGTATACAAATCAGAATCAACTTTCTTGTCACATGACACCTACAGATAGTCAGAGAGTGGGTGGATTTTTTTTTCAAGCGGTTTTAGGGAGAGTTGGAATAGGGAAAGTGAGGAACAGAGTAGAAAGGAATACACAGCACATAGAGCATGTCAAATAACAACACGCCACAGTCAAATAGAGTACGCTATTCATAAGGTACACGATGAAAATAAACAGCAGATACAAATACCAGCACGTATAAACATTGTGAATATTTTAGGCGGGAAACAGGCCGTGCCGTAGAAACTAAAAATTCACATTCACAAACACAAACTCAACTGCTAGTCTAAAAAGTTCTACTAAAATCAGTTTCTGTCCATCACTAGAGTGACACTCAATGCAGGAATGGCTGCAACCCGAAGATTAGCTGCCGTCCAGAAAAAAAGCTCAAAAGCTCAAGTCTCATTTGAATAAAGTTGCGATGATGACTCGCTCCGCGCCGCATCGAATCCCATGATCCTTTGCAGGAATGACCTGCTAATTTGGCTTCCATAGAAAATTTATGAGGAGTGGGAGAGAAAGTACCACACTCACAAATACCATTACTGACCTTGTAAGAGTAGTGTTTTAAATGGTTAGTGCATTCAAAATGCATGTCGATTGACACATTTTGCCATAAAATTAGACTTAATGAACATCATTATCAATGTGCATAATCATCTATTTTGAAACGTTAACAAAAATTAGCAAGTATACGGTACCATCAGCTCTATCCAATTAAGTCGGATTCACTAGCTAGTGCTGAAAGCATGAATACATAAATAAATAAATAACACGCATCTACTAAAATTCTTGACATTGCACGTCACAGCGTGCATCCAAGAATAAATCAGGAGTTATTGGACAGAGTGCCAGACACAGAGCATCAAACCATGTCTCATCTGCTCTGCACACAGAGTGAACTTTACTTAAGATGAAGGAAAAGGAGACGAAAGAACTGCACAGAGCTCGAAATGGGCGGCCATTAACAAGAATTGCATGACGCAACGGAGGATGAATAGCCGAGCAAATAAAACTAACTGCAAATAGCATTTCTAATTCAAGTGCCTTTATTTCTTGAATGTCAGGAGAAGATTAAGCTGCAACTATACATTCGAATAAAGTTGGAACTTCAAAGAGAGGGCATAGGGGCGCGCATGCGTGTGTGTGCGCGTGTGTGTGAGAGAGAGATAAAGAGAGTGTGATGTGAGGAGATAGAGAGTGATTTGAGTGCTGCTGACAGTAATAACGTTCTCTGACAGCTCGAGAGTGCCGAGAGGCTTCAAAGCAACAATCCACACCGTTCCCACCGCCGCCTCCGTAGCACCTTGGCGTCTCTCTCACCAAATGGCTTGCTGTTTCTTTCGCACTAACCCTGCGTTTCACACTGCTCTCTCTACCTCCTCCATCATCCCTTTAATTAACCTGCATGCTGCCTTTTTTAATGACTCACCTATGCTCTCGTCTATGCCTGTGCAAACGGCAAACGCTGCATTTCTACAGCGCCTTCATCCAAGGCGCTTCACATAGATTGTGGATCATATTCACCCATTCACACACCCATGGCGGCGGAAACCATGTAAGTTACCGACAAGCACATGAGGAACAGTTAGCGCCGGAGGGTAAAGCTTTTAGCACACCGACACATTTTCATGGACGGAAACCGCAAAAGAAATCCTGAGGAAAAAAATAATTGCATTCACGCTATGCCAATCACTCTTACACACATCTTGGATGGGTGTAAAACGTTTTTAGACCATGTTACATTTTATCCAGATTGTGTGATTGCCGGTGCTCAGCCATGCATTAGAATGCTACTGGATTAGAATACTACTGTTCTAATGATGTCATGGTTATCCTGCTCAGAGCATATTGCTCCCCTCTCTATACTGCCCCACTGGGTCAAATATAAGATGGAGAGCTTACGCAAGCTGTAGCTTACAATGACTGTCTTCAGATTCTGGTAAAGAAACCCACGAGTGCCAGAGCTAGTGAACTTTTTTGTACACTGAGTCTCGCCACTTTCATGGATTTGGCGCGGAACCTGATGTACGTATAAATTCATGTTCAGGCTGGACAGTTCACAAAATTGATTAATGGGCCAAATAACATATCCTGGTCATAGTACTGTCAGGTATACATCCACCATTCGAGGACACTGGCATAAGTAAATCTCTGACTCTCTAACATTTATTTTCTTTTGCTTTCTATTTATGCGCTTCTATGTGTTTGTGATGTTTTTTTTTTACCTTGTGGGCCATGAGCCTGTAATAAGGTTTATACTGTATATAAAGTTTATATTTTATGCACATCTGGGTCTGTGGGCATTGATGACAGGCTGAAGGTGCAGAAGGTGCAATCTTTTCTTCTTCCTTTTCTCTTCTCCATGGGAGAGGGCAAATACTCATCATCACTAGCCAACAGCTGCTCGACTCAACTGCACTCTGAATGTCGTTCTGTGGATTTGTGTGAGAACATTAAAATAATACTGTATGCAGTGCAGTTGGTATGCAATGTTTTGCTGGACTTATTACTTTTTCTAAGGGTTCATACGTAAAGTAAAGATATATTACTCTACTAAGTAATATTGTCCAATACTGTTTAAGATACATTTAGAGTTCTAAGGCTATAGAACTGGTTGCTTTTCCTCACAAAAGTAAAAACCAGTGTTGTTTTTGCCAGAGATTTTTTTTTTTTCAGATTTAGTTAGTCTAAGGCTTTAGGCTTTAGCCTGGCTAAAGTAAGACTGAATTAAAAAAATCAGGACACAGTATGGAAACATATTTCAAGACTGTGTCCTGATTGGCTACCCTAGTATTAATTTCAGTCACATCTGTATTCTTGAGAGTTTTAGTCGACATCTTGAAAAGGCTGTTTAGCTCTTCAGCGTTAGTCTAAGTCCTGGCAAAAGAGCAGGGGTGTAGTGGAGGGGGGACGCGGGCGGACGGCATCCCCCCACTTCTCACATCTCATTTTCAATGTTTTACTATGTCATTAATATACCTTAGAGATGTTGTGTGGACATGTTAAAAAAGTTCCCCCATTCTGTTTTTCCTAGAAATAAAGGTCTGGAAAAAAATCATTAGCATGGTGAAATACATCTTGATGACATAATCAAGATGTGTTTCACCATGTTAATGAGTTTCCTTTTTTCTTAGAGTGTACTAATGGAACCAAATGGACCCGCTAGGGTCCATTTGGTTCACATTTGTACACTCTCAGGGGAAAAAAAAAGAAAATTGGTGGAATTTCCCTTTGAGAAGTGTCCCCCCACTTCTAAAAGTACCACTACAACACTGCAAAAGAGGTGCATACGAAGTCATTTTAGTTATAGTCAGGCTTGACTAAAACAACACTCTCTTTATCCCCTCCTCCTCCTCTCTCTGATCTCTGCCATGGACCTTCTTAGGGTTATACATGTGAAGCTCCACATCAGAGATACATCGCATGGCTGCGGTTCACTGCCAGGGTTTGCTCGCATTATCAATCAGGAGAGCTGTCAAGCTGCAAGGTGACTAAACTCAATGTCACGGTGTGTGCATGGCGTCTCCCCCCTAACCCGGCCAATCCTCTCTATATCCTGTCCCCGGCGGTCCCCAGGGAGGCTTTACCACGGTCCCCGGCGCCCTGCGGTCTCAGGCGTATACTGTCAATATTGGCCAGAGGGGGTTTGGCTCCAGTTCCCTGGTGCCTGGAAGATAAGCTGCCTCCCTATGGGGCTGTGATGACATTTCATGTACACAGTAGAATCCTCAGTGCTCCTTTAACCCTGAGACCCCCCTTTCTTTCCCCAGGTATTGGGATTGGAACAACTTCAGTTCAGAAGCAGTTTTTAGTCCATTAGCCAGACATTCCAAAATTGGAAATGTTAATTTATACCTACATTAAATTGTTTATAGGATCAATATAAGCAAATCAATATATGATGACATTTCCATTCGATTTTCCTATACAATGCCCAATTTTCATATTTAAAAATGTAAGAACAACAAAACTTGTTTGAATAAGTAATCAAATGGAGACGTTTCATGGCGATAAGAATTTAGTTTAAGTGATTTCACTTAATTCAAATATCACATAGTTTTGTATTTCTTTTTGCGATACCCCATACAGAGCCCTATAGCGAGTGCTGACCATATAATTAGTTCCTCCCTGTCCCCAGTTTGGGTTTTGGTGGTGGTTGACAAGGCCGGAGGCTACTGTATACTGTATGCCTTGCTGTATGCTGTTGGACTCTGCTTAATAAACCATCTCTGAGAAACATAGATCTGCTGTTTGCCATCTCAAGCTTCAATTAACACTAAATATACGACAAGAAGAACCAAAAAGAAGCAAAAAGAACTGAACTGGGTCCCACCCAGTGGAAAAGAGCCTTGAGTTGAGACACAAATTGATCCATTGGATTGAATTGTACTCTCTCTGAGATATTAACACTGAGAATTTTACTGTGTCCAGAGATGGTAATCTTGTGAATATTCTACTCAGCAGACTAACCCTATGGAGGGCTTTTAACTGCCAATGAGCTCTAACCCTGCGCGGTCCACCTGAAAGCATCCGTTCTGCTGATGGAAGGACCAATCTAGAGCTTGTTCTGTGCCAATTTAACTTTTTTGCAGTTTTGTGCATTGTGGCAGCAGAGGGACAATATAAAGTTTAATTTTCTTAACGTCAAGACAAACAGCCATTTGGAACAAAATCTGGAAACGTGGTAGCCTTAACACTCTCCGTGCCAGCCCTTTTTCATATTTTTGGAGGTAGCCAGTGCCAGTTTTTTTCATCAAAAACTCATATTTCATATTTCGGTCCATGTTTCCCCACGGACAAGTTAGTTGGCGACACACACTTCCGGTTCCGGTTTGGTCGGTCCTTTGTTATTGTCTATCAATGGTGGATGCGGTCGCTGCTAGCTGCTGTTAGCATGGGGATCGTATTGAACCGGCGCCGGTAAGTTACGTCACGTACAGTAGCGTTAACGTCAGCGGCATCAGTTGTTACTGTAAATCATAATGATAACGAAAGACGTAGATTCATTTCCACGGCACGAAAACTGTTAATATCTTAGTTTGCGTGACTGCGTTCAATACAGAAGCTGCTTTTTGAGGATTCGGTTAGATATTTTTTCCATACTTTATAGCCGCTCCGTTGTGATTAAATCAGGCATCAGACGGGATGTTACTCTGTTGCCTGTGCTGAGCCTGTCCCCCGTGCGGTTGGGCAAACGCGCGCTGACACACTTTATTGGGGCTGGCATCGCTTTAGGAACAAAGGACAATTGTTTAAGAAAAAAACGCTGGGGTTCAATTGCTGGTTAGAGGAGCAGCAATAACAGTAATTCACTCTAACCGCTGTGCATTTTAATTTGCAGCTTGTGATATACAATTGCAATACCGCTGATGGAGAGGGCCAGGCATACAAATGTGCATGTGCATGTACGTGTGTGTGTGTGTGTGTGTGTGTGTGTGTGTGTGTGTGTGTGTGTGTGTATGTGTGCGTGTGTGTGTGTGTGTGTGTGTGTGTGTGTGTGTGTGTGTGTGTGTGTGTGTGTGTGTGTGTGTGTGTGCGTGCGTGTGTGTGCGTGCGCGTACTACCCTTGTGGGTAGTGAAACAGCTTTGCATGCTCATCGGAGAGGGAAATGTCAGCAGCACAGCTCAGTGATTGCCACGTAGCCTTGCAACCCTCTCCTCCCTGTTCTGCCCATGCCGGTCCGTTATTAATGCTGCACACGCACTTATACACGCCCAACACACACACACACACACACACGTGCGCACACGTGCGCACACACATGCACCCACACACACACACACGCTGATGAATGCCCCCTTTGTATGGCTTTGCAATCCTTTTGTTCCTTATGCCGTATCAACTCATAGGCCCAAACTACAGTACACAACGGACACACACGCACACTCGCCCACCGCCTGGAAGCGATCTACTAGCTGTTTGATACGTTGGTTAATCAAACGGTCATGTATTTGGCGTCCGCCGGCCCGCTGTCTCCTAGACTAATTACGGCTCAAACTGTGGGGCTCTGTTTTCGAAGGACACGCTCATTATTTTTCCTCTGAAACAGAGGCTAATTGAGTGTTCTTAAATGAAGAGTAATTATTTGTTTGCGCCGTGCCTGTAATTCCGCATGTTGCCCGCCTACACTCAGCGCCTCCGCTTGGGGGGAGAGTTGTCTCGGGATCGGGAGCGTCTTACATGAAAAGCGGCTAGCTTGCTCATTATGTGTCTGTCTAGGGCACAGGACATTTAATGAAACCGTTCACATCCACGAAGATCATCAAGGATAAAATGATGGTGGCAGAGCAAAAAGGTGAGAAAAAAACGAGAAAAAATAGCTCCACCAGCTGAGGTTGGTTATTTGGCCTCCTGGTCGCCAATGTGGCTATTTATTCTTACGCCTTTGACACCAATTGAATGTGCAAATTGATTTTGTTTCAAAAAAGGGCTTTAGCCAAAATACACCTGCTGGTGGCGCTAAAACCAGCCAAAGTGATAAGGGTGGGATTAATTCTTCATCCTAGTAGGACAGTGTTTCTCAGCTGCAGTAGTTTGTGGCTGGAGTGTTGCCAGAGCCACTGTAACATTTATGCTGCGCTGCTTGTCTCATGCTGCCTGTAGGTGCATACCAGCACATTTCCACTGCAAAAACTCCTCTAGTCTAGAGGTTTTCAACAGGTGGGCCGTGAACTACTGGTATGTGAAGGTGTTGCATGTGGTCCCTAAATATAGTAATGTAGCTATATTTCTGTGGAAGTGCATCAGGGTTGTCAGTGTTGTCATGCAGTTACCGGGAGATCTTGATGATAGATGATAAGAAATTCTATGGAAAAGGGAGTTAGATTCTCAAGAATGCATGCCAGACGAGTCATCACAAAAATGTGACCATACGAAATGTGACCATAATAAAGCACGTATAATCACGTCATTATGTGCTTACTCATCATTATTACCGTATATCAGCTCAACTGAGTTTAATGCAAGGTTGGATGAAGTAGAAAATGGAATAAGGGTAACTGAGGTGGTCCCCTGCTAGGTTGATTAATAGTCAGTGTGGTGGGTGGTTGTTCCCAGGTTTAAATCAGTGTGGTGGTCCCCAGGTTGATTCTTAGTCAGGGTGGTGGGTGGTCCCAATTGGAAACCCCTGCTCAAAACCCAAATGAAATTAATTTCCAAATAGATATCTTATAGTGTGGTGCCATAGATTAGCTGCATTCAGTCAGACAACACACACACGCGCACACACACACGGACAGACAGGCGGTATAGGAGAGAGTGCAAAACATACTCTTCCCCATGCCTTCGGCTAGGTGGAGGCGAAAAGCACTTCTAGGCCGTTGCCTCGGAATAAATAAAGAGGCACAAGCCGTTAGGGCGAGACCTTGGGAAAGTGAAAAGTCTCTAAATCATGAATGGTGTGTGTGTGACTCGCCGGATGCCACTTCAGTCTGACGGGACTATCCAACACAGTGGAGTATAAAAGACAAGGAATATGGAAGACGATGGACAGCCGAGCAGCACCGTATGACAAACGACAGGAGACAAACCACGGACACCGGAAGGAAATGTTCTGGAAATGGATGGGTGACAGAGGAGACAAGAGAGGAGGAAACATACAGTGCCCTGCCCTGACTAATGTCACCATATATAATGTTATTTGACACGCCTTGCGCTGGAGCCGATTTATTTTGTCTCTGGCGAAAGGCCTGGTCATCATCAAGGGCCGCGACACATCTGAACATCCGCACCTGTCCAGTGGCAGAACAGTTGCGACTGTTTTGCATAAGAATCGAAAACCTCAGTAAAACCTATGCCTAAACCTAACCTTATCCCTTGACTGTTATGCAAACTGTTGTGACAGTTATGCAAAATGGTCAACTGTTATGCAAAACAGTTGCAACTGTTATGCAAAACGGTCACAACGGTTCTAAAACCGTAGTGACGGCCATCGTGGTCACAAATAGATTTCTCCCCTCCTGTCCAATGGGGTTTAGGCTATAAAATCCAATGGTTTCAGAAGAAAAATGTGCAGGTCTGCTGCAGGCGCTGTCCTGACAGACACACTGTCTAATGCAAAGGGTTTCAAAGTGGTGCTGGAAAAGGATGCCAATTGAATAGAAGTGGAATATGGAGGGGAGGGGGAAATGGACATGTCATTGTCAATAGAAACAGATAACATGTAAAAATTGGTAAAATAAAATTCAGCTCACAGAATGCATTGTAATTTCTGCATTGATAACGTCCAGAGTTTGCATTGTGTGACGTTTTTGGACAGAAGGCAGACGAGGGGGAGGCTGGTGCTGTCATCTGTAAAACCAACACACAGACACTGCAAAGTTTCCTCGGTCAAACCTTGCTCAAGGTGACGCCGCAACGCCTCAGCTGTCCATATTCCCCACGCATGCACGCACGCACGCACACACACACACACACACACACACACACACACACACACACACACACACACACACACACACACACACACACACACACACACACACACACACACACACACACACACAATATGGGTCTGAAAACATTATAGAAATAAGCCACATACTGTAGCAGTAAATTGGCAGAGTTTCACCAACTGTCTGAAACAAACAAACTCCATGCGTTGTGCTATCGTCCCATCGCCTGGTGGGATACAACGCTCTGATTGGTTCAGAAACAAAGAGACAGGTCTTCAGGCTGAAACCTCAGAATATAATGCCAAAACCCTCTCATTAAACTCTCATCTATCAGCCATGATGATGTACTATGATGAGAGTGCCCATTCCTCTCATTGGGTGTGATTTTTAACCCTAACATAGCAGATCTACAACGTACAAGCTTTAAGATCTGCTATTTACAGCTTAATGTTTGCCTAAAACTGAATCTTTTTTTCCACAAACCATAATCCTTATTCACCAGTTTGTCAGTTTTGTAACTATACTTGTGGGGACATTTGGCCCTCACAAGTATAGTACTACAAGTATAGTCGTCCAAGTACACATGCACCTCAAAGAATTTGAGCTACAGCATTGCCTTGAATGATAACAGAGTGGGGGAAGGGGAGAGAGAGAGCCAGAGCCAGAAGAGAAGAAACATTTCATATTTTAAGATACCAACAACAAATCCCCGCTGTGCTGCTTCCCAAGCCCCACTCCCTGCTATCCAGTGACCAGGGTGCATAGAAATATGTTAACCAAATTGGTAAACACCGCAACTTTCGAACTCTCTCTCCCCCCTCTCTGAAGCGCTGAATATTTATGAGGGTCCGTGAAAGTCGTTGGATCCTTCCTCCTTCCCTTCCCGACAACATCGGCGAGCAGAGCAGCGGTGTGCTTTAGTGGGTTCCTGCACGGCGCGCGTCGCATCGTAATCATGCTATCGCTCAGCGTTAATGCGTAACACACAAATGGTCTGCCGGGGGAGGGGGAGATGCAGATAATGTTCAGGGAGAGGCTAGAGGTTAAATAAAAGTGTGTGTGTGGTGGTGCAGGTGGTGGGGTGGGGGGGGATGTGGGGGGCAGTGGTGGAAAGTAACTAAGGACATTTACTATAGTACTTACAGTAAATACATTTTTGTTGTACTTTTACTTTTAATGTGTACTTTATGTATTTCTCCAGTTCTTGGATATACTGCTTTATACTTCTACTCCGCTACACATCAGAGACAAAATGTCATGGTTTTTAGTCCATTAAAATTATTTGCCAGTCACTATATCAACCAAAGTATTCTGATACTCATGTTTGCAATGTAACCACTATTAATTATTTGAATAACATTTGCACAGCATTGACACTTTTATATGTTCCCACAGCACAGTGACGCTTTAACTGTGTGCAATATTGAGTGAAATGCTCTGAGTGCTATGGAGAGAGTGCAAATTATGTTTGCAGTATTTGTTGTATTTCTTTATTTTATTTTTTTATTATTGAGTGTGACTGAAATGCTGAACAGCAGCACCTGCTGTGTGTCAGTAGGGCTAAAGATAGTATAAGCCCCCCTTAGAACCAGCCAGGATGTCAGGTTTTTTTGGGGGGATGTGCTTTTACTATTGATAATCGTTATGTTGCAGTATGTGAAATGTCAAAAGGGATGGGACATGAATTATTGTAGACCTGAGTTTTGAAGTAGTATATTGTATATATTACTATATGAGAAACAGAGATCTACAGTATATGACAGTACAGTAACCCCCCCGCCGTAGCATCGCCACTGAATGACTCTGTGCTTGTTATACAGTATAAGCCTCATGGGAGTCAGAGCCCGTCCTCTGACGGCAAAACACAGCTTTTGGCGTCTTGTTAACAACGTCGACAAGAGGTACGCTGTAGAGGAGCGTCACCATGGAACACAGAGACGTCAGTGAAAGCCTGGACGCTGTCGGCGTCGCGGCTTCTCTGAACTATTTCCTCGATATGAAAGTCCCTATTGTCTCCTGCTAAAGACAGTCATACTCACACAGTGTTATCTAGCTATTATTATTTGAAAATAGCTTATCAACAACCTCACAAAGTTTAGTGAATATACAAGCTGTGAACTTGGTGATTAGTCAAAAAAGTACCACCTTCCCCAGTAGTCAAATTATTGTTATTATTATTATTGTTATTATCGTGTCGTTTACTGTAAAATCCTGGTCGAAAAAATAAATAAAAATGAATAAGTACTTAGTGTAGTACTTAGTGTGTATTTAATTCATTGATATCTCAATATATTGATTGAATTCCCAGTCTGGGCGATATGTGAATCGATCAAGGTATCAATACAGCAATAAACTGCATGAATTACCTGGGTGATTAATATCGACAAACGTGACTGTTCAACGGCATCAAAGCCTGCCTTTGCAGTTGCAGTGCACTCCCTTCCCAGACACTTTGTTAGGAGGTTTAATTTATAGATCTCTTTGAGCCTGAGAGTGTTCTATCGTATTTGTGCAACATGGTCATCATTTGTTAATAACTGCATAATCGATATGTACTGTATATTGATACATCAATTTATAATATCTATTGATGTATCAATATACAGTACATATATTATATATCATATCATGACCATTGTATCGTTATACACATCTATCGTGAGATTGCATAAAATATCCACGATTAGTACTTCAATGCCAATACCACTGCTTAATAACAGAGGTACAGTCATGTAGGTTAAAAGGATAACACAAAAAGCCCCAGGGCCTTGTTTTTACTTGTCGGCCTTTTACTTGTTGTAACAGAATATTGTTTATTATGATGGTGGTATTGCTGCTTTCACTTATCACTAAGCTGTGCACATCTTCCAACCACTTGGGTCTCTGCTGCAGTTGGGAGAAAAGAAGTTGGGAGTCGGGAGAAGGAGGAGGAATTTAATTTCCATTCAGAGTGTGGGCAAGAGAGAGAGAGAGAGAGAGAGAGAGAGAGAGAGAGAGAGAGAGAGAGAGAGAGAGAGAGAGAGAGAGAGAGAGAGAGAGAGAGAGAGAGAGAGAGAGAGAGAGAGAGAGTTTGATAAACAGGATCTGTACTGCAGTCGTGGCCACATGGGCTCTTTCCTCCTATTTATCTTCAAGGCATCATAAGCACGTCACAACAAAGAACATAAGACCTGATGTTATGTGAAATAAAAAGAGATTTCCAGCGGCAGATCAAAGGATGCTGCCCCCCCCTCCCCCTCCCCCCCCCTTCTCGCTCCCCTGCGGAGGAGACTCTGGCTAAAAAGGGTTACTTTTAAACAGCAAAATAAAAAATCGGTTGAAAGCCGGAAATGCTGCACCCATCACAAAGGGACCAAAAAATCTCATCGATGAGAACATGAGACCCTCGGATCGAAACCAGCTCCAGCAGTGACAATGTTGCTATGATGAATAATGCATTCAACTCATGAAACAAATCAAATGATGCATGGCTTCATGAAAACGAATAGACAGATCAGATTAGGGTAGGAGAGGTACAGTACAGTCACACAAAATAGCCACTAAAACTAAAACGTAATTTTCCAGCTGAATATCTCTGCACTGGAGCTGTGTAATACATCAAAATGATCTGTTATTGGCATACTGTCTGGGATCTTGATAGACATAAAAATAAGTCCAGAATTTACAAAAGTATCGGATCTACAAGCAACAATTAAGCAGATCTGCTATTGATCATTTGTGTAGAATGAAAGAATCGCGACAATATAATATGTTAGAGCGGCTTTGCACATTACTTCAGGTCATTTATTTATCCACAAAAATTCATAACAAGCCTGCACCCAAAATAAAAAACAACTCACAGAAGGCTATATTTCTGTTTGTATGTGTGGTTCAAAATCTTTGTTCTGCCGCTCTATAGTCTATTGTCTGTCTGTCTGGATCGCCTGTAGTCATCTCACTGATCACATAGTGACACCCATAAAGAAAACATCACCTTCTGGGACATCACATTCATTGCAATGACATCAAACCGTTCATATCAGCATAACCTCCTTAAATAAATAATATTTCATCAGGCATAATTCATAATTCATAAATACATAATCATAATTTATAGAAAAAATGTCCAAATGGCTTCAACATAATATTATCATCAAAATATTGATATTGAGGCATTTGGACAAACATATTGCTCAGCTCTGATTTCCATATAAATATATGTCCAAAACATATTAATATTTACATTGATATGTTGCTACTCAGGATCTCAATCCCGAGTAGCATCACATTATGCAAGCCCACAGTGCTGCCTTTAGTTTACACCGACGGGCAGCACGTCGCCATGATTGCAAAGTCATAAAAGTTTAAAATGTGATCTGATCTGCAGTCAATAGAAGATCAGGCTGCTATTGACCCAGCCAGAAGAGACAGGAGGAAAAAAACAGGGATAAATAAATCTCTTATGCTGCCTCCCTCCGTTCCTTTCTCATTTATATTAATAACGCCCCAGTGCTCTTATGCAATATCATTTCCACCCCTGGTCCGCAAAGTCATAAAAGGACTCCAGTATATTTTCCAGGAACCAGTCCTTGTTAGTACAGTAACTACAACGCATGAAAAATCCATGAGAGCTCTCCGTGTGCTGTCGTTATCGATTTTTCATAGACTCAAATCAGTCAATCTGTCAGTAGATGTGATGGCGGAGGGTGTGTACCACCACTGACGGGGGTACACGCCGCAGGCCGAGACACACTGATTGACTGCCGAAAAGGATGTGCGGGTGAATGTCCTCTGTCCAATGCATGATGTCCTTCACTTCAATAGCACAGGCTGGGGCGAGGAGGGGATGTAAAGAAATGAAAGCTGTCAGTGTCTTCACTGAGCAGTAAAGTATTGAGAGACGCAGCCCCTTCACATGAAGGAGAAGAGAACATCCTTAGAGGAAACAGTCAAGGATCTCATCCTTTTACTTATAGATCACACAAGTATGGCCCTTTACCTTTGTTCCACTCTTCCACTGTGTGTGTGTGTGTGTGTAAGTGTGTAAGTGTGTGTGTGTGTGTGTGTGTGTGTGTGTGTGTGTGTGTGTGTGTGTGTGTGTGTGTGTGTGTGTGTGTGTGTGTGTGTGTGTGAGTGTGTGCACTGTGTAGAGGGGGTCAGTCAAATCAAATTCAGCCAAATTGTCCCGCTTTTCCTAACTGGAATAAGATGTTTGAGAGCAATTGAGATGCAGCTCCAACTGCATGAAGGAGAAGTCAATGAAATGGCAGGCACGCACCTCACGTTGACTGCTACACCTGTTTTGTACTACCAGTACACACACATGTGTGTGTACTGTATAAATTGAGGCCAAATGGTCTAGGCATATGCCACATATAGGCGTATGTGTCACTTGTTGACAACCTTTGCTGCGTCTCTCTTCCCCCATCTCTCCTTCTTTCTTGTCCATCTTCACTGATAGTATCAATAAAGGCAGAATGTTATGTTTCCGAACTCTCCACCTACACCTCCTACCTCTGGTGTTCCTGGACACAATCCACTGCGCCGTCATCACTCTTCCACCTAAACACCCAGGGCTACCTCTGTGTTTCCCCTCCCCTCTGACAAGCTGCCTGGGTAGCACTGCACAGCTGTTCCCACTCTACAATCAACACCAGAGTCTTCAAGAACCCTGCATTCAGCCTCGCTCCTCTATAGATCTTCCCATAGAAATGTCTGCATGGCAAGTACAGTTTTTCTACTCAGTTGCAGTTGTAGAACTTTGTATAGCATTTTCTTTTGTTTTAGCTGCAAAGTAATCTGTGTTGCTAATAGTTCTCTCTCCATCCTCCAGACCTGGCTGTTTGCAGTGCTACCCCTAGTCCTCGTCATACCTTTGTTCTGGACTGTTTGTTTGGCTGCCGATCTAGAAGGTCATCAACAAAAAGTATAGTTTTATATTATATATATCCTCATAGATACATATACACCTAATCATGCTACAGAGAGTATTTATCTATTTATATGGCTTTATATAGTATATAGTATATCTATACATTGTCATTATCCTGCTTTATCTGGCAATAAAGTGTTTAATTGCCTTCCTGTCTCAAGAGTGGTTGCATTTGGGGTCAGAACACAATTGAATCGTAACATAGAAAAGACTAAAGCAAAGTTGTTTTTTGTCAAACACAACCAAATATAGTAAACATCCTGAGTGTAAAAAAAAAACACTAAATCGCACAGAAGCATACAGCGGGGCAGAACCAACATCATCATCATCCCTCCTTTCCACCGGGACCAACGATGCCACAAAATGCTAATATTAATGTTCTCCTCCTTTGCTCCATATAACCTTGTCGTTGACATGTAATATACAACAAAAGGATAAAGCCCATTGGCGAAATGAAAACAACGGAGGGGGTTTCCAACACGTAGCAGCCATCGTCTTTACTGCTGCTACGCCAGCAAAGAAGACACATTTACGGATGTTATTTACCGCTAATTTCAATTGTGATGCATCATTTAACATAAATTAGATAGATAAATTGATATGAATAGCAAAAAGATGCCAATACTGTTTGAGGTGCAAAAGTGCGGCCGGGGATCTCATAGCACATGGACTAAATTAAAAATAGAATAAAAAAGGGGGGTCCGGGGGGTATGGGGTGACAGGGGGGATGCTGCCAGGCTTGTCCATTAATATGTATGTGCAGCAGTGAAACCCACCCAGGCCCGCCCGGGTGGTGTCAGCCATGTAAAAGGTCCCTGCTGGATGCAACAGGGGCTCAGTCAGTCACACCAGCCCACCGGGGAACTGAAATAAATTAGTTCCATTTCCTTTTCCCTTTTACCACCAAGAGTCGGTTTAATTCCTTTATTATCCTCGTCTGGCCCTCAGCTCTTTCTACTCCATTTCCATCTATGAATGCTGACAGTTAACTGCGCGTCGTCCCGCTTGAACTGTCCCTCCGTGTTCTGATTCTACTGAATATCGAGGTGTGTGTGTGTGTCGTGCACGCACACGCTTCATTCCATCCAAGTGCAGCTGCAATTACATGTGATTTACACTTAACGGCAGTGTCACAAAGCGAAAAAATGGCAATATCTTGTTGTGAGCTTGTCGATCGGCTGATTACGCGGGCGAGACATAATGTGCAGCCAGGGATAAATGGGGCTTAGCACAGAATTAGGCCGGATGTGGTGGGCGCACTATGAATGGGCGCATTTTTAACAGAACAGACTGACTTAACTCCTGCATCATCGGCGCAGCTGACAGACAAACAGAGAAAAACGCACAAGGTCAACTGGAGGTCTGTAAGTGAAAGGGAACAGCGGGGGAGCCAGGCCCCCTCACAGTGCTGAGAGCACCAAGGTTTATCACAAGGTCCTTCTGAACACGTGCTGGAGCCTGGAGGACGCTGGTTTTACTGAATGATCACTGGAACCTCCTCTGTGCACGGTTAACCTGTTCGCTGCCAGCTACAGCCATAAGCTAATCTATAGACCCTCATGCTGCGAGTTATGTTCAGAAGTGTACTTAGACACTTGTTAAATTAATCATCGCGCCGACACTTTTGTTTACCATGTAGCGTTCCATTGGTCACTTGTCACCTTGCTGGTCTCCTGTGACAGTTTGTTTAGTATTAGTCCTCTCCATTTCGACCTGTTAAAAAAATATTTTCAGCGCTCAGTTTCTCCATTACAACCATTCTGTGGTGCCTAGCCATGACCTGCAGCCTATACTGTATATTCAAAAAGCCTTTGCATCATGAGGTTGCATCGATAAAGCCATCCACCGGTTATCGGTTTATAATAACAGCTAAAGAGTCGCAGCTATTGCTAAGACATCTATTGTTGTAATAATAACATCCTGTGTCAAGCACCCGGAAGGTTAAAGTGATGCTTCCTATAATGGTGGTGAATGGGTGGCAGGGTAGCGTGGTCGGGACCAGAGGACGCCACAGCACAAAAGACACCACAGATGGTGTACACAACATAACATTTTATGTGGAGGATTATAACTACAATTCCATAGTTTGGGGGCTAGGAGGACCCCCAAAAAGGACCTGTTTTTTCCATTCTTTTTTTTGAGGATGGGTTCTCGGGTTGCAATGAACCAAATCCCAAAAACAACACTGACCATATTAAACAGCAGTAGAAGAATTAAACCTCCAACATGTGAGATGATCAACAATCCACAGATTTTTATCCACAGATTCTTCAAAGATGAGCAAGTTGTCCAGACAACAAAGGCTCCAGCTCCCTCTGTTCCTTCTGCCTGAAGGATCTGGTGCAGAGCCACAGCATGCTGTGGATGCAGGGTGCCGCCGGCTGGCCAGCAGAGCAGTTGTTTCTTTGAACCAGGCTTTCTTTTGAAATCTGGAAAAAACATTACTTCCCCAGCTTATCAGCGCAGCGAGGGTTAGAGCAGCCATTCTCAACCTTTTGGGATTTCAAGGACCCCCGAGTTTGATATGCATTAGGCCACTGACCCCCATTTGATATAATTTTGATCTCTGCGACTCCAATCTATACAGAACATAAAACTGTCCGTGTTCATTTAACAGAACTGGTAAGGGTCCATGGTTGCCCAACTATCAATAATTTTGCCTCAGACCCACTCTGCCTTTGGTGGTCCCCTTCGGTGGTCCCCACCAAAGGCAACTATTGTACTCTGACTGCATAAGCCGGTTTATTTGAAAGCTCGCATTACTAGTTACTACTACTAGATTTCGATTACTATGACAAAACATACATTAACCAATAGACCATTCAGTAAGCCCCTCCCCAAACTGCTATGGTCCAATCACAGCTAAGCATAACATGTGATAGAAAACCTCTCCACCAACAGCTTTCCTGTATCTCTATGATAAAACATTGTTTTAAAAAATAAACGTCTCACTCATTTTTCCACTGCACAGGGCATGCCTTTTTGATGGATTTGGAAGAGATTTTGAAGGTCTGGTTCCAAAAATGAACCAGCATTTAATGTGTAATGTCCATGATATTTACATTGGAATGAATGAGCCTGGCTGGAAAGTGTCCTAGCCTTGGGTGGTGACATTGGGGAGAGGGCGGGGCTTACCTAAAGGTCTATTCAGACCTACACACATTTCGGCCAAATACACTTGTGATAAGAGTACTTTTAGTAAAGCACATTTTTAATTCTACATTGCAGTATTGATACTAATACTTTCTCTAACCTTTCAGTACGTTTTACACCACTGTCTGCTTTACACAATCTCCTGAAATGACTCCAGTAGTGTATCCAGCTCTGTAGTGTCCCCGGAGCGCCAGAAGTGATACAAACTGAGGCACTGATGTATGCATCTGTCAAGAAGCGCACCAACAAACAACACAGGCAGAAATGTACGCAGGCTCACCTCATATACAGATACGTAAGCAGCACAATGCCTTCCACCACCGTCATCCAACGTGGAGGAGGCTTATCAACATGACATTCGGCCGTGTCAGGTAGGCTTGTTACGCTGCTATTTAAAGGCGCTTCCGTTGACTGAAAAGGCCATGACATTTACGACCATTAAACGTACACGTGTGCCTGTGTATGTGAGAAAGGTTAACACACCGCGTTAGCCTTGGCACCCATGCAGGCTTTCATTTGTGTCCGTGTTATGCAAAAAAAAGGAAAGCCTGGACTAAATTGTTAGTCACGCTGTCACGGTGCCCTCATTTCAGGTTAGGCCAGGCTAACGCAGCGTTAACCCGTAGAGTCAGCGCATGGCATGCCCACAACCACATACTTAACCACCGCCAGCTGATCGATAAATGAGAGGGAAGTGAACTAATTGGAACATGATTTAAGAAAAGCATTTACTTCAGGAGGAGTTCATCCATTCAGCGCGGCTCGTTCCCTTCCATGTGATTCAAAACCTCAGAGACAACATATCACAGCGGGTGTGCATTAAATTAATGTGGCATAAACAATAAGGATAAAAACAAATCTAGCGCGTGTAGTGGCTGCTGTGCGTGGTGGTGGTGGTTGCGGCGGTGTATGTTGTGTTGTGTGTGCGCGTCTCGGCAGAGAAATGTACGGGAAAACAGAGCGGTTATTATAATGAGTCTCATGCAGGGTCCCATGATAGCCCTCATAACAATGATAAATGGATGAAGCTCACTAAGCTATGTCACAAGCCCTAGCATATAACTCCACAAAGAAACGCTTTTCTAGCAGGATTAGGCCGAGGGCATTCTGGGAAGTCTGCACTGGGAAAAGCACCTTATCTAGTAAACAAAACATAGGGTTTAACAGAATGGTGGTGTGGCCATTTTTAACTTCATTGTGGCCAGATGGACATTTATTTTTATTTGAGCTTGAATTTTATTTCACCATACTTCACAGCCATGGCAGAGCTGCATTTTGTTTCCTCAGGAGGCTTATGGCTTATCATATTTTGCTGTGAGGCCTCCTGTGGGCTGGCTATTATAAGATAAAACTTTTGTCTATACCCTGGAATTGTATGTGGGACAGAAATGCACATATTTTAGCATTGTTTGAGCGAAGCTGAGGCAACTACCCGCCAAACAGCTGTTAAAAACCACAGGAGACAAATAGAATGGGTATCCTACTATCCATCAGGTTAGACAGGTAGTCCACTGCCTCTCAAGACTTGTGGTTCACATTGTACTAGAAGTTTTAAATAGAGGCTGTTTATGTGTATTTTAATGGCACATGAATAGAAACTACATTCTCCTTGTGTTACTTACTGTACATATGCTTGTTCGTATGCTGAATTTAGGCAAACTGATAATGAAAAGAAAACTCAAAGTACAAAGTTCTCCATGGTTCATTATTTATGTGCATTAGTCTTGGGCAATATACCGGTATTACCGTTTATCGCGATATTGGAAATCAATACCGAGTAATATCGTTGGGTCTGTGAAAAATATCGAATACCGAATATCGTCAAATACCGACATTATACTGTATTCTATTAAAATATGAGCAATGAGACTTAATTGTAACTATACAAACAATTTTCATGTTACACACATGCCTAAACTAGCCCTTATTTGGGCTAGGCTTTTTGGAAACAATGTATTTCCAACTCCAGTTTTTCCCTATTTAGGCTGCTTGAACAGCAGAGCGCTCAGTTCCTGACCCCTCAAAGTCGCAAATTCTGAGAACTAGGTGACTGGTGGAGCGTTCCAACTCTGATTGCCGTCAATACCGGTAATATCGAATATCGAGCTAATTAAGACATTATCAATACCGATATTAAAAAATCAATACCGCCATGGTTCATTATTTATGTGCATATGAACAGTGGCGCCCACATGTTTTTGACTTGAAAGCTATACTTTAATAATGCCAAGCTGAATGAGATCTACCCACCAAAGAATGCCTAATAATCCAAACTAATACTATGGCAGGGTTATTTTCTTTTTTCTTTTTTTTTTGCCAAGCACTGATTCGTGTCTGGCTTTAGCCAGGTTAACATTATAATAGGAGTGAAATGTGGGTGCGTGCATGGTTTATGGCTGAGCCACGGCTGAACCAGAAGTCAAGTGAAAGGCTGAGCGCCAACACACTATTTGCATAGTGGAGAGACAATATATAGCAGATAATTGCATTTTGGAGGGATGGAAATAGGTAAATTTGGACAACATCCCATAGCTCCATTTTAAGCTCATGGTGGGTAGAGGGAACAGGCAATGAGGATTCTTTTCACAAAATAACAAGTGGACCACTTTTTTGGAAATAATTCAACTGCAAATAAAGCCATGAAAGCCTTCTGGGGTGGAATTCTCAGAATGTATGAGGACACCGGTGATACAATAGACTTTTGCAGGCAATAACATCCATGAAACGCGGACCTGCAAATCACGATGATTCAATATCTTTTGCATATCTATATCACGTTGAGGCCTAAGGAAATGTAGACCAGCCGACCATGTCTATTTAATAAAAACGCTGGCACTGAAAACAAGCCAGTCGTGCTAACGGGAGTGGCCTTGAGCCAGGGTTGCATCAGGCGGGTTGTGTGCCCATGCAGGGCACTGTGACGGTCACACTCATCAACCAGGTGCTGTCCTAGTTGCATACCGATGGGTCGGGAATCACCTATACTCTTAAGAAATTATTAAGAAAACGGCACATGGTTAGTTTTAATTTATTTTTGTTGAGATGTTCTGCATTCCGTCATCATCGGCACAACAATTGAAAGGTTCTGTGTGTTAACATGTAGAGGCTGAGATTCCAGCACAAGCAGCAAAATGTGGCTAAATACATAGGCGTTGTGAAAGGATTAAGGACCATGCAGGCCAGGGCTGGAGAAACAGGTAATATACAGTAGAAGTGAGGATACACAGGGCTGCAGGAACATGGGCTACTTTACACAGGCTACTTTTATGTTGCAGTACTGTTTTTAGTCATTAAAACACATTTTTAATGAATGGTAATTTCAACAATAAAATATAAGGGGCCATGACAAGTAGAGCATGTCAAGTATAGCATGGCCTGTACTTGCCCGAGGGGCAAGTGCCTCTGAGACCTTACTGTCAACGCCTGAGGCTGAGGGAACATAGGTTTGAGAGAACAGAGGACTGAGGGAATATAGACACACTCCCGTCTAAATTACCTCTCGGGAGCAGTGCATACAGCACACATCACGTACTGTAGCAGCCAAAACGATTCACTGGTCATATAGGCTAAACGTTTCAATGTACTATCACTGAAGCATGGGGGCAGACTGTGAAATATTTTACGAGGAAATGATGTACAAACTGTCTGGGACATTTGGTCCAACAAAAGGCTGTCTAGACACAATAGTGCTTATGGTATGGTATCCAATAAAAAAACATAGCAAGTTCTCTCTTATAGGAAACATTCAGGACAATCATAAATCTCTTTTCTTTTTGTTGGCAGTAGTGTCAGAATCTAAAGTGGGGTATAATAATTTCATCAATTGACTTTTAACACTACAGAATCATACTCCAAACCCATAACCACAATAGAACCCCCTTTGGCAGCAGCTGGATGATAATCGTCCTGTCTCCATTCCAGGTTCCAATACACACAAAAGACCCACATTATGGCATCGCGCAGCATTGTAGATCCAAGCCAAGTTTGCCAACCTTGTGCTGAATATTGAAAAGGTCTCTGCATCATAGAAAGGAGATGATATATATACAGTATATATATATATATATATATATATATATATATATATATATATATATATATATATATATATATATATATATATATATATATACATATATATACATACAGTATATAGTGCATAGAAGCACATTGTATCTATGAACTCAATTAACTTCTCACACCCTTTTTATGAATTAATTCTCCAATAACGTTTTCAGGAGAGAGAGAGAGAAAAAAAAACAAATACATTGCCATTAACACCCAAGGATCTCACAGTGTATGCTGTGGAAAGGGTGCCTTAGTTAATTATTGATGGAATGCAGACATTTGTGCGTTGGCTAATTGAGAGCACTGACCCTTTCATTCACCTGCAAGGTGATTCATGTAGTGTGACGCACATAGTCTCTGTTGCCGCGCCACTATTGGTCTATTTACCTCTCTTAACTAAGATGAACTTATTAAGACAAAGGAACACTGAAACTAGCATGAATTACGAATTCATGCTTTCGAATAAAGCCTGTGTGCTGCTTCCAACTAGGTCCCTGTCCCTTGGTGTATGCTCACTGAGCAACACAGCTAGACAGCTTTGCGTGAACTCAATGAAGTGTCCCATTAATGGAGAAAAAGCAGCTGGTATACTCGGTCGAGAACCACACATAATAACAAACATCTACTGTATAGCGAAGTCAACGGAGCCCGCAGTTGTCAGTAAGCCTTTCCTCTAGTGAACACAATCCAGTGAATATGAAGTGACATAGAGAACATCAGTGTGCTTGGATCATCCCTTTACAAGACAGGAAAACATTGCGGGAAGCAATGACTGACAGCTAAAGAAGTCCAACATGAAAAATATTTACACATGTCAGGCTAATATTGCATTTCACAAAATTCCACTGAAGCGCAGCCATATACTGCAAAGGCTGCTAACCTTATTAGAACTTGCAAAATATACACAAACGCATGCACAGATTGCACAAATATCTTTATTGCTGGAGTTTAGGAAACATACTGCATGATTTTATTTGGATCGGTGTATTATCAGTCATTACATGAAGCAAGAGCGTTATAACCCCCAGAGTCTTACTTAAAAATATTATCTTTTGTTGATGTTGACGATTGAGAGGAAGTATGGGCTTTGCTGCCACGCAGTGCTATGGCTTAATTTACAGTATACTTTGTCACCCGGCGGCTTCGCTTGTTGTTTGCTTGTAGATCAGCTCGTCTTGGCAAGCGACACCGTCGTGCGACAAAGTAAAAATTAGTCGTAATGCAGCACAGATGCGCGTGTGATGGAGGAGCTCCACAATGGCTTGCACTGTACATGCAAAGCAGGCATAAATAATGCAGAGAGTTATTTTCACACCAACCGCGTAATAAAGACGGCTTATTTATAGCGGTCTCTCCGTTCCATCAGAGCTTTTAGTTAACAGCGCAATTTAGCAATAGGCCCAATACACTTCTCTGCACCACATAAATCATGGTTCCTGTAACATGATGAGTTTGGTTAGCACATGAGCAGGCCTGGCCTATCTTCTGTTCGGGGTAGGAGATAACTTTAAGAGTCACAGGTGATGTGCTGTAACAGGCTGCAGACTATGTGGGAATGTAGAGACGGGGAACTACAGTCAGTGGTCATTCAGGTAGTGTGACGAACTGAGCACATTTTACCATTCATATCCACAACTAGGAGGCATTTTTTTTCCTATATAACCAAAAAGCCTGCCGTAATTATGTAAAAGGGAGGGAATTATGAAAAGAATCATGTTAATCATGTATTCATATTCCCTGGGATGTTGTTCCTCTCTAGATGTGCTGCTGTCTTCTACTGGGTACAAGCAATATCCATGGCTAGGAGCCATGAGATTTCTAAATGCCATTTGAGCAAAAAGCCCTTGATGCTTATTGCTTTTATGGTGTGTGTGTGTGTGTGTGTGTGTGTGTGTGTGTGGGGGGGTGTGTGTGTGTGTGTGTGTGTGTGTGTGTGTGTGTGTGTGTGTGTGTGTGTGTGTGTGTGTGTGTATGTGCGTGTGTTGGTGTTAATCTCGCAAACCACTGGACCGATCAGCAGAATATTTCACGTACACAATGCTGGCAGACCACAGTCCGCAGAGGTATCATGAGCCAGCCTCAGAAGTACCACGCAATATTGTTTTCACTGTTGCTTTTCAGGAAATGGAAGAAAAGGACCTGTGTTCCAGCTTTCCAATTATAGCAGATATGATTTGGTCATGAACGCTTGTTAATATTTTTATTTATTTATTTATTTTATTGGTCGGGGTCTTTTATGGCTAGTACACTGGACAAACGTTGTGGGGCCGAAAGGCCCCTTAATTGTGAATATAATGATTCCATTCTTCATCCTGTTTCTCTACAATAGCTTTAGATCCACAACAGCAGTCAGAAGATTGCTAAGTGCCATTTGAACAAAAAAAAGCTTGTTCTGGATCAACTGCTCCATTCTTGGATGTCAGTTCCATTTCAGAGAATAAACTTTGGGACTTCTATTGTAAGTGTGTTTCGGGTGGCTGGTCAAGTGATCCTGCTGTCTCTGTTCTCAGAGAAGAAAGAGCCACAGTGTATACACCTCTGTAGTGAACATTGCCAGTGTGTGTGCGTCAGCGAAGAACAGTCTATCCATCGGGGCAACACTCTGTGCATTATGCATACTGAGAGCGATCCATCCACATTACAGAGGCTACACAAATGCTGGTTCAGGATGAAGTAGCCGCAAGCTCACCTCTCTCGCCTCGACATTCACTCACCCACGCACAACTATTGCAAACATATACTGATGAAGTCCTGCATGGATGATTAGCCCTCTAGGTAAGGGTAAAGAAATACATGTTTTGATCACAATACCTCCTCAGCTGTCCCTTTAATACATTGCTATCATGTGCTTTAAACATCACTGTTTTCATTATTATTGTCTTTTTTTTTTTTTTTTTTACAGCTCAAGCCAATTTCAAGCCCATTGTGATGACCTGTGAGGGTGAATGTCAACGCGATGCTGGCTGGCGTGTTGTTGCTGGGAGGTAAGCAAAGTCAGCCACTGGATTTTTTTTTAATTTCTTTTTTGTGATCTATAATTCGATCCCATAATTAATTCATAAACTCAATTCTGCAGAAAGCCAGACAGCATTATCATCGTCGCACAGACATGCCTCGACAGACAGGACGCCTGGTGACCTTGCAGACCTTTTACTCCTCCTTCTCCTCCTTCTACATTATCCTCCTGTACTGCAGAAGTGACACGTCATTCTGCAAAAGTGCCACACTTGCCTCTTGCCTCTTCTTGGAGGAGAGAATAAAGACGGAGGTTCAGGTAGTGGAGTGTAACACTGAAGCTGCGCAGATACTATATAGCTCTCATGAAAACGGAGAAAGCTCACTTTGCCCTTGACAGATTAATGAGCCACGTATTCTTTAAAATACATTTATACAGCAGGGACGTTTGAGAATGGAGATAGATTTGTGTTTCTAGAGCAGGGAGGTGCACAGACAGAGCCTTACTAATGGCCGTTTTACAATGTCGGTAGGAACTATAAATGAGCTGTTTAGCAGAGAAAGGAACTGATCGGGATAAACAGTCCACCACCCTTTATAGATCCTATGAAGTGAAAAATGAGCTCCCAGTTGATTGATGTTCTAAACTTTAAAGTACGCTACAGAGTATAGACCAAGCCCGAGCAGTCGATATGCCTTCGCTTTTTTCACTTCACCTGTAAATTTACCATTTTGAGGTCATTTTAACTCATTTGTTATATTTAATGTCTATCGTTATAGGCACTTTCACATGAAGATAGTCGTTGAAAGCTAGTGGTGTTCCGCAGAGTGTGTAACTTGTCAGGTGTTGGTGATGCTTCAATCATCAGGAATGTGTATTCGAAAGCTACTAAGTTACCCTAAACAAAATATGCAAAAGTAACTAAATATTGCAGGTGGAAATCATGAAAACTTACGCCACATAAGATGAGATGAAATTTGTGAGCATCATAACATAATTTAAGATGCATATAAATCCTCGGTAGGAATACAGTGAGTGCTGTGGAGTGGTAAATGAATAAAGGAGGATTTATAATGATCCCCGAGAGGGGGAATTGCTTCTCTGCATTGATCGAGAAGTGGCTCTTGTTCAGAGAGACGGCAGTGGAAGGCGAGTTGGAGGTTAAGTGTCTGGGCTCAGGGCTGGGCACTATACCAGCCAAAACAAAAGATTGGAGCAGTCGAGGATCGAACCAGAGACCTCTAGACTGCTCTATACATCCTGAGTTACTGCCGCATGCTAATGTGAAAGTAAGCAGCGGTGGTTCATGTAATCAAGGAAATTAACGAGACACGGCCAATGCATTTTCAGGGGTCCCCAGCAAAAAACACATATCCCCAACCCCTTGCCTAGAGTAGGAACTATTCATTAGACGAGGACATGGCTGCACCAAGAACTGATTATTATACACTAGTTCAACTCTGTTGTGCTGCATGGAATATTTCAAATTAGTGACAAAGGCTAGTTATGAAGCTTTAATTTAATAGAATTTAAGAGTTGTTGTTATGAGAATAGAATTCTAAATACAACTGTGAAAATACAATTTGAAGTTCGGTAACGTTTCAAGAGTTTGTTGGCTGAAAGATGCGTGCATCTTGATTCTTGCAATACATCATATATTAAAATTCGGCACAACCCGTGCAGTAACTTCTGAATAAATTTTGAATTTGAACTTGTCTGTACTATTAGCCCATGATATAATGCATGCCAGTAAATTTGGTGTAAGACTGGACCGATGTGCAACACTTTGTTTTACTTTCATGCATGGGGATGCAGAATATAGAAGAAAAGCAAATAGAGAGAGACCAGCGCGCCCTAATAAGGAAGGGAAGAGCTGTTGTAGGAAAATTGGGTAACACCATTACTAGGCAATGGAGAACCGCCATCGTTCTCAGATTCCTTTTTATCACAGCACAGCCTTGGTTCTTCAGTTGAGCTCTGATTTCCATTTCATGGGGTATTTAAATATTCATGCTACATTGACTTCCTGTATATTAAATGAAAGCAACATGGAAATATAGCCTAAGGAATTGCATCTGACACCAGGAAAAAAATACAAAGTTTTCGCCCCCTGCACATAAATGTAATGCTATAGTATAGCCTATCTATCAAACAAAACATGGAAGATCAAATGCCATGACATCAGATCAAGGACAATCTTCTGAGCTTTCAGAGCTTTCACAGGAAAAAACACGTTTTATTTGAGATGAATTCATCCTGACACGAGAAATGGCAAAAGAAAATGCTTTTTGACATTTGAAAAGCTCCAACTGCTTCATGGCCCTGTGTCACACCACATGCACATGATTGATCACTCCCACACACACACACACACACACACACACATACCGGCTTAACTTTGGATCAAATAATTTATTAGTGGTTGTAATAACAAGGATAAGTTAATGAAACCATTTAAAAAGTAATTATCAAATATCTTAGATATCAAGGCATTGACAAGCAGGTTCTGTAGGAGGCACCAATGTTATGCATAATGTGAAAAAGTATGTAGGTTCATATGAAAAACCAATGAAAACTATTAACACAAACCGTTTTTCATTAACCCAATTAGACAATATAAGATCGGCATGATAAGCAACCTACTGGGAATTATCACTTGATATTGATAGAAAAGGCCAACGGGCACCCCGAGTGCCAGAACTGTGACTTTTATGTACAGTACAAGCTTTTTTAACATGGACACAAAATACAAAAATGATTGTGATTAACTCAAATAATTGCAATTAGATGTTCATGTAATAATATTGGTACATTAATGTAGCACCTTTATCCAAGACACTTTTAGCGGGAACCGTTCAAGGCACAACCAGCACACCGTGAGCAATTTGGGGTTCAATGTCTTGCCCAAGGACACTTTTACCAGAACCAGGATTTGAACCACCGATTCCCAGATCATTGGGTCACATTCCTGAGCCACAGTTGCCTATATGGAAAATGCTATCATATAATCAAAGGTAACAGAATGGCATGTGTTTATATATGTGGCCTGGTGTTTCTCCATTGCCAGTGGTCTTGATGTGCTTTTGGAGTCATTCCCTGTAAAGGCATGGATCAAGGCTGAGCTCCATGCCTTTGCTGTGGGAATGGGATGTTCTCTTTTTCAGCCAAGAAAGGCTTTAAGAGCAATTCTCGGAGTCTCAAGAGCTACATGTTACACAGTTGCACTCTAAACCCGTTTGAAGGAGAACCAGAACGCTGTGTCGCGTGCAAATTGCCCGTCATGCCACAACAATACGTCCGTGAATGTGCATCACACAGTCTATAGTTCCACTAAATGGCTTGTCATGACTACAAATGAGTGTGTATTGTCTCATCCTGGTGGGGGCAGCCACAAACATGCTGCTCTCCCTGCGGAGACTTCTGTGACCATATCATATCTGGCTATTGAATCGACCAAGGATAAATAATTTCTTTGAAGAAGTGTCAGATTTTATAAACATCATCTGACATATTTTACTGCCTTTGTTCACATGCCTGTATAGCACTCGTTGAATGTGTTTGTTTGGTTAGCAACCAGGTTAGACGTAGTCTAGGTTAGACGTAGTCTAACCTGGGGGTTTTCAACCGGTGGTCCGGGGACCACCAGTGGTCCTTGAGAGGGTTCCAGGTGGTCCTCAGGGAAGTTGGTTAACCAGATGTAACTCTTGAGAACGTAAAAATTAAACCAAATGGATCCTTGCGGGTCCATTTGGTTTCATATTTACACTCTCAAGAGTTGAAATATTCATCATCTGAATTAGCCATGTTGGAATGTATATTTTGCTTGTTTTGTTTCCCAAATCCAGCCTGAAATCGTGGACAAAAGCAAACTAAATCTTGATTTGGGGTCTGTGGTACTAAGATGTCCTCAAATCCCTGAGATGAAAAAGGTTGAAAACCCTTGACGTAGTCAATCGCCGAAGACTGCCACTTTGACTGCACCCGTCCCATAAACTGCTACCACGGGAGGAGGGATTCAGTGTGAATAATGCAACGAAAAGAAATGACAATTGGTTTCAGGCTAGATCGTGACAGCCCTACCCGAGCTTCTGAACCAGGCTTGTTGTTTTGCTGCTCTGCCAACACAGCAGTGGTTGGATCACTTTCAGGCCATGGCATTCCATACCAGTCACAAACAATACTCTTTTCAATACTCCATTACTACTCCATCAATACTCCATTATGTACTGTACCATTATTTGACAACAGACACCGATACTGTAGCTGAAAAAAAGGGGAAAAAAAGCTACTTAATGGCAATTACGTAAATTTAGCTGTACCAAAGGAGTGCACTGTGTATTGCTGCGTATTGTTAAGATGTTGCTGCCGGCCTTGAGCAGAGGCCTTTCTATCTGCTGTCTATAGAAAGTGTTCCCTGGCTTGAAGAAGACAATGCTATATACAGTACTTGAATGCAATCTGACCCACACAAGCACACAGCCATGCCTACAGAATCAATACTGTCACTTCTCCAGGAGGACGGAATCATTTTGTGATTGCGGCATATGTTGCGATGTTTGGCCCAACGGTCGCAACCGTTGTTATAACGGTTGCGACCACTGGCATAACGGTCGGGGGTTAAAGGGATAGTCCTGATTTTTTTAAGTTAAGCTTTATGAAATACTTGCCATTACATATATAGTGGTGTCAACTGTATTAATTGATTGCCAGAGTCCCATGGTGGGAGTTAAGCTCTGGTTTTGGTGAAATATGAAGTAGTTCTGGTCATTTTGGGGGTGGTCAATGGAGCCACGCAGTGAAAGTAAATGGATCCAAAAAACTAACTTGCTTTATTTTGTTGACCTATTTCTAAAGTATTAGCACATCCTTTGTGCATTTTTACCCCTCTATCACAGAGAACTATGTATTTTGTGTCCATATCACTATGCCCAAAAAGTAGTTTCATGTGATAGGGGCACTCAAAATTAACAAAAGAGGTCCTAATAATTTAGAAATAATTCAACAATAGAAATTACATTTGTTTTGTGGATTAATTTACTTTTGCTGCATACTACAGAACTCACACCACGGGACTCTGGCAATCAATTAATACAGTTGAAACCACTATATTAATGGCAAGTATTTAACATAGCATGACTTCAAAAATCCAGACTATCTCTTTAAAGTTAGGTCTAGACATAGGTTTTACTGAGGTTATTTTTAGGGTTAAGGGTTAGAGTTAGGTTTAGTAAGAAACGGTTGAGCGGACGACCTGGGTTTCCTCCTATTTGAGCAAAACAAATTCGTTCGACTTGTTTAAATCACAAATAAAGAAATCTCGTTTTCACCAGCCGAAATTGATTTCACTGTCTCCCCAAATTTCTGTCCACAATTACTACCAATAACCTGACAACAAGTCTGACTTTATGAGTCAAAGTCAACAGTCCAACAATTTAGTCTGTGTTTTCAGTTAGGCAACTTTGGCCAAGCGCCAGGTCATTACAGGATCTTGAAATGAC
Organism: Benthosema pterotum; assembly: GCA_039105355.1. Taxonomy (NCBI): domain Eukaryota; kingdom Metazoa; phylum Chordata; class Actinopteri; order Myctophiformes; family Myctophidae; genus Benthosema; species Benthosema pterotum. The sequence continues at coordinate 34,599,142 of CM076969.1, forward strand.
TTACAGTCTGTGGCTCTGTATAATGAAGTGGTGCTTTTACATCAAAGACAGCTATGGGACTGAGGAGGAGCACTTCACTCAGATCGGCAAACTGGGCGATCTGAAGTGAAAGTAAAGCATGCTTGAGATCTCACTCACGCACGCACGCACGCACGCACACACGCACACGCACACACACACACACACACACACACACACACACACACACACACACACACACACACACACGGAGGAACAGAACTGTATACCTTACCTGTAAACACTGATTAAGTGGATGTGTGGACATATAGGTGAGGGCAAGGTAAGAAGTGGACAGGTGAAAACAAAAGTTGAAAGGAACTAAGGTAATTTTTTTTTATAAAAATCTACTGTAGCAGGAAATAAAGCCCTGAGCAAATTAGAACAGGTCAATGCCCATGTTTGATGTTTGTTTTTCATGATTTGACTTTGGGAAATCCTTTTGTAGCAACTGCATCTCTCTGAATGGAAATACACGTGAAAGAGACCTGTGGTAGATTGTGTGCCAAGTTAAGCAACATTGAAACGCAGATCACACATTGTAGAACCTGCCATCATCATGTGTTCAATTCTGTCCTTTCATTTCCACTGAATGCATTCAACACGGTTGAAAGGTTTCAATATGCTCTTCATTTGGCCTCAGCATCTTGACACATCGATTCACCAAAAAGCGGAAAAGTAGGCCGCTTTCATACACGCAAACACACACGCATACGCACACGCACACGCACACGCACACACACACACACACACACACAGGACTCAGTCGGACCGACACATGAGGAGTAGGCGCATACACACATGCACACATGTACAGTACATACAGACCTCAAAATGACCACGATAAAAGCCAGGCAACGCTCTCCAAGGCAACATAGTGCCAAAACGCTCATGTGTCACCAGGGTAATCACGGTGGCTTTAGCTTGCCTCGTGAAATGTTACACACGCACGCACATGCGCGCACGCACACACAGCAGAAGAAACACAGCAGGGTGAAGAGGGCAGGAAAGGAAAGCAATGTAGAAAAGGAGAAATGAAATCCCTCCACATAAACTAAAGCCTGGCAACGGTATAAACTGGTGTGATAATCTTGAAGGAAAACAGAGCCTCCATAATCAGAACCTCTTTTCTTTTCAGTGCAATCTTCTCTGTTATAATGTAACCATTCCCCTGTCGTCTCCTTTACCGTTGAGGTTCGTTAACGCTGTCGTTTTAGTTTGTATGTTTTTTCCCTTTAAGGGAGCGTTCCCTCTTCATTTCCATTTTAAACAGAAGACATAAAGTGCAGGAATGTAATGGCATAACTTTTGCTGTATTAGCTGGTATCAAAAAGGTTGAAATCCCTGACCTAAAGCTTAATACACCTCCACCTCCATTTTCATAAAAAAGGTCTTTCCTACTACAGTAACAGTATACTATGCATGCAGTTGGAAAAAATATCATAATAAATGTATTTTCTAAGTAACTTTAATACTTCCATAGCTCAGCATAATGAAGGACCAGGCCTTTATAAAGACAGGGAATACTTGAGAAAGTAAACTTATTACAATTGTTCTAACTGAAGCAATACAGTGGCATTCTAACACCACACTACTATTAATCCACACAGTGTTCAAATAAAAACCTTTTAGCTACAATATTAAGAAATAACCTTAGCTTTAGATTAAACCTCAGAAAAATACTAAAATACTAATACTATACTAATACTACAAAAAATGAACTCCAAGACAGAAGTTTTCCAGCATGTTAGGTTGTATAGGGGAGAGAGATCAGGTTGGACAAGGCAGCATGATAGCAAAGTTTCTCTCTCAATATCTTACAAAATACAAAATGAACACGATATTATTTATTATATACCATTCTTTATTGCAGTGAGCTGTTGTCACTGTTTCCACGGCTACCAGTAACGAGAACTCAGATACTATGTCGAAATGTCGATACTAAAGATGATTCTGGAATAATTCAGTTTAAATTGTATAGTTAGAGAGGGCATGGAAGGCCATGTTCATACAATGACTGATACAATATTCTGGTCACAAACAGATGGGAGAAGATAAACAATAATGTAATGCCAAGAATAGATTTTCTGTAACAAGGCATAATACAGACACAGGAGACATGATGGCATCTTAAAGTCAAGGCTAACGCCATGGTGGCAGGAATGATGGCATATGTAAACTCATTCGCAATAGAATCTAAATCCCCCAAAATATCCATCACATGCTATGCATTATTTCATGGTGTGTTTTACGCCAAAACACTTAAACCTTATATAATTGCAAATGTTAAATAGATGCTGCATTCGTGCATTCCCCCATTTACACTCCAACGACAACTGAGGAAATTCACCTTTAAAGATGGAGAACCTTGCACCTACATTTTATACTAAGGAAACATTTTTCATATCAGTCCACAGTTGTCACTTTTCCGTAGTCATCTGGTGACGCTTGCTCTGAGGCCTGAATCCCCGATTTAACTAGTTCTATCTAGTTTTGCCTCTCTATCATTGTGGCAGGTGGATATTGTCCTTGTTCTTATCTTTGAATCCCATTTGGGTGTTATCATTTTCCATTGCTAGGTGCCACGAATTTTGTAGGGTTGCTTTGTATTCTCCCTCTGCCTCTCCCTCCCTCCACCTTCTCATCCTCTGTTTGAAGTCAGCAGCTACCTCATCTCAATCATCAGCTTGTTACCTTGACTCCACAGCCATCCAATCATCATCACCTGCTGCCTATAAAAGGCTCACCTCCACCTGTGTGCTTCCTTCCAACCAGTTCACTTGTTTTGTGTTGTGCAGCCCTGTCCCTGTTGCCTCATGTTTGGTCTCCCTTTTGTTACCTTAGCAAGACCTTGTTTTTAGCTTTTGTGTTCTCTTACTAAATGTAAATTATTTTGTATATACACCCTGCTTTGGGACAGGTAAGACGGAGACGTCTGGCACCACATAGGTAGAACATTGTTAAACTCTAGCTAAGGGTTGGTTGCCACCACATGTATTAGTGTGTATAGTTTTGGTTAGAGTAGTTATAGGTAGGCAGGTTTTTGTTTTACTGATTACTAGGTAGGTAGTAGGTAATCTGTCTTGTTTGTTTGTTTTGGCAACACCTGTGTCGCCTGGTAGTGCCTTAAATGTTTACTGCACATTCACTGTATGGCTTGTAAAAGTAAACACCTACTCACAGTTAGAGTGGAAATACTGAGCATGTTTTACTTTAAAACTGTTGTCTCCTTCTGTATCTTTACACTCAACGGCCTGGTTTTTAAATCTTTCATGTTACAACCTCATCTCTAGACCTCAAAAGGGTTTTGTAACACCATGGTTATGAGTGGCAATCTGCAGTGGGTGACACCTGAGACTCAGTGAACATACAAACATTACAGAAAACAGTACATGGTATAACAGGGCAGAGACACACACACACACACACACACACACACACACACACACACACACACACACACACACAGACACACACACACACACACACTCACTTTAACACTGTTGTGGGATGTTATCACAAAACATAAATAATAAATCATAAAATATAATGTATCTATCATACCTGCTCATAGGGAGCAGTACAGTGCGTTCAGTTCAGTGTTGGCTGTTTTCTTCCTGGATGTTCTTGCTTATTGATGGTTGAAGAGAGAGTAGAGGAATGACTAATGGGCTACATGTATTGATGCCCCTCCATATACTGTACATCCAATGTACAGTGATGGTATATGGTAGATCATTTGCAACCCAGATTTGGCACACACAGCAGACTTGATTCCTTTAGCTCATATGCCAACAAAATGTGGAAGGCCTTACCAACAGTCACTCTACTCCTTCAAAAGCACTCTCAAAGGGCATCTACGGATGCCATCTCCCTGGCTTTGATATTCAATCACCCGCCCCCCTGTACTATATGCCTAATCTTGCCAAAGCCGAAAACGAGTTACATTATTGTGCCGTATTGTGAGCTTGTAGATCTGCCATTTACATGTAGGCCCACGAACCAATGGTTAATGATGTATAATAGCTGTATCTTTAAGAGGAAACAAGATTACTTTACTGAACTGAAACTTTGTGTGCATTTAATTGAAACTCGCTTGCATTAGCAGGCCGACATCAACGTGGGTGGGATGCATTACACGGAAAGGCGTACTGTTCACAACCTTAATAGTTTCTTGTTACAGCACACAGCATCACATCTCCAGCTGGTATATGCAACGGTTTGCTAGTGTAGATTTTGCATATGTCTGCTAACCTGTGTGACGGAATGCCAAACAGTACGTATGGAATAATGGAAGGAGTGGGTGTGAGGAAGCCAGAGCTTTAATGAGGATTCAAGGAGGCATCAAGGGATATAGGAAACAAATCTGCATTTAAACACAGTCATGACAGCCCACACAGTGCGTGCACGCGTGCACACACACACTCTCACACTCTCTCTTTCACACACACACAAGGTAATTTCTTGACTGTTCGTTCTTGCCTTTCTTTTCTATTTTGCATAGGCCTATATACATATTACAATGTGTATCATATGCCTTTCTTTATAATTTTATTGAAAGTCAAATTTATAAAGAACAACAAAAACACAGATTATATTCCAGCCCCATTGTGCAGTTTTGTTTCTAGTGTAATGGTATTGTTTGTAACAGATATTTCATATAATCAACAAGTCTTCCTTTCATTTTAGAATATAATCTATTGCTTTCCATTGGAGGACAGGAGAATGTTTATGCTGCTGAGCAGGTGTACAGTACTGTACAACTTTGTACTTTAATACTTATTAAAGCAAAATATGCTCCATGCAACATTCATGAAGAATATTGAAAAATAAATACAAAATTAGAGAGGTAGAGAGATGCAGATAAGAGAGAGGAGATGGAGGTAGTTGCTATGTATGTATAGCACATCAGGTGGGCAGTATTACAGCCCCATTACATTACACCCACCACCGAGTGTACTGTGGATGTGCTTGTGTATGTCATTGTCAGAGCCAAGGTATGCAATTTTCCAAAACAATATCAGAATAACTAACATCATGGCACAGCTGGCATGTAGGATTTTGCAATAGGTTTGGGATGACTTGAGCAGACCTGAGCCGCTTGCAGATCTCCCATTTGGATGAGGACTAATGGAATGTTGCCTTACGCTACAACAACTTGCAATCCTATACTATTAGCACACTGATGCCACTTTGTAAAAGAGAGCCAGCGAAAAGGTGAATGGCAAGACTGTGCTTAATGCTTTTGTGATGAGTTTGTCTCAGATTCCATATCGCAGCCATATGCTGCCCCTTGTAAGATTTATCTGGGGAAAAAACAAAACAATCTTCACTGTGGGCACAGATGGCACACTGGAGGCTTGGAACTACAAGACTATCATTCCATACTCCTCATTCTGTGCCACTGTGACCGTTTAACCACCCTGGGGCGTCGCTATTTCGGAACATGTTATTATGTAAAATGTTGTTATACATAATGATAAGATTATATATATTATACCTAATGTTACACAACATTTTCAAAAATATTAAAAAACGGATGACCTACAACTTCACAACGCTTTGGTCATATATTCTCTGTTCCTCTGAATCACAATCACAGTACAAGTAACGGTGTTTACACGCACCACCAGGATGTTCAGTGCCCTAGGCCTACTGCACCTCCTCTATACTAGTGTGCGCTCTTTTCCTATTTGTTTAAAGCCATTTTCTCACCAAAAGGCCGAGATCTAACCCTAGACCAACAAACAAATACTATAATATTTCTATTTTTGTTTGTTTTGTGTTCATACTGGACTTTATAAATCGCACCAAATATGTAAACAAATGTCATGTGGACATGTTAAGCAAACCTAATGACATTGTTATTGCATTAAATGTACTGTATTAGTTCCCTAATTATTTTTATAAGCCAAATGAGAGCGGATACTGAAGGAACAGAGGAGCAGGTGTTTGGACCTGCTTATTGCCGCACACAATAGCTGCTTATTGCCGCACATTTCACCTGACCAGATTTATAGGTACTATTCCCAATCATTTTTTTTCATGTAGGCTACTGTATACACCCGATTAGAATCTGAATTAGAATCAGAATTCTGTGCCTCATTGCTGGACATACGGTAGCTAGCGACCGTTTTCAAAAACGGTCGACCGTTTTCAAAAATGGTCGCGGTCGCAAAATGATTTCGCTCCACCTGGCAGACAGGCTGAAACTTTTTGATGATGACACTCGTTATACCTTTTTTATGATTCAAACTTTTTATTGAATTTTCCTGTTTCCAACACAAAAACAAAAGAGAGAAAAAATAATAGTATAAAATATACACTGCCATTCACTGTTGAACCTTGCAGTCAATGCCTTGCAACATACCACAAAAAATAAAATAAAAACAAAATAACAAAATAAAATTAAATAAAATTAGAAATTACAAAATGCCTTTAAGCCTGGGTCAACATCAACTTACACAGTCCTAAAAAAATAAGAAAGACAGGGAAAAATCACACACTCACACCACATTGGAATATATTAATAAATGGGGAGGCTATATAATGCATATGGCGGATATGCATTATATAGCCTCCCCATTTATTAATATATTTTTATCCATTCTATCTGACCTCCACTTGTTATACCTTTTAAAGAGGGGGTGCCGTGATTTTTGTATTTCTCCAATTTTGTACATGTTTAAGAGGTGACAGTATGTAACTAGACCGCTTGGTGTGTTTTTTATGTGCAATGATGTCTTCCCTTTGTATTTAGGGTTTCTTCCTGGGGGCTGAACCTTTCCAGCCAAACGTGCCAATGAAAAAAACTTCAATATAGTGACATAGTTTATCATGCAACTAAAGCTGTGGGTGTGGCTTAAGTTCAGCTGTATCTCCACCCATCACCACCCACTAGGCAAACCAGGCATGCTTAATGAACTGGGTGGAATCATAAAAATGACAGTTTAACAAACACTATACACTTTTTGGGAAAACATCTTACTTTTCATATAACATTAATACCTGATGATCATGTTTTAGGGTAGAAAAATTCATGGCACTCTATCTTTAAGTTTAAACGCCTGCAGCTGCCTCTGTCTGTGGTCGCAGATCGTTTTGAAAAAAGTAATCCAAAGTTTTGAACATAGAGAATTGCAGTAGGCTATAGGCCTTAATGATAGATCACTGCAGAAAATTAATTTGACCAGTGTCACATCTTTCGCTGGTGAGTGATGTAAGAAATTAATCATTTCGGAACACCTGTGCAGCTTATTATTTTACATTGTGAATGGTTTGCAGTCTCCCTCTCTCTCTCTCTCAAAAATATAATATAGATAACTTTCATTAAATAATTCGGTAACACTTTCTATGATCCCTACTTTATAATGCATTATGAGAGCATTTATAGTGCATTATAAATGCATTCATAATGCCTCATAACTACACTCATAAACAGACATAATGCTTTGTGATGCACTATATCAGTAGTCATGAAACATTATAATGTCACTGTCATAATGAATTATAACAGCTTAAATTCCAAGGATTCTATGGATGTTCTTGAATACTTATGAAGACCACATCTATAATGCATAATGAGGGTTTATAATGCACTTGACTGACTGCTTATAATAGATTATGAAAACCTACACATGCAGTTCATGTGAACTGTAGTAATGACTTATGGCATGCTATAATGGCCCATTCATTATCATGAGTTATCATTGCATGGGTTAAGTAAAGTGACACACATGTATGCATTTATAATCATGCATAATTGATCATAAAGCGTCATTGTTGGGGCTAAGTAAAGTGTGATTCATTTGCTTGCATTTAAAAGAATCTATGCTGCATCTTGAGTGATTATTATGCAAGACAAATACAGTAACATGTGTATGGTGGGAATTTATGGACAAGAGACCAAATACATTTGTCACATTTATTTTGACAATTTCAATTTGAAAATAGCTGGAAACACCAAGGCCAATTCAAAAATGGGTGGCAATCCCAAGTAGAAAAAAACAAACAAACAAACAACAAAGTTGTCATGAGGGGATAGCAGGTGGAAGAATACGTTATCCATCCCAGTTCTGCTCTTTGTAGAATTAACCTTAAAGTATGTTTGTTCCTTAACTAGTGTATGGAACAAACATAGAGAAGGACATTGGCCAGGTCTGCAGGTGCCCCATGCACAGGGTCAGGATTTGTGTGTGCGTGTGTGTATGTGTTTCTACCTTGAACATTTTAATTTGAAAATAGCTGGAAACACCAAAATAGCTGGAAACACCAAGGCCAATTCAAAAATGGGTGGCAATCCCAAGCAGAAAAAACAAACAAACAAACAACAAAACACACTACCCATAAAAGGACAACTTTGTTTTTTTTTTTTTCAACCAAGGCCCATGTCCTTTGAACTCTTGTCGCCAGTTAATTAGGACTATAGTAGGTAATAAAAATCTCCATAATATAGTCTAAATCAGTAAAATATATATAGTCTAAAATCAGTAAAATTAAAAACGGCGAAAGGAAAAATTAACATGCATCTTTTCTCTAACGTACATAATTAACCTTGGCTGAAAAACAAAAAGCAAAGTTGTCCTTTTATGGGTAGTGTTTTTTTTTTTTTTTTTTTTCTACTTGGGATTGCCACCCATTTTTGAATTGGCCTTGGTGTTTCCAGCTATTTTCAAATTGAAATTGTCAAAATAAATGTGACAAATGTATTTGGTCTCTTGTCCATGAATTCCCACCATACACATTTTACTGTATTTGTCTTGCATAATAATCACTCAAGATGCAGCATAGATTCTTTTAAATGCAAGCAAATGAATCACACTTTACTTAGCCCCAACAATGACGCTTTATGATCAATTATGCATGATTATAAATGCATACATGTGTGTCACTTTACTTAACCCATGCAATGATAACTCATGATAATGAATGGGCCATTATAGCATGCCATAAGTCATTACTACAGTTCACATGAACTGCATGTGTAGGTTTTCATAATCTATTATAAGCAGTCAGTCAAGTGCATTATAAACCCTCATCATGCATTATAGATGTGGTCTTCATAAGTATTCAAGAACATCCATAGAATCCTTGGAATTTAAGCTGTTATAATTCATTATGACAGTGACATTATAATGTTTCATGACTACTGATATAGTGCATCACAAAGCATTATGTCTGTTTATGAGTGTAGTTATGAGGCATTATGAATGCATTTATAATGCACTATAAATGCTCTCATAATGCATTATAAAGTAGGGATCATAGAAAGTGTTACCAATAATTCTATATGTGGGATCATCATCGCGCCCACTGGAGGGGAAGGGTGCTTGAGATTAAATCAACATTGCATGCATCGTAGCTGTCATATCTGCGTGGTGGGGCAAATTAACAGATCTACAAGCTTAAGTCTAGGCCAATACAACATACTGTACATACTGTACCATATGCATACATATCATGGATAACTATGATTATTATTAATGCAGCCTCACAACCACCAACGGCTATTTGGTCCTCTATAAAGTCCGAATGCTTTCACACCAGTAACAAACTGCACTGTTGGTAGTTTTTGGGTGGTTCGTTACTTCCGTTCAACACCATAGTTCAGATGCATGGTCACACCATCTGAACCAAAGTTGTAAGTGGACCAAAAAAAACTAAACAGTAGCAGCATAAAAACACAAAGATTTTTTTTATTGATCATTTCAAATGAGAGTGAAGGGGGGAGACACGCAGCAAAGGTGCTGATGAACGGGATTCAAACATGTGACACGCTGTCAGGCCAAAGCCTATACAGTATGTGCCGTGCGCCTAGGCCACTAGGCCAGTGGGCGCCCCATTCTCCTACTGGGTTAGAGGTATTGTGACTTTCCAGAAATTTCCATGACATCCTGTGGGTCGTGTAAACACTGTTTTTATTAACCACAATTGTACTGTACTTTTAAAGACCAGGGTGAGCACAAAACAAACTAAAATCAAAACAACTATTTAAGTATTTGTTCCTTGATCCAGACCTTGATCTGGGCCTTTTGGTGAGAAAACAGCTTTAAACAAGTCGGAGAAGAGCGCACACCAATACTGAGGATGTGCAGAAGGCCTAAGGCACTGAACATCAAAAATAAAAACAGAAACCAACGTTTCAACCTGTGAGGTCTTCCTCAGGCAAAATGTTGGTTTCTGTTTAAAAATAAATAAATGTTCATATCGTGACTACGAGTGTGTTGCCTTTTTCACAGAACTTCTACAACATCTTAAACCTTCCAGAACATAACATTCCACGTACTTTTAGGATTTTTTACTTGGCATCCTGCGGTATTTTCCTTGGAATCTTAAAACTGAGACAGAAACTGAGCATCAGCAGTTTATGCAAGAGATCAAAGTCAGGGTGGCTATCCGCAATGGTCGACTCGATAGTTTAAAAAGTGCAGATAATCACCTCTTTTTTGGCAGGCAACCCCATGCCCACATCTAAAATGGTATGAAGGTAATGTGTGTATAGTAATTAGGTTGTGTTAATGTGTTCACAATTCACACTGTGTTAATGGTTAGGGCAGGTTAATGTGTTCACGCCATGTTAAACTTTAGTCTAGGTTAATATGTGTTCACAGTGTGTTAATCACATTATTATTGGTTATTATTGCCCCAGAAGTGATATTGCGCCTGTTGGCATAATGTACTCTTGTATGTCCCGGTTCATACTTCGTATCTGACAGTACAGCATATACTGTAAATTAATAACTGAGAGGAAACATATTCTTGTATTGTTTGTGTTTATTCCAGAGAAGAGGTATTACAAGCATTGAAAAGGCATAGTTCCAGTCCAGATATGTTTTCCGGCATTAATATAGTGTTGTATTATACAGTACCAATTATGGGATGTATGTTATTTCCGTTTGCATAAAGCCTCAACACGTCAATCATCGCGACTTACCATAATTCCCTGGGAACTACGGTTGTTGACAGCCAACTCTGATGTCATATACGGTAAACTTCTTTCAAGGTTAACAGTGTTATCTCATATTGTTTACATACCAGAAAAAACATGACTAGAGAAACAGAGAGAAACACATTAATATCAGTCTCACTCTTTCCTGACTCATACTTCCGATCACGGTCGCATGCCAAGAATAGCATGACTACAACATGTAGGTTCACAACGTGTTGCAGCCGCGACACGGTCAGCCATTTTTAGTAACACCAGCATTCGACCGAGCATCAATCAGCTTCTGTCAACGCCCACAGAGTTGTTCACCTCGCGGAAAACAATCAGCCTGACCCGGCTCACCAACACAACGTGAAACCCACGCACACATGAAATACAACCTACAAACAGTAAATACAAATTAGATACAGTATGTTAGCTGCAATAGAGTAACCGGTTGTTATGAAATATAACAAAGCAGAAGCCAGGAAATGCACAATAACAAGCGACTCAATTACTTTTTTATAAGCAAAGCCTGCCACCAGTGCACGCACACACGCACACACACACACACATGCGCGCGTACACGGACGCACTCCGATACAAAGTGGAATAATGAAAATGTAATGTAATATGGATTTCTTTTGTGTGACCCTACAAAACCGTGCCGTCTCACTATCAGCCATCTCACTATATGTATACATACATATACATATCCTCGACATACCCTCTATACCGCTACTGGAAAACATAACTCCAGTGATTCCCCTATGTGTGGTCGGCCACCATGGAATCATAGCCAGCTACGACAGTATGATTTTTAGCAGGCGGCCACGAATACGCAAAAAAGCAAATAACCAGAAGAAACCGCAACAACAACAACATCACAAACATGCATGTGCACGCAAGCTGCACAACTGTGCATGTGTGAAACCTCCACCCACACTATCAGCTTCATACTAGGGGGAACACTGAACTGGTAACCTAATTCTAAAACCACATCGTCACGCAAGGCTGCTGCTCCTTCGGCAAGAGGCATCGTCTCGGGGCTATAGTCATATAGGTGCATCCGACCTTCACAACAAACTTCTTCTCTGGTTTCATCATTTAATGCACGCACACATGCGCGCAAGCCAGCACACAGACAACCTCACGCACGCACGCATGCATGTACGCATGCACGTACGCACGGCCTGTAAAATTCAAAAGCAATATTTACAATCAATAACCAACTTGAAGCAAGGAGGAGAAGCAAGGTTGTTTCTTATATTGAATCAACATTGATTCAATGTAACAGAGAGAGAGAGAGAGAGAGAGAGAGAGAGAGAGAGAGAGAGAGAGAGAGAGAGAGAGAGAGAGAGAGAGAGAGAGAGAGAGAGAGAGAGAGAGAGAGAGAGAGAGAGAGAGAGAGAGAGAGAGAGAGAGAGAGAGAGAGGAGGCAGAGGTGATGGCAGTGAAGGGAATGCGGTGAAACGTACAGTATCTGGTTTATCCACACACAATTCCACACAAGTAGGATTAATAAATCCCAATTTTGGCTAAACATACTGCCGAAAGAATATGTTTAATCCCATTTTGACTAAACATACTGCTGAAAGTATGTGTTTAATACCATTTTGACTAAACATACTGCTAAAAGAGTGTGTTTAATACCATTTTGACTAAACATACTGCTGAAAGTATGTGTTTAATACCATTTTGACTAAACATACTGCTAAAAGAGTGTGTTTAATACCATTTTGACTAAACATACTGCTGAAAGAGTTTGTTTAGCACAGGCTGCTAAACATCAGCTTGATACTACATGAGCAGATCTACAGTAGTAGTATGTAGGCTACACTTCCAAGACGGCAGGCCTACCGGTGAGCGTCTGGTTCACCACTACAATAATGGCATACACAGAATATAGCCACTCAAGGCGTGTTGCAGTGCAATATGACACACATGCACGCACGCACGCACGCACGCACACACACACACACACACACACACACACACACACACACACACACACACACACACACACACACACACACACACACACACACATTCAGGAGTCCGTATTGAACAAAACAAGCAGTTACTGTACATGATGATCACGTAATTACATTAGTGATAAAATTCCCATTACTTTCTGATTACACATCAGCTCCGCAGTTCTCTGCAAATGCCTCATAGGACTTAACCACCCACGGCAGGCAAGCTGCCTCCTGTCACCCCGGCTCTCTCTCTCTCTCTCTGTCTCATATACACACAGCATGACCTAAACCTAACCCATTCCATTCAGTGTTGCAAACTGCCAAAATCCAAAGTGCACTATTGGCACTTCCAAAATGCACTAGGATGTGGGAGAGCAGTGGTTTTCAACCATTTTTATTCCAGGGCCCACTATTTATTCGACATTTTCGCCATGGACCACCATTTGATGTTGAGTTTAGTCTCTCACTCAGACTAATTTAGGAGTAATAACTGAAAGAAATGTTGGTCAAAATAGCAATGTTCTACATTTTATTAATGTGTAGATTCTTAAAAATTAGGTGATTCAGGTGTTTAATATAAATGGACCCGTAAGGGACCCTTACGGGTCCATTTGGTCCATTTTACGATCTCAAGAGTTACAGATCCATAAGGGTCAATTTGGTTCCCAATGGTCCTTTCCAGGAAGGAAGGAGGACTCTGTCATAGGAGGAAAAATGGTGAAAAACGAACAGCAAAAAAGCACCAGATTTTCCGTCAGAAGTTTTTCACTAATTTTGGCGGTCAGGGAAAAAGCGAAATGCACCACGTTGGCAACACTGATTCCCTCACTCTCACCCCGCACCCCTGCTGTGCTCCAGGCACCCGGGGGGCTCCCAAACCATTCCCGTGTTTCCCCCAGAAAATTGTTTAGTCAAGGTGGTGAGGCTTCGAGTCTGTGCTAGTGCGCGTGCACGTCCGTACATGTGCGCGTGCACGTGATGTAATTACAATACCGTAGGCCAGGGGTAGGCAACCTTTTTGACATGAAGTGCCATGATTTTGTCCTTGACACTCAGAGTGCCACAGTAAAAATGACTATAAATTCCCTTATAGTCAATAAGGGAATGACTGCATTTTCGCGGTCATCACATATTCAATGGCCATTTACTGCAGTTATGTCATTATTAGGCCATATTTCATTTCTTATCAGAACAGGCAGACTGGTAGATATTTTTCTTTCACAATAGATTGATCAATCAGACTTAAGTGGACCAAAACTGTTCATTTGAGGGACAGAAGTATTACTTGAGAGGGACATTTAATTGCAGGGTAGCAACACATTACAGTTGGCATTAAAAATGCCTCATGCATCATTTGTCCATAAGTAGTCCCTAGCCATGAATTTGTTATTTATTCATGTTAGTATGTATTTCACCTGTTATTTCAACAGGCTTAAACCACATCTAGCATTAACAGAGACAGTGAGAAAACTTTACAACAGAAAACAGAAGGGGGACTTTTAGGACAATTGACCACTGTAGTGTTGTGTATTATGAACCACATTATACATTATACATTATTATACATTATGCATTGCACATTATACATTGCACATTACAATATTGGCTATAATTACAATTGGCTGTTTCACTAAAATGCTGACAGCACTTGGGACAGTAAGGAGTCCTGCAGCTGTCATTCTACAGAAATAACTATGGGGCCACCTGGCCCTATGGTCAAGACTTGAGTGAGAACATCTACTATAGCTTCCTCAGTGAAACAATGCCTAATTTGGGATTCTTGACACCTCTAACCTTTGGGGGTTGGGGCATGGCAACTGTTACATGAAACTATAAAGTCTTTTACTGTATGTACTGCCAGTGGAATTGAGAGAGTTGAGTGTGTTGTGTGTGTGCCCCATCAGCCGTGAGGCTGGTGGTGGCTTCTGTGCTGTGATACTCCAAGATGACAATAAACATGGAACTTCGAAATAATGCTGCTGCTCCTGCTTTCCTCCTTCTCCAACATCTTTGCACTGTTTTTAAGTATTATTTTCCCACTATATTTTCAACAGTAGTCTGTCAGTCACAATGTGGGACAGGGTCTTTGAAATGAGACACTGTCCCACGCAAAGAAGGACATCTGGTCACCCTGTGACTGTCCCATAGAAACGGGGATATCTGGTCACCCTCAAAATACTCGCAAAATACGCTTCAAGACACACACACACACACGCACGTACACACACACACACACACACACACACACACACACACACACACACACACACACACACACACACACGCGCACACACACTCAGAAGCAGCACACACGAGCTACAAGCTAGCCTATGTGCTAATTATTCAACAGACAGGGAGAGGGTGACTACGTTAAGCTGAAGCTGCACACCAGTTGAAACGCAATAATTTCAGCGTGGATGTCGTTTGGTTAGGCTGACATGACGGGGGTCCGCGGGAGTCGGGGGGGACACAGACGGCATGCGTTGACCAGACAGCCACTGCTTCGGGAGCTAAACAACTCCGTGTGCTCCGTGTGCGTGCACAGAAGCACTGCATACGCACTGATTGGGCAGCGCGCAGCACAGAAGTGTGACAGTGTCAACACTGGATCAGACTCGCTCCGGTTGATACTGATACTACTGAATAATACTGAATGATCGCGGCCGTTGAGATTTGCTAATGACATGGTTTCAAATCGCACTTTCGGTTTGAAGCCTTAGTGCAGGTAACTTTATTAACATGCACATTGTATGAACGACACATTTTTACTTTTTTGGGGGGGGGAACGTAGCCAAGGCGGGGCCGGGCTTCACTCAGGGCGGCCGCCCTGATAATAAAGCGCTGGGGGAAACCCAGACCATTCTCCCGACCGCTCTCCCTTTTTAGCACCTCATCATCGGCCCGCAAAAAGGCCTCATTACCTGCTCGCCCCTGTCAGAGGGAATGACGACCTGGAATTTATGCCTACATACAATACGGTCGTTCCAGACTACACAGATAATGCTCAACGTCACTTTGCACTCCCACTTTTTGCCTCCTTGTGTTTCTGCTGACAGACAGGGTCCTTCCGGGGCCACGCTCTGTCCACTCCTACTCGTTTGAGCTGTCTCTCTCTCTCTCTCTCCCTCTCTCTTTCTCTCTCTCTCTCTCTCTTTCTCTCCCTTTGCCTCTTGCCAGATTCTCCCACTCGCCCCTGATACCGCACTCAGCTCCGCTGGCTGTGTGTTTTGCGGCGGGTAATTCCGAGAGACTGTCCTTCCTCTCACACTCTCTCCCCCCGAATGTGTCATTGTTTATCTGATTGCCTTTCTACTCGAAAACCCACCCACGCAGTCATCTCCCCTCCAACGCCACGGCATGGGGGGGGGGGGGGGATATTATTTCAAAAAACAGCCTCTAGCTTTCATCAGTGCGCGGCAGGGTGTCAGCGGGGAAGGGAGAAGAAAGCTATGCCGTCTGCTGTGAGGTTGTGAGGCCCAGAAGAAGAGTAGGTCAGCAGACAGCAGATGATGATGGTAGTGGAGCTTTTTTTGTTATTCGCGATTCAAGATTTTTTTCCTGTGTGTACGAGTACAATTATTATTGTGTTCTCTTTGCACTGTCGCTGCTGCAGCTGCAGTAACAACAATAACAAAAACAAAGACGTGGAAAAAAATGATAGAGAATAATTAGGGAATAGCAGAAATCGTAAGGATAATAACAAGGTTTGGTAGGTTGGAGATATCGTGTGCGAGGTACCTAAATGTTTCAACATTTACAGTGTACGTATCTTATACACTATACAGTACATGCGTTAGTGTATGTAAAAGCCACAGCAACTGTGGCAGGTGTTCAACCACTTTTATCCTCACCGGGATCTTTAATTTGCACCCCCTTATGCAGAAAATACATTTGCAGCTTCATCACGATTTCTCATAAATTGTGAAAAGATAATTGCCAGATATAACATGTGCAGAACGGGGAAGCTAGAGCAGTTTGTGTGGTTGATACAAAAGGGCTGCCTCTGACCACCCTCAGGCGTTTGGAGGGATCGAGGGGTTGGGGAGGAGATTGGGAAAATGCAGAGGCTTAGGGGCTGTACTGTACATAGAGCCTTGCGGTTTGGCCCTTTTGGCACGCTGAGGACATGACAGCGGTTTTAGCGTTCGCAGACTCCCCAGACTTGCTTGGATGGCATCAAACATTCATCCGTGACAGTCATTTGACAGTTGGGGCTACTGTAGGCAAACCTCCTTTTATTGAAGTGACTAACGAGGAAGCGCACTGTAGTTTCCTCCCTCCACCCAGTCATTAATCTAGACTGTTCCAATGACAGAATGGAAGCCTGGTCTTGTGTTTGCATCTGGGCTGAATGAGGAGGAAAGTGGGGTGGGTGGTGGCGGGTTGTAAACAGCGAGAAGAAAGAGAGAGAGGGAGGGAGAAAAACATAGATGGAGAGAGAGGGAAAAGAAAAAGTTTGGGACAAAGGGAAAGAGAAAGTACTTGCTCAAGTTGAGATGAAGGGAGAGAATTATGCCAGTTTAGACCGGGAAGAGCTATTTTGTTTTCTGCCCCATTACAAGGGTGTCCCTGAATGATTGCATAGAATATGTATGTGCGTGTGTGTGGTCTGAGAGTAGAATATTGAGCTTTTCATTTCACCCAATTCAATAAGGCTAAATTGATTCCGTCTAGAATTCACAGAAGCAATTAAGAATAAAAGGTCTATTTGAGGCTATTTTTTTTCCTAATGCAAACTTTCTCGGTCTCTCTCGGCAGCGCAATAACTTTTGCAATGTCAAAACAACCACAACCTATTGGGTCAATATCCGAAGAAGTCTAAATTAAACTGGAGTGCAAGTCACATCGACAAGATCATTCTTTGTCATAGGGGGGCAATTCAGGATGATGGAGTTTACGATAAATACAATTTAATAAAAGAACACTTCTAATGTCTTACGTCTTGGACTGTAGGCCTATATGGCTGCTGCTCTGCTCCAATGTGGTAACTGGAAGAGGAAAAAAAACATCTCCCAAAACCAGATATAAACTGGAATACATTTAGCAAACCGCTCTTTTAGAAAGATCAGAATTTTGTGGGGAGAGGGGTTAGAGTTGGGAATATGCAGAGCCTCTGCCTCATAGTCATATCTTCCTGTCTGAGGAGTTCTCCAGAAGGCTGCTCAGCGGTGTGTGCAGCTCACAACCTGGCCCACACAAAGACGCATGCAAATGGAGTGAAGTCTCGAGTGAGGCGACGGGGACCAAATAGCAACTAACTGTCAACTGCAGAGCATAAACAACATGGAAAAGCTTAACCTCAGAAGAATGTTGATATATTCAAAACGGCTACCATACCACAGAGACAAAACAACAAGCCACTTTTCTCCCCTCTCTCCTCCTTCTCTTCACTCCTCTCCTCTTGTCTGTCTGACAACTGTCATTTTTTTCCCAATGTTTATCTGTGTGAGCCAATGGTGCGATTAATTAAAAAGATTGAGCAGTCGCAATCAGAAAGGAACAGAATAGAGACAGGGAAATAAAACTCCCAGAGGCCTGATTTGAGCAGCTTTCCTCTACGCCTCAAAATAATGGTTTTGCTGGCTGCTCTCCCCCTTGTCCAAGTATTAACTTAGTAACACACAACACCTCCAGCTGTCCCTCTCGGATGGCCACAAGTGTGTTAGTGAGTTGTACTGGAAGTCAGTGTGCTCCAATTAAGCGCTTGTCACAGGGGGGTACAATGCCTCCTGGTACCAGCAATACGTTGCATGTGCAGCATGGCCTGAAGGGGTCATGATGAAGACTCTAAACACTGTAATGGAGCTGCTGCCAACAACACTGTAGTTGTTGCTGCACATCTGATAAGCTAGTCCCCACGGACCCCCAACACATCTCCATGTTTTTTGTAGTAACCACCCTTATCACCTAAAATTGGAGTAGATATAGGTGTATGGTAATATGTACACTTGTACAGTATATGTGTTCATTTACTTTGTAAGCCAGGCAAAAATGTCTGTGCGTGGGAATCAGGTTGGACACCTACTGGTTACCAAGTAGCACTGTATGAAGTCCATAAATGCAATATCCCACAAATCATGAAGCACACGTCGCTGTGTGCGTCAGCTCACCACAGACTGCCTGAAAATTTCTCTCTGCTTGAAAATCTCTCTTCATCACATCTGTCTGTGATCTAGGCGTATTATCCCATCCTCAATGTCTCCCCCTTTTAACCATACTGTAGTTATTATAAAATGCAGTATTCAGGCACATTTCAACCACCTCTTTTGCCATTAAGCCCACTTTAAATAACGTCATCAAGCAGCATTGGACACCTGTTAACATCATCACAAGAAACTCCTTTCTCCTTTGTGGTCTACCGGCATGCACTCTCCCACTGATCTAAAATGCCGCAGCTGGCCTGGTTTTCAACCAGCCAAAATTCTCACGTCACTCCCCTTCCCCGTTTCCTCCATTGGCTCCCAGTCGCAGAGTACAAAACTATGTTGGATTTCAACATATGGCACCCCCTGACCCCCATATCTTGCAAGTTTGACCGCACCCTACAAACCTTCTGAGCTCAGCCTATGGACGGTAAGCTGGAACCTTCGCTAAAAATGCTCCACACGCACAACCACACCCACATACACACCCTGGACTTACGTTGCCGTAGTTGACAAAGCCATGTTTCTTAGCGATGCGGTCGGCCTCGCCCGGTCCGCCTGTGATGTGCACAGCCCAGGTGTTGGTGTAGATCTCTGCCCCGCCGGCCCACTTCAGTGCCGCCGTCGAGAGGACAAGCAGCGTCCACAGGTGCGGCAGGGCCAGCCTGGCATCCATGAAAGGGACAGCGCGCCACGGAGCTTGTCCGCCTGTCCGTTGGTCTCCTCGTACCAGGCACAGCCCAGCTGCTCTACCTCACAGCAGTAAAGTAGAACAGTGACCTGGAGAAAAGAGGACACGCAGACACTTATAATCACACATAGGTCCCTTAGTTGGGTCCCCCTCGCTCCCCTGACCCCAAACTACTCAGTATGGATTCTCTACAGCAAGCAAAATTATAATAAAGCCAACGCCAAAATGCCAAATTCACCAACGATTAGCAATAATTTCAACAGTATTTTCTTTTGCAGCATAAAGTAATGGTAACCTGTATTTCCTTATGTTTTACAGTCAAATGAGTAGTTACTAAAGTATTAAATTGCTACTAAGTACTAAATCTCATAGAAGAAGACTCCTACTCCTACAGTAGCGCAAACAAAAGATGTAAACCTCAACATAAACTCAAAGTTTCACGATGGATCCTCTTGCTATTGGACATGATCTCTGGAACTCTATAGCTCAAACAGTCGGATGAAAGCAGCAACATAAAATACATGATGAAAGGGCTATTTGTCTTGTACATCTTACACTGAACTTTACCATTTGTATGCGTATGGATGTACTATGTACTGTATGTATACAAAAACAATAATTAATCCCGTAGGAATATAATTGCCGGGTGACAGGTGAAAAAAGCATGGTATCCAGTGTTGTGTTATTATGTAACATGTTCCATGGGTCTCACATTTACAAGCTCATGTGTTGCACTGTACAGTGCAATGTGTGTAGTGTACTATATAAGGGACTGCATCGCGCAAATACTTGATGTGTGTCGTTGCTGCTTGTGTTTTGTTCTGTTTTCTGAGGCTGTGGCTATGCCATTAGCCACCAGTCAATCGGTTACCCATCGGCACTCCGACGCACCCCCATTCCGACACACCTCCCTTCCGACGCACCCCCATTCCGACGCACCGCGATTCCGACGCACCGCGACTCCGCCCCGCCCCCTAACCATTACGCACAGGCTAGGCAACGCCGCGCAGAACAGAACGCGAGTCTTTTTTTTCTCTCGTTTTTTTTTTTTTTTTTTTTTTTTTTAAATGTACCCTGAATACAGAACTGGATTGCACAATGCCACAGCACAGCCACATACAGTAGATTTGGCGGTCTCAGATTAGTACAGTATAGCATATTATATGACCACGTTAGGAACGTGAACAGATTTACTCACAGATGGTTGCTTATTGCTTTGGTTCCACAACTGCAAATGGACTGGATTCATCGTCAGGGAGGAAAGTTATATTGATTGATTAGAAGATGGTCCCCATATGTATAATCAGGGGTGCACATAAGTGGTGCTCCGGTGCTCAGGAGCACCAAAAATCCTACAATGAGCTGTCAGTCCAGGGGTGGAAAGCTCCTTTGAGCACCACACAGCTGGGGCTGATAATGACTGCCCGACTGGGCCAGTAAAAAGCCTTGAAAATGAAATAATTCTAACTAATTCTGACCTCTAAGTCTAAAATACTACTAGTATTTTTAATGGATGTAGAATGCAGGTAGTAGTACTACTGCTACTAGGCTAGCAGCCAGTATTGCAAGGCCCAAACTATCGCCCTGTACTGTAATACTGTACATTGATCGGTACTCAGGGCCCGACGATGCGGGTCGCCGCATTTTGGGAGCACCAAGTAACATCCCCAGGTGCTCCTCTGAGTACTGGACCAAAATAGTTATGTGCACCCCTGTGTATAATCATAATCCGTCTTTGTGGAATCAGGTTCCAAGCCCAGGAACACTTGCTCGACTGATTTATAATCCATTTATAGTCATAACGTTAGCCAACTCACTCAACTACTAAACGTAGCTCGGGTGCAGAGCCATAGAGTAATAGAGAGTTGTGCAAACTGCGTTCGTGTCATGGGGCACGCATGCCAATAGCTTATCTTATTTTCGTCGCCCTCATTGAAAACAACGTATTTCCAACTCCATTTTGTCCCCATTCAGGTTGCAGGAACAGCGCTCAGCGCTCAGTTCTGACTCCTCAATGCAGGGGCGTAGCTACGGGTGGGCTGAGGTGGGCCGCGGCCCACCTAAATAGAGAGCTGGCCCACCCATTGAAAACATGACTAAGAACTTGAGAAAACAAAGGACAAAGACCAGAGAGCCTCTAGAGAGAGCTTGAGAGGTCTGGACTCACTGTAGTTATAATGGATGATTTGCGGGCACTAATCACCCATTATAATGCAAATGAGGCTTTTCATTCAGCCTTTGTTTGTAAATCTGCCAGATCGCTATTACTTTGCAGGTATATCTGTGAAAACAATAGTGCTGGTTTCTGTGGGGGGACTTCCACAAGGATTTTCCAAACAGCTGTGAAACGTTACCTCTGGTCTGTTCTCATGAAAGAAAATCTGTCATGATCAGCAGACACATTGGTAATTAATTTAAAAATGGCTGTGATTCTATAGACAACTGAACAGCTGAAGTCTATTTGATAATGATTGTGCTAATGAAACAAAACACTATGGGCTCGATTTTTGCTCCACGCAATGTCCCTAACGTTACCCAAAACCCGCATGCAGGATCGAGCATGCGGTGGACGGTTTCCACCGAATTCCCGACAGTTACATTTTGCTCGATCCCGCATCGTAGAGAAGACCTACCAACATATTCTATACAGCATCTGAGAGAGTGGCGTGTGCCCGTCACGCTGCATTTTGAAATGTAAAAAATGGTCTAGAATTGACCAAGAAATTAATGATAATCAAAAAGACGTCTTTTTTGCCGCGAATTCCCGACTTTTTTTGCAATTTACTTTATAACATTTCGCAGACTTGGGATAAATGCACACCACATACAGCAAAAAAATAATAACATGGAACATGTTTTTTCAACATAACATGTTGAATGTTAAGAAATGATTGGGGATTGACCGAGCTATTATTGTTTGAAAATGAGAGCTATAATCTTTGAGAATAGGCTACTCATGCATGTGTCTGTCTCCTAAGCCCGCAGCCAGGCTGCGTGGTTAGGAGGGTCAGCCATAGCAGTAGGGATAAGGGAAATAGATATGGGATGAATTAAAGGGAATGGCAAGACAAACACGGATTGGATGAAAGCTAATAACTCAGTGGCGTGCACAGAGATTTTCAAGGGCAGGTGCTCAAATTTAACCAGGAGGGCACTCTAGCCGCCCGGCAAAGCCGGGCGGCGGAAAAAATTTTGAGTTTTGGGGGGTTAAAAACGCATAGAAAACAGCATTTCAGCATCTACAAGTACAACTATACAAACGCATTAGGCTACTGCTATATAAAATGGTTTGAAGAAAATAATGGCTTCTTCTCCAATGACTCTTAGAAACTGAATTTCAAGCTCCTGTCCCTTAGAATGAAAGCAGATCCCCTTCCCTTTAAAACAGGCCATGACTCTTGTGGACAACAGTTCCATATTCTGACACAAAGTGGTAGTGTTGCAAACCTACTGCACTGGACTGGACTCGAATGCCCCTCCTAGTGGAAGAGTGGTGAGTGGCACTCACCACTCTTCCACTAGGAGGGGCATTTGAGCCAACTCTAGTAGCAGAGTTGCGTCATGACCCAAGGAATGCTGGGAAAAAATAAATTTAAATTCATGACCTACGGTTCAAGAGTTATGGGCCAAAACGTAAAGTGGGCTGTTATAGCGCCACCATGAGGCCGACCAATGGATTTTTTTGGCTACCTGTTGGTGCCACCACCCACAACATGCGATTCAAATTTGGGGAGGTTTGGACATTTGAATGATTTGTGGCACTTATTTGTGAAATAGGCCCCTCCCACTAACTTTGGAAGCCAATTATGGGCAAACGATACGCTTAATCAAAAATCTGTGTGGTCACTTTTATCGGATAGGTCCACAGAGCATGTGTGCCAATTTTTGTAAGATTTGACTAAAATATGTAGGAATAGGGGCAAAAAGTGTGTTTTTAACAACATCCAAAATGGCGGAAAAACTTTAATGGCAGAAATGGGCGTGGCCTATATGGAGAGATGCATCATGACCCAAGGAATGCTGGGAAAAAGGAATTTTAAATTTACGACTTACGGTTCAAGAGTTATGGACCAAAACGTAACTGGCTGTTTGGTGGGCTGTTATAGCGCCACCATGAGGCCGACCGATACAATTTTAAAATCAAATCATTTTTAAAAATATGTCCACCCACCTCCCCAAGTTTTGTAAACATAGCCCTTATGGTTTCAGAGTGAAAAATCGTTGAACTTTACATTTTGTTCTTTTAAAAAGGGCATGTTGGTCCAGAGAGGGCCACTTGGGGGTGCTCAAGCACCCCTTAGCGTCTTACTGTGCACGCCCCTAACAACGCCCAAACCGCACCTATGCATAATGTAACGGGTATAGGAGGTGTTTAAGGGAGATGGCATGGTAACGAAATTATCAACTTGAATGTGGGAACACCTCTTCCCCAATGCTAAGAGTGTTAATTGCGTATAAGGACCAATGTAACCAAAATCGAGCCCCATGTGTTGGTGACAGGATTACCAACAACACATTAATTCAAGAAGATAACCCTAGTACAGTAAACGTTATATAAACTGAAATATAACCGTAATGCGGCAATAATAGCAATAAATAGCTTTTCGTGCACACGCTAATTTGCGGCCAACACGCATGCGCACGCAGCATGCCCACCCTGAATCCCTCATGCCCACCCTGAGTTTCTGGCTACGCCACTGCCTCAATGTCAAACTCTTGCGACGCGCACTCCGATCCAAAAACTTTAGTTTACAAATGTGCCATCCTCACTCAGTTTTCAAGCGATTGTTTTAATTCCAACTTGTCAATACCTTGAATAATTTATATATTTTATATTTTCATTGGGTATAGGCATAGGCCATGTTTTTTTCATCAAACAATATGAAGATGTCGTCCTTTTTATACACGCAGCTTAGAGACGCGTTAAATGAAAACTTTGCCTGCTATATGTACTGTATGTTTGTCATACCTTTTTAATTTTGCACTAAAAACAAAACATGTTCAGCGGCTGCGCACGAGAACTCCTACAGTGCCCAAACTCTGTTTTCCTTTGCGCGCGGGGGTTGACAGGAAAAAAAGGAGAATGGATTTTTTGTGGGTACAAAAAAATAAGGCAAGACTCTTAAAGACTCGATGAGTCATTGAGAGTCATTGAGCTCGAGCCAGAGTCATTAGGGACGGAGTCCGAGTCCCATTTTTTGCCTTCAACTCGAGTCGCCATCTCACACACACACGCGCGCGCGCGCACGCACGCGGGCGCAGCAGCTCCATCATGCATGCATTCTGTGCGGTTCGTCCTTAATTGCCTGTGCATCGAATGCCGTTGTTTGTGTGGAGGTTGATGTATCTTTCATGTGGTTCATATAGTGTGTGTGTGTGTGTGTGGGGGGGGGGGGGGGGGGGGGGGGGGGGGTCGTAATAGCGGTGTGTTATAATCGTCGGAGTGGCGGGGTCTTAACCAAATGGGAGAAACCCCGCTATTCCGATCAATGAAAGTCAATGGTCGGAATGGCGGGGTGTCGGAATGGCAATCTGTTCCCCAGTCAATCAGTAGAAAAAGAAGAAAATGCCAGCACTCATGAAATGTCCTTTTTCACATGATTTACCTCTGGTGAGCAGACAACACATGCATTTCGGCTGTGTCTTCCTCACTAACATCAGGAAATGTTGTTTATATACTGGGATACCATCAATCTAACTACAAGTGATTGAATACAACTGTCAGCTTCTGACAATTGAACTAATAACAATTTTGCCATTATTAGTACCAAGGCAAGATAGCAATCATGTGAATGATGGGTGTATATAGTAAGAATAAATGTTAAGAATTAAAAAGTAGAAAGCACAAGGACCTCAGCAACCAATCAGCAATCCGGCCAGCATTCAGACAATGGGAATAGTGCAAGGAGTCAGCCAATCAGCAAGCAGGTGACCATTTAGACGATGGGAAAAGTCACTAGGTCCTCTAGGTTTTATGGATAGATGGTGGTCAGGTTTCACCTGACAAAAAACACAAAATGGACAATATAACATCAAACTGATATATCAGTTGGGCTATATAAGTAAAACCCAAATCTGCTCACTGTGGTAACAGTACAGACCACACATGTTCACTGTTTCTGACATCTGTTCCTACAACTGGCAAATTCTGAGATATTCTGTCTGATATTCATCTGGGCGGAATTACTAGAAAAACTAGAAAGTGTGTCCTGCCAGGCACACATCTCCACCAGGCTATGGCCTCCTGGTGGCGCTATAGGCCATTGTGAAAAGGGTTCCATTCTTTCTTATGACTTTGATAAGTTTGAGGATTTGAGCCTTTTCCCTCAAAAATGTGTTTTGCAAAATTCCACCTGTTGGTGGTGCTATAACAGGCCAGCGTGAAAAAGGAGCAGTTATATTTGTCATCCTTGTAGGAAAGTGCAAGATTTCACGTAAAATGCAATCTGCATTCAAGAGTAGATGCCTTTTGTTCAAAACGAGACAATCCTGCAAATTTTGAAAGCCAATTATAAACAAGTAGGATGAAGTTGGAAATTTGGGACAGATTCGTCTTGAGCACATGACTCTAGAAATTCTGTGTGACAATTTGCGGGATCTGGGGACAGAATCCAGAGGAGCAATATGAAATAGTGTGTTTTACAAAGCTTGGCCTCCTGGCGGTGCTATAACAAGCCATTCTGGAGAATTTGGGGCAGAGGTTCATCGTTGGCATCTAGGGATTGTGTGTGCAAAGTTTGGCATCGACCAGGTTAATGGCGCCGGAGATTAGCTGGTAACAGCGGACAGAAGGACAGACACACACACACGGACGGACAGACACACGGATGGAGTGCAAAACATACTCCCCACCATGCCTTCAGCCTGGTGGAGACAATGATGAGCGAAATAAACAGGGAAAAATCACTTTGATATTGCCCACTTAAACACCTCTCTATCCTGGAAGGTGGTCAGGTCTTTTGTGGTCTTTCCTAACATTTTCCTAGCTGTTGTTTCCAGACAAGGATTTTTTCTGCCTCTGGGGACAGGGGTGTTTAAATTGGGGCCTGTAAAGACCAGTGGGAGAATTCATTGTGACTGGAGACAAAATGCTCTTTCGATCTCTGTCCCTGAAGGTTTTGGCTGGAGAATTGCAATTCTCGGTGTGGATCTTTATGTAGGCTATGCTGACAGTAATAGAAAATTAATTATCCAAGTTTAATGTCTCAATCCGAAACTAGCTGGTGAGAATCCAGAATGTTGCTACTGCATTAAAGAAAGGTTTACGGAAATATTTGCTCAATGTGGGGAGACATATGATATGGTGTGCGTGTGTGTGGGAGTCCTGAAAGTGCATCAATTTGTCTTAAGAAGGATAGTGCTGTAGGTAGCTGAATGCAGCTCTGAATATTTGTCCACGATTTCATCAGTCATTTTGGAGTAAATCCCCACCGCCGCTGCCTGCCAGGCATGATGGGAGCCATGTAGGTTTTTGAGTCAGTTTTTGACTTCCCAAATCAAACTGAATGTATTTAATTCTACCGTGCTGTGGTCTTAGAATTCTCCATAATTTTGAAGACAGTTCTATTTTTAATTATGATTTTTTTTCTTTCATAGATTATACATTAAATGAATAGACTCTTAAAGCCATAGCAGAACTAGAAGCTCAGATGTGGGTTATGACGATAGTACTTACACAGTTCTAGACAGATGCGGGGGTGTATTGTTCACAGGGCTCTGACACTGTCGCTCTGGATTTTCATGCAAAAAAAGGGAGCTTGCTTAAAGATGGTGGTTCTCACCAAGCAGGCTGGATCTAAAAGGAGAGCAGCGAAAGCCATTCCCCTGAGACCCCTCCCTAGTCACAGTTGCCATAGGTGGGCTCAGTATTCAGGGGGGGCAGACGCGTCATTCGGCACAGACAATGTGGGACTCTAGGGGACAGCTTATGCGTACAGTTCCCTCTCGCTGGCTTGACAATGCCTTGGTGCTGCATACTTAGATTTCCCTAAAATTAATTGGTGCTCTGAAACAGAAAGTGAGGGCATTTTTTACTCTGAAGTTTCAGCCTGAAACGCTCATCTGAATTTTCTGAACCAGAATCAGAAAAGAGTTTGCATCCTTCAGACTATGGGTCGCAAAGAGTGAGTGACGGCTATACTCTACACGAGCTATACTGATGAGACATGGACTGTTTACAGTAATCGCTAAGCTCTGTCGCTTTACTGCTATATGGCTTATTTCTACCATATAGTGTTTCAGATATGCAGTATATTCCAATGTGATGATTAAGTGTAAACTAATAATACACTGTCTGAATGCCAGAATGGGATTAAAAACAGTGTATTTCTGGACACCTGTGATTGTGAAGGACGACTAAGGAATCGGATAAAAACAGGTCACCTTAATTTCTGTTTGTTTTTGGGAAGTATTTAAAAATCAATTTGTATGTACGGTAGTGTAAAACATTTTTCAATTCACTGGGCTTTGATATATGCTAATGAGAAATGGACGCCCACCCATGTTTGCCTGCACAACACAATTGCTTTCTAAAGGTTTTAGGACAGGTTTGGACCTGCCAGTGGTTTGACAATATTTCCACCAAGACAAGTCCATGTAATTCTATACAGTAATTGAGAGGTAGATACCAGGTAGGCAGACGATATGCTCCTAGATGACACGGAAACCTATTGCTTTGTCCTTTAATCCTCCCTCAAAATCACCTGCCACGGGGCAATTTAGGGCTATTCACATGAGCAAAAGGAGAGGATGTGTGGTGGAGACATCTGATTAAAAAATACATTTGATAGGAGTGGCTGCGATTACACTGAAAACTGGGTGAGATTGAGGCATGACTACAGGCCCCCAGGCTGCCACTCATCCTGGGGAGTGATTCTTCTGAGCTCATTAGGGCTAGGTCTCACTCAGGAGTCACAGCGCTAGGAGAGGCTCAGGGGTGTGTGACTGTCACTGAGTTAGTAGGAGACAGTCATGGGGAGAGAGAAATAAATAGAAATTGCAAGAAAGAGACAGATAGACACACAACGAGAGAGAGAGAAGAGACCTGTGGGGGGGTATCACCCTCCTATCGCATTGTGCAAAGTAGCAGGCATTATAACAAAAAGAAAAAGAGAGAAGCACTTTCCTAAGAAAATATAGCCTGGAGGAGAGTTAACAAGAGTCTGCTGCTTGCTTACGCTACACTCCATACAATATACATCAAAGAACAGAAATAGAGACCAAGATGAAACTTGAGGCGAAACTCCTGAATAACAAAAACCCAGCGGGAACACTGAGCCAAATGGCATAACCTCTTCAGAGCTCATCGCAGAGCTGGCGCAGTGCAGACCGTAAGCAGTGATCTGATGCATGGCCACTGATTATCATGAATACAGCACCCTCTTCTCTAAAGGCAGTGACAGCCTTCCGAGTGCAGCTCAACAATATACAGTAAGGAGAATGGCAGGGAAAGTAGATCACAGCCTCCTGTGCATGAAAACCATTCCCCCGTGCCTGGAATAGAACAGCTTCCTAAAACGGAAGGTTATGACTACTTCCAAAAACAAAACTCACTCCCCCAATAATGCTACTCTTGTGAGAAATAACTGGCCTTTGGAGTTATGAAATTGAGTAGTTTCACATTCTAGAATGTGAAACAAGAGAGCTCAGGGCTTCATGCTCCATCCAACATTTTTCACCAACATCCACACTAACTTGAGGGCACAACATAATAGTTATTTAAAGACTTCCCATTGCTTTAGAAAGTGTCAAGAAATCATAATAGGTATCAATGCACTGTATCAATCATTGATACATTTGTTCCTTCTTGAAGAACATTCTCTTTTAGATTCTTTAGATCAGCACCAGAGGGGTAACCAACATTTTTGGAAAAGCACAGTCACAATAAAGGATATTTAGGAAAGTAGTAAGTAAAAGCTTTTGGGTGCACACGTCTGCGTGTGGTACTAAAAACGTAGTTTGAATGGTCAGTCTATGTCTGTTATTTGATTTACTTATTGTTTTATAATTATTTCCCCTCTTCAAATAACACAGAATTTGTCTGACTGCTAAATAATGGTACAGTCTCTGCACTCTGCAGTAATAGTTTGTGCCGGTGCCGCTGCAACATTTACGCAGCGCTTCATACTGTACCTTAAAAGATATCCAAAGGATCAAGCAAAGCCCTTGAAACTTCCTGGCCAGGTACAGTTGCTGCTGTACACATTACTGATGTAATGACGTCATTGACCATACCATTAACCAAACCAGTAATGGTTTGGTTAATGGTATGGTAAGTTAGCAGTTTCGGTAAGTGACACATTGGCCTATTGCAGCACCAGGAGACCACAACCTGACCTGGTGGAGACCTGTGCCCAAAAAGACACTTTTTCTAGTTTGTTATTGCTTTAATGGCAACACAAAGACACTTGGACATCAGCCATTTACAGCCATCACTGCAATATACGGTAACTAATAAATAAATATAACTAATAATAATAAACCAGAATTTCAAATCATAGCCACCATGTATAATGTATTGTCAGACAGGCTACAAAAGATGAATTCTTTTCATTTCATGGGCAGGAAGAATCTTCACAAACATTGCCAACATTTCATTTCAACAGCCTTGATGCAGATGAATGGAGTATTTCAGTTAAGGCTGATGACAGAAAGTGAAGCGGCCTTTATTTCAGACTCTCATGGTCATATGAACAGCTTTATGGTCCACTGTCTCTTATAGGAAAACAAGACACAAAAACTAACAATACAATTAGGGCTGGACAACATGAGCAAATATCACAATGTTCCCCAAATCCAGATATCGAAGACATTTTTTCAACCTCCGCCTCCCACTTCAAAATGTCCACTATTGTGCTCATCCCCAAGAAATCCAAGACCTGTCACCCTCACTTGTTGAGAGAATTCTTCCTTACTAGACTAGACTGGCAGTTTGCATACAGTCAAAACAGATCAATCAACGACATGCCAGGCAGTAGAACAGCCTCCCCCTCAGTGCCTACTAGACCAAGGAGCTGATTGTGGACTTCAGGAGTCCAAGGAGAGAGCATGTACCTGAAAAATGCACTGCCAGAGAAAAGAAAACCAACTATTCAGTGGGTGGTGCTGCACTCAGCAATGTGCATAATGGGATGTAATGTTGGATCCCCCCCTTTTCTACTTTGTACATTTACTTATGGTATATCCGTTGATAACGTGTATTGTGTTATTTTTTATGCCATGTTGATGTATTCCATACATCAACACGCATAAAACATGGCATCAACATTCGCCGCACCTGGGGGGACGAAACCATGAATCTTGGACATTAATAGAATGATTGGAGTTTAAGCACAGTGTGCGGACATACTCTCTTCTTCAAACATGTATCTTTTTTTTATTCAGCACGTGCAAACATTTTTTTGAGATGTGCGTGCTGCCCATTTGAATGCTTTCTCATGACAGATCAAGGCCCCAGATCTATTGTAATTGTTGTTATTGTTACACCTTAGGTACAAGATCCCTCACGTACATGAAGCCACAATGAGCTGCACATGAAATGCGTTGTGGTGCACACAGTAAAAGAAAATGTCCTCTCCCCGGAGTGAAAGTTGGTCAGATTGTGACATGAGACGTTAAACATGACGTTGCCCTCCGCCCCCAGACGAATTCAAGGATGGCATTATATAACTGACAGTGCTCTCTAAAACTGACATTGTAGTCTGAGATATACCCAGATGTGACTCAGCTCAGGATGCCAACAGAGTACAGCTGATATCCTGATTTGATGGCTTACATTGCCTATGGCTGCAGCAGAGATGGAGCCTGATAAGCCACTGTCTTTGGTAGCTGGAATGTGTCAGGAAAAATAATCAATTCAACAGGTAACATTGTACATAGCCATTGAAAGCTACCTATAATCTATCTAAGACAAGCAACCTGATTGTTATGTTTGTTTTGTTGTACCAGTAAATGTATGGCTATGGTACACCCTTACTTCCGCAGGTGGAGTGAATTGAGATATTTCTCTTACTGCACTGGTGCTTTCCTTTGTTGTACGCCCCCCCACCCTGTGTGCACGCGCGCACACACACACACACACACACACACACACACACACACACACACACACACACACACACACACACACACACACACACACACACACACACACGCACCGCTTTTATTTTGTGTTTTACCGCTATGTCTGAGATACTGCCCAGAACATTTGGAGCATCATCAATACTGTAACAGTATCATCTAACCACAGAACACACCGGAATCATTTGATTCATATGATGAAACACGCCTTTTTTAAACAGCCTTGTGCAACTTTGCCGGATCAAGAAAAGCATACATTATATAACACAGCACTTCTCAACATTGCCTTGCTTGGCCACTGAATACACTTGAGCAAGACATAGTCCAGCAAAGATTGTTACGAAGGGCTTGTTGACTGGCAGCCAAGGCAAATTGCTTCATAAATCAATGTTTTGACATAGGGAAGTAATGCAATCCATTTATGTTAAGAAGTCCACTTCAGACCAAAATGCATCTTGTGACCTTGACCTCCTTGCTTAGCTCTCCATACGTAGGCTATTACATTATATATGATACAGTTAGGAACAATAACAAAAGCGTGAATTAGCTGGGTCAGTGCAACGGGGCTCTGCATGCTTTCAGATGAAACTGAGAAACAAGTTCTGACTGTCTTTCAAGCCAGTGACAGTCTATCATCCTTTAGGTTTAAATGCTATGCAGATCCGTAGAGAAAGAGTGAGGAAACAACTTATATTGTAATCACTAATTATTACTATGTTATAAGAATAACTCAAACATAGCTGACATAACCAACACATTAACTTACTATAAGTGATGAGTGACAATCCAATACGAGAGAAAGGTACGATATGAGAGAGAAAGAGACAGACAGAGAGAGAGAGACACAGAAAAAGAGAGAGAGATTTAAAGTGCAAACCCTGGCTGACTGTGGTGGTGTCAGTAAGCTAATGGAAATCAAGACATTGTTGTGGCATTAGATCTGCTACATATCATGCCAATATACAGTATCTGCTACACTTACGTGTGGGGTTAAGTCTACGATGCAGTATATCATGACATTAAATCTGCAACAACGTAATACTGTAAATACAGCATGAAATTGAAACTGCTAATGTAAATGTTTGACATGTCTGTACAATGTAATAAATAAATGTTACATTAAGGCTTTTATTACAAAGTAAGATCTGCTACAGAAAAGTACGTATCATGGAATAAACTTCTGCTAATTACTTTTGTTAATACAAGGTAGACAGAACGAACAAGTCTGCAACAATGTAACGATACATCTGCTTTAAAGTAGTCTATACTAAAGTGTGTCATGTGACATGTCTATGTATGTATTTATTAAATGTAACAGCACGACATCAATTCAATCATGTAAAACGGCAATGAGTCTAGTTGGCTAAAACGACATTAAGGGGAAGTCCACCCATTTTCATTTTTTCCTGAGAAAGAAGGGGTCTGAAAGAAAAATCATTAACATGGTGAAATACATCTTGATGATGTCATCAGTGTATTTAGCCACGTTAATGTTTTTTTCAGACCTCCATTTTTAGGAAATACAGAATTGGGGTAAACTTTTTATCATGTCCACACAAGACCTCTAAGGTACACCAATGACAGTAAAATATTGAAAATGGGTGGAGTTCCCCTTTAAGTCTGCTACAGTGTAGAGTGTAGACAGTAAGACAAAGTGTCTTCATCTTACCAAGAAGAACGGATAAAGTTCGGTGTGGACGCGCTGTGATTTAAAAAGGCCGTTCCATAAACATCATTCTATATGAAAGAAGCCAGGAGGCTCGATCCTGTTGTTAACCTCACTGGAGCCGACCCAGAGACCGACTGTCAACGTGACTGGAACCGATCCAGACAAAGTGGTAAAGTATAGAAGGCTGCGCAGTGACGTCACCACCCCTGTTCCGGAAGTCTGTTCCCCATTCATTTTTCTCATAGACTTTTCGAAAATAATTTATATCAAGACGATTACGCCGCGGCCAAAGCCAACTGAGGTCGTGACAAATCATGACAACAAACACAATATCGTCATATAATATATAATTGGGAAGAAGTAGAAAACGGCATGATACAAGACTTTTTGTTTCGTTTTTCATCTTAGAAATTATTTTATTGTCCCAAAAGTTTGTGTGTGTCATCATGATTCGTCACGACTCGAGTTGCCTTTGTCCGCGGCGTAATCGTCTTGATATAAATTATTTTCGAAAAGTCTATGAGAAAAATGAATTGGGAAAAGACTTCCGGAACAGGGGCGGTGACGTCACTGCGCAGCTCCAGACAAAGTGGTAAAGTATAGTAGGCTATAGTGGAGGAGGAGGTCGTCTCGTGGCAAAAAGACGCGCTGCTGACACACTTGTGCGCTAATAGCGTTCGCCCAAACGGTGCCATTGTTCCCTCCCACTCTGCCACCACTGTTCCATATTAATAACGCTGTCTCCTCATTGGAAACACAACTGTGTGCTATAAGGAAGGCTGTCAATGTTGTCAACAATAGTTATAGTTACCCGTCGTCAGATCAGATGCCAAGGAGAAGGAGTCTCATCTTCCTCTGTGCCAGCCAGGATGGAGACTCTCCTCCGATCAACTTTATGATCCAGGCTTTACTTGAGTCGTGGGCGTAAAGAATGACACGGACACCTTCACCCTCCTCTTCTTCGCCGAGACCGTCTCCACAAATGCAACTATTCCGACCGACCATCACCTCGCCGTTCGTCGACTCGCTCCCATTGTTCTTTTTTTGCAAACTCCTCCGGGGATTCTTTTACTGGGACGGGATTCTGTTGTTCTGCTTCGCGAGTTCAGCAGCAGGCAGATCTTTGAAGCGCGCACAGACCTGCTGCGCCGGAGGAGGGTCGCCACACATTTGGAGAGCAAACCCCCTCCTTGCTGCAAAAAACACCAAAGTATCCAAACCAACCGTGGACGATGACAACAAAAAGCCACAAATCCAGTCTCCAGGAAATACGTCACGTCCACGCAGCCCCACTCTGTTTGTGGCATGCGTGTCATGCAGCATGCGCGTGTTTTGTGTTACTGTACCCGCAGATAAAGGCGGTGCATTACTGTATATCCACAGGGCCGCCGCCGTGGGAGCGGATCCCGTGCTACGCATGTGTACAAAACATTCATCCATGTCCGTGTGAACAAGCGAGCGGTCCACTGAGCGGGCTGCGACCGCCATCTATTGGCCATGTGCCGCACATGCAATTACAGAGTGATTACATTATTATTACAACGTAATACAAATTGCATTGATTGATTGATTGATTGATTGATTGATTGATTGATTGATTGATTGATTGGTTGGTTGATTGATTGATTGATTGATTGGGAATTGTATTAAATGGGAACTCCGCCCATTTTCAACATTTTAATATCTCATTAATATACCTTAGAGATGTTTTGTGGACATGATTAAAAAAAAGTTCTCTCATTTCTGTATTTCCTAAAAAGGAGGTCTGAAAAAATCATTAACATGGTGAAATAGGCTACATCTGATGACATCATCAAGATGTATTTCGCCATATAATGATTTTTCTTTCATAGGCCTACCCCTTGTAACACTTGACTTTTGTAAATCTTGTAAATCTGTAACTCTTGAGATCATAAAGTGATGTTTATATTTAAACATCAGAATTACTTAATTTTCAAGAATCTACACATTTAAATTGTACAGTTGTTATTTTGGCCAACATTTCGCAGTTATCCTAAATTGTGGACCAAAACGTGAAAATCCTTAGTTTTGGGTCAGAGAAACTGAACTCAATTGATGGTCCGTGGATAGAAATGCAGAAAAAATAGTGGACCTTGTTATGAAAAAGATTGAAATCAAAACCCCTGCTGTAAAGCAATAAAATGGGGAAAAAGCAGCATATATCACGGTGAACAGCAGAGGGGGCCATAGTGCAACGCTTGCATCTCCTGACTCGGGTCGTTTCGGTCCAGCTTGGAATAAGTATAGCCCGCTTCCACCAGCACGGACCAAAGTTATCCCGGAATAAGGACAGCACGCATGTGCCGTCAACCCGGATGTATTTGTTTTATGGCAT
The DNA here is from genome assembly GCA_039105355.1 of Benthosema pterotum. NCBI lineage: Eukaryota > Metazoa > Chordata > Actinopteri > Myctophiformes > Myctophidae > Benthosema > Benthosema pterotum. The sequence continues at coordinate 34,635,000 of CM076969.1, forward strand.
CTTTTTCGCCCATGTTATTATTAGCAACTTGTCTTCACTAAATAATTGCCGTCGATTCGTCATTTGTAACACGCCTTTGCCACCCCCCTCGTCGACCACAAACAAGTAGTACCAATTCCGAACCGGTCCAGTCCAAACCGGGTTAAAAAGATAGTGACGTGATGATATGTGTTTCGTTGGATGGGTGTCACAGCCTGGTCACAGGCTGACAGCTAAGTGACAGTTCCACAACAACAGAAGAAGACCTCCCTTCACTTTCACCTAAGGTGAGAAAAGAGCGATTTTGGCGGAGTCAGTCAATATGATGAATTGAAAAGGTTGAACCCAATAGTGTAATGTATTGTATTTGCATCGTCCTCATTTAAACATTTAAACATTTAAACACAATAAATACTTCAATGTGGAAATTTCCCACAACAACAGAGGGAGTTAAATGAATCATGTGCAACCCAGATTCGAAACAAGTCAGTCAAAGTAGCGGCACCATTCACTAACCTATAGAAGCAAAACATGCAAAATGCCTTACAGTAGTCACTAACCCACAGTATATAAGGCATTTTGCATGTATCATTTTGCAGAGTATCAGAGTATCATGTAGGCATTTTGCAGAGTATCATTCACTAACCGTTGAGTGATACTCCTTCAAAAGGGCACCTTTTGAAGTGATTCCCCCACCCCACCCCGTTTTCTCCTCTTTGCAAAATGTTCTTTTTCCTTTTGCCTCCACTATGATTTGCTGCTTCTGACTTTACAGAAGTGAATATTTGTGTCTCTAAATGTCTTGATGGAATGAACATGGTGGTCCCTATTGCAAACAAGTAGTTGAACTCACGGTTATCAGTCTTGTATTGAGTTGCTTGAAATGTACTGTAAATCTCCAAGCTGTTAATAAAAAATCCAATCAAATCAATCAATTTGATGTGGAAATTATATGTCTTCAGATCAGCTATAATTTTGAACAAGCTAGCACAATTTAGACTGTCAGGCACAGACCAAGAAGAATCTTGATTAAAGTAACAGTTAAAGCCCCCCTTCCCTTTTCTCAACTTTTTTATCCTGTCTTTTCTTGCAGACTTGCTACTGTTAATCAGACTTGTAGAATGGACTTCCGCGGCAGGAGACATGAGCGCGGGAGCAACTGGACCGACCCGGAGATCGTGGAGCTGCTCCAGCTGTGGTCCGACGAGTCCATCCAGATCGAGCTGGAGAGCTCCCTGCGCAACCAGCGCGTCTTCGACCGCATCGCCCACGTGCTGCGCGACAAGGGCATCTACCGCACCGGGGACCAGTGCCGAGAGAAGATCAAGAAGATGAAGCTGGAGTACCGTCGGATCAAGGACAACCACAAGCTGCGCTCGTGGAAGTTCTACGATGTGATGGACAGGGTCCTGGCCAACCGGCCGGCCATAACGTACTCGTCTCTGGGCGGTGCCGTGATCGCCCAGCAGGTGTTCCAGAACAACCCAGGCGGCCAGGAGGCATACCTGCATGGGGGAGTAGGAGGAGGAGGCGCAGTGGGCCCCTTTGGACCTGCGTCTGCAGGCGGGTTCCTGTTCGGTCATCCGTCCAGAACTGGGGATCTTCTGGATATTAAATGTGAGGATGGGAAGGAAGGCATGCTGAACTCTGGCATGGCTGCCCCAGAGATGTACTATGGGTCTGGAGAGGAGCAGGAGACTGACGGGCAGTCTGTGTTGGAGCCAGAGGATGGACAGGGCTCAGGAAATGCAAGGATCTCCCCCTCAGGTGGTCCATTTAAATAGAACCGTAGATATAGATACCGAAGACTTAAGATGATTAGTTAATCTTATCCTATTGGCCTGAATATAAGGCTAAAACAAGGTCATATTACTGTATAATCGGACACTAGAGTCTTTGACACTCCAGTGTTATTCTTACAGAAATGAGCAATAGAAAATGTCAGTCACTTTATATTCATAACAATACGGTATTTAATGTAGATATTTTAAGGTGCAGCACTTTGCCATGAAAGGGTTCATGTATTTTAGCACACACAGTGTCGTGACCACGGACCATCTGATAATTCAGTAACAATAGCCTTTTCTCCCTTTATTGATATGAATGTAATCTGACAGGAAATGGAGAGACAGATGGGGAGGGGGGTTCATGTGGCAAACAACGTCGAGAGTGGGAGTCAAACCCGCGGCACGCCATTAGGCTGGCTTAGCAGCCTAGGTGGCCAGACGGTTTAGCTAACCATCCGGGCCATTTCCTATGGTTTATACCTGCTCTCTCATTTCTGTGTACTGTACATGTTTCTATAGGTTTCAGTGACCTGAACGTGGCCGGTTCCACAGCTACGACCAAAGCCGACAGTGGTCCAACGCAGCAGGAGCCCCCCACCAGGCCCGACAGGGTGGGCTGTCATCCCCCAGCCCGGTCGGCCGCTGCGAGGCGAAGGAAGCGTCGACGGGCCGGCAGAGGGTCGTGGACCTGCGGGGACGCTCGCTGCAGTAGCCAGCGAAACCTGGACAAGGCCCTGGCCAGCTTCCTGACCTGGCAGCGGTCAGCAGAGGAGCGCCTCCTCTCCCTGGAGGAGGCGCGCCTGGAGAGAGAGGCCCAGGCAGAGGAACGGCGGGAGCAGCAGGACGAGAGGAGGGCGGAGCAGGAGCGCCAGCACGAGATACGTCTGCTGAGTGTGTTTGCCGGGGCCTTGGCTGCCGTCCGGCAGGGTGGTCCTGGCGTCTCAGTGCCTGACGGCACTGGTGACGACGACGCCACCTCGCTTGCTAATCTCTCAGCTTCCCTGGAGGCCATGCGCTCGGCGCCATCATCTTCACCTCAGCCGTCACGTCCTGACGGCCCCACTGCCGCACAGGCTACGTCCACCGCCGGGAAGTCACCGTCAGGCCCATCTCGTCAGGCCTGCGACACCGCCGAGAGCGTCCTGGCGACTCTGAGGGGCGCAGAGACACCGGGCCACAGCCTGTACCTGTCTAGCCGTGGAAACGCCATCCGACAGAAGCAAGGAATCCTCCAGGAGGGCTATGCCCAGTACCATGCGGACAAACACCATGACACCCACAACCCCAGTGTGAGTGTTTATAGTGCAGTACAGAGCATATTAGCTGATATGTTGGAATTGTTGTTGGGATAGCAAATAGGAGGCTCACAGTTGTGGGAAACAGTCAGCGCTTTTATCCAAAGCGCTTTACATTGCTGGTAGATTCAGCAGGTGACGCTGTCATACAACGTGTAAGACTCAATGCTGTTCAGGTGTGTCACTGATATGATTATTGTTTGTTTATTGTATTCCTCATCTCCAGGGGATTATCAACATGGGCACCAGTGAAAACAAGCTCTGCTACGATCTTCTCCACAAGCGGGTAAGTCAGGGACACACACCGGGAATTAATATGAAGCTGCAAATCTGTACTCTATTGAGTATTGTGCGACTCTGTACCACAATGCATGTTTCGTTTTTTGGATCGCTATACACTAAAAACCTGAATGAAAACCATGATACATGTTTATTTTTTTTGGATCACTATACACTAAAAACCTGAATGAAAGTTCATGGTAACTCTGAGGATGTGCAAATATAACCAAATGGACCCTTAATGGCCTATTTTGTTGCAGTTACAAATGGATTAATTTATACTGAGGGTTTTACTGTGGACATGAAAATAAACATTTGTTCTCCTGTCTGCTGTAGCTGACTCAGCCTGACATGGTGCATATTGATCCGTCCCTGTTGCAGTACCCAGACTGGAAAGGACATGGCTTGTATGTCTGTTTTCTTTTGTTGTCATTTCATGTTAGAATTCATGGAACAAAAGTAAAAAGCAAAAAACAAAACAAAAAACAAACAAAAAAATGTGGGAGACCACTGTGTAATGCAAAACTATAATACCTTCAAATACACATCTGTTGCATTGTTTTTCCAAGCCCACAAAGACACACAAAAGCTTACAACATGCACACTACTAGGCTTTCACAACAAAAGCTCTTCAGGCAGCCTAAGTGTTATTGTCCGTCAAAACCTGTGACTTGTTGTGTTGTGTGTCTAGACAAGTGATTGAACGGATGTCTATGACGCTAAAAGTCTAATTTATTATACAGTAGTTTCCATTTTGGTTCACACCTTTGCGTTTCTGTGATGCCAGGATCCATTTTTTTGTATGGCATGACTCCTACATTGTGTAGGCCGCAATTCAGGAAAAGGATAAGAATAGCACGTAAGCACTGGTTTGCCAAATTATAGACTGGTGTAAGTCTAACTGGATTTTCTTTCATCCCATTGTAGTCTGAGAAAGGAGGTGGCAAGTTTCCTTTCCCACTACTGTCGTTCTCCAAGCCCCCTGAAAGCTGAAAATGTGAGTGACTGTTTTCAGCAATTTATAGAACCTCACTCTTTTCAATCTGTTTATCATAATAACATAACAATTTAAGAGCTACATCAAGAGAAATTCAATAAAAATAAAACTATGCATAAAAATAAAACGTGGATAAGTACAATGTTCTATAATCTTATCTATAATCTTGGGCTGACCGACACCATTTTACAATTAATAGCATATTACAGTATATTTGTACAATACATTTAATTACAAACCAAATTTGTCCTCTCTTCCAAACTTGATAGATAAAATCTGACACAACAAAAAACTCCTTTAACAAACCCCTTTTCACGAAATCTAGCATCTACAACAAATTATTTTTTTCAAACTTTTTTTTTTTCATGATCATGATCATGATCATCTAACTTTAAGGAAATCACTACAGAATAATTCTTAAGGTATATCATCATATTTAGGGCAATAAAACAAACAGCAACAAGTTAGGCCTCATTTTCTCAAGTTCACAAAACAAAACCTTCCACGCTCCGTTGCTAATGGTACTGTAATGGTCCTGACGCACAGACACATTGTTCTCTTTAAATTATATTTCACTATATATAGTGTACCTTTCCTTTATGAGACACTATGTTTGCAACCTAGGTTCAATTAATCTTTCCTTTGGCCTGATTGTAGTCTGTAAGTAATAAGAACCCTAATGTTCCTATTACAGGCAAGTCATAACATTTTATGAACGTTTAAATCGTTAATTGTTGCATAAAGAACGTTCTCATCTTTGTGTACAGATATATTATATTCAGGGACCATCTACTGCTGACACAAAGCCATTTGTTTCTTCAGATTAATTTGATTGAAGATATTCTGGACTATTAGCTGTTCATTTATAACACTGAGAGTGGTAAAAACCTATAACTCAACTGAATTCAAGTGCTCAATTAATGAGAGTAATGTTGTGCTTTCAGGAATTGCAGCCAATTTAATTTGCAAACATAATGCACTGCAGTGTTGTAGTGTATTATTGAATTCATGGTACGTATATTTATTAGACGTTCATATTGTGTGTTGTGTTCAGGTCGTGGTGATGAATGGATGCGGCTCCCTCTTCTCATCTATCGCTGCAGTCATTTGCGACCCTCAGGGTACATTCACACATGCACACTCCATAGGAAAAATTGACCCGTGTTGGAGCTGTATGAATACAAATGTGTAACAACAGCAATGGCATGTTTTATAATAATGTTTGATGGGCGCTAGGTAGCCCTTCCTACGCCCAGTTTTTAGGTTTGTGAGTTCTATTTTTGTGTTCATATGCACCAACTGGAGTAGTCACTAGGCTAGGGGTTGGAAACAGTTTTTGACATCACATAAAGTGCCAAGTTTTAATTTTCTTGATAGTTAGTGTGCCATGTCAACATAGTAGTATAGAGATTATCTCCTCCCAGTCCTCCCCAATCAGAGTTAGGAGTTTGAATGAATATGGAATGATGTGCAGGATATTGTTTGTTTACAGATGTATAACTGCCCAAACTTTATTGGATACTTAATTTTAAAACTAGACTGCTATTTAAAATGTTGACCTTTTATTCTTTCAGATTCTATCCTAATTCCTACTCCATTCTACGGTGTGATCACAGAGGATTTGCGTCTATACAGTGATGTGAATCTCTTTCACGTTCCTCTCGACTGTGAGGTAGGTACAGATGGCATGGCTTGTAATCGTATCGACCACCATGTACCTGTATGAAGTATTTCTATAGCTTTTAAATGAGGGCTGTGCATCCTGTTTGTTTTTGTCTGACTGCAACAGCAGTCCTCTAGAGATACAATACTGTGTGTGTGTGTGTGTGTGTGTGTGTGTGTGTGTGTGTGTGTGTGTGTGTGTGTGTGTGTGTGTGTGTGTGTGTGTGTGTGTGTGTGTGTGTGTGTGTGTGTGTGTGTCTGTGTGTGTGTGTGTGTGTGTGTCTGTGTGTGTCTGTGTGTGTGTGTGTGTGTGTGTCTGTGTGTGTGTGTGTGTGTGCGTGTGCGTGTGCGTGTGCGTGTGAGTCTGTTTGACCTTCTACAATGTGTTATGTTCAGTGTTCCAGTAAGGCATTGTTTGTATTTTATCTCCCCTGTGATACTTTGTATTTATAGGCCAGCGGGAAAGATAGTCGACCCTTCCATCTCACTGTGGCCAAACTAGAAGAAGCTCTTGGAAAAGCAAAGCGAGGGGTAACTTGGGAATCCATACTGTTCTGTTGAGTTATACTGGATCAATCAGGGTGCAATCAGGGTGCAATCGGATAAGCTTAGTGTTTCTAAGATAATACTTTTATTGTTATTTGAGGTTAGTTACCAAGGGGAGATGTGCTATACACTACACACTTGGTCAGTGGTCAAGAAGGTAACTTATAAAAGTGGAGATCAGACTTCACTGTACAAAGCATAGTGGAGATTGTCAGGACCAAGCTGTACTAAAAAACAAATACCAGGCCTGTTGTGGAGTCTTGATGCATTTCAAGGCCTTGTACCCATGATAACAAGACAGTGAGGCTATAACTAACAGTGAATATAAGATATGAACAACAGTATGTTGTAATCCAGTGATTTATATTGGCAAACTTACATTCTTTTCCTTTATCGCTTCCCGTTTGAAAGGCTATTCGTCTGTGTTTTTGGAGTTTGTGAACTTGTGATGTTTCCCATTAATTTCATATGAACTGTTCCCTTCCCCTCTTCCCAGGGGGTGACAATCCGAGGTGTTGTCCTGGTAAATCCACACAACCCTCTGGCTGAAATCTACACACCACAGGAGATGGTTGCCTTCTTGGAGTTTGCCAAAAGGTACAGTATACCACTAGCAGTACTACTTTCCTCCTGAACATCCCATGCAGGTCTCCTCCAATCCTCCACTATGTCTAATCTGTAGTCTGCTGCTCGCCGGAAATGTAAAATCTACAAGCTCACAAGGCTACTTACGATACGATATGATAGACTTTATTAATCCCTCAGAGGGAAATTCAAGGTTATCACAGAAGCCCAGACAGTAGGGAAACATACACTAAATACAAAACACACACATGCCAGGACATCCTAAAAGACTAAAAACTATAAATAATCACATCATAAAAATATTAAAATACTACATTGCCAGCTACACATAGTGTGTAATATAGTGCACAGCAGAATAAAGTGCACAGCAAGCATAATGTGCACAGTGCACACTACCCTTCAGTTGCGCAGTTAACGACAGACGACTAACGTCAAGTTCCATTCAATACATGTCATGCCACAACCCGTCAATCAGGCTAGCATCTCATTGTGTACTTTGATGGTAGCTGGCGCAAAAGAGCCACCAAATCATCAGTCTTGATCTGGGGTTTGGAGGCTCTTTTGTGCCAACTGCCAGCTTCTGACATATGAAAGACGACTATACGGTGAAGTATAAATCAGGCTTCATCGCCTCGCTGTCTCAACGTGTGCCGTCTCATTGGCCCGTTAGGAGATTAGCCGCGGCACGGCAGACAACTTACTAGCATAGACTCCTTCATTTTACAGCCAAGAGCTCTGTCCCGTGTGAGGAATATCAAGCACTCTGGATGGAGTTTTATCACCCCTTCTAACCATCAGCATATTGTCAAGTGCAGCCACGGGCCAAGGAATTTCCTGCATCATCTGTTGTTTTCTAAATGATCTTGCCAGAGTCCCCCCCACCCCGCTTCCATGGACCCTAGGAGGCACCGAGCTGTTGTAACCATAAACCACAGCGTTTTTACATAGCTCCCCGAGGATGGCCACTGAAGGAACCATTTTGCTGTCAGCTTGCATTATCTGCCCCATAAATAATTGCTAACCCCGTAAATCCGAGGAAGATGAATAGTATACTTTTTTTTTGTACTCCACTCCTAACCCTCCTCCTGCCATTTACTGCTGCAGGCACAAGCTCCATGCCATCATAGACGAGGTGTACATGCTGACAGTGTTCGACGAGTCCGTCACGTTTCACAGCGTCCTCGGCATCCACAGGTACCGTTTGACCTCAACCTTTAACTGAGTCAAGTGATACTCGAGCTTCATTCTGTGCCGTCAGTAATTCCGATACTTCGTTACTGTGGGTGAATTCGCCATCTCCCTACTGAAACTCATGGTGTTTTTGTTATCATAGTTTGCCTGATCCGCTGAGAACACACGTCATGTGGGGAGTCAGCAAGGTACGTACATGGTAAAATTCTCTACACAGAGAAAAACCAATGGTCAAAAACAACCTAACTTCGGTCAAATTTCAACCAAACGTAGAGGTTGAATAAGGACCAACTGGGTCTTTGGTCAATCTGACCGAATAATGCGTGTTATTATATTTGACCGAATGCATTTGGTTACATTAATAACCCAATTATGAGGGTCAACATAACCTAAGTACCAGTTGATTTGACCGAACATATTAGCTTGCATTAATAACCTAATTTTGAGGGTCAAGATTACCCAACTGCCAGTTGAATTGATACAGAATATTCAGTTAACCCATTTGTTTTATTAAAGGGAAATTCCACCCATTTAAAGGGGAACTTCGCCACTTTTCAACACTCTTTGTGTGGTGTTGGTCATTAGCATACATGCTAATGGCCTCCTGATTAATAACATTGGGATTCTGTGGCTCCAGCGCCGTGCTTCCCAAGTTGTCAGATTCTGACCCAGTGACGTCATTGGGTCAGAACGTCCCACTGACTTAAACTACAGCGAGTATGTGGACGGGTAAGGTTACCGTACCGGTCTGAGTAACGGTCTGAGTGCCGGTCTGAAGGAAAAGTCGTTGCAGTGTTGTGTTTACAGTGTTGGATGCATTCCTCGGCATTAGTATCCTATCTGTTCCTGTAAAAAGTATAAATAATTTCATTTTTCGTCATTTTGTCCGAGAAATTCTACAATACCCACAGTGCACCGCGGCATCAACCAAAGTCTGTGACCTAACAAATTGGTTACCGTACCGGTCTGAGTAACGGTCTGAGTGCCGGTCTGAAGGAAAAGTCGTTGCAGTGTTGTGTTTACAGTGTTGGATGCATTCCTCGGCATTAGTATCCTATCTGTTCCTGTAAAAAGTATAAATAATTTCATTTTTCGTCATTTTGTCCGAGAAATTCTACAATACCCACAGTGCACCGCGGCATCAACCAAAGTCTGTGACCTAACAAATTGGTTACCGTACCGGTCTGAGTAACGGTCTGAGTGCCGGTCTGAAGGAAAAGTCGTTGCAGTGTTGTGTTTACAGTGTTGGATGCATTCCTCGGCATTAGTATCCTATCTGTTCCTGTAAAAAGTATAAATAATTTCATTTTTCGTCATTTTGTCCGAGAAATTCTACAATACCCACAGTGCACCGCGGCATCAACCAAAGTCTGTGACCTAACAAATTGGTTATTCTCATTAAAACAACCCAAAACCAATAACCAAATAAAACAACCCATGAATTCGGTCAAAATAAAATCCCTGCAACCCAGGAAAAGGTTATGGCTTCAAGAAATAACCCAGGAAAGTGACCTAACACCATTGACTGAAGTGTTTAGTTGCAATTTTGACCGATTAGTTTTTTGTGTGTACTAATGGGTCTATTTGGTTCCATCTGATTCTGCTCAGCATGGTGGCCCTTTAGATCTTATGACATATTCGGGGAGTGTAGGAATAAGTGTACAGTATGCCGAGGCAGCTGCTGCTTGAGTAATCTCTAATGTGAAAAGAAATGTTTCAATGAGCCAATTCACAGGCTTCTTTTATTCCTGATTTGAGTTGCAACCACTCCTATAGACAGCTATAGGTATCCCTACCTGGTTCGATCTGTCCCGCGCTGGGTCTGTCTGTCCGAGCATGAAATTGGTTGATATTCACTACAAAGTGTCACTGTTGTAGTGCTGCAAGAACTGGCCAAAAATTACATTTGAATATTCCTTTTGAATTACCATGTGGATTCGAACGAATATCAAATTATTTGAATATCGAATGTATATAATATCACTATGAAATATTGCAGCCTAATATGCTGTAAAACATCCCCTTTGTTCTTATATTTGCTCCAGTTGTATGTCCATGGTTGGTGCTGAGAAATGCTCTCTCTTGAGTTTTGCGAGATCAAATTAATAATTGATAATCGCCTAATAATAGCCTTTTAATAGCCTTTTTTAGTATTATGTTTGTTTTAGTTTATGTGGGCCAGTGTCTTGTGGAAACTTGCACAGTATTGTTATTACTATTTATTTTAAGTTCTAACCTTAAATATTTGAATATTCTTTAGAATATGGGATATTCGTGTGCAGCCCTACACACTGTTGCACAGCCTAACACACACACGCACATATGGCCCATATGACCCCCTTACAGTAACTCTGTCATTTCTTGACTGCTTCGGACGTGGGTGGCTCAATGAAAACGGGCCAGTACTCTGGCTCCGTTCCTGTGGGTCTGGAGCTTCCCCCACACAGAGTTGTACCACTCACTTCACACACGTGTGATTGTTTTTCCTCGACCAGCAACTTAAATAGATGTCCCTAATGATTCCTTTAGAATCAACACTCATGGAGTATTCCACAAGAGAGCAAAATAGCCGCCATTCGACTAAGACATTTAAAGCCATATCTGTTTGTGTTACTTGACTGTGTCTTGCTCCACTGCAGTCCAACAATATGTCTCTCTCTGTAGGATTTTGCTATGGCAGGCATCCGAGTGGGCACTCTATACACTGCAAACAGAGACCTCATAGACGCCTTGGACGCGCTGGCCTCTTTCCACGGTGTCCCTGGGCCCATACAGTACCAGGTGGCACAGCTGCTTCAGGACAGAGGTATGGAGCCACGTTGCTTTGGCTAACAACACAAAGCGCTACTGTGGGATATCGTAATATTTCAACTTAAGGAGCTTATCGTTGACACACACACACACACCTCTTGTTTCCTCAGACTGGATCAGCAAGGAGTTCTTGCCACAGAACCGACGCAGAGTGCAGGCAGCTCACAGCTACCTGACAGCAGAGCTGCAGCGCCTGGGCATTCCCTACCTGCACAGGCCTGCAGGCTTCTATGTGTGGGCCGATCTTAGGAAGGTACTGTGTGTTTCGGGTGGGATGGAATTGGCTCATCACGAGCTGTGAACTCCATTTCCCTCTTTGACTATCACACCTGGCCGCCCCGTGATAAGAATGTGCATGCCTGCCCATTTGGCAGAATGCTTGACACATTCTCTCCCTCTCTGTCTTCCTCTCTCTGTGTCTGCTGCCCCCGTAGTACCTCAGGGCGTCGTCGTTTGCGGAGGAGCTGTCTTTGTGGAGGTGTTTCCTCAGACACAAGGTGGTGCTGAGCTGCGGCCAGGCTTTCTCCTGCTCCACGCCAGGCTGGTTCCGCATCGTGTTCACGGTGCAGCTGCATCACCTCCAGCTTGGTCAGTCCGTGATGGATGCATATGCTTTTCTCTGCTGCGTTGCGGGTCCGGTATATTTCTCTGCCTAATTGATACGGTATTGGTGGCGGTTATGCAGCTGATTTGTCCTGATTTATAACATTTTCAAAAATAGCCGGCATAAGGTGTGAAATCTTTTTTTATTCACGCTATATGGATTTTATGTTTAATTGTTTGCTTGTTTATTCTATAATTAAATGCAAATGTTTTTTAATATATATTGAAGTTTAATATAACTAAATTGAAAATGGTGATGCATGAAAAATAAAATCAAATCAAACATTTTGAAATTGATCGATACATTTAGCAGTTGTGGCAAAATGTGTGTCAAAATAACAGTAATCAATGGTCTATAATAATCCAAAATGGCCATCAAAATGATAATCAGTCAGGCCATAATCACAGTCAGAAAATGTCACATCTCAGGGACCCATTTCATACATGTGTCATACATACATTTCATACATTGACTTGACTGATGTACAGTATTGTTTGAAACGGATGATTATTTTGTTTTGTTTGTGTGTGGTCAGGCATGAAGAGAGTAAAGGAGGCCTTGCAGGAAACACAAGAAGAAAAAAACATCAGCCCTGACTCAGGCCTTATCAAAGACACCAGTGAAGAAACAAAGGCACCAGTGAAAAGGGACAGCGCTGACTCAGACAGTGCTGTGATTGTCAACTCCACATCGTCACCCCAGAGCAAGTCATCGGACCAGTGGAAGGAGCGGGACAGCCCCGGCTCAGACTCCGGCCCGCTGGCCGGCGACGAGCTGGTGCTGCTCGACTGCCAAACATCTCAGCCCTCGGAGAATCTCGATTCCCTGATTGGTGCTCTGAAACAGCAGATCCGCTCCTCCGATTGGCTGGAGAAGAACACCCCAGAGCTGTCCGCCGGGGAGGACCCTGAGATTCTTGACGTTTTCAAAGACCTGCTGCAGAGAGCCAGTAAGTAGAGTTGTTGGGACAGGTGTGAAGGTGGAGGGTAGCTGCCAGGCACCACAAAAATGCCATCTTGTTCTACGCTGCTATGTTCATGGTAGAATGGCTCATCTGGATTAAAATAAGACTTTCGTTTCTTACTATAAGACAGCAGGAGATGGAGGAAAAAAAGATTTGTTAAACTTGGCACGTGGATGCCTTATTTCTATATTGCTATGAGAGTTTGCCTTGATATTTTTTAAAGCAAAACCTTTGCTTATTACTGCAGCTTAGGTGAATGCCAAATGTGAAATGACCAAAATGAAAAGTATTAATACTATAAATTAAAACTTGTTTTCTTGTTTCCGATCTCATATGCATTATGCACTTTAACGGTTGATATAATTCCCCCTTTTTTCCCAAGTTACCAATTCTATAAATAAAGGCAGTTTAATGTATCTCTCTCCCCCCTCCAGGCCTTTATTTTAATTAAATCCTGTTGGTTTGATAATTAAAATGCCTTGTATTTTACTGCTTTCCGCTTGAGTGACTTCCTTCTGGAGTTACGCTGTGTTTTATCTGAGTTTATCTTGGCTGCGAGACATTTATTAGCCATACTTTATTATATTCTGTAATTTTGTTTCAAACATGATGTTTTGATGGGTACTAACTTTGGGGTATTCAAAGCGGCGCAACAGTATTTATACGCCTTTTCTTTGGGTACTGTGGGTTTTTCCACATTGGCCGTGGCAGGTGGAAAACATGCGGGAGACAGGGGAGACAGGGGACGTACTCAGAGATGTGCTTAAAGGGGAACTCCACCCATTTTCAACATTTTAATGTCATTAATATACCTTAGAGATGTTGTGTGGACATGATTAAAAAGTTCCCCAAATTCTGTATTTCCTAAAAATGGAGGTCTTTCAGACCCCTTTTTCCTGAGAGGGTACAAATGTGGAATTCCCCTTTAATGACAATATGAGAGATAATAGAGTGGGACTTCCTCATGGGTGGTGGGCTGTCATGCGTCACCACCACCCTCCACACACTTTCTATAATAAGTCACTTGTAGTGGTTTGTGTCTGAACTACGTTTGGGCTGACACCACGTCAGAATAACCCGCTGGGTGGGAGTGGGTTGTGACTTCTCTGCTGTAGTGAATGACATTAAAAAACGCACATACACACTAAATTGGATGTACAGTATATACCCATTTACACAATGAAACACGCATTCAGTGTTCATTTATCCATCTGTAACTCTGAGATTGTTTGACCCTTTGTGGGCCATTTGAGTACATTGTTAAACCTCAAAGTTAAACATTGAGGATTTTACCGTGTACTATTTATAGTCATTATAAAATGGCCGCTTTTACTTTCCCTTTCCATCATGGATCTAATGTTCAGTCAGTGCGTGGGACTCCTCTATGTAACTTGTTTCACTTTGTCTATTGAGCTGTGAGATTCTAGAGGAACTAAACCCACCAAGGAGAGAGGGGGGAGTTTCCACTGCAGCTGACGTGGGCGGAGTCGTGCCGACACGCAGGGGGAATACTTACAGTGTCAGGTTCCACCACAACGTGGGTAATCCTTGTGCTGTACAGTGTGCAACAGCGTTAGTGACACATCGCGTCAGTGTTTTGAACTTTGTGAAGCAATTTTGTACAGTAGCCGAACGGCAAGCACCGTAGGCGCCTGGAAGCGAATTTTTATCTGAATGGGATTCACCATCCAGGAGCTCAAAGTACAGCTGCATTACTGCAACTTTGCGTGTGTTCCTGATAAGTCTGCCCCGATCTACAACACATAAGGTAAGGCTTTTAACGACCATTCTGTATCAAAACAGAATGTAAGGCAAATGATATTACTACTGATTTTGATTTTGTGTGTGGCAGCATTGTAAGCTTATTATTATGGTGGTATGGTGTACTGCTTACACTCTTCTTGTTTTATGTGTTTTCCCTCTCTACCTCTCAGTGTAACTAACATGAAGTGGCTGGATCTGGGAAACTCAATAGGTCGGTTCAGGTTTGCCGAGTGCTGTGTGGGTCTGACTGGCTGCCTGTCCATATGCTATGCTGTGTGGACCCCATGCTGGCTAGGCAACAGGGGCCTCTGGTCAGATTGGAATATCTCCGAACAAGACCAGATACAGGATGAGAGCGAAACTGCAGTTTATAATGGTGAGTCAACGAGCCACATGTAATTCAGGTCCATGTCGATTTTCTCATTGAAAGCTGTTACACTGAAGTTCAGAGTGTGATTGACGCAGAACAAGTGTGCTTATAATATACAAATCATTGGGGTAGTATGCAGTATTTAATGAGACAGAAACAACTGTTCTTGCTGCACGGCTCAGGGCCTTGAGTTGATAGGCCTTTTTGCTTTGCTTGAGAATAGCCTTAGGCTGTACTTTACACCCTAGCGTAAGAAATGTGAACAGTAAACCTGCAGTACAAGTTTTCAGCAGTAAACCTGTGTGGGCTTGTTGTTGTTGCAGGGATCTTGAGTCTTAGTACGTTATAGCTGAAGGAGTATCATTATTGATTGCCTTGGTCTCTTCTATATACTGTAGATATTGTTGTGTATGTGCAAATGTGTGTGTAAATTTACTATGTGAAGTAAAATCAATACATAACCTTTCATTGGATAATCTAAATTAAAAAAGAAAACAAACAAACAAAAAAATGTCAACACTGAGATAAACAAAAAGCCTCTGGCTTGTTCCCATTGTGTTCCCATCAGATTTCTAATTACTGTTTCTAATTTGTGCGCTCTGTTCCAGTGAATGAAAATCTTGATGCAACAGCTACACCTCAATGACATTTTCGACAATTGTGTGCTTCCAATTTTGCGGCAACAGATTGCAGAATGCCTTCTCCTCTTCCATGCCCTCCCATACTGAAATGGTTTGTTAGCAGTAGATGAGGAACAATTTGACTGGCCTGCACAGAGGCATGAACTTAACCCTTGTCAAACAATTGGAATAATTTGTATGTCAGCCAGCCAGACGGCCTAGTCGCCCAACGTCTGAGGACATTAATGCTCTTGTGGGTGAATGGAAGCAAATGGCAGTAAATTGCATCCATCTATTGAAACGTCGCCACAGAAATAGAGAATGCTTTACTAGCCAATAGGGGACCAACTCCATATCAATCTGATATTATTTGTATCAGCCACAAGACGTGTATCTAGGGAGAGAAAAAACTAATCAGTTCAATTTGTCACATTTTACAGTTAAGCAGTGGGTGTTTTTCTATTAAGTGGTGCAACCACTCCAAGGCCATAAGGCTGAGTCAAAAAAAAAAAAAGTAGTGGAAGGAACAGTATTTCTTAAATGAATGTGCCTAAGAAAGATTAGAATTAGTCTACTCAGTGATTGTGAAGTTTCAACACCTGATTTGACTGTCCTCGTCCACAGTCCTTGTTATTATGTGAACAAAAGAAAAGTATTAGTGCTTGTGAATTAATACTGTACATACTGTACATTCATTGGAACGCAGGTTCCTCCCACCCATTTCCTTTTTTAAATATACATGTGCATCCCAGATTCAGCACAAAAAAGGGACAAATGCCTTTCACTCCTATGCAAGTAAAATGCGGGACGCCCTACCAACAGCCATTAAGACAAGCGGATCCCTTGACTCCTTCAAAACCAAGTGCATCTACAGATGGCTGCAATTCGAAATTGGTCTCTGTAAAAATGTCTTGATGAAATGAACATGGTGGTAGCTATTTTAAAGAAGTGTAATGCTTAGTTAGTGCTGTCCATTTATCAGTGTTGTATTGAGTTGTGCTTGAATTGTACTGTAAATCCCAGAGCTGTAAATATAAATTTCATTCATTTATCCATCTGACCGCAATGAACAATACATCATCTCTGTTGTCATCCTTCAGTCCCTGGGGCCCAGAGGTTTTTTGCAGTCATCTCCTTCCTCATGGCCCTGAGCTGTGGTGCTCTGTGTCTCATCTTCGCCCTCTGCTGGACATCTGACACGGTGCACTCCTACTCCAACACCCGTTCCCTTCTCATGGTGGGTCAGGCGCTCTACCCCACCACCCTGCTGCTCTTCACGCTGGCCTCTACAGGTCTGTATACATACATGTACAGTATTTCTCATTGGTTTGGATGAATTGGGTGTTTGCCAAGCTAATTGTGCATTGTAGTGCATGGATTGAGTGCATTACCTTAAATAAACTGGGACAGGTGAATGGGGAAACATAGTGACATGGTGAGGAATAACACAAAATTACTTCAGGTTCATTTGTCCTTCAAACGGCCTACTGGCCTATGTAGTAAAAATAAACAAAGGAACCTCAAAGGGACATCATTTCTCTAAGTACATGTTCCTATAGAGCTGTTTTAGAACAGTGGTTCTCAATCTTTTTTTGGGTCAAGGCCCACTTGAAAATTTGCGTTTGCAAAACGTGTCACCCATCTGATCACTTAGAACATTTTGGACTGAGGCAAAACACCTTCTGCTTTAGTTTAATGAGACATTATTGTAATGGACAATAGATGAGCTCAAACCTCTCCTCGTTCTTGTCCAGGTCTCCTCTTCCTGCTCTGCTGGTCTCTCTTCACGTATCACCACAGGGAAGAGATACGCCAAGACATCGCCTCTCTTGGCTCCTCCTATTGGCTGGGGGCTTTGGGGTGGGCGCTGCTATTGATTCTCCAGCCTACCGTGTTCTTGGCTGAACAATGTGTGGTGCCAGACATCCTGCCGGACCTGGAGAATTCCATCGAGACGTGGCGCCGTGCCTCCTTGCAAAAACGCACTTTCAGTGAAGGCTGTCACCCAGGCAACTACAAGGTAGATGACATTGCAGGCCCGCGGCGGTACATGTCAGCACCGTGAGAGAAAACAAGACCTGATGGAAAACATGAAATGGGAAGGTGAGAGAGAACTCACTTTTAGTCCATGAGTCCAGGTGGCTGGGCAAGGCAAGGCAAGGCGTATGTATGTACTGCAGCCTGAACATGGACTCCCTGAGTGCTGACCGCCGGTGAATCTGGGAGATCTTGCTGGACCGTTTTCAGGGCTTGTTGTGGAGGGACGGCTCCGGTTAAGCACAAAGCTGGACTTATTATTGACTTACTCTATGATCAATATGTTTATATTTTAGCTAATACAACAACCCAACTTAACACTATGCCATGAGAAAGTATAATCTATTAAGCTTTGACAGTTTGGTCAAATATATTGATGCCTGCTCGACCTTTAACCAGCTTAACTACTGTATTGCTTCACTATACTGGGCATATAATTTATATTGTAATAATTGTGTAAATAGCTGACCTACTCACTTACAAATGTGAATGCAGTGCTGAGGTCAGAGGTACCTTACCTTAACACGGTTGGTAATTGTTTACACTATTTGAGGTCAATTGACACTAAAGGATTTTGCGTCCATACTGAAGTGAAATTGTTCATCTCTGTCTCTGTTTTTAAGTGTTTTTAAGCCAATAGTCTGTTAATGTTCTACTGAAATCTAGAAAGTAAGTAGGTCGCCAAATACCGGTAATATTCATATATTAATAATTCATGTCGGGCATCTGTTCTTTGACATGTGTCATCATAATTACAGGATGTCTCATCAATTGTGAATACTTTTGAGAATGCTTGTGTAAATGAGTGCACAAGTTAATATCCAAAACATAGCAGCAGCTGCTCATTCATGAAGGACATAGTTCATAAATCTTTTTCCCCTCCACAATGCCACTGCATTGTAACACAGCCAATATTGTTCGGCAATCATATTGTGTTAAGATTATTTTGATGTTTGGAAGCCTGCGGATTGAAGAATGTGATTTGTGACTTGAATGTTGCCTGACCAAATCCCAACACTGACTGGGGGAATCTAGCCTGAGAAAGTGAGTAATGTTTGTGTCATCCAGTAGACGGAGCAATGTTTATAGTTGCATTGAGCAGAGTTATTATTGTTTTGAAATATTCATTAGTTTTTTATGTAGCGTTTCAATTTGGTCTGTGTGGTTTCAGTTTAACACATGCAGAATAGTTTCAGACTTAGCTTTAGGTTTTCAGGGGAAGGTGAGGGAATTTTCTTATTTGGAAATAGTAGTTTCATTTTTCAGTTTTCACTGCATGACTGCTTGAAACTGTGGTAATAACCTATTCTAAAATAAGATAAGATATACTTGTCCTGGAAGGGAAATTTGTCTTGGGCTTAAGTGCAGCATAGTACATGGTGACCTTACAAGACATACACAGAATACAGTACACAGTATCAGCATTGTACAATAAAAGTTAAAAAGCAGTTGGCAGTCCAATTGAAAAAAAAAATACAAAAACAAATATAAATACAAAAACAGAAGAATAGAATACTAAAAGCAAAATAAATATAGCATGATTATAGTCAATTATAGTCGTGCTTATGGACAAATAAAAATAATAAATGTGTAGAATACACAATAAATGTATTCCAGTACAAATGGAACAAACACGGATGACTAAAGCGTCCTTCCATTTTGTGTCTCCACAGTCCAAGCACAGCTCCCTGTCCCTAGTTTTTGGACCACCCTACACCCTCCTCCCTCTTGTCCAGGGTCCTACTGTAAAGAGGGGCTGCTTTTAGATTATCTCCATCGCAGCAACTGGGGGGTGGGGGGGTGCTGGCCTGCGTATGTTTACATTCCCACCCTGCCAAAGTGACGCAGATTACTGGCTCTCGTTCTGTTAATTGGGCGCTAATCAGGTGTTGCTCTAATTAAAAGACAGTTCCGCCCTGTTGGCACCTCGTAATGAGTTTGTTATTAAACCCACAGAGGATTTTTGTCTCTTTTTCAATTTAACAACAGGATACCGCTTAATTGCTGTGTAAATGAGCAGAATGTCCTTGAAGGTCGTCTTGCTTGAGCGCCAGAGCCACAAACTGCATCGTCTTCAAGAGTCTCCCCCAAAATGCATCAAAGGTTCTGTGTCATGAGTGACTCATGGAGTCATGTCTCTCTTACAGTACAACTCCTTTAATTAACGCTAACTAGCTCTTATTTGGTCTTCTTTGACCGCATTGAGAGAGCAGGTGATGCCTCTTTGCCCTTAAACAACCATTTATTTCATTTTGATCCATGGTTGTCATTTCCTCCTCCAGCTGGTGGGTGTCTGTCTGAGTCCTTGAATTTTTTTTTCCATGTTTTTGCAGTGTTTTTTTTAACAGAGCCCTCCGCTTCCACTTTTCAACCTCTCACCTTCCCGAGACCCCCCTGTTCCACCTCCCTGAGACCCCACCGTTTCACATCCCGAAGAGAAATGGAACAAAATGTTGTGAGTGAGTATTAACCACTTAAAACCCTTAAAGTCACATCTTTGACATCTTTGACTCACATCTTTGACATCTTTGACTTTGACTTTTTTCATCTAGTACTCTACACAGCACATCCTTGTCAAATAAGGCCTGCAAATAAGTGTGGGCAAAATAATCAATATTTTTTAATGCTACTATCAATATCGAATCGCCAAAAGGTTTTTTATATGTATGTATTTAAGAATTTGTTCATGTCAGAACGACTGGGTAGGCCTAACCTTTTCCTGGTCTATTGTTCATAAATGTTCTACTATAATATAAGCAAAGTAACTTGGGAGAAAAATCCAATAAAGCGCCATATCAAATAGAATCACAGTATAATTAAGAATCACAATATAAATCGATTCTGCACGCTATCAAATCATGATGTGAGTCCCATAGTAAATAGCTTTTAGATCTTCCCAGAGCCTTAGAAATAAAGCTCTGGATCTTCCTAAACGCTACCCACAGAATAAGCATGCCGGGGTTCAATAATGGCACCAAGACTGAGATAGATATTGTAGTCCCAAAGCTGAGTGTAAAGGAAATGAAACAAAACAAAACCAAACAAAAAGTACAGTACATGAACGCAGAACAAGTGAGATATTGCTGGACAGGTGGCCGGAGAGGAGAAGAGAGACACAGAGAGAATATGGATGGTGATGTTGGAGGGCGTTCGCTAGGAGACATCAATCAGAAGATGGCACGTGTGATTGAATGGCCTGCCAGCCAGTGTTTCCTGCCCCTCCGCCAGCAGCACATGTAGAACAGCCTGAGATACGCAGCTGCTCTTCATATCAATTAGAGACCAATTACACAACCATGTCCTACTAATTATACTGCATAGCAGCCACCAGGCCATCACCACCACCACCATAGTGCACCAGGAAAAATCCCAAGTGTTCTTTTCACTCTTGAGTGCACAAATGGTGAAATGGAAGGCACGGCATCAGACTAGTAGTGGCTCCATTTGGTCCCATTTGTACACTTTCAGTGGTAAATGAACAGTCAGGATGTACTGTGAGGAAGTGTGTGTGATAACGTTCTGCTTGCAGTGCTTTTGAAAGCTCTGCATTAACATTGCTCTCTCTCTCTCTCTCTGTCTCTCTCTCTCTGTGTGTGTGTGTGTGTGTGTGTGTGTGTGTGTGTGTGTGTGTGTGTGTGTGTGTGTGTGTGTGTGTGTGTGTGTGTGTGTGTGTGTGTGTGTGTGTGTGTGTGTGTGTGTGTGTGTGTGTGTGTGTGTGTGTGTGTGTGCGCGCGCGTGTGTGTGTGTGTGTGTGTGGAGAGAGAGATGGAGAGGTGAGTCTCCTTGCTGTTAGCTGCTATGCCTTTTGGTGGTGCTAGTGTAACATCTATTGCTTCTCAGGATGAAATAGTAGAAATGCTATGTTGATGAGTAATGGCTTCACAATATATGGTGTGTGTGTGCGTGTGTGTTGGATGTATTGTACACACGTGCATATGGACACATATGATTACAAATGATGTTTGTAGGCTAATGCATATTTAAAGTAGACAATTTGTTATAGATTTTCTTACATCCAATAGAGGATTTTGAGATGGCAAACAACTGGACGGTTTTATTTGCCTTATACATTATTTGCATAACTCATAACATTTGTTATTTCCCTGACAGGCTAATGCCATCTTGTTCTGAGTGAAGACCAGGTGATGAAGACATAAAAGGAAGAGAGTATCTGAGATAAGGTAAAAGAGAGTCCCTGCACAGTAAAATACACATACTTTCTTATTCTAACTGACAAACTAGATCCATTTGTAACCGTGGCAAGTGTATCAATATTATAGCAGGAAAATTAACTAAGGAGCTTTACTGTGTGAAGTCCTCATTTTTTAAATTCGTTATTATTTATTTAGTTTTACTTAAGCTGTATGAAATACTTGCTATTACGGTTTCTTGACCATTTCTTCATTCGTGTGTCGTGACCCCTCTATCACACAGAACTATGTTTTATGTCCATATAACTATGCCCAAATTAGGTCCATGTGATAGAGGGGTCAAAGTTGAATGAATAGAAAAATAAGTCAACAATACAAATTGCATTAGTTTTGTTGATTTGTTTACTTTTAATGAGTGACCGGAACTACTTCATATTGACCAAAATCTGAGCAGAACTCCCACCATGGGACTCAATACAGTTGCAACCACTACACTAATGGGTCTGTGGCAAGACACACACCTTGTTGTTGTTGTCGTCTCTGTCTGGATGATGCCTACAGACACTCGAGACAGGATTACTGGAGTGACATGGTCACATTATTGGGTCAGTTTTGGCGACGACATTACAGGGTTGCTCAGGCAAATGGTTGGATTAGCAATGTCTTACGCTTCGGGGCCACAGCTTACCTTGCCCTTTGTATGGTGGCCAAGACCCGTCCCACAACAGCCCTGCCAATCATTCTCAGCCCTATTGGCATGGTAGGTTGTGCGTCTGTGTGTTCATTCCATACTACATACTCTTGCAATGCCAGGGCCTGCACATGGACCTGCTAATACTAGAAATGCTCGTCGCCTTGGGCGTACAGCCAGAATAACTGCTCTGCCATGGTATTCATAAATTCCTGTTTATAAATTAATTTAATTTTAGGTGGGTTGCCATTTGCAGATTTCATTCAATCAGGCAGAGAGAGTGCCAATTTATCAGCTGCAATTTATTAGTGTCATAATAATAAACACTTTTGTCGGTTAATTGTTTTCCTATGTCACTGCCAATTTTACTTCTGTATCTCGTATGAGTCCTTCTCTCTTCTAATATTATCCTGATATGATAAATGTATTTTCTGTTCACTAAAGAGGGGTGATTACTGAATAGAGCCATTTAACACTTTAGGAAAGAAAGCGTGTGTGCGTGTATGTGTGTGCGTGTGTATGTGTGTGTGTGTGTGTGTGTGTGTGTGTGTGTGTGTGTGTGTGTGTGTGTGTGTGTGCTGGTACCTTGAAAAGTCTTATTTTTTGGGGGGCACGGTGGCACAGTGGTTAGTGCTGTCGCCTCACAGCTAGAAGGTCCTGGGTTTGGGTTCGATTCCCGCTAGGGGCGCTGCTGTGGGTGCTGGCGGCGTGTCTGCTCCTCCGCGTCATCAGTGCCCATACCCGAGGCGGGGTTGACGAAAGGGCCTTTCTGTGTGGAGTTTGCATGTTCTCCCCGTGTCCCCTAGGGTATATACCCTCACAAAAACATGCAGTAATCCTGGGCTCTAAACTGCCAGTTGCCGATAAAAGTTTCTTATCCAGCAATTATGGACACAATAACACCATGGACATTGCCCACAAACCCATAACACCCAGCCAAATTACTGGAGTTTTTACCTTGTTTTTTATCGCAGGGACCCAGTTCATCTCTCCTGTACAATCACCACAGAGACATTGATTGTCTTCCTGTCTGCCCTCTCACGTGGAACCATCCTGCTGATTACATTTGTTAAGCAGGAGGGAGAGACAAGGAAAGAAATGGCCAGATGGGAATGGGCGAACTTGGGCTAAAAATAATGGTACGTTTGTTGATTACTGAGAGTTCAGGGCTCCATTCATGTGCGCGAGGTGCTTTCTGCATTGTAAATATCCTCTTATGCTGTCGGTCTGGATTTATTTGGCTTAACTCAAGCTGTTGAATCCCTCACATCTGAATATTTGTCCTCTTGTATCATTGTCTATAAACAGTGTCCTCTTTTTTCTTTTCTTTTTTTAAAATCTCCGTCCAGACAATGAAGCTAAAGTCCTATTCTCATCACTCTATTCATCCATTGCCAACTGCTGCAGCTTCCCTTCCCTTATCTCTGTGTGACCAAGGAAATTAAATTACAAATATAATCACTCGGCACCCGTTTCTTTAACAGCGTGGCTCTGCTTTGCATATAGAGTGTGCTTGCTTTGGAGACGCTTGGCGTGGAGTTACTTACTGGCCTCTGGGCTCTGCTCTACTAGCAGTGGAGTCACACACTCTTCCACAATGACGATGACAATCTGGAGGTGAGTGGGCAAGAAAAAAAAAGTTGGGAGAGGAAGGTATGAAAGACAGCTGTGGCTGGTCATCCAATGATCAGTCGACCGGTGGTTCGAATCCCGGATCTTCCAGTCTACATGTCGAGGTGTCCTTGGGCAAGACACTGAACCCCAAATTTCTCCCGATGTGCTGGTCAGTACCTCACAACGGTATAAATGTAATGCACTATGTAAAGCGCCTTTGAAAAGACACTATATAAATGCACCATAATGTAGGTGCTATAATCTTAACTTTGCAGTTGCAGTATTCTGTGTGTGTAATTTAGTATTCAATGATGACATTGTCTGACTAAAAGGTGAGGTTACGGGGAGAGAGTTTCTGCCTTTATCGATTAGTCACAGGCGAAGATACTGTAGGAAAGAATGAAAGGCAGAATGGGTCTAGGAGAGACATGAAGCGAAGGTTGTCGCAAACAGGAGTCGTACTCGGGACATGCTGTCAGGCCAGAACATATGTACTGTACTGTATGTGGCATGTGCCTGCCTGGACCGCTTGGCCATGCAGCAGGTGCCCCAGGGAGACAGTATTCTGTCTTAAATGGCACAC
This sequence comes from Benthosema pterotum, assembly GCA_039105355.1. Taxonomy (NCBI): domain Eukaryota; kingdom Metazoa; phylum Chordata; class Actinopteri; order Myctophiformes; family Myctophidae; genus Benthosema; species Benthosema pterotum. The sequence goes on from CM076969.1 coordinate 34,659,530, forward strand.
ATTCACTCAAGCATTGCACAGTACTCACTCCCTCACTGATACAGGCCTACTTATGACTTATTCTCACACATTCTTATGACTCACTCATTCAACCACTCGCATATTACTCACGCATGCGGTCGACGCGCACACAGGTAAGTATCCATTAAAGTGATGGTGGTTGCAGGCCGCGCTTCCTCTTCACTTCAAACCTATTTCTGACATGTTAGAACAATCTGACTTATTAGAACCCTCTCTGCCCCATTTCTCTCTATCTCTTTGTCTGTCTCTCCACCATTCTCTCTCTGCATCTCTCTGTCATTTGTTATGTCTCTCTCTCTCTCTCCCCAGCTCTAACTCCCCTTTCTCCTGCTTCCTCTCTTGCTCCTACAGGTCTTTCAGATGGGAGAAAAAAATAATAATGAAAAAACACGTCAGGGATGAATACCTGCGTCTATTAGAATGATGCGCTTCCCATGGGAGGCAGAAGGAAGGCAGGGTAAAGGTAGAGAGAGAGAGAGACAGAGTATGAATGCAATAGCATTTCTATCAGCGTTATTATGGGAAGGCCATGGCGAGCCTCCTGCCTCGCTCCCTTATTCCCCATCGAGTTAGGAGACACTGAATATACTGATTTACTTATGCAGCGGCTGCCACAGTGCCTGCCGCGGCAGGAAGAACAGCGGATGCAAAAGTGTATCAATATCTTTGGCTTTATTTTCCAGTCCCATGGTGCTCTCTCTGAGCAGGGCGGCTGCTGGTGTATTTCTTTGTGATCTTTATGCCAGTGGGTCTCAATGGGGAGCCCCAGGGCTCCTTGAGGGGATGCCAGGGGGGTCCTCAATGAAAATCTAAGGTTAAATCACTTTAATCTGTTCCATACTGTGGCTATTTGAAAATAACAAATTGACCATGCAGCAATAGAGTTACCATGTTGTGAGTTTGTGGTATTTGACAGGAGGAAACCTTACGAGGAGGATTATTTTTAAAATTATTATTACTTTTTACTTAAATCAGTGCTATTGAACGCCAATTATGTCTCTGTGTTGTTTTGAACATATTGCATCCAATGGAACTACACTGTAGTTAAAATTCTCTGAACTCCTTACGTTGCAACTTCCAAACTGTCTGTAAAGCAGCTAACTCTAATATAATATATATCAATATATATTAAGTCACAACACCAACTTTGATTAATGTTTCCTTAAATTTTGCAAAACATTTATATTTTTCATTTCCTGACGAATGAACATTTTGGATTTAGGTATGTTAAAAAGCTTTGAAATATCAATTTGTTTTGAATTATTTTGCAAAACATTTACCATAACACAAATCTTACAGGGGTTGCATGGGACGACATACTGTCAAAAGGGCGTCTGTGGCCAAATACATATGGGCATTGGGTTCATTTTCTTCTGTGTTTCCCAGTTTCCTCTTCCCCTTGCATTCTGTGGTGTTGTTCTGTCACGGTGAGCTAATGCCACATTGTCCCTGAGTTGGGCTCAACCATGCAGTTATTCCTCAATAGATTCCGATTCCGGAGACAACGCCTGACTGGCTCTGTGAATTCTGAGCAGTGAATGCGATTTTATTCCCTCCCTATAATCCTATTGTTTGTGTGGCACAGCTATATGTCTGTTTTTATGAAGCCCGCAGTCATCATCCTGCTGACCGTCCGGCTGGTGTGAGAGACTGGGATGTGAAATAATAGCTCCCTGCAGGATTGTGTAAATCATGGTGCGTTTGATAAACGCTCAGCCACCCGGCTCTCTGGCTCCACCAGCCATTTCTCTCTCCAACTGGAAATGGCGGCACTGTGACTAAATCCCCCCTCCCCAACCAGTATAGCCAACCACACCCTAGGCCTGCCCTGCACGCAATTTCACCCCGCCCTCTCTTTAATTGTCTCCACCGTAAGGTGGTGACTATGTTTTGCCCCCTGTCCGTCCATCCGTCCCATCTGTCCGTCCGTGGTGATCCATTGTGGTGATCCGTCTGTCTGTTCACATGTCTGTCTGAGCACGCGTTTGTCCGTCCACACGCCTGTTGACGTAACAGGTGACATAACATAATCACCACCAGTGACTGTTATGTCACCCACAGGGTGACGTAACAGCCTGTCCACATCTCCATGGCCAGCCTGTCCACATCTCTCCTGATACAGCCCCACACTGCAAAAATCCTTTAGTGTGAATTTAACTCTCATGTGGTTTAGTTAGTAAACCACATGTGGCCATGTCTGAACATTAAAAGATATCTGAACGTTTTGTTTAAGATAGCAAAACTATAAGCTCACAAGTGCTTGTGGTTTCGATCGGCCGTGTTTGACCTACGATGCAACAAAGGTTTTGACTCGTTAAATTGACACTGAGAGTTTTTCAGCCCTTTCCCGGTGCCCATTGTACTACTTGTCTGAGTCTCTGACACCAACTGGTGCGGCAAAGGGCACAGTCAGTCTGGCATTTCCCATAATGGAGTTTTTAGCTAAAGGACAGAAAAATAATAATCATCAGACCAGCGTGGGAGCATAGTCCTTTGTCTTTGGCGGGCAAGTCGAGACCAGGGACAATCGGGGTTAGAGTTGACAGACAACACCGCTGCTCTTTTCATACTTCCTGACACCCCGCGGACTGTTTTTGTCTTTCTCTCTCTCTCCCTCTCTCTCTGTCGGCTATCATTTGCTCATTACAATGATGGAGAGGGATGGAAAGAGGGAGGGATAAAGCATATGGGAGAAGCAGAGTGACTAGTCGAGACATTGTTCAGAGATTTGGACTGGACAAATCGATCTTTTCCTTTGTTATGAATTATTCTTAATCCCAGCGGTGTAAGAAACACTCAGATTTCAGTAAACGTCTATCAGTCAATACCACAATGTAGAAATACTATAGTAAAAGGCCTACAGTTTGCCTTCAGTCAAAGTAGAAAAATGTGTTTATATAACTTGTATATTACTAATAAGCAGTAGCAGACTGCTGGGCAAGCACTGGTGCTTTGGCATGGGGTGGGGGGCAGATCAAAATTCTGTATTGGCCATATATGGAAAATGTTTTGCGTACACTGGGTTTAATGAGGTCAGATAACATGTAATTTCAAACAGGTCGGGTCCATATATGGAGATATAAAGGTGGAAGTCTTGTCTTGAGTGTACAGGGTTTGATTAGGGCCCAAGTGCATTAAATAACTTTGGTGTCATAAGGTGTAAGTGACTGATAACCATATATGGAGGTGTGACCTGACGGATGGAAGGTTTTCATAGTAATCAGTGACCTACAGCTGCAATTAGGTAATATTTGCCTCTATAGTGCAGATGGACGTATATGTTATTATCGTATATGCTTTACAATACTTGAGTAAATGTACTTTAGTGAAATGTAATTTGGGGAGTTGTCTGGGCACAATCCCTGAGCCGGTGGAGCTGCTGTGTGTGAGTCAGCGGCAGTTCAGTTCAGGAAAGAGCTCTGATATTGGATTAAAACACAACACAGGGAATCCAGTGAGCAGCTGTTTACCTGGCCAGTAACTCCCCTGGCGTCACATGGACTGCAGCTCGCTCAGGGAAATCGGCATTTAATTAACAAAGAATTAAAGAGCATTGTTTTTTCTGATTAAAAGACACAGCGGTTGTAATTCCTCTCTCTACCCTAGTGCTCCTGAATCCGGCTTAGGGTTCAATTTAATTCCGTTTAACGGGAGTGGATCAACATCCATCTGGAGAGTCTGCTTCAGACACAGGAAGACTCATGTCCAGGTGGGAAGCAAACTGCGATCACACTAGTCCATTTTTAAACGATTCTAATGAAGAAATGTAGCTGCAAGTCAGGCAGCAAAAGGAGCTATATATGAACTAAGCGAGGGTGCTCTTGTAGATCATCGATGATACATCAGACTCCATCCAGACTCCATTCGCATAAATGGAAATACGATTTCAAGATGACTGGCTATTCTCTGCGTTGTTTTGACGAAGTAGAAGTAGAAGAAATGTATGAAGTAGACATGAATGTATAGACTACCATCCTTTCATGCGCGCAATAGTGTATAGTGTATCATAATATATTGCATTAAAAGTATCTTTATAATGTGCAAGACATGGCCGTAATATACGGTGTAATGTATTTTTCCTTGTGAAAAGTTTCTTTAAAAGGACTAACTGCTACTAGTATGCCTTTAAGTTCTCGACACTGTCTGACTCACCATCACCCAGGAGATAAATTAAACTGGTCTGAAAAACAAAATAACTCAACAGTGCCTTGGGCAAAGGCCATAGGACAGCGTGCGACAATGTGATTTCACAACCCGCACACATCCAATAAAATGAATATGTGGACAGCTGGACATGGACGCAGATGGATATTGTGGTGTCGGGTCTGTCAGTCGCTTGAGGAGGATGTTTGTGGAAGCCGGGGTGTTGTGCGCCTCTCCTTGTCTCTCTGTTAAGGCACCATCCGTCAACGGAGGCGAACATCAAGCACTGCCATGTCAACAACAGGGTCACGCAAAGCGCCGAGACAGCATCACTCACCTCCAGCTGTCACCTGGCTGTCACCGTGTGATTTTATGCACCCTCACCTGTGGTTTAGATGAAGGCGCAGCCCCTAATGAATCACCCTCATTGGAATAATCATGTAAATTATCATCACTAAAACCTGAGGAGGTGAGGGTTAGAGGAGAGACAAGGGAAGGAAAATGTGAGTAAATATTAGAGAGAGAGGTAGAGAGACAGAAAGAAAGATGGATGAGTTTAGAATGGGTGGTGGGGAAAGGCTTTTTTTAGGTAGGGGATGGTTGGTTTGACAAATAGCATTGCATTGCAGTCTACCTCCTTGAGTATTAATTTAGCAAGTCATGTCTCAGGATTAAGGACGGAAGAGTTGGACAGTAGGAGGCAACTTATTGAAGAATGTGGCTAATAGGATCCTTGCAATAAGACACATCTGCCTTAAAAAATACATTTGCCCTCTACCACTAATTATCTCATCGCAGATTGATTATGCCATATGCTGATGTGTACTTTAGTCCTATGAAATAAAATCTACTTATTAAAGCTTATATTTTAAAATATTTACTAGGCTATTAGCACAGGCATTACAGTATTCTGTAGGCCTGGAACACACATGGATAAATGACATTAACTTGCGATAGAGTTTGTTCCTATTAAGTGGAAAATCACTCAAATGTACTGTATGTTTAAAGTATAATTATGACACCTTGTGTTCTAAATGTGCGTTAGTGTTTCAAAATATTACTTATTTAGTAATGTATTATTACTAATACTTAATACTTCACATGTACTACAGACAAGTTCGTATCGCTTCCATATTCACTCTAGAGTTTAGATGTAGACCAGATCAACAGCCTGCAAAGCAGCTTGACCCCAACCCTGTCTACCATTAGAAACACTCAAATGCACAGTTCCACCATGGCTCCTGAAAATAGTAATATATTATTTTTTGGGGGGAAAATATACGGGTATATCCAAGCATGATTTTTGAAAATGGCCAGATGTGCTGACTAGGCTCATTTTTGACGACTGGTATTCGTCGACTATAGACGACTATACGACTATAGACGACTATAGACAACGACTGTTTTTTGAACAAAACTAATGCTAGGAATGTATTCAGCATCATGAAATCACCATAGTTAGACATATCACATGCTACATAAAGCTTGAGGAAATTTTGACTTCTTTTTGCCTTCTATAGGTTGTTAATAGTATGTTGACATATTATGTTAATTATGAAAATTGCATATGTAAATTAGAGGTAGGCAGTTTCTACATGCTGGAGACCACTACACAACATTTCTAATGTTTGAAATGTAATGTAATTTCTAATGTCTGAAAAGGTTTGAGAACCATACACAACTAAACAAGAGGCTTTGCTTGAATCTCCCAAGAGCATCCACGCAGGTGCATCACTGTTCTTACTGTGAAAAGGCAATTGCTGAAAGAGACTGCTGCAAGTGAAACATGTAGATGTTACTCTGTAAACAATATTGGATGTGGGTGTAACTCCCTACCTTCTTAAAAGCTGATATAAAAGAACACATTCTGGCAAATGGACTAAATTCACCCTTAATAGCACATTAAGCTTATCTGGTAAAATTCTAATTCAACTTCAACTTTATCGCATTGTCACATCATACAAGTTTGTTGTAAAAGATCCCACTTCTCATCTCTCACACGGTGGTTCTTTTTGGACCTTCCAACTGCGTAGTGTTGCATTTAAGGCAAATCTCTTCTCCCCTTGTCACAACCTTCACTCTGCCATAAGCCTGTGTTCTCTCTTCCAGCTAAGCCTGTTATCCAGTGCAACTCCTTTTCAGCGGGTACTACCTTATCCCCCTCTGTTTTACTTGGCGTATGTTGCCCAACTCTTCTTTCTTTCTTTCTTTCTTTCTTTCTTTCTTTCTTTCTTTCTTTCTTTCTTTCTTTCTTTCTTTCTTTCTTTCTTTCTTTCTTTCTTTCTTCTTTCTTTCTTTCTTTCTTTCTTTCTTTCTTTCTTTCTTTCTTTCTAACACAGCTGCACACACACACGCACACGCACACACACCTGTGGGACCGTGAGTACTAGTAGGTGCGTGATAAGGATCTAAGATGTGAATATACAAGTCCTTCATATAAGTCCTTCATACATTTCTGGTCCTGTGACCTGGTTGTAAACAGTAAACAGTAAGTTGTAAAACATCAACATAAAAACAACACTCTTCCAGTGGCATGTATCTCGACAGCGGTGGATTAAAACCCTGCACTACGGTTCCTTGTGGTTCCATTTGAACACTTACCGTTAAAATGAACACTCGTGATTTTGCAGTGTAAACTCCGGCTCCTCCTCCACCCCAGGTCTGCTCCACACATTCATAACACTCAGCTCCATGCCAGGTGGCTGTCTCCGCCGCTCTTTCGCCCCATAAATCAAACTGTCATCGAGTTGATCAATAACAAGTCAATTAGCAGACACAGAAAGATGAGGGTCTCGGGGGGTCACCGCTTGTTTGTTAGACAGACATCTGCAGCTCTGTCCCTGTCTGCCACCCGAGCTATGGGTGTCACTTAACGTGGAGGCATGTTGCTACCTGGCCCGCCATAAATCTAAACATCAACTATAAATAGGGTTTGGAACATCTTGCTCCAATTCATCATCTGCCTTGTTCTTGCCTACATAATGTATGGAGCGTAATGTACCACTGCATGCATCACGCCTCCCTTGGAGGCTGATCAAGGTGGATGGACCCAGACAGAACTTTTAGTCATTGACATAGTATATAGTATGTTCACAATGTAGTCACTTAGGCCTTACATGCATGCCAAGCTGACTATATCTCTGTTGAAGCCTCTGTTGAAGCCTACAGGCTGGGGGAGTGGGACGGAGGCTCTTTCTAAAGTCCTCCCAGCAGGAGATTCTCACTGTCAGTAGAACAAAATGTGTGGGGAGGAATCAATTGGCATAATGACCAAATTGGCAGGAAACAGAGGTAAAAAAAAAAAATTGGCTGCACTCTAAATTTGAAGAAAACATGAATACTTAAAATTAGAATTTTGGCATCTATGCTGTTAAGTCCACTTGCTCTGCCGTAACATGAACCCTAACAAACGACGGCCTAAATGCTCTTAAGTAGAGAGCAAAGGAAAACAATTAGGTGCTAGAAAATAACTAGGACACCACTCAAGTGTGATAAGTCTTTGGGGAAATGTGCACGCTAATTAAACAGCCAACTATGTTCTGTTTTTATGGTCACCTTCGACCATAACATAAGCAGCAGCAGATATAAAAGCCATAAAGCCAGCCCACACTCGAGCTGCCTCTTTGTTAGGCAGACACGATGTGGAAAGATCGAAGTGCTGTTTGGCGGCCACTTACTGTGTGGTTAATGACTTGGCTGCCATGTCCTGCACAACAGCAACAGGCTCCTGTGGTGACGAGAAGAGATTAATCCCCTGGATGATTACAAACTGGAGTGATTTTGGCCATATACAGTAGCTTCCAATCCACTGAGACATCACATCAAACCGCGCTGTCTAATTACTGTGCTTACAGTATGTAGAGAGGAGATACAGACATTTTCAAGTGTTGGTCTGTCAAAAATATACATATCTACAAAATCGCAATGCACAACGATGCAACATGCTATGATCTTGTACATCTAACTAAGCTGGTGTTTATGCCTGGTGTTTAAGCTGGTGAATAGGCCTAATGCATATGTGGAGTTGTATGTGTTAAAGAGAATGTGAAAATGAAATAATGTACATTTTTACTGCTATGTTTAAAACATTGACAAACGTGGAACCTGATGATCAGTAAAGTGTAAAGTAAAGTGTATTTTTATTTTTGCTTCACAACATCACAGAGACAATATTTTACTTTTTAGTATAAATATTTATAATATTCAGTTACAAATTACAAAATAATAACAATAATGATATTACAAAAGATAATGAGTAGGCTAAAGCTAATAGCAAATATAGATTACTAGCCTTTTACTGTACTTGTAACATTGTGTTACAAGTATTGATATTATTACTTAAGTAAAACGTTTGAGTAGTTTTTCCAACTGATATAAGGGAAGTGGTTGCTTGGATTCAGAGCTCCAGAGAAAAGAAGGATTGTTGAAGCTGAAAACGTTTGAGAACCATACACAACTAAACAAAAGGCTTTGCTTGAATCTCCCAAGAGCATCCACGCAGGGTAAAGTAAAGCTTGGTGCATCACTGTTCTTACTGTGAAAGGGCGATTGTTAGACTGCAGCCTGCTGCAAGTGAAACATGTAGATGTTACTCTGTAAACAATATTGGATGTGGGTGTAACTCCCTACCCCCTTAAAAGCTGATATAAAAGAAAACATGCAATTTGCAAATGGACCTACTGTATACAACTCTTCCAGTTTGCCAAAAGAAATTACCCCCTCACTTTTTCTGTAAATATACAGTACGTTTACTGCTCCTAGAATGGACAATCTTGTGTATGTCTTTTTATATCTTGATGAATTAAATAGGCTACTCCCAGTACCATAATGGAGACAAGCCCTCAGGGCTTTTGCTGTTATCCTTTTAGTAATACTTGCATAACTGTACACAAACTGCTAATAAAGTATTAATTCAACGGTAATCAAACTCACTGTCTAATCAATGACAGTGTGGCGATATGGAACATATCTGGCCACATTCTGTAATGTTTCTTAAAGACTTATGTTTCACAGAGACCCCTATTCAAACGTTTTTGGCATGTTTTTGTTATTTATATTGTCCAGAATTTCAGTCCAATATACAGTTATTTTGCTACACCAGACTGCAGTGCAAAACACTACCAAATAGGGTCACAAGATGGCACTGTTGTCCATTGAATTCATGGTCTGTTCTAGAAACGAATTCCATTGCTTTTATTCTGAAAGGGTTTTGGGCAGGAAATTCAATGTACAAAGACAGTCTGCAGAGAAACAGCCATCGTTCTCTGTCTGACCCGGTCTGACCCTGTTGTGTTATAATTTTCTGCATTTCAGGTGAGATATAGTGCAAAGCCCATGAACACTGTATATTATTGTGCTTGTCTGTGACAATACACAACTCGTTTTTGTTTGGTTTGTTTATAATAAGAAAGCTAATTAGAGAACTCTGAAATAACATACATGGTACACTGTGGCTAGCTGGTTAGATATAGGGTGACCTCTACAGCAGTATAGGCCTAGTTGGTGTGCTGTGGTGGCCATTATGTCACTGTAGGTCATGTAAGCTAATTGCTAAAGAGTGTGTATTCTATTATAACTACATTACTGTAGTGAGTGTTATGAAGAAACTACTGGACTGTTATGGTTTATTTCTTCATTTGACTTGAATATACTGTATGTTACTATGGCTAGGGAATATGCATTTATTATTTTGGGACCTAATTGAGTTAATGGTAATTGCAATTGGAATGGACTATTATTGTTATTTGAATATGCTAATTAGATCGTTTCTATATTGTTTTGATAACTTGGAGAATATTTTTGGAAATTCAATGTACAAAGACAGTCTGCAGAGAAACAGCCATTATTCTCTGTCTGACCCTGTTGTGTTCTAATTTTCTGCATTTCAGAACGACGATCCTGATTAAAATAAAAATCTAAATATGTGGCCCCAGAAAACAACCCTGCTTATTCTGTGAGCGCTACAACAGCATAAGATTGTTTCTTGGTATTAACAGATAGCCAGACAGGGACAGTCAGGGAGTTGTTAGGAGCAATCCATTGTGACTCTGCAAAACTCATAACCCTTTCCCAGGTTTAACGGTGTCTTGTTTTGACTTATGAGCCATGCAAGGCCACCTGCCTGAGGTGAATCTTCAGACATGGGGGATAATGATGACATGGTGGCTTCTCCAGCTGAGGTGGTGTGCACAACTGTTTGTTCGAGGGTATACTGTTGGAATGTATATGTTGTGTGTGTGTGTGTGTGTGTGTGTGTGTGTGTGTGTGTGTGTGTGTGTGTGTGTGCGTCTGCGTCTGCGTGTGCGTGCATTGTGTTGTGTTTTGGGGTTAACCATGTTCTCTCTCTCTCTGTGTGTGTGTGTCTCTCTCTCCCAGCTGTATGGATCAGGTGCCATCAACTGACTTTTGGGGACCCACACCAGTGAAGGTATAAATACCAGACACACAAGGAGCCACAATGAAGGGATCCCTGCTGTGTGGAGAGTCTGCCCTTCCTTCATACAGCAGCACCAGGCTGGGAGACACTTGGAGACAGATTAAAAACACATAAGAGTACACACGTTGTGTGTCACATCGGCTCCTGGGCTTCCCCTGTGCCCCCAGGCGGAGAAGACCCCTCAACCCCCCGGGGAGCCGTACACCAGCTGAGACTGAAAAACAAGGTAGGGGCCCAGCTGACACACACGTGCACACTGTTTGTCTCAGAGGACAGTTCAGTATGGCAAAACAAACACCCTCACACACACACACACATGATGAAGGGGGCTGCCAGATTCCAGCCTCCAAGGGATAAAACGCACAATGGCAGATAGAAAGATGGATATGGTGAAATGTCTACCAAATTGGTATACAATGGTAAGACTCATCAATATTATTGGTTTATATGGAAATTAGTTTATATGATTCAATTTTGATTGTACTTGGAGACTTTGACGATTTTAAAATTGCAATCGATCAATTCTGCTTTGGTTTGGGACATTTTAGAATAGGAATATACAGTATATTGTTCAAGGGTGCTATAGCACCTTCTATGCCCAGCTTTGAGTGTTGGTGTAAACACATACAAGACAAAATTGAGGATGCAAATTGTGATTAGCCGGAATGAGATTAAGTATATGATTATAAAAATGCAAATGCCTCTCACTTTTTTATATGGTGGGTTCTTGTTGACCATTTCTCCTGTGTGGTCAATATTGTTTCCGTGTCGTTTCCTGGGTTTTTAAATGCCAGTGAAACTGACAGCAGGACAACACTCAACATGTCCCTTCTCCCTTCAAGCACCAACACTAAGGGATGCACTTCCCGTTGCAATCAGAACTGCTGAAAATCAAACATCGTGTATATGCATTCATATACACTATATTATACACTATATTATATACATATTCCACTGTTAGGCTCTTAGCTTACGTATATGACTATTTGTACTGTATGTATTTGATGCATTACATGTTGTTCTTGCTTAGGGTAAATCGCTCAGGATTAAAACCCAGCCCTATTGGTAAATGCCAAAATTGTAATTGTAAAAGCTGGAGACTGAGAATTGTAGGATTTCAGTTCCTCAGTCACAATAGCCATAATATGCACGAGACAACCTTACAGAGTTATTGTCTCCATTTTGCAAACTTGCCCTGTCAAAGTATAAAGAAAGTCACAATGGCTCCCTGAGAAAAGAGAAATGAATATTTTGGTGCTGTATTGATCCCCAGTTCTTGTCTCATGCATTTTACAGAAAACCTAAATGACACTTACGGTATAATACACCATTCAGAGTCAAAGCTCACTATGCCTGCCTGTGCAGGGGGATTTTAGATGATTTGATGTAGAAATTCAACGGGAATAGAGTAAAGCTATGTCCTTCGCTCAGACGTAACAGTTAAATCTCTTCTCATTATGTTTTTTAATGGGTTTCTCACGGGAAGCTGACATTATTTAATACTTTTGTTAGATGCCTCACCACTACAGCCAGCTCTCATCTCTTATTCTAAATTCTCTCCTCTCCTCTCCAGGGTTCACAACATTACTCCCGTCATGGCGGAGCAGGGCCTGGAGACAGACAGCCCCAGATCTTCCATGCCAGCTGAACTCCATCACGATCATTCCAAGTTCGCGCAGTGGAAGTTTAAACTGTTCCGGGTGAGGTCCATGGAGAAGGCCCCTCTCCCCAGTGAGACTGGGCCTGAAAAAGCAGCCTCTGCCATCTCTGCTCCTCCTGCAGATGTTAGTGAGCCTCTTCCTGGGAGTGTGATGAAACTGTGCCTCGGGGGCAAAAGTAAAGAATACATGGAGGGTCCAGGCAAGAGAGTTGATGTGAAACTACAGGAGATGGACACTCATATGAACCACCTCAGGTGAACGCACAGTGCACTCACTCAGTTGTTGTACATTACTTAACGGTACCGTACTATACTAATGATGGGACTCATCTGTAGTCCTCCACCGGCCATGTTTAGGACCTCACAGGTGATTCAATGTCTGATTAGGCTTTCAATTGGTCTGGCCTAATCAGACATTGATTAGGCTTTCAATTGGTCTGGTCTAATCAGACATTGAATCACCTGTGAGGTCCTAAACACTACTTTGAATTACTTTGAATAATTGAATAACATATACAGTATTTTTCACGCCAGGACAAGACACAATTCTAAGACCAAAACATACATACATAAACAATAACATACAAAACAAAGTAAGCTTGTTACAAAACAAGCTTGCTGTAATTATGTGTATAGCATAAATGGTATGCTATACTATGCTATGTATATAGCATAAATGGTATGCTATACTGACTGGCTGTATACTTGTCCTATTTGAAGGTGTCTCTGTCGGCTCTGTGGTGTTGCTCTGAGGAAAGCCAAAGGCACAGTGCATGAGGTTCAGGGTTCTTTGGATGAGGCAAGCAGGACTGCCCTACGTAAAATGAGCTGCAAGTTCACCACCTGGCCCCAGGTCATCCTCAAGGTGTTCAAAGTGGACGTGGAGGAGGACACGGAGGCCGTTCATCCCCCGTCCTTCTGCCACCGCTGCTGGAACGTCGCCATGCGGGGCGGAGGCTTCTGCAGCTTCTCCAGGGGACAGGTACCCGAGTGGACCCCCCACTCGTCGCTCTGCCCCCTCTGCTTCCCCAGGAAGCGCTCACTCCAGCGGACTGGGAGGAAGAGGAGGAGGAGGTACCACCACGGCGCCCAGCGCATGGCCAAGAGGGCCAAGCGGGACCTCTCTGATCCCCCTGTCCCCGGTGAGAGGAGGAGATCCCTGAGACCCAATGCTGGTCAAGGTCCCGCGGACAACGCCTGGGCCAAGCCCAACATTCAGAAGGACCAGTGGGTGCGAAGCATCACTCGCTGTCAGAAGGACCACCTCAGCACCGGGCTGATCTCGGAGGGACTTCCCGTGGACTTCCTCTGCTCCCTGACCTGCCTGGTCTGCAACCATCTGCTCTGCGACCCTGTCCAGTCGCCGTGCAGGCACCTCTTCTGCCGCAGCTGCATCGTGAAATACACCCGCGCGCTAGGACCGCACTGCCCGTCCTGCTACCGGCCCTGTGGCCCCGCCGACCTCGCCCCGCCCACCGGGGCCTTCCTGGCGGTGCTGCACTCTCTCCCTCTGGTCTGCCCGCGGGACGGCTGCGGGGAGCTGGTCAGACAGGACACGTTCAGGTCCCACCGCGTGGCCCACCACCAGCAGCAGGAGGAGGAGAAGCAGAGCCGGGCGTCCCAGGAGAGCCACACGGGCGCAGACTACCTTCCGGTTAACAAGGGAGGTCGACCCCGTCAGCACTTGCTGTCGCTGACGCGCCGCGCCCAGAAGCATCGCCTCAGAGACCTGAAGAGCCAGGTGAAGGTGTTTGCCGACAAGGAGGAGGGAGGTGACGTGAGGTCAGTGTGTCTCACACTGTTCCTACTGGCGCTGAGGGCAGGGAATGAGCACCGGCAGGCCGACGAGCTGGAAGCTCTGATGCAAGGTAATAGAGACATTATCCAGCTTATTATAGGTTTCCTATCTGTAAACCTTGTATCTCCCTATTTCACCGTTTTATGTTTCCTCCCTAAATGAATGCAGTTGGTCACCCTTCATCCACTTGATCCCTCTTTTATACTGTCTTGTAAAATAGCAGCAATAACATACAGCAGTGGTTTTCTTTTTGATACCAGGGCCCACTATTTATTCAGAAGTTGAGCCATGGACCACCATTTGAGGACATTTTACCCCCACAGACACCGAAACTAAAGATTTATTCTCCTTTGTCCACAATTCCAGGCTGCATTTGGAAGACAAAACCGTTGAACATACAGATCATAAATGACAATTAAATCTTCTACATTCTCTGTTTGAGTAGACTTGGGCTAATTCAGATGATGAATATTTTAACTCTTGAGAGTGTAAACAGGAAACCCTTGCGGGTCCATTTGGTTTCATTTTTACGCTCTCAAAGAGTTACACCTGGTTAACCAACTTTCCACTATTTAGCTTGAGGAACACCTGGAACTCTCTCAAGGACCTATGGTGGTCTCTGGACCACTGGTTGAAAGCCACTGACATACAATATAAGCTCACAGGTCACCTGGTACATGCATTGTCAACTTGTAGATCTGCTAGAATTGAATCAATCACGTGTAACTGTCCAACATGCCCAAGTGGTTAAGTCTGTGGGTTTGATACATTTTTAACCAATTTAAAATATTATGTACTCTTTTTTTTCCATTTCCTGAAAAGTAACTGCTTTGGAAGTCCCTCAAATGCTTTGAAAGAGAATGAAAATGCAGGAGCATTTGCTCATTAATATTTCTATGTACCCCAGAAAGGCAACCAGCTCATAAATAATAATGAGTTGAAAAGTTCACTATTCCGCGACAACAATGGAGTAACTAGCCTGTGAGAAGAATTGAAAAGCTTATTTATTTATTTATTTATTTATTTATTTTTAATTATTTCTCCTGTCTTTTGAACTGTCTTGTTATACGCCTGGGCTCTTCCCGGTTCTCTCTCATTCTCGCTCCTCCTTTAATACAGAATAACAACTCGTGTCAAGGGGCTGTTAATATCAAAACAACATCAGAAGCTCTTGTATCTGCAAATTACACAGACAGCACCATCCTCCCCTCTGGGGAATAGGGCCAGCTGGTGTCTGTTTTCATTTGCAGCCAATATATCACTTTTGCCAGCCTCTCCGACTCACCGTCTATCCCCCTGTATATCATTTAGAAATTAGGAAATATTGAATTTTTGCTGTTATCACGAGAAACCCAGCAATGGTTTTATGGGGGAGTTTAGACTTAGATGTTCGTCCCTCATTTCGCTGTTAGTTTCAGGATTCTCATCGAATCACATTTAGTCATTAGCCAAATAGCTTATAGACAGCAAATGCAGGCCCTTTTCTGTCAATGAAATATAATGGGCTCTGTTAGGTCGATTTGCTTTTTTCAAAGCAGCAGAATGCGCTCAAACAATAGCTTCACTGCCTGTCTCCAGTCTCCTCTCGCTCTTCCTTTTTTGCCCCCCGATAATGTGTTCCTAATCTCTCTCTCTTCACTTACTTTTTTCCTTTTTCAGGCAGAGGCTTTGGGCTGCACCCTGCTGTGTGCCTTGCCATTCGGGTCAATACTTTTCTGAGCTGCAGTCAGTACCACAAGATGTACCGGACTGTGAAGGCTACCAGCGGCCGGCAGATCTTCCAGCCCCTGCACACCCTCCGCGCAGCAGAGAAGGAGCTCCTCCCTGGTTACCACCCGTTTGAATGGCAGCCAGCCCTCAAGAACATGTCACCCTCTTGCCATGTGGGCATCATCGACGGGCTCTCTGGCTGGGCCGACTCGGTGGACGACTCGCCGGCGGACACGATCAGCCGGAGGTTTCGCTATGACGTGGCCCTGGTGTCCGCCTTGAAGGACCTGGAAGAGGACGTGATGCTGGGACTGAGAGAATGCGGGCTGGAGGACAGCACGTGCACCTCAGGCTTCAGAGTGGTGATCAAAGAGTCCTGCGATGGCATGGGAGATGTCAGTGAGAAACACGGCGGGGGGCCGGCGCTCCCTGAGAAAGCGGTCCGCTTCTCTTTCACCGTCATGTCCATCTCCGTGATGCCGGATGGGAAAACGGAGGCGGTGACCATCTTCACGGAGCCGAAGCCCAACTCAGAACTGTCCTGCAAGCCCATGTGCCTGATGTTTGTGGACGAGTCGGACCACGAGATGCTCACAGCCGTCTTGGGGCCCGTGGTGGCGGAGCGCCGGGCAATCACAGAAAGCCGACTCATACTGTCCATGGGCGGCCTGCCACGCTCGTTCCGCTTTTACTTCCGAGGCACAGGCTATGACGAGAAGATGGTGCGCGAGATGGAAGGCCTGGAGGCGTCGGGCTCAACCTACGTCTGCACGTTGTGTGACTCCACCCGGGCGGAGGCCTCTCACAACATGGTGCTCCATTCCATCACCCGCAGCCACGGCGAGAACCTGGAGCGCTACGAGATATGGAGGAGAAATCCCTTCGCGGAGGGGGTAGAGGAGCTGCGTGATCGGGTGAAGGGGGTCTCCGCCAAGCCCTTCATGGAAACCCAGCCCACCCTGGACGCGTTGCACTGTGACATCGGCAACGCCACGGAGTTCTACAAAATATTCCAAGACGAGATCGGCGAGGTGTTCCAGAAAGCCAACCCCAGCCGTGAGGAGAGGCGCAGCTGGAGGGCCGCACTCGACAAGCAGCTTAGGAAAAAGCTCAAGCTCAAGCCGGTGATGCGGATGAACGGGAACTACGCCCGGAGACTGATGTCCGAAGAGACCGTGGATGTGGTGTGCGAACTGGTGCCTTCGGAGGAGAGGCGGAGGGCTCTGAGAGAGCTAATGGGGCTTTACCTCCAGATGAAACCCGTGTGGCGCGCCAGCAACCCGGCCAAAGAATGCCCCGACCAGCTGTGCCGCTACAGTTTCAACTCCCAGCGCTTTGCAGACCTCCTCTCCACCACCTTCAAGTACAGGTACGACGGAAAGATTACCAATTACCTCCACAAGACCTTGGCCCACGTGCCTGAAATCATTGAAAGGGACGGCTCTATTGGCGCTTGGGCCAGCGAGGGGAACGAGTCAGCGAACAAACTATTCAGGCGCTTCCGGAAGATGAATGCACGTCAGTCCAAGGCGTTCGAGCTGGAGGATGTGTTGAAGCACCACTGGCTCTACACCTCCAAGTACCTGCAGAAGTTCATGGAGGCTCATAAAGACTCTGCCACGGCTCTGACAGCTACCATTGACCCAGTGGAGATCGCAGGAGATGAGAATATCTCCCCCGACTCCCATGTCTGACAATGTTGAGGCTTGATTGATTTTACATTCTCAATACCGGGATTTGGATCTGAAGGGGTTAAGTATTTCTTACATAAACTTTACGAGAAATTAATGGCTTGATTTATTTTTATTGCAACATTTGCATTTGGAGCAGTTCTAATTTATTATCTATGACATTGAACTTTATTGCTGTATAACCGAAGGAAATCTTTTACACTTCATTTAAAGTACACCATTTAAAAGTGTTTTCTCCTTTAATGTACATGTCCCGTGTACTTGCTTAATTTCAAGAAGGCTGTGGAATATATACTGTACTATTATACAATACATTATGCTATAATGTTATTCCAGCCTTTATATTTGGCTCACGCTTGTTAATTTTACTTTAATGATCAAAGTTCAAAAGCAGGCCAGTTCACAGAGGTAACATAGAGGTCCTTCTCCTTTCTTTCAGCAGGAGAGATTTAGTTTTTTATCTCCAGCCTCCTGTGAAATATGGTGCAGTTTATTGTGTTGTGGGGTTATGACACATTTATACATTTATACAGAAGGGATATTTATGGAAACAGATGAAAGCACTGTAAGTCATGGTAGGGAAATTGTGTTAAAGAGACCAAATTTATGGCCACAGTATTAATTTATCTTTTGGGCTGGAGCAAAATGGAATCAGCAGGACCCAAATGCTCTTTGTTTCATGAGCGCCCTCAGAAAAAGATTATTTTAGTGCTTTATGGTGGGATCCCCTGAGGGGATTTAATAGACGCCAGGTCACTTTGAACCAGTTTTATCTCTATAGAGCTTTTGCACAGTGGCAGAGAAAAGTGATACTTATTCAAGTTATTCTACCTCGTCTTCACACAAAATAAAACATATACTGACCTTTTTTGTTGATATCATAGAAATGTGGCATGGTTCATTACTTAGCCCAGCACTGCGTGGACTTCCTTTCAGGCTTGACTTTGTCATATTTTTTTTTGTCAGTGTTTTTCACAGTGGGGGGAGGATGATGGACGACAATAGGAGAAAGTGGATGTAAACTGCATTGTTTGAGTTCACACATTCCTTTGATTGATTGATTATTTCGTCCCGTTCAGCCCCTGACTATTTTGTATTGTGACAGGCAATTTTTATTTTCTTGTGTGATTGAATGTTCTTGGTTCGTTTTCCATGTCATAACTTTTTCCACATGACAGCAGTGTGAAGTATACACATTTCGTTTGACAGTTGTCAGAATCCTACACTAACGTCATGCTTTACAGTATCATGTATTGTTGTGCTATGTCTCACTCTCGTATTTGTGTTTGCCCATATAATGAATTGCATTTCCAAACTAATGGGTGATGGATGGATCCTGAAATCCCACTGGTTCACTTTGCACTGTGTACTTCATCATTTCTTTCTGTTTTTACAACACCATTTTGAATATGATGAAAATTGGATTCTGTGGGTGGAGAAAACTTTTAGCATTCTGTTTTCACTGTCTACTGTATGTTTAAATGTAAAATTGTTCCAGTGTAGGGTCCTTGCACCGAACTCTACACAATAAGCATACTGTAAGTAGGGTATTACTTTAAGAGTCTATACCGTACAATTGTATAACTCACACACACCCCCCCCCCCCCCCCCCACACACACATATTAACACTGAATATTTGTGGTGATGAGTTCTTTCTTTGTCAAAAATGTGAATAAACATTTTCAACATCATATACAGGATTTGTTGCATGCTTCTAGTGTTTGAATATTGTTTCATATAGACAAGCCATTTTCCAATCTTTATTTCATGCTCAAGGTCCATATTACATACACTTCCAGTATAAGGTAAAGCAAGAATGACTCGCATTATTATTTTTTATATCTCTCATTGACTTAAGGATACAGCTGAATTATAGTGTTCATGCTATGTATTTTATTTGTCACATGGCTTAGAGGCAGCCGATGATGAAAAAGGTTGCCCACTTGATCCAGTATAGTAAATCCAGTTGCACCTGGCTAATAAAAAATAACACAAAATGAGAAACAGCATCAGTCCAACAAGAACCTGTGTACATAATATCTGTAGGGTCTGTTTAGTTTATTTGATCATCTTTCAGTTTCGGGTACAAATTAAAACAAGAAAAGAAAGCTTTCACTTGAATGTGATCTAAGCATATACAGGTAAATGTCTATCCCTTCCACAATGGTACACAACTCTTTGAAATACTTCAATGTACAGACTCTTTAACATTGCATTTAAAAATCACACAAGCACAGTTGTTACAGTACACTTGACTCAGTACAGTAGCCTACTTTTCTAAACTATACACAAATGTATTGAAAGGGCTTGGCGGCAAACAAAGCCAGGATATGAGTTCTGATTTGAGTATTTATATAATAATAGATTTTTTCCAACAATTCTTTTAGAAAATTAGATTAGTTGGGTTTAAGCATTTTTTATTTCAAACATTTCACAGAATAGGAACACAACAGGTGGCCTCTCAAAAGCAAGTTACGGTAGGCTACAAGCTGAGCTGTTAACAGCGGTTCAACATTGTTTTGCCATGATCCGATTCATCAGTTAAACAATCTCCTGAGGAAGCTCTTTTTAGACGGTGTCATTCTCACTGATGGGGGAGTCTTCTTCTTGTTCTGCATTTTCATGGCTGTGCGCTTCAGGGCTAACACTTGCCGAGGCGGGGTCATTTCCTGGTGGGGCAGACCTCCGTGGTCCATGCAGAAATACTTGCTGTTCCCCTGAGAGAGCCTCACCAGCAGGGCCTCAGACAGCTCCATGCACTGGGCATGCACCCAGTGGCCTCCTTCTCCCCTGGAACAGAAGATCATGGCAGGACGGTGGAGCTCGGTGGAGTAGTAGGGCTCCCACGTGTTGATGTCCACCTGGCAGCCCAGGCAGCATTTCACCCAGTAGCCCGTTTTGGACTCGTCCTCCTCGTCGTCCTCGTTGTACATGTATTCGTCTCCGTCGCTGTCCTCCAGCTCGTGAGGCTCGCGGCCAAAGTACAACTCCTCCGAGTCCTCGAGTGGGGCGGAATCGTCATAGTCGGTGGATTCTTGGCTGCAGCCCTGGGTTCCCTCCCCCGCCTCGTCGTCCTCTTCCGCCTGGAAGCACACCTGATAGAAATAATGCGCATCCGGCTGCGCTGACCTTCCCTCCGATGGAACCCCTATCAGGGCACTCCCCTCGCCCAGGCTGCCACCGAACCACGTGCGACTTTGATTGATATCGGCGGTCCACTGTGGGGGGTCTAAAGCCTCGATGTGGATTCCTTTTTCGTCCAGAATCACAGTGCTGCATTCCAGCCTCTTCTGAGAGTCAGCCCGATATCCTCCCAAGATGATGTATTTGTGAGCGGGACCCATACGGGTGACGATGGCGCTAGTGACGGACAGACCCGTGACGAGGGCGTCGCAGGTGAGCAGGGCGTTTCCCTGCAGGAGCTCGACGCGGAGTCGGAAAAGGCGAGGTGGCCGGGAGTCGGAGGAGAGCGAGTGACCGCCGAGGAAGTAGACGCAGTCTTCTCTGGCGAGGCCCAGGTGAAAGGACTGTCCGACACTGAGCTCAGATAATGTGTGGGCGGAGCAGATGCCAAATTCCAAGTCGATAAGGAACACCTGGGGAGGGCAGTCTACGACGCTGTTCCAGTTCTCGGTGGTCCGCTCTCCCGCCGGCATGTACGATCGACCACCGAACAGCACACAGGCCGACTTCCCCCGGCTTTGAACCATGCTGATGCTGTGGCCATACCGGGCCCCAGGCAGCTCGCCTACCAGCTCTTTCTCTTGACACCGCAGAGTAACTTTGCGATTACAGCCACGGCTATCTAACGTCAGCTGGTAGAGGCTGTCCGAGATCTCGTTGTTTGGAGTACGGCCACCGTGGATTAGGTAGCTCTCCGGGTAGCCGTCGTGGGGGTCGAGGCGGGCAACAGCTGGGCAGCGCAACGGAGGCAGGTAGCAGGAGTCGTTGGAGAAGGAGATGGGCCGCAGCTTGAGCTCCCCTTTCTTCAGCCGCACTCCAAACACTCCCGTCGGACAGGAGCGCTTGGGCCAACCTTTCTGGCCAAACAGGATGGCCTCCCCGTCCAGCTGCAGCAGGGAGCAGCCAGGCTGCAGGAGGGCTGCACAGTTCACTGGAGTCAAGGGCTGCAGGGACATGGTGTAACAGCTGCCTGCGAGAAAACAACAACATCACACAAACACAATGCCAGTCAGTCAGCTGTCGATTGTTTTTTTCCTGTACATTACGGGAACTTCGTGAATCTTCCTGTTTACTAGTGAGTGACTGAGACATGTCAGTTATAAACTCCAGTTGTCACTTGTGCAGTTCTGTTGTCTAGTGACTCTTCATTCACACTATGGGTGAAAATAAAGATTGCCACTTTTTCTCTTGTGGAAAATGGTGTCTATTCTTTCATTCAAATATTTCATTCAAATTCAAGTGTACAATTTTTACCGTTTTCAATTCATAATATATAATGGTGGCCTTGCGACTGTGGTAAACATTCACTGGGATATGAACATTTTTTAAATGCATGCAGCAGTAGCCTATGCCTTCCTGGCCTCAATGTAAACAATATATAATTCAAGTTATTTATAATTCTATATTAATTTAACAATTGTTCAAATAATGCTCATAGCCTGATACTACGACTACCACTACTAGGCTACTACTAATTATTATGATTATTATTACCCATTGTTACATTCTCTTCTGATCTTTCTTTTCTTCCATACATTTAATCACACCATAATCACATCATTTTAACAGTGGAGAGGAGACATTGGTCTGAAAACAACATTTCCCAGCAGCCATCAGAAAACCCCGTTGCCAAAGAGTAAGACAAACTGCCAGAGCAAACCACAACACCGATAAGCCAATTATGTTTATGTGTGCAGTAGTTCCTCTTTTTCTTGCTATCCTACCAGGTTTGTAACAGAACCAAGTGGACAGTACTATTGAGACAGGCACAAATGAGCATAGCTGTTATAAAAGCTCACAGATTTTGAATATATTTTAAACATTTGAATAAAAAATGCACACAGTATTTTCTGATGTGGTTTGTGGACAATTAGCCTACATTTTAATCTGGGGTTCCTTGACGTGAATAAATGTGATAAAACACTGCTTTAAGCTTTAGTATGCTCAAATAAATAACTACAGTACAAGCCCAAACAAGCCCAAAAAACATCAACCAGCAACTACCAATAATTTATTTGTAAGGACTTATCCTACATTAAAAACAAGTCAATGGTTGCTTATAATAAGCAGACATGGCAACACTGCGTGAGCGTGTGTGTGTGTGTGTGTGTGTGTGTGTGTGTGTGTGTGTGTGTGTGTGTGTGTGTGTGTGTGTGTGTGTGTGTGTGTGTGTGTGTGTGTGTGTGTGTGTGTGTGTGTGTGTGTGTGTGTGTGCGTGTGTGTGTGCTGTGCTCTCTCTGGTTCCCGCGGTTCCGGTGTCTCTACCAGTGCCTTGGCGGAGAAAATCATGGATACTGTAGCTCTATGCAAACCACTGGGTAAGCTTTGAGCGTTCAACAGTCTACATTAGTAGCATGTTTTACTATGCAGTTGCTTTATTAGTTAGAATACCTTTAGGCCAAAAACATAATATCTCCTCTAACTTCGCTGATACTTGCTAGGCTAGCTAGCTGTATGTGCACATTTGAAAGCAAGTGTGTTTTAATAATAGATTAGCCTGCTTGCTTGACTAGTTCACATTTACAACTATAAACTTACTGTATATGGTCCATGCACCATTGGAGGACATTTTAGCCCCACAGACCCCAAAACTTTAGCTTTTGTCCACAATACCACTTATACCAGGCTGAATTTGGGAAACAAAACAGTCAAACATACAGATCAAAATATAACCAACTTTAACAACTTTCCATCATTTAGTTGGGGACCACCTTCTTGAAAACCAGTAAAACAACTATACAGACAATGCAGAAGTTTTATATGTCAACATTTTCATCAACTTTATGGATGCCATGATTTTATGCCATGTGTTTCTTCTCAAACTACCCACCTTAAGGAATCAGAGGGTCCCACTTTGAGGACACTGCCATAGGCTAATTTGGGTCAGACATGATGTGTGCTGCCCTGGAGCAGTGTGGCTGAAACAGTTGACCCAGCTAATGACATTAGCTTAATTATAACTTTGAAAAAGACCTGAACAACTTTCCCAAAGCTTTTTTTAGCCTCTTCCAGATAGTTCTACCACTATAAAAGACAGCTAATCCATTATAGATTTTGGCATTGTTGTATTTATGAATTTATGTATTTATGAATGCTAGCTTTGCATTAATCAATACTGTTTTCACGCATACCGCCCTGTATTCAAATTAATATATAAAGTGCATAAAGAATACTGTAGCCTAGGGCTTACATGTTAACTGAAATTTGGGATATAATTCTACCGTTGCTTACCTTATGGTCCGTAACAAGATGATATCCAATGAATCGCTTTCAAAGGAATCTTATTGGTAGATGGAGGTTCTTAAGGTGTTAACCTAACTTTGACAAAGACGATAGGCGACAGAGTTTAGGAAGGTTCATTGACTAAGAAAGATTTTTGGAGCTTGAGGTTAACAGTCTGTGACGGTTGCTCATTGCCAGGTGTTCTGCTTCAATGCAGTGAAGTCACTTCTGTGGTAATATCAGGGAAAAGACTGCAGCACAGACGTTACGATGGACCATTTAATGAATTTATAGGCAGTATGTCTTGTATAGTGAAGAAAGAAAGCCGAAATACTTTATTGCACCGGTATTAGAGCCAAGACTTTTGTGTTTTGGGAGTTGCTTTATGTCTATGCCATTTTGGAGTGTCCTGGACCACAATAACCATTGTTTGATATTTGAAATGTTTTACCTTTCAAGTAAGCAGCATGCAAACAGACACAAATCACAAATTGCATTATGGTTGAAACAAATAGTTTGTTTCATCGATTGATTATACAATGAGTTGGCAAACAAGATAAACCAAAGTATGCATAAACATAACTTATTTCATTAAGCCATAATAAAATTAGTCCGTCAACATGCTCACAATGCCAGTAGTGTGCGACATGTTATGATTTTGAGCTACCATTATAGATTTTTAAGGATACAAAATTGGGACAATTTCTGATACCAGTGTTGCCAAAAAGCACCAAAATAAGCACCAAACTGATATATACGGTCCGGTATATTCTGAACAAACTGATCTGCAATATGCAATTCAATTTGAGTTTTTTTTTTTTCTTGAATTGTAAGTTTGAATTGTACGTTTTCTTCAATACATCCAGACCTTAGTAATGGTCACCGTTGCAGTGGCAACTGATGATGGTATTTGACTGTTTTATAGCAGTCGCAACCTCAGACACTCAAGACTGATTCTTGGGTGTATAGCTTATCTTGCAGCATATAAGCATCTGTGGCTTATTAAATGGATATATCACTTAAACAACTCACCTGGCCACAAGCTGGAGAGTCAACATTACACTGCCAGCGTGTGGCATTTTGCTCTTACGGCAGAGTTGAGTGACATGTTTTACCATGTAATAGTGAGTGGAAATGTGATTCATGGTCTCTCACCCTCATGCAGTGCACTGAGCGCAATGCGTGACTGGCATTGTCATACTGTTCTACCAAGGCAAGGAGAGAGAGAACAGCAAGGCCCTCCGTCTTAGTGAATGATTCTGTTTAATTCCACGTTATGTCTCCTTTAATGCCGGATTTTCAAATCACTGGTGTGCAGGGTAACTTGTATAGAGACACGCACGCACACACACTCGCACAGCAAGCACTGAGCTGTAGTCTGCCTCATCATTAGCATAATGTTTTTGCGATTCTTGCATTGTGTGAAGGCGAGAAAATCCAGGGAGTGTGCAAAAACAAAGGCTGTAAAACAAGTGTGCCTGGAAGAACGCTGCTACAGCTTGAAAACATGAAACCGCCGTGCACCTGTGCCAGAGCTGGTGTTCAGAAGGCGCTGTGGAGGACAAAGGCATTTCCCCCGTAGACAGTACACCGGTATCTACCGGTAGAATATGCAGAGCAGAAATGTGTTATATCCCACACCTAACGGGTTGAGAAATGTTGCATCCAAATTAACACTGGAAATAGAAACCCTGCACAGCACTTCAAGGCAACAGAAAGAACATCAACAATCAGCAATAACAACAATTTGGCTGGCTGCAACGACAAGTTACTGTATCTTTTTAGAGATTCCATGAATTATAAGTAATCAAATAATCAAGCGTTTTTCAATTCTGCATGGGCCATGTATGGTGTGTCTTGAGAGTACAGTGTTTCAATATAAATATGCAGTATGGAATGTCAGAACATGTCAACTCCATATATGGAGATCTAAGGGTGACAGCAGGGCTTCAGTTCAGGTTAGGGCTAAGGGTTTGGTTATGGTTATGGTTAGAACTATTC
Source organism: Benthosema pterotum (assembly GCA_039105355.1). NCBI lineage: Eukaryota > Metazoa > Chordata > Actinopteri > Myctophiformes > Myctophidae > Benthosema > Benthosema pterotum. Next base: position 34,685,396 of record CM076969.1, read on the forward strand.
TGTGGCTACTGCCACTGCCGTGTTTTGCACTGGCTGCCTTTTGGTTTGAGGTCAAATGAAGGTTGCCTGCCGGCTACCATATTATGCAGATTTATAGTGATTATGCAGTCTTCTCCATGTATAGCTAACCAGGGTTTGATGAGGTCAGTGTTGTGATCTGGAGAAGACTATTTATGGAGACGTGATGTCATGAGGCGATGAGGTCAGTGTGGTGAGGCGTGTTTGGAAGTTTCATAGTTAAATCAATTAATAAGTTTGATTAACAGTAGGACATTTAAACAACAACAAAGCCCACTATTGAAGACACTGTGCACTGCATGCCATGCTGCTACAGTGCAGATGGTACAATGCAGGCTGCGAGTAGCAGGCACAGCACGGTGTGCGTCAGAACCCCAGACCACGCAGGCGTTTGTGCATAATTGATAGAACAGAGTAATTAGGATCTATGGCAGCACCTGTTTCTGTCCCTTGCTTCGCTACCTGAATACCCCTATCCCACGGCAGAGATTTGACGGATGAGGCAATGACTGCTCTGACGCGGCAGTGTTTATCACTCTTTAATGCCGCGGTAGCCGTTCTCCTCGTGGCAATAATGGCGATGGAGGTCACGATGCCGCCGCCTCGCCTATTATAATGACGGCAGTTGGACTGCGCCGCGTCTTTTTCACATTTAATCCCGCTCCTTCGATTCGGCATCACTCTCCTGCTTCGTTGCGCCTTCGCCCTCCTCCGCCCCACAACTCTCCTCTTATTGCCCCTCGGTTCCCAATCTCTCTTTATCTTCCGTTATCCCCCTCTTTTCTATTTCCCCTGCATCACTGAGTGCATTTCTCCTCTCATTGTCCTTTTCGCTCTGCAGGTGAATAGCACAGCAACTTGGGTCCACTACTCGCCTCGGCGTGTGTGTGCGTGGCAGGCTGCCAGGACGTGGAGAGTGGCACAGATGCCCCGGGCATGCAACCAAATTCTGCTGGTGGAAGACCCCCACCCCCCGGGGCGCGTCCGTGGGGCTCCTCTGAGCAGCCCCCTGACCGCTTTCTTGGTCTCATTCGTGCACTCATTTTCCAGGTCAGTTTCATGGTAACGCACTGGACAGCTTTACATTTCGAATTTAACCCCATGCATGGCCTTCTTTTCCCAGCACAACAGCCACACACTGACATAACTTCCTCCAAGCGTTGGGGGTGGGGGGTATAGGCACTGGGAGTGAGTGGTTTGCAGAGAGTGTAGAGATGAGGAGATGGGAGACGGAGTGTGGGAGAGACCATGTCCGGTTGTGGCGAAGGGAAGTGGGCTGTCACCCCACAGACAGCCAGTGCGATGGCTGCATGTGGCCTGCTTATCAGAAGCATGTCAGGGACTGACTCATGGGCTTTGTTCAGAAATCCGATTTGTTTCTCAAAATCTAATCTTTAGGACAGACTGTCCACACTGTTATTTGCAAGTGGTCTGATTTATGTGTTCAGGCAATATCTGCGCTGGTTGTTGCTGTGGGAAAAGACATCAGCATTACGTAGGCACGGCAAGTCAATGCTCTTAAATAGTCTTATGTATTGGTGAGTCGCAAAATCGTTCTTTTTGTTTTAGCAGAAGTCAAGAGACTGTGCTGCAGGTTGTGCGTCAGCAGGAAATGGAGAGTCAAATAGCCTTAAGAAAAAAGTCCTTAAGGTTATGGACCAGAGCTACCACTTTACACCTTTCCTCTCATTCCGTCTCCTCTTGTTTATACCCGCCGTGCACCCCATTTCCCAGATTCTCGATTTTCTTAAAGCTAATGGCCGGGTTGTTTCAGCAGATGGGGAGTTTACTTCAAATGTGTACATTGGAGCATGAACGGGACCTCAGGCTATGCCAGCTATTGATTTTACCATGATTTTGATTAGAGGGCTCCCTGTCGCAATCAATACGATACATCAGCGGGCTGCGCAGTGAAACTGATGGTCTCGGATAGGATCCCATATTTGGTTTCCAATTAATCATGCTGTTGATTATATCGAAGATTAAAAGGCAGTTGACTGAGCAGCGGATCATTTAGGCATGAAAACAGTATAGTACAAGCGACATTCTGTCCAATTACATTGGACTGCTCATGTAAATGCTGTCCGTAAACATACTTGACATTCATGTGTGTGGCATGACAAGGATTAAATATAGTCTTTGTGCAGAGCTAGCAGAGATAGGATGTAGGGTCTTACCTAAGCACTTAAGCCCTATACTTTGTGGTATGACAAAATGCATTTGTCATACGTTTGCTAAGAGTTGCAGTATTTGTATTTAACTTGCGCTTGTCAAAATTAGGACACCGCGATGAAAGCAGTCAACGAACCTATCATTTATGTATAACAAGTTCTCACAGAACGTAAAACACAGAATATTAATTTGACAAAGGGGGCTGCGCTTGCATGCTTTGCTGCAGAATCATTATTGATCAAAATCTTAATACATTCTTTCCAACTACATGCATAAGCCAAAATAGACTACTGTATTTAAAGTATTTTGAAAGACTGGTTGTTTTGTTTTATTTAATTTTTCTCGTGTCATATGAGAAGATATTTGCAATTTGAATCTGTACTTTTGAATACTCACGTATTAAGTGCAGTCCAGCAGCGCATATCGATCAGTTCATGAACTCCTTTATGGTTTCCCCCCAGATGGATGACTGCTCATCTGTCCGCCATCGCAGTCTGGAGGACAAGGGCCCGGCGGTCGTGACCAGTGATCCAGGTAACATGAATCACCCTTGGCTCTGCTCTGCTCACTCCATGTTCCCCTAAATTGTGAAACAGGGTGATCAAGGTTATACCTGGTCACCTGCTGGGGTCGCGGCACCCCCGGAAATAGCCCCAAGCTCACAGCGCGTCCTGCTGTGTCAAATCTGCTATTTTCAGTGGGTGACAACAGGCATGCGACCGAGTAAAACTGTCTGTGTCATATTATTTATTCATTATTTCTTTTTACTTTGGCTACCCAAACTTGTAGAGCTGATCTCCTTGGAAAATCCAGAAATATTGTTCAAATATTTGAATACATACTGTATCTTTTTTTTAAAGTGACATTTTTGTACTGTATGTTGCGTTTGTTGTTCATTTTATACTAATTGACCTCAGGTCTTAAGGGTTATTGTGGTGGAAGGTGTTGCATTAGAACAGTGTGGTAATGGAATTCTTGTTATCTGAAAATAAGGCTGTCTAATTGTGCATATGGATCCTCATTAATTTCAATTCCTGCTAATCATTGTGATTATGCTACTGGTGTTAGTAGGGTAGCTTTGCCACTCGATGAGGGCGAGGATTTGAATTAGCCACAATGCCATTTCACGGAGAATGGTTCCTTTAATCAATGCTTCTTTGACAGTAAATTGCATTCACAAACGCTCTTAACGTTTTGTACTAAAAGAGTGGAAAGAACTCAATAAAGGTAATGCATTTCTTAATCCGAGTAAGAAGCTAACAGATGAAAGGGCCACTCAGTATAGACTCATGAACTGCGTTTAAGAGTCCGACTTTCATTTAATAGGATTTAGATAATGTTATGTGCATATTATTTCTGTGATTAAGCAAGTCATTTCCCTTTAAATATTCTACATTACCATTTTAATGCACCTTCAGCCTAGAAAAGGCTGCTCTGCAGAGGCCATAAATCTGCCAGGCCAGGATTGCCATACGTTGTGGGTTACTTTTAGAGGCTTTTCAGCATGCAGTTCCAGTTTTGTGTTGATTACGCGTTTTGTACAGTATGTACTGTTGCATTGTCAAGGTCAAGAGGTGCTGTCTGGTGATTCCAAGGAACCCAGAGGACATTTTTGATTGTACAACCTACAGGCTATAGCAGTGGTCTTCAACCAGTGCTCCGGGGACCAGGACCACTGGTCCCCATGTTATCTGTATTCTGCCCACTTTGCCCATTGTGAAGTCCAGCTTGGAATTGTAGACAAAAACAAAAGAAATCTTTATTTTTTGTGTCTAAAATGTCATCAAATGGACCACCATTTGATGATATTTTAGACGCCAAAACAAAAACCGTGGGTCACATGCTGAATAAATAGTGGGCCCTGGTAAAAAGTTCAAAAGTTTGACAACCACTGGGCTATAGGACAAAATGTAAAGTCACGACCCGGGGCCTACTGGAAGCTTATCGCCAATCGATCTAGCTGTGTCTGAAGTCAACAACTGTTCTGTAATGCAGCATCTTATCTAGCAACCTTGAAAAAAAGTGTGTCGCTCGGGTGCAAGCCTAACAATAACTGTTGTTGCGCATGTGGATTGAAGTGCGTACTGCACACATAGAGAACCTGTACTGTAGCAGTGGCCACCGTGCATCACTGATGACATTGCAGCTGCAGCGATGCAGCCACGCTGTGTGAGCAGCAGGGCATGATGGGATGGGGTGAGGCATGGGGAGCCGCCGGAGGCCGTATCGTCATCATCGCTGCTGCCAAACGGCGTAGGAATGATGTGGTGGTGGTTGTCTCCCCTGCAGCAGCAGCAGCTCAAGAGATGCTGACAAAATGAAACGGCGGACTGTGAACTCCCACCTTGATTAGCATGTGTAATTATGAATGTGCTGTGGTGAGCGTAAAAACCCACCTTAAAGGATGCATTCTGTATAGTGGCGATGTCTCCTTGACACTGAGCTGCCTAATTGCCTCGGCCGCACAATCAATGAGCACTCTGCATCTGCTATCTGGATGAATCAGCCTGTCTGGAGGAACCTGTGAGTCTTCAAACACTAGTGATGTAGGGTACCGTCCAGTATTTGTACAAGTAATTAATTCTGTGATTTTGTGAATGGCAAATTCTCAACTACTCCACACAATTGATGATGTATCCACACGCTTATTCATCCACATACACCCTATACTAACCTTTTCATTCTGGTTCATGTCATATTAGGTGAAATCTGCAAGCTTGCAAGTTCACAGTGTGATGTGTTGTGTTAGCTTCTAGACTGGTGATTAAATGTGCAAATGTGGACATACTCACTGATTTGCACTCCTCCTACAAGTGATATGAAAGATGCCACCCACAGTATTGGGACTATTGCCCTTACAAGTAACACCCTTATGTAAGGGACTACTTTTTGCCTGTAACTTCTTTACATTTTCCCATTTTGTAATGCCATTAAAGTTACTTTGTTTTCAGTGGGTGAGTTGCTATAGTTACCCATGTTACATGAGAAAGGCCATAAGGTCATCATAGTAACGATGGTTGGTCAACATATAGGGTACATACAGTAGGGTAATTACTTTAAGTTATGGCTGTGCAAAGTGTGCATGGGCAGGAGGACATCAGTATTCTATTCATATCAGTAAACTGGACATTGTCTGTGATTTTGGAGATTGTACTATTGGCATTGGCTAAGTGCTCTTTTTGTCCCCCTATGTATTGGCAAGTAGAGCTTAAAACAACTGGACCTGCACCATATTTATTTATTTAAAGTAAAGTAGTTACTTTTGTAAATTAGTAACAAGAAAACCCATATGCTACTTTTTCAGAGAAGTGGGTATAACTATAACTCCTTACTTTTTAAAAGTGACTTCCCCAACACTGACCACCCACGCATGCCAGTAAATTATTTACTGACGCCTCTGTACACAGGTTTAATGAACACCCAAACAAAAATGAATACAACTGGATAAAACTGTTGACTCTCCGAACGAACAAACATCCAGGTTAATTATTAACTTATTAATCAGTGATTTTAATTTGAATTCTACGTGTGTTTAAAATGCGCTTTCCATTGGCCTACTTCATTTTCATTTACCACATTTTCAAACAGCTTTGTACAAGTTTAGTTTGACGTTGTTTGTCAACAGAAGCTAATTACTGTTCCCTCTACTGCACTGTCCAGCAGCTCCTCCTCATCCATGCCTCGTTTTGCTGGGTAGAGTCCCCCCTCCCCCCAACCCTGTGCACATCACCTTCCCCGCTATGGCCTGCATTTCCCCCTTCCCGCTGTGTCATTTTCACAGTTGGAGTAATTAGCAGTTCAATTAAGACCAAGACCGGCTCTGCCACTGCCAAACACGAGACTGAGGAGGGGTTTACAGGCAACGGGGAAGGGGGGGTGTCAATATTTAGCAGTCTCTGCTCCCTTAAATGGATTTAAATACCCTTTTATGAACACGAGGGGGATACATAATCATACACCCTTGCTGGTCTTTTGACAGCTGCCTGCTGCTTCCCTTTCGGTTTGCTCTGTTTGGGTCCTCGTGGCTGGCCTGGCTGGCGTTTCTGTATGGCTGCTGTTATACTGTTATCACCAATTCATTTTTTGGTGTGGAGTGGGCGGGGGGGTGGGGTGGTGGGCTTTCACTGTTTTGCCGCCTTCCTCTCACCGTGTCTGTTATCTGCCTTTTGGATTCCATTAGCTTGTGGCAGCGAGGTGATTACAGCCGGCCCAGGCCTTTTAATACAGATTAGACGTCAACCGCGATCCTTGATGCCTTTCATATGCCTGCCATCGCTCGGCACGTCACTTATTGTCCAGGGACTCCTGTCTGGCCCTGTAATGCTATCTGTATTCTGTGCACTTTGCCTAGTGTGAATATCAGCGCGTCAGCCTGGCGCGCATCATGTGATGCCTACGTACTATAGCTAGATCACTCAGAAAACTCAAAGTAGCAGCACGTCTAACCTTCAGGTGATTGGTCGCATATCCACCCTACACATAATTGGGATGGGATGTTTAGCCAAGGGAATGATATTTAATGTTCAGGGACTAACGTGTTCCACGTTAATTAATAGATACTTTGTAGATTGACATACAGTAACCAGTATACATTTTGGCCACTTGAAATTGAAAATGGCAAATCTAAAGCTCACATTGTGAGCTTGTACAACTGCTGCTTTCAAAAGATGTACAGCATATCCATTTTGAAAACTTTGCACAATGAGTACTTTAACTTTTGGTAGCAATGGTTTTGATGTCAATATCTTCGTCCTCTTACTGTTTGAATCCGGATGTTCACAACAATATTACAGTATTTATATATTTACAAGTAATTTACCTAACACTGGGGTGCTGTTGTGCAGCCTAGGATATAGACGCCTTTCCTGTGTGCTGCCCAAGGTCTATTTGATATTTTTAATTGATTTATATTTGAATCTGTCTTAACTGAGGTCAGATGACCTAAAAAAACATCAACATCACATCTTTTTACTCATTTGGTCAAAGAGTCAAAAGTATCAAAGCTACAATGATTAGGGAAGACTCTGGAGGCACACTTAGTCTGAAAAAGCTATTCAAGACACTGAACTCGCTGGAAGACTCAAACTCTGTAACACACAAGCTGCTCACCGCACCAACTACGTATAATTGACGCCTCTTGGAGTTGAAGAGGTCTGCCACTTTTACCGAGACTGTTACAGAACGTCAGGACACAGTGGACTGGCTCAGAGGAGTCCACTGTGTCCTGAACCATCCAAACACGAAGACGCAGAAAATAGGTCCAGAATCTTCATTTGGTGAGCATCCACAAACTCGGAAACCGGCCCAGCTTGTTTCAGTACTTTTTAAAAGTAAAACATTGGCTTACTTTTTACACAACTAGAAATCACCCTCTCCTGTCCCCTGCTTGCATCCCAGTAGTGAACACAGGCAATGTGTGTTTGTTTTATGCCTAGCCAAGCCGGAGGCACACTATCAGATTGGAACACCCGTCCCATGGTAGTTGAGGATAGGGATATTTCGTGCTAATTCTAAAAGCACTGAATTCTGCATAGATGTAGCCCAGTGGATGCTTTAATGATTTAGCTAGGGAGCCTAAGAAGACGACCTCCGGGGTCGCCACAGCAGCCAAATCCAGAATTATGGCCACCATTGACATCCATATAAGGCAAGAAATTCAAAATTTCATTATGCTTTTAAGTCAAACCAGGTTTTTCATAATTCTGAATGCATTCCAAGCAATCGTTTTGCACAAAAAACACTCCTTGGGATAATAACGGCATCACAAATGTGCCCAAATGTGATAAGCTCATCAGTGTCATCAAGTGGCTATGGCTAAATTCAGTCTTAAGAAGGAGCCAAAAGAAGCAGCGCTTCATTCTAGCATTCAGACCAGTTAAGGCCTCATTCACACTTAGACTCACACGTCTTACAACCGTTAGTGACTAATTCCCGTGCCAGTTGCCTTGCACACCCGCCTCCACATTCTCAGTGCGAGCTGCGAGCAAAGAGAAGAACATTAATCTGCTGCATGACAGCCAGAAAGGTAGCGCTGATGGCCACAAGTTGCACAACAAGCGCTAAATAATAATAATAATAATAATAATAGATGTAGGCACGGTGCTGGCAGATTGGTTTGCAAAGTGATATACTATTAGTATGTATTATGTTTGTAAAGGGTTATACTATGTGCTAAATGGAAGTTTTTTTTCTCTATGGAGAATAACATGGGGTCATCTTCCGACAGTTAGTCAGGCATTCATATTTGATACAGCCTGTTGGCTTGTCACGGCCAGAGGAGGGGGGAGATGGGTGCACGGCAACTGGCAGGGAAGTAGACACTTGCCTTACAACCTCTGCGTGGCTCACACATGATTTGAAGAGACAAACTTGTTGCATGGCTGTTCGTTGTTACCCCCATGGCACAGGTTTGTCTCTTCAAACCATTTGAAATTTGCATTGGAACTGCCTTGCGAGCTGTGTGACACACAGAGATTATAAGACACAAGTGTAGGATGTGTCGGTCTAACGTGTGAAGTCCAGAGTCACAACCCTGATCTCACATCTCATGCCATGCTGTACAGTATCTCATACCCTATACCAGAGGTGCCCACACTTGAGAGCTACTTTCAAAATGACCGGCTAAACAAGATCTACACATAAAACATATGACTATCCCATGACTGAAAATCCATTTTAAGGTAGAAAGTGCTTTGAAATAGTGGTGATGGTGTTACTACTGTTATACAGTGTTTAAGAATAATGCAAAAATGAAAAATAGAGGAGGATAATTGATAGGGTTTTCTTGCACAGTATATGCTACTACTGACGTGAAAACAAAGTATTGGGGGTTTGAGTTGACAGATCTATACTCTGGGGACTGTCATGTGATCTACCTGCCCAGTCTGTGATACCATATCTCATACTTCACACCATATCTCATACCTCGCACCATATTGCATACCATACCTCATACCTCATACCATAGCTTTTACCATATGTCATACTTCATACCATATCTCATACCATACATATCTCATACCTCATACCATATCTCTTACCTCATACCATATCTGGCATCCCAGACCTCATATACTGGTAATATCTCATACAATTTATCATACCCCATACCATATCTCCAGATGCCCCTGTTATGCTTATTGAGAGGAAAACATTTGAATTGACACGTCCTTGCACAAAAACAGTATTTTGTCTGATAAGAACCTTCCATTTGGATCAAATTGGCGGTTATGGGGGTTGTTTGTATGAGTTTGTGGGTGGAGCTGAGAGACAGTTTCTGTCAAAACTAAGTGCTGTGTTTGGTAGCTCTGACACTCGGTGTCATTTTCCTTTCATGAATTGTTAATTTATATTATGTCATAGGACAATGTAGCTTGCCGAACCTCAGCAATATAAGCTTTTTTTTTTTCCCTAGCTATATCGGCTTGTTTTTGTTTTGGGCAAGTCATATGTATGACTTGAGCATTACTGATTGTAGTGTGCAGAAGTAGAGAAGGTAAACAAAAAAATGTAAGGCTTTTGGAAAATTATTATTCCTTTGCACGATTTCCCATGCACTGAGACAATTCAATTGCATTTAAGAAGCAGCCCTTTCAGAACAAGTGGAGCCTGATTTTAATTGAACAGCGAGTCAGCTCTCATTTCGTGTAATTTGATTGTCACACTCCTGAATTGCATTTGATGATCACTTAAAACAAAGCCACTGAGATAATCATTTGCAGTGTAATGCCGCACTTATTTTAATCTCCACTAATACAACAGCTAAGCCGCGCAGGTAAAGGGAGTCTGTCATTCCCAATCAGGAGTGAGCCACTGAAGCATCACTAGCAAAGATAAGCAGAGCTCTGGAAAAGGGACGTAATGAGTTTCCAAGTCTACTACTACATTCTCTCTGTGCCTGTCTGAATCCAATTAAGCAACCTTTATTTTGTGCTTGGCGATATATCCATTATGTCAGGTGTGCTGTACCTGGAGTGAGTGAAGGTGAAAGCAATAAAACTTCTCCTTAGCAACCTCTTGGTGTGTGTGTGTGTGTGTGTGTGTGTGTGTGTGTGTGTGTGTGTGTGTGTGTGTGTGTGTGTGTGTGTGTGTGTGTGTGTGTGTGTGTGTGTGTGTGTGTGTGTGTGTGTGTGTGTGTGTGTGTGTGTGTGTGTGTGTGTGTGTGTGTGTGTGTGTGTGTGTGTGTGTGTGTGTGTGTGTGTGTGTTTGACCTCTATATTCTTTAGTGAAAGTTGCAACAGGCACGCAGCATGCATAAAGCGGTCTGGCTCAGACTTGTAGTTAGTTATTAGGCCTAGTGTAGTGTTTCAAATCATTAAAAATATAAGCACTTTAATTTGAAATATATAAATTCAGCCATCATGTTTGGTGGGGCAGTCAGGGCCTAGATCCGGCCGTGAGTCCTACCAGGGGAGGTGGGAAAGGTTTGGCGGGCCTCCACGTCCTCCTGTTGCATGACCTGTCTGCAGGTGTCCACCACAAACTTTATAAGCTGCCTTAATATGCACTTACTGCTGCTAAATTGACTACTGTTCCACACAGTCTATTCAAATTTTCTAATTTGAATGTGTATTATCATCTTATTTGAGTTTTTTATGTATTGTGCTGATGATGCAGAGCATGTAAACGACAAGATGTCTAAATTACATTCTCGGCAACATCCCCTCCTCCGGTACATGACACGTAACGTGACAGTCAAGATTCTTTGATATTCAATACGCTCCATGTCAGAACGAATCAATGCAAAATGTTTGAACAGAATACAGATCAGAGAACTCTCATCTGACAAAGGAATGCGAGGAGAATAGTCAAAGAGATCAACCATAACGCAATAGTGTCTTCTTTGGAACACATACGCCTTATTCACAGTGATTTGCTAAGGTAAGGTAAGGTCAACAGTATTATACCAGAGTGGGTGTTCTAGTGTGGAGCGTCAGAATAACAGAGAAATACATTCACATATATAAAGTAAAGCATATGCACCCCCCACCACCCTCTCTGTGCACACCTCCCAGCAATCTTGCTCTAGCATAAGCTGATAATACTAAAAACTGAGAAAACACTTCAGTTAGTGGGTGTTACTATGCACTGCAAAACATATAGTCTTGTGTGTGATTTGTTTTGAGTATGACTACAGACAAGTCAGAGCATTAAAGAGCTTGGATTTATCAACCAGAAATGCTGAAATCTGTATGAATGTTGCATAGACTCCTGAGGCGTTGTTCCTTCACCCCCGCCAAAAAAAAAAAACAACTTTTTTTGTGTACAGGAGCTGTTTTGCAACCATACACAAGTTTAGTTTTATTCTGTGCCTACCGAGTTCTTTTTAAAAAGCGAAAAGGCTTTGATAGCCACTGTAATACTACTAATGGGACATGGAATCAGCATTCTGTAGATGCATGATGGGGATGTTAAATGCTGGCTTCCCCAGAAAAACCGCTTAGTCCAGATTCCCGCTGAGGGATATGGAGGCTTCAGCATGTTTTAAGTTGAGAGGAGGGGGCATTTTCTGAGAAGAGCGCACAGTAAAATCCTCTGTGTTCATTTAACTCTCGATTGCATGAGGAGCCCATTTGGTCCCGTTTTCTATGCTCTTGAGGTTACAAATGAACAAATGACAAGCTGCTAATAAAAAATCAGCTAGAACAAAAACACAACAATGTCATGAATTAGCAGATTTATTTTTGTAAAGATTTGCATGGAATCAATTATGCAAATGTCAAGGGGGGAGTCAGTCAATCAGAGTGTGTGGAGGAAAAAAAAGCTCTGATATTTTATCAGTGAAACATCCTTTCTGTAGAGCCGTGCATGTTGTGAGTGCAGGATGGCGCACTCGACTGCGTTGCAATGTTTGTTTCCCACCGGGGCCAACACGCAGAACAGTAATTAATTTCATGTTGCTACAGCCTGTGTGTCTCAATGTGCTTCTTCACTGAAACAACCCACTTAGAAAACCTTTTTTTTTTTTGGGATAGGGGGAGGGGGGCGGGGTGACTGCTACCGAACGTGATAGTGATTGCAAATATTACCCGTGTAACCTGATTTAATACCTGACTGCAGCACACTGTTGTGTCAGTGGGGCCTTTTGAGATTCGACGTTTATTGCGATTTCAACATAGCGTGCAAATATGGTTTCTTTCCCTCCTTTTTGCCGTGAGGCCGCTTGTTGCCGTCTTTCTTTGATGCTTGTTGTCTTTTATCCTGCTACCCACCTGTTATTGTGTGGATGTGCCTGCGTGTGTGTATTTGATTCTTAATACTGTGTGGCAGAAAATGGAAACGTATTTCACTTCATTTCTCTGGCATGTGAGATGTGTTATGCTGTCAGATGCACTCTGTTTCTATCACCTTACTTTTAATTGGTGACTGTCACAGGGACCTCTTCATGTTTGTTTAACATTAACTTTCAGTTATCGCTCTGTGCTTATATTGCAGTAAATCAGTTGTATTAAGTACAACATCATGTAATGTAGGATCAGTTAACCCATTGAAATGATGAAATTACAAATAATTTGGTTTGTTTCTTGTCCATATCATCATTGTATTAAAATCACACTTTTAAACCGTTAAATCACATCACTGTATGATGTGTATTAATTTATCTATATGCTAACAGGACTGATAATGACTCAACCGTAGCCTACTCATTGTCAGTTAATTTACCGGTAATAACCCATGAATGGCTCATGTCTACACGACTGTAATGCTGTATCTTGAAAGCACACACTACTGGTCTGGATAACCTTGGCAAATGTTTATACCTATTTTGGAAGAATGCACATCTATTACATGTCCAGAATAAATTAATTGCTGGTAGAACGGCAGCTATGATGTATTTTAATAGCAGTGTCAACATGTGCAGGAGTAGATGGCACTTCCACTTGTAACATTTTGAGCAGCTGCTCACGATTCTTACAGTTTTATTGTGTGTGCGAGTGTGTCTGTGTGCGTGCCGTGCACTTGCATGTGTGTGTCTTCATGTGTGCGTGTGTGTGCGTGCATGCACATTCGTGCATGACGGAGGCTGTGCACAGCCAAAATTGACTTCTGTTCTGCAGGGAACATACAGATGGAATAGGCTCACCTCTCTCCAGGTGGTGCTCCCTGTGGTGAGAATAGAGTGAGGGCCATGACCACAGCCTTTCAGTTGGTGCTACCCCACCAGAGGAGCAGAGATGGGGGCCAGAGATAGAGGGGCGACCCCCCACCGACTCATCAGTGTGCACAGGTGTGCTTTTTGTGGGGCACCAACAGTAAACTCCAGGTGCAACATAAAAATCCTGGGTGTTAATTGAACTCCTTTCAACTGCTTTCAAAAAAGTAATATATTGGTCAAACTACCGGTAGAGAGAGGTAGAAGGAGAAGGAGAACTGAAGAGAAATATTGCACCCAATGTGGCCTTGCTGAACATGATTAGCCTACTTTGTGCTATACTGCAGCAACATTGACATTTAGAACAGCAAATAGTATACAAATGGATATTATTAGTGCTGTGTCAAAATGTAGTATTATTAATGCAGTGTCAAGAATGATTATTTGTAAGCATGAATGTTTGTGTGATTGTGGCTGCAGAATATGCAAGTAAAAACACAGTTGAAAGGTTGAAGAAAAACAGTTGAAGGTTTTGCCAAATATACAAACGCAGATATTGTCTAGTTACTGTTTATAAGCTAGCTTACAGTATGTGAGTGTGACAGGCTTGTGAAGTAGGATTCAGTGGCCCTCGATCTGTCTTGGTAACATCAGAAACTCCAGAAACCTAAATCCTAGATTTAAGCACTCTGGCAAGATGTAGATGGTTCCACTGAGAAACGCTGGCCCAGCTCTGGGTGTTAGATTAAGTCGGAAAGTCGGATGCAGAGCTTGTGAATGATTTTACTTAAATGTGTGTTTGCTATACTACAGTATATTCTTCTCTATCCTGTTCTAGGTCTTCTTTTACCAGTGTTAATGCCCTCATATGAAGTCCAAACATGTATTAAGTGCACTGTTTGGCATGTTCTTTCAGACTAGAAAATACATTTTGTGAGGTTACTTAACATCCTAAACCATATACTTGTTGACCTCCAAGGGTCAATACTTGGCAACCTCCTTTTGCCTCTATACCAAATGTCTGTACTACTGAACATAGCCGTACAAGCTCATGTTGTGTATTGCATGCTTGCATATTGGCCAATTTTTGTAGAACTAAGACACTGTCATGTGGTTAAACGTCAAAAACCTTTGTGTGCTCTGTGATTCCGCATTTATGTAGGTTGCAAAAAACAGTTAATTTCAGCTTCATACCAGAGTCAAAACCAAGCCATTTCAGTCTGTGAATCGGCTTGTATGTTGCTTGTATTTCTGCAATTTCCTGTACACTAGGAATAATCAGGCATCTCTCTGCCATCAGCAAAATGGTCCAAAATGCTGTAGTCGGGCTGGTTCCAAGAGGAGGCACGACATTATTACCCCTATCCTGGCCTCTCTCCACAGGCTGCCAGCATGGTTTAGAATCAATACTAAACTTCCTTTGTTTGTTTGTTTTTTCAACTCAAAACAGTTAGACCATCCTATACCTGACCTTTTAACCCCTTCCTCCTACCTGCAGGTCCTTCAGGCCCAATTCAAATGTCCACTCACCAAGCCCTAAGCTTGATTTTAGTGACTGACTTTTTGTGACTGACTTTTAGTGACTGACTTTTAGTGACTGACTTTTAGTGATGTCATTGCTTGAGGGTGAGAGGCTGCAGGGGCTCCAAATTGTAGTGAACAGAATGGAACCATCCAGAGAACTAAACTCTGCTCAGGTTTGTCATTGGCCTTGTTGCTGCAGTCCAGACTCTCTCGCCTCTGCTTTTACTTGTTTATGTCTGTCTTGCCTCCCGTTCTATACAGCGCTTTGGGCGAAGAGCTGTTTTTAAATTAGCTTTATAAATTAATTTGACTTTCCCTGACTTAGGTAAGTGTAAGCTACAGGCTTTAAATTGAGATTCAAGCGGCTAAAAGGGAAATAGTCTGTGGTATAACAGCGGAAAACACAATCTTCTAAAAACTGTTTACTTTCTGTGGATGAGTGCAAATGCCGCTTATCAATGTCTGCTGCCCTCAGCTTTAGTTTAAGTTGGTGAACTGAACACGCTTGCTTTCTTGCTTGGGCGGGCGGTTTGTAGGAATGCTATAGCGTGGTGCACATACACAACCAAGGTTGTTAGCATATCGCATCATTTGTAATACTCTGTAAGTTTTCTCCTGGCCCATTTTAAGATGGGGATAAAAAATGGGCACCATTAATATTTTATTATTTTGCCCTTGCTCAGTATGTCTCTATGAACTCCTTGTACCCACAGTATACAGTAATCAGTGAAGGGAGTTTGTTTCCTGCAGGGTATGCGTCTCCCTGTGGGTGTCACTGTTGCCACATCTGTGGCACGTGGGGTTCAACCAGTGGTCCACCTGCACTGACGGTGAGCCTTGTGGAGGTATAGCTCCTGGCTACAGACAACCAAATGTCACCGGCACTCTCGGCTACACACAGGCACATTCATGCGTATGCCCTGCATGACACACGCAGTGCGGGCTTCTCATGCGTGGGTGTGCGTCTGTGTGTGTGATCTCGTGCCTACACAGATTGCAGAGATTTCATCGGCGCGGAGTGAGCCTCTGCAGTCCTATGAGAGCCGCCTAAGGTTGGAACATGCAAGCTTTTGGTATAAAATATCTGCAAATAGAAATAGCAAGTACATTTCATTGCTTTGGAGACATAAATCCCTGGCATTATTGTCATAACGGATCTTTTTGGTCTCTGATGTCATTTAGAGCCGCCGATAAATGGACTGCAGTGGCTGAGATTTATGTTTACGTCATTACTCTCCTGGTGATATTACCTGAACATGGTATTTTTGTGTGATTTGATTTCCTCGCCGCGAGCACTCCCTCACAACACGTTTATATCAGAGTGATCAGGGATAAGGCTAGGGAGATTTACGGAGGAATGAAATGATGCAGTAATAAAAACGTATGATAGTAAAGCATCATGCCAGCATGGGGAAAATAGAGAGCGATAGAAGGAGAGAGGCTTGTGCTTTGGTTTAGTGTGAGGGCTGTTGATCTCTAAAGCAATATTTTTCTGTGTCCCTCTGAGGCAGACAGTCACCTTGCCAAAAGCTACGATGGCTCCAACTGTCAGGGCTTGCCTTGGGCCCCCTCAGACAAAGACAGAGAATCTTCTGGCCCAAGACTGGATTTCGTGAGGATCAATGTAATTTACAGGCACACGCGGCATGCCTACTGTATGTCTCGACCGGTACAGCGTGAGCGTATGCTGTGTGGAAAACTCAGCATGGTTTCTGCGACCTGCCTGAATACTGATGAAAATGAGACGGGAGGTAGAGTAGAGTCTGCAGGACAGCGTTTGTGTGTGTGTGTGAGAGAGGAATTTGGGCCATAGATGTTATATAACACTTTAGAAGTCATTAAACAAAACTGACTGTTAGTTGCCCCGCCAGATGATTTATAAGGAAAGCTTGAAATCTGCTGACATAATGGACTTTTCTCCTCTAATGCAGCTTGACTTTAATTGCATTCTTCATTACACTCGCAGAGCAATCCTGACCCTCGTATATGAAACATCGTCTGGGTCGCGACCAAAGGTCACGGATGATGAGATATGACAACAAGTCATTACCGTGACAAAATTATGTTGACAACATCTTCTCTGGCCGTGCGTGGGCCACCTGCACTTTAATTATATCATTAAATGACTCTTATTTTTACATGATTAATAAATCAATGTATTCATTAAAAGGAAACGCTGCCACGTGGTTGTTACCTGTGCTAGATGTTAACAAGGTTTACATTTAAAGCACACCTGGGCATTTGGCGGCCCAGGGGCCAAATGCGGCCTGTTGGCTGACTCTGACCGGCCTGTGAAAGAGTACTTGGAAATTAGAAAATACAGCATGCAATACAATACCTTTTTATTGATGTTTAAATAAGTTCCTAATCTGAAACTGTTTAACATTGTTTTTAAGATTTTGGAAACAACATCACTTTTTGATTGTAATTTATTTTGGCCCCTTTGGAAAAATAATTGCCCACCCCTGGGTTAAAGTAAACTTTTTGTAATGAATAAAGCATTATAAACTATGTATATTAGAATATTTTAATACAATAACATCTGCAGTGGTTGGAGGTTCCCTAATGTCCCGTTGAGTAATTTAAACCCTGCATGGTGTCATGCATTGATCGATTGATTAAATACTTGTTTTAAGGGTAACACAGAAAAAGTCATTTGCGTCCTTTGAATTAAATTAATAAACATGACATGAAACATAACAAAATTAGGTATCACCAAATATAAATCACAATATAGTGGAAGAAAAAATAGACCAGCACTCGGTAGAGTGCAAAGTTGCGTGTTGCGCACAACTAGGCCCTACTCGTGCGTGCACAGAGCGAGCTACAGTCATACTCATGACATTACAAATAAAGGCCTTTTACTTGTGTCACCATTATGTCATCAGATAACACTAGTATGCCTGAAAAAAGTGAATTAGCATTTGCTTGAGTTCATATATATATATATATATATATATATATATATATATATATATATATATATATATATATATATATATATATATATATATATATATATATATATATATATAAAATGATGATGGTCGTGGAAGGAGAACCTTCTGAAAGCTCCATGGGTAAAGATTTCGTTGTACAGGTTACAATGACAATAATGATCTATCTATCTATAAACATCTTTAAAATATCCAAAAAACGCTCAGAATGACCTCTCAGGCATGCTAGTGCTAAACTGGCCAATCAGAGTACTTCGAGGGACAGTTGACTGCCGACGACCAACGACCTTGCAGCAGTCGTTTAACTTGTGCCCGCTCCACTCACCCAACTAATAAATGTGGTTTAGGACACGTACTAGTTGACATGTAGTGTTGCATGGAGCTCATACATAAAGGTAGGAGCAATATACCTGTATACCCTGGACAAGGACAGATTTCGTCTTAGTTGAGTCGTATAATGCTCAGGAGAACCAGGGTTGGATGTACAAGTCCATTTTTTGCTGTACCGGTACCTGTCCCGCAGTGGAAGAAGACACAGCAACTGCTTGTGAGAGAAACATGTTGGCCGGGTCCTTTCCTGCCTTTGATATCAGCAGCATGCCGTTGGTCTTCACTATGGAATAATGTAGGGTCTCTGTGAAAAGCCAGCGATTCAGCACTGTCTCCTTTAGAGAGCACCGCTGTGATAGTGTTGTGCCATCGTAAATGTGTTTTTGTCTCACACGGGGGACCGACTTGCCAGACTTAATCGCCAGCCTTTTCTCTCCAGTGGGCATTCTCAGGCTCCGGCAATCAACTCTTGTTTCATTCGGGGGGAAATTAGGAGTGAGGGATCTTTAACACGGCGGCAGAGCGGAGCCGCTGAAGGGTCACTCATCCTTCACAGCCGCCCCGCCGAGACGCGGCACAACAGCAGCACATTTATGGTGCTTTGTGGAGGTCAGACACTCCTATTCATTTTTCACAACTGTCTGAGGCACAGCGCAGTACGTACCGCGTTTTAAAAGCCACACATGCGCCTGTTACTGGAGAGAATCTGAACGTTTCTTCCTAATTAAGGAATCACGCGTGTCTGTTTGTCCCCCGGTGAACCAAGACCCCAAATGTCTCTTGAGGACAAAAGGAAATTGGAGCAGGTCCTCTGTGGTGGCCGGGTGGAGAAAAGGAGTTGTGGAGGTGATGTAATTTGCTGTTCGGTTGACTGTTTATGGAGTCTGGGAGAGAGTTGAGCCGATATGCATCACGAGCAGAGGAACATTCTGCGCTTTGAAGCCCCGTAGACCCGGTATAGCAGTCAGGAAATGAGGCGGCTTTTCATTTCCGTCCCGCTATCTTCTCGCGTAAACTAAATGATGACTCCCCCTTGCCTATACGCACTTCCGATTACATCTACCTGTGACTGGCGGAGCTAAAAGGGAAGACCACCATTCCCGCTATCGAGAATGTAATCTATACCATGTATGTTCTATTAATGGCAAATGCTAAATAGCAACAGGTCAAGAGCCTCTGGGAAGGAGGACGGCGGAGATAATTGATTCCACCTCCTGTAGTCTCTCTGCTGGTCTGTTTGTTGATGTGTGTGCTGGTGGCGTGTGGGGCTGCCAGAGGAGAGAACGGAGTGATTGACACCCCGTGGGGCTGAATGAAATGATGTATAGATGACTGTGATGACATCACCCAAGGAAAAGGCGAAGCAGCCTGCTGGGGTGAAAATAAGAAAATGAAAAATTATACATGTTCAATGACATTGTTCACTAATAATTTTGTTAATAAAATATATTGCAAAAAAAGAGAAATTTATATTTTAAAAATTAAATTACGTAATTTTCAAGAATCTACACAATTTGAAGATGTAGAAGGAACCGTGGACAAAAACTTGAAAATCCTCAGTTTTGGGTCAGAGAGACTAAACTCGATATCAAATGGTGATCCTCCGTGGCTAAAATGCGGAATAAATAGTGGGCCCTGGTATGAAAATGGTTGAAAACCACTGCTATAGAATATAAGCAACTATTCTAATCACACACTGTGTGATTTGGGCTTATTTACACACATACATTTGTATAAAGGAGTATGAAGTTACAATTGACCTTTTTTTTTCAACTTTTTTTTTCACCAGGGGGCAAGTGCCCCGTGGCACCCCCTAAAATCGTCAATGCTCTCTCTATCTCTATCTCTATCTCTCTCTCTCTCTATCTCTATCTCTATCTCTATCTCTATCTCTATCTCTATCTCTATCTCTATCTCTATCTCTATCTCTATCTCTATCTCTATCTCTCTCTCTCTCTCTCTCTCTCTCTCTCTCTCTCTCTCTCTCTCTCTCTCTCTCTCTCTCTCTCTCTCTCGCATTGTTATTCTAATTACTGTTATTATAAAAAAAACTCCACTTAACACGCTGTCTATCATTGTGGGATTGGGCGGTGTGCTCTGATGCCTCCTTTGAGCTCCAGAATTTCTCTCCGGAGACGTCTCCCCAGTGCACTCTGCCGTTTGTCTCTCTGATTAATATAAAGTCCGCTCCCATCTGGTTCACCGGAAAGCCAAGACAATGGGTGTCTGTTTGATTGGCCTTGGCCTTCACACGCACACGGGGGGGAATTGAGCAGCTAGGAAAAAGCAAAAGTGTTTAATCTATTCATCCATCCACGCGGAAATCAATGTTGTTTGTCTTCCAGACACGCCCTCGTCCTCCAAAATCACTTTTCTTCTTTCTTTTTTCTCTCTCTTTATAAAAAAATATACAACAAGAATCCTGCCCTCTGAGTGAGTCAGCAGCAAAAGTGTAAGGTGGAGATTGGCAGGGGAATCGATGCCCCCATCGATGCCCACTTCGCTGCAGGCATACAGATACCACCGGGGGACGCTATGGGCGCGTTCCCTCCTCCCTAGCATCAGTGCCCATACCTAAGGTGTGGTAAGTGAAAGGGTCTTCCTGTGTGAAGTTTGCATGTTCTCCCCATGTCCACGTGGGGAGTAGT
Organism: Benthosema pterotum; assembly: GCA_039105355.1. Lineage (NCBI taxonomy): Eukaryota > Metazoa > Chordata > Actinopteri > Myctophiformes > Myctophidae > Benthosema > Benthosema pterotum. The sequence goes on from CM076969.1 coordinate 34,706,137, forward strand.
GGGGTACGAATACTCACAGGTACCAAATAAATAAATTGCAAAATACCTATGGCCTCCATCAAATAACATGGTAAGGCACAATAAGACAAAATTTTGTGATGTCTTAAATGTGACCAACATCTACATAATATCCACATTTTTTAGTCCAAGGATTGTTTTTACCGTAAACTAACCCTTGGAATTCATTTCACATAATGGATAGCACATAATTATTCCAATGCATTCCATACTTAGGCCAATGTATAGCCTATAATATGCACATTCTCTATTTTGGCCGTTGCGGCGCAACCTCGCACAGACACATGCATGCGCCGACATTTCTGCCTGGCTCACATAGTAATCTTGCTCACTGCATTTACAACAAATAGCTTATAGACAGTCTATTTTCTCTGTGTATTGCATGCTGTATGATTGTGCCTTCTGCACAGGATTGTGTGAATACAAAAAGTGGCAACAATGCTCTCCGCTTGTTACTATGGTCTGTGCTGGCCCTGGCAGAAACTATACGGTAGCAATCGATATTTGTTTACGTAGTATTGTAACATCATCCTCCAACATAGCAAGCTGCCTGGTAAGGTAGATGTTGTATAGTAGTTTTTATTTGTTACAAACCTGGGAGCTTTCACCATGCACATTTTCGTTTGCCCATTTATATCATGATAGTCCTGGGTGTCAAGAATTTGGGACTTTGTCCGCTTACACAAATAATAGTTTCAGCTGCGCTGATGTCATGCTTACTATGGGCAAATAGGATGGGTGACCTCAAGGGACTGTGTTGTATACAGCATGTGCAAACAAAAGTGCTTCTAGTGTGGATTTCGCCATAGGCCCTATAGGTACCTGTGCTACAATACTACTAACATTCTGCTGTTATTTGTTTTTAATTTTCTATTTGTGGTATATGAAAAACAATTCCCTTTACTTTGTAATTATACTTGTTCTAGTTAGGTTTGTAACTAACTAACAACTAGGGCTTCACAATTAATCAAAATTAAATCAAAATTGAGGTTTCAGAATTTGGGCAATGTAAAAAAAAAAAAAAAGAAAATCGTGATTTCCCCTTTCCTAACACATTTACAGTAGAACTGTGTCTCACTGGCTCACGGCCTACCATACAGTAAAAGAAGTTCTGTTAAATAAGAAAAGAAAAATTCTGTTCTGCTGTTTACTTTAAGAAAAGGTAGTCCAAAACTCCAATGAGAGAAAGGAAATACTAAGGGGAAAAAACGTATTCTACTTGAATGTTCATTAAAAGAAAGAAAAGTGAGGTTTGCACTTTATCCATCATCTTCGTTCAATAAGAACCACCCTATTCGCTGTTGGAGGGAGTAGAATCTAATAATTGTCTTTTTGTAGTTTTAGCCCCCAAAAAATCTAAATCGAAAATCGAAATTGAGGTTTCTGAGAAAGAAATCTAGTTTTTATTTTTCTGCAAAATGGTGAAGCCCTACCTTCAACTTTCCTTCCTTCAAATGTGGGAATGTCCACAAAAGTTTGGCAGATGCAGAAGTATGCAACTGGTTTTGCTCTAGCAAATTAGCACTCAACTCATAGCACTCAAATTATATCATTGGCGGTGTGTCCTGTGTGAAGGACTCTGCAGAATTTGGCTCTACAGAAAATTACAAGCGTGTTGCATGAGAATGTATTGTCCTTTAGTTGGTAATGGAAAGGTTGCTCATTGTTGGTAATGGAAAGGTAGCTCATTGTTTTCCAACCCTCTGATTTATCAGCTTTCCCTCCTACGTTTGCTTGTAGAGAGCAGAGAATTAACAGAAACAGGTGTGTCCTCCAATACAAATATACAAGCTGCTATTGTAGCTCAGCTATGCTATGAAAAGGAATTGATTGTCATTTATCTCTTCCCACAGTCCGTGTTGTTATATGGGTTACATCATTTACAACTGTGTGAAACAGACTTGTTACCATGATATATTTTACAGAGGAGAGTGTGAATTGTATGCATGTTGTGGCGAGCGGGAGGTGATCTAATTGTGTAGTCATTATTGCTCATTTGCATGTAATCATTGATTACAGTCCCACACAGTATAGCGGCTTTTTATGGTGTGGCTGCTGGCCAAGCCTCCTAGATCAAGGCTTTGTTTGTATGTCTAGAATCATTATGAATGTTCCCTCAAAAGTGTAAAAGTAGACCAATCACAGCTCAAGCCGTGACATCACGAGACTGACGGAGCCACTGCCAAGCTCACATGACAGCTATGGCCGTAGACATAGAAAGGTAGACTCCTCATTCTCCACTGCAATTCAATGTAGCGAACAGTGGCAGTGGCAGCCATTGACCAGATAATATGGAGACATTGATCCTCGTCATTGGCGATTTTAGGAGGGTGCACCCTCACCTATGGGAGCAACTTCATACTCATACTTCTTCATACTATACTCATACTCCATTCATGCTTTGTTCCAAATTGTGTCTAGAAAAACAAGGACTTATCTGGCATATTCAATTGCTTATATTCTATATCTTCCCAACCATTTTCATATCAGGGCCCAATATTTATTCTGCATTTTTGTACCACCGTTTGATGTTGAGTTTAGTCTCTCAGAACCAAAAAAAGTTTTTGTCCACAATTTAGGAGATAAACTGGAAATATCCAATAAATTTTGTTCCACTTCATGATTGTGATTCTCCGCAGTGCTACAGTTTCTACAGTTTTATATCTTTATGTTTGAAGCCTGAAATGTAGCAAAAGGTCACAAAGTTCAAGGGGGGCCAAACACTTTCACAACCCACTGTATGGAGGGGTGATGTCACGAGGCGTGACCAGATATAGAGTCTTGGAGGAAAAGCCTGGTCTGTGTTATAAAATTGCCACGTGAAACTGGAGTGGATGATATGCACACACATGGAGTGCACAGACGCGCACACAGACATTTCTGTCTGCCTATATACTAATCTTGCTCATTGCATTCGCAATCATTATGTCATGTTGTAGTATTGTTTTGTAGTCATCAGTCACAGCTAGGAAGAATCATCCGGAACTTCATTTTCCCTCAAACCGGAAGAATAACAATGAAAGCTCTCGTATCCTGCATCTTTTATTGAGAAAAATCAGGTTTGAGGGAAAAGGAAGTTCTGCAAGATTGATGATCATCCGCTCTTGATCGGATCACAAACCGGAAAAGGAATGCTGCCCAGGTTAAAAAAAAAAGGCATACCTGCTGGTCCTTCAAAAATAAAAGGGCGCGAGAATCACTGGTTTATTGGACTGGTCTCTCGGTGGTACCATATGGTGGTGGCATCAGAGCATGCTCTGAAAGGGTAGCAGGAAGCAAAGTGAAATGCTGATTGAAAAGAGGAGAAAATCAATCAGGCGAAGCCGCCTGATTGACAGCCTGCCAAGGTGTTTTCTGTGGAGGTGTCAAGAACGGCACAATTGCTCTCTCCTCCCCTCCCTCCCTCTCTCTCTGTTGCACCTTCTCGCTCACTCATCCATCACTTGCCTCCTCACCCATCATCGCCGTCGTCTTCTTCTAAATGTCTTGCCAAACTCCCCCAATATCTCTCACTTCTCACTCCATTGTTCAGCCAACCCTCGCCCGCACCCCACCCACACGCACTCCCCTGGCTCATGCCTACCGCCGTGCTGCTCCTCCTCGGCTGTTGCACGCTCATTTTCTTAGAGGGAAAGATGCATTCACTGCCAGCCATTTAAGGTTGCCGAGTCTGCCGCCTGACACTCCTTTAATCTTGTTGTTCCGTAACCTTCAGGGGACCAGGGAGATACGCTCCAGTTACGTTTGCCTTTTACATAACTGTACGGCTCGAACCCTTAGTTCCTGCCTCCTTCATTACTCAACTCAATCCACTGAGGTTGGTTTGTTCTATTTGTTTTCATTATACTCACAGATACATTACAATGGCAGGACAGACAGGGGGGGGGGGGGTGGCAGAAAATGTCACAGCCTATATTTTGATCAAACAACATTTTTGGCTCACTCATCTCTTGCCTGACTCTTGCCTGCGATTCAGAGTCTGGTGATGCCATAGATACAGCATGTACTGTATAAGAAAGGCTAGATGGCTCGCCCGCCTTGCTGGCCAATTCGGTGTGACGTTTTGTGGCAACCATCGTATGGAGGTATAGCATAACATTGTGTATGTTAACATATACTTTTTAAATGACCATAACTTGCTCAATTTTCAACGATTTTCAAATGGATTGGTTTGTTGTAAACATCAATGCTTCTTTAAATATAATGTATAATATAACATCTCATATGCATACAGACTATGCATATGAGATTTTATGATATTTAAAGAAGCAACATATTTTACTGCTTTTGTTCACATGCTACTAACACTCATTGGCTGTGTGTGTGGTTAGCAACTGTGCTAGCATGTTAGCCACCTGAATGACAACAAAGTTGTCTACTTTCCAAATATTCTGATGGGTTGGTGGGTTGGTATAAACCAATCACCATAGACGCCGCTTTGACAACACCCAACCCATAAACTGCAGTATGGTAGTTGAGAGGGCTTTCAGACTAAATATTGAATCACCATCATTTCATTTCACTTCATTGAGTGTCAGGCAACCCCAAAAATTATATGTAATTGGCTGCCGACTTCAATCATATCATAAGTTAAAAACATTTATTATGAAAGAATTTATACGCTATTGGCCTGAATATAATATAACATATCTTTTTCAATGGAAATATCCTAAAACATTGAGTCATCTTGTAGTTGAAGACTATATAATATCATCATTCACATTATATTTTTACCCAAAAGGGGTTTGATAAAGATTTGCATAGCATGATCTTTAGGCTTATATAGTGTGGCACTCGGCCTCTGGTGCTCTATGAGCATGTCCAGTATATCAATAGCTAAAGTTTTAAATAATGGTGGTTAAAAGCTATGGTAACACAGATACTTTGTTGTTTCATGGATTAGGTTCCACATAACATGAGATCAAGGCAGACAGGCACCTGTTTGTGAATGTGGCATCACCTTGGTCAGGACTAGTCCGGGAGCTAGACCCCCCTCACGTAATGTTTTCTGCTTAATTTTTCCCCCTGTTATTTTCTGTTAGCATATACCTTGGGCCATCTCAGAATGAAGGGAACACCCTCAACTCGGGGGCGTTTGGCCTTGGGGGCCCAAAAAACCCTTTTCTCTGGGAGAAAATGTGTTAAGGTAAATATAAATTCACTAAAAATACATAAATGCACATAGAATTATGAAATTGGGCATGGGGCATCCTGACACATTGGGGTAAGTGGCAGAATAGGTTTTTGGAGCCTGCTATCATCCTACTGTAGAAATATTCCCCACAATATCATTAAAAACACCCAAAATATGAAAAATAAAAATATGCTGACCGCTTGACAAATAACCATTAAATATGAGTATTTATCAGCGCTTTAGAGTGGATATTACCTACAAAACTGCCCAAACTCGTAGGCTACGATTTGAGCCCAAGATGACCTCTCTGTCTAGAGAATTACTCTTTCTGTGGCCAAAAGTCTGCACTATACCTCAAATCGAAGATAATATTTTCAGTCTATAGCCTTCCAGATGCCTAGAATAAGTTGTTTTCTCCAACTACTGCCATAATAATCACTCAAATCAAATCAACGTGCATTGCAGTCTAGTACATTACTGTTACAGTACAATTGTCTACAGCATGGTACAGTATAGTCTGCTGTACAGTAAGGTACAGTAAGGCCTGATGCAGTATAGTACTGTACTGTACTGTATTGCACTGTACCTTACTGTACTGCACCTTACTGTACCGTACTGTACCGTACTGTACTGTACTGTGACAGTGAAACAGTGAAAAAAATTAAGCAGAGAACATTACGTGAGGGGGGTCTAGCTCCCGGACTAGACCTGTTTTTTGGGAATGCCAGGGAACAGGGATGGTATTGGCGTCACACGACCCATTAAAGAACGAGAAGTGCACTCTGTTTGATAAAGGGCATAGTCACTGTGAAAGATGGTTTTCAGTGTGAATGAAATGCTGCGTGGAATAGTGCACCACTACCAGAGTCCCTCACTACATTACACAGTAAAATCGTTAGTAAGGGTGACTGTGGCTCAGAAGGTAGAACAGCTTGTCCAATGATCTGTGGGTCAGTGGTTTGAATCTCAGCTCTTCCTGTCTACATGTCAAAGAGTTCTTGGGCAAGACCCCAAACCCTAATTTCCTCCCAATATGTTGGTTGTGCCTTGCATGGTTTTCCCCACAATCGATGAATAAACGGGTGAAGGGTTTTCCCAAACCGCCGCAACCTTTTTTTAAATGGTTACGGCTAACCCTAGCCTAAGCCCTAAACTTAACGTCAGTGAAATGCCTAAACCGGCAACCCTTTTTAAAAAGATTGCAACCGTTTGAAACATGCTGCACCCGCTTTCGGAATGTAAAGCGGTGTAATTGCAAGTGATTTTTGAAAAAGGCCGGGGAGGGAGGAGTTCCCCCACTCACCTTATTCATCACACTCCGATGGTGGCAAAAAACATACAAGGCAAAACCAGCACATCTACCACTACATCAACCCCTGAAACTGTGTGTGTGGGTGAGTGGGTGCATGTGTGTGTGGATGGACATTTCTGGATCTTCATTTATTACCTCCCTTGCCACTAACAATGAGCTATGCATTGCTACGACCTTTGTCTGGAAATCCCAAAATCAGGCCTACTATACAGCACTATATCTGTCCATGTATAGCTAATCTCCCACACTGCTGGTCCGATGCATGCCAGACTTTGCACAAACACTAATTGGATGGCAGCAATGAACCTCTACCCCACATTTTTCTAGAATGGCCTGTTATAGCTCCACCATGAGGCAGCTTTTCACATTTTTACCTATAAATACGCCGACCTGCTTGCAACTTTGCATGCACCAGAGGACCATGACGAATGTTTCACTTCAGCGCTTTAACAGTATATAACAATAAAAAAACAGGACAAACAGTGAACACATTCACAGGTTGTGTGTTCCTTTTCAGCACACAGCCATGTTCTCACAATAAACATCAATACTTTGCATAAGGCTTAGCTGTATAGTCCAAGGAGTTCCAAGGCTGAAACTGCTTTTCACCACCTTAGTGCATGTCGATGTCAGACAGATTCATTCTGGTACATGAATGCATGGTCACAACATCTGAGCTTTGCTTGTACATGCTGATTGCTGACATCAAGCTTTCTTTTTTTATTACATCTGCCGGGCAGGTAAATAAGACCACAACTATTTTGTTCTGGTGTCCTCTGACATTGCCTGCTTATTCCTTTAATTATTCCTTTAATTATTGTGTTCTGCCGCTACAATAAAAGTTATTGTATTAAAATTCAACGGTTGGACACAAACTTTTTCAAGGACTAAACTGTTATCTGTAGAGCCTACAGTATAGCACTTAAAGATACGGTGTGCAAGGTTCTTTCTCTGAAGTTATAATCGTCTATCTGTGTCAGTGTCCTTGGCATTGTTTAATACTCAGGCTGCCCCTGACCTCATAGACAGACAGCCTGAGGGGCCACACTGGATTCCTCTCTGAGCACAGTGCACATAGATCCCCGCGGGAGTCCATTCCGTTCATGGTATTGTCTGGACTATGAATGTCAATTCTTAAGGCCACTGAAGACAGAACGGCGACACACAGAGAAGTGGTAGTTTTAACAAAAACAATTTATTCAAGGCCCTCGAACTGGACCTTGAAAGGGGATGCGTTTGGCAAGTTTGCGGTCCATAGCCTTTAGGTACACGTTATCCCATACCCTGGAGGTATGATTGATCTGTGATTATTAATTCATAAAATGACATAGTTGTTGGCCGATTTGAAATATACTTAGGAATTCAGGTCATGGGCAAGCAACACATGTGAGGAATATTTGCCGACTGACAGACGGATGGGCAGCGGACAGATGTTTAGACAGACAGACAGGGGCAGTTGCAAGAATCTCCTGGTGGACATTACAAAACTACAGTACGTGGATATAGTTCTCAAGTGTATTGATTTAAGTCCTGATATTAATATAATTAAGCGGTACTGACAGAGAGTGCCACCGCTTAAATGTTTAGGAATCTGGGTCAATGAGAGACTTAATTTTAAATGTCACATTGATGAATTACTATGAAATCCATGGATAAAAAAGGGTTTAATCTGTAGTGGTCTGCATTAGGGCTGTTGCTGTATCACCTTGAAACCATTATTGCCATAATTAAGATTTATCGGTGGTAACACTTACAACAACAGCATTGTTTTGTTTAGTAAAAAGGTTGCTTAGCCTGCTCTACCTGCAAAACCTGACCTTGATTGCTTGTGCAAGCAAGCAAACCCCCTGTTTAATTGCCAGGATTTACTGGTGATGTAATGCTGATGTAAAAGTGTGCGTGTGCGCATGTTTCAATGGTCACATAAGGTTGAAGATGACTGATAATACCTAGTTTGTGCATCAGGTTTGGTATGTGGTTGGCGATTCACTGACACTGACCTCACGGTATGATACGTTATTGATATTTAGGGTCGCAAATTGATTTATATAGCAATTGTTATGTTGATTTGATTCGATATGTGGATATTTTCCCACAAATGTCTTGATTTTATTGTCCCCACCAGGCCGACGGCATGGGGAGGGAGTATGTTTTGCACTGTCCGTTCGTCCGACCATAGCTAATCTCCCACACATACCACTGGTCCGATGCATGCCAAACTTTGCACACACACTAATTGGATGCCAACAATGAACTCCACATTTGTCTAGAATGGCCTGTTGTAGCGCTGCCATGAGGCAGCTTTTCACATTTTACCTATAAATACACCGATCTGCTTGAAACTTTGCATGCACCAGAAGACGATGACAAATATTTCACTTCAGCTTTTTATAGTGCCCCAGGAGGTCAGTCTTTGTAAAACACCTTGGGCATTCTGATTGCCTTAAATATCAAATCACACCTCCAAGTCAAAACTTGGAGGTGTGGCAAAGCTGTTTGGCCACTCAAAACAGCCAAACAGCTTTGCCACACCTCCAAGTTTTGACTTAAGACGTGATACTTAAGACAATCAAAATAGTGCCCCATATGCTCCTTCAGATTCTGTCTCAAAATCATGCAAATCGTTACACTGAGTCTGTGCTCAAGACTGATCTTCTTACACTCTCCTTACTGATTGCTAGGCCTGTGAATCTTTGGGTGTCCCACAATACGATTCAGTATCGATTTTCTGGGATTCGATTCAAAAACTCAATTCTAAAAGATTATCATTTGAATATCTGATGGCCGACCATCAGCCACTTGATTGACCATCAGCTGATTGTCTAACTGTTCTGTAGCATACAATTGTTTACATTTACCAATCATTATTAGCAAACTTTTATCGTCAAGTAAACACAGTGAACTACTCTCTACGCTACTGTGATCAAAACATTCCCAGAGAATTTGTTTGTCCAAAGCCCACATCAGTTGATCATCTGAGCAGCACACACAAGGCTGCAGCCAATAATAATACTAACGAGTCGACTCCAGCTGTACGCAGGAGCGCCCGTCGTCAACTATTCAGGCCATTCAAATTCGGACACCTCAATGTCGCACCTCTTCTACTAGATGTGTAGACAGACTTCCGCAAACTCCCTTCACTTCATGTGGTCAGTCCAATGTGTGCTCTTCTACGTAGATTACTTTGGGAATGGGACAGCAAATACACTGTTTCTCTCACATACAAACACACACACAAACAAACGGCCGGCTCCTTTTCCCTCTGGACAGGCTTCGCTCTGGCAGGCAAGCTGCCAATGTTGATAAAACTATTAAGTGCATGATATTGCAGAAAACAACAACACAGCATGCCCATCGTGGAAGCCAGAGCTATATAGAGTTGCGACATTAAAGGGTCAGAAATGGAATGCTCGAGTGCTGTTAATGCAGCACGAATGGGGACAAACTTCCACCGTTAGACTGGCCCCATGAAGTGGATGGAGTTGCCGTAACTCTGTCTATATTCTATGGCTCTGGCGGTAACTACGGCGGCCCAGAAAGGGAAAAAATAGTTAAAAATTGATTTTGGGAAAATGTGAATCGATTCTGAATTGGGCGGAATTAAAACCGCGATTTTAACTAGAATCGTTTTTTTTTTTTTTTTTTTTTTTTTTTTAAACAAGCCTAATGATTGCCATCCAAAGTTTGCAGGATTGGCCTGTTTGGAACAAAAACCATCAAGTCATGAACTCAGCATGCAATTTATCTGAAATCTTTCCTACTAGGCAGAAAAATATAACCACACCCTTTTCATGTTGGCATGGTACAGCGCCACCAACAGGTCTACTTTTGCACTTTCAACACATTTTACTTTTTAACACATTTTGAAACAATGTGCTTTTACCATCTAATTAGGTTTACGAAAAAAATTGCATCCTTTTCACCTTAGCCTATAACAACCTGACCTGGTGGAGACGTGTGCACTGAAGGGCACTTTTTCTAGTTTCTTTTATTTTACTAGGACATTTTAAAACCATTTTAAACAATCTGGACCATGAAAAGTTCAATCAACTATTCTAGCAGGGAGGAGGTAAAAGAAAGAGAGGCGCACACTACCACCAAGACTACCAAGTCTCCTAGGCAAGACAAGTCTCCTAGATGACAAGACAGGTCTGAAACAGGAACAACGGAGAGAGAACGGAGGACTTCAGGAAATGACAGGACTTAAGGAAGTCTAGGAGGAAGAACAGAACGAACTAATCTTTCATCAGTCTTACATTACATAGATTGTACATTGTAAATGTACAATTGCAATTCATTGTACATTTTGTATTGTAACTATCCTTAATCTAAGTGAATACAATATACTATAATTATATTCTGTCTTCATGCATGCACGCACGCACGTACAATTTTACGTAACTAAATCATTTTTTGCTTTCATAACTCAAGACCATCGTCAATTCGAATAATTTCTCAATGGTTTCTTGGGGTGAAATGTAATGTCCATGCGTGTTGAAGGTCACTCAAATCAGTTTCTTTGTGTCACTAATAAGCTCTCCATGAGTGTAAGGAGATACGGAACATTATTGGGAATCTGGCCTTGATGAAAAGACTTTGTCAGTTTGTCGTCAGTTGCATATTACAGTAAAAATACTGAGAAGACATATTGTCTCAACCATCCCTGAGTGCCCTTGCTGGCTGGCTTCTAGACAGAGTGAGCCTTGATGCTAATTATAATGGCAAGACAAAGTCTCCCTAGCGGGCAAGTAAAGAGAAATATAGCAGCATCTCCAAAATGATGAATCATGGCTTTTAGTTCCGCAGCTATATGGGTTTCATTATTTTATCACTCTCTCTCAGCAGGCAGTCACTTGGTACTACAATGACGAATTGTGTTTGTTTAACTGTACTGTACCATCTCATGGAAAACTTCTTTCCCGAGCAGTGGACAACAAATTTTACATTTAATGAGCGCATTGGCACAAAGTTTTATAAGAGTGGATAATGCACACTACATGCATTTTATTTTTTAAAATGCAAGTGGATACGCCATGTGCTATCGCACTCGCACACAGTGAGCATTGTTCAATTGTTTAGGTGCCTTCAGGCTTCCGCCCAGCTACTCTTACCATAAGAAAGATTATGATATGTATTTACTTAATGTAAAAGGTATGACAATGGCTGAATTTGGGAAACACACCATCGCTGCTGCCAAGGCCTTTGTTTGTATCTCCATATTTATCATTTCATGTCTTCTTTGTTCTACAGTGAGACAAAGTAGTGAAATGGCCACTATTTCCATTACTTTTGAACATTTCTACCTGCAGTATAATGAAGCCCAGAATGGGAATGCCAGATAAGAAAGTAGTTTCGCCTGCCTTGTTCAGTTGAAGGAAGCAAGTGACAACATAATAACTACACTATATTGAGTCCATGTACTCCGACACAGGCCATCTTTCCCCCGTTTCCTGGCAAGTAATGTTTTTGGACATACAATGTTTCTGTCCAGACAGCGACAGGATGCAGGCAGAAGTTGGCCTGTGCCTCCGATGAGCAGAATATCAATAACGTGATGGAGATGGTGTTAGGGTGCAAGCTGTCACTGTTTTCCACAGTGCATGTTGAGGAGCTCGCCACCAGGGCTAGCCAAGATCCTGTCACCTCCCTGTGGCCCCCAGAATCAGCAGACAACAACATCAGCACTTCCACCATGTCTTCACCCTGTGTAGGGAGCAAGTTGTCAGCAACCCACACCGTCATACTATGGAGAATAAGTTAGGCGTTAGACTTTGTCGATAACATCACTTCCTAAGACATCGGCGTGCTCATGAAATCCCCCCACTCATGCTAGTTCCTCGCTTATTAAAATCAGATATTCAGATTGGCTCAGAGAGATGAGTGTTCGGAAAGACACCTTGGTTAAAATACAATGATATGCAGAAGATATTAAGAAGCATCAGATTTATGGATATGTGCTCTTTGAAATCAGCCTCGGCTCAGTTTGATGAATTTATCAAAAGGTAAAGTCTGAAAATTCTAAAGGTTCTTGTGTCCCGTCTCAATAGACTCGCTGTCTCTGTAATTGTGCCTCCCAAACGGGTGGCTGAGAAACAAATGTCACTGCTGGCATTGAATGGTAATTCCACCGAAGGAAGCTCTCACAGTGAGCGATCAGCCACCGGTATCAGCACATAATTCACTCTAAAAATGTAAAACTGGAGATCCTGTTTTGTAGATAGGCTTTCTCTGGTGCACCTATGCTATCTGATTTTTATGCACGAAACTGCATGATTTTTTACATCACCACGCACGTACTACATTGCCTTCATTCTTTAATAAGCGAGGGAAAAAATTACATTTGCCGGAATGTATCAGCATTGGATGTTATGTGCTGAGAAGACACAAGTTAAAAGTTAGCAGTGAGCAGCAGGGTTTGCTGGGAGGGATGAGGGGGAATGTCTTCACTTTTCATATGCCTCCTTTTGGTCATTCAGTTCTATCGTTCAGTGCCAGCGGGGATTATCTTTTATCCCTGTTTCTGCCTGGTCAGACTGAATTAAATACAACATACATACTTTTGAGAAATGTGGACTGTATGTCAGATTATTGTTTGATAATGTTACAATTCAATTATCAACAATGTATCTTAACCATGTGGCATTTTTTTATAATTTAAAACAAAATGTCACAATTCCAAATTCACAAAAAATATTGCAGATCTGCAACCTCACAATGTACAACAGCTGTTCTGTAAAGGATAGAACACAGCTCCACAGACACACATACGTATAAAAATGTACGCACTCTCCTATTGGATCACTGAGTAAGAGTGCATAGGGGTGGACACTAAGGTCTCCGAGGCACTTGCCCATCGGGCAAGTGCAAATCAGGTTCTACTTGCCCTCAGCTCATGGTCACTTGCCCCCCAAAAAAATATATTGTAAATTTTACATTTAAGTTTACTTCCTACTTGGGTGCTTTAAACCAGGGGTTTTCAACACGTGGTCCCTGAGAGGGTTCCAGGTGGTCCCCAGCTAAGTTGGTTAACAAGATGTAACTCTTGAGAACGTAAAAATGAAACCAAATGGACCCTTGCGGGTCCATTTTGTTTCATAATTAGCCCAGGTCACAATGACCGCCTTCAAGACAAATTTATCTCGTGTTGTGTTATAGTGCACTAAGTTGCACACTTGCCCGATCGGGCAACCAGGTAGCAGTCTTCACTTGCCCCACCATTTTTTTTACTTGCCCCGGGCAAGCGGGCAAGTGTTAGTGTCACTGAGCACTGAGTAAGAGTGCATACTGTACCACATGCATACAGTACTATAGGCCTATTCTGTCTTTAGCTGTCCTGTACTTTCCACCCCTTTCTCTCTCGCCTTTCCCATCTCTCTGTTCACTGTCAAAATAAAACAGAAATTTATTTAAAATTCTCCTGATCAAAATTCACTGCAACCTGCACCGGCATGCTTGACAGACCAGACTGAACGCCTGATAACAAGGGTATTTTTTTAATGAAAGAACGAGGCAAATTAATAGTTGTAATTACTAATCATTTAATTATAATTATCCAGGAGGGCAGAGCTAGAAGCGAAGGTTACCTTCACAAGGACAATGAGTGCTACGGGCCAATGTGATCAACTCACAATGAGGGAGAAACACTTTCAACATTCAATTATTTTGTGGGAGACAGATCCCTGAAGTCATCTGGGTGCAGACAAACTAGCAACTTAATGAGTGCCTGTGCACCCATGTGCGTGTGTCTCTGTCTGCCTGTCTATCCGTCTGGGTGCGTGCCTTTGCACATCGGGCAAACCATTCTCAAGAGCCGAAAATATCTCTCATGTGCAGTGTTGTAGTGGGACTTTTAGAAGTGGGGGGTTGCGCCCCATAAGACATGTGCATGCACACATGTGCATGCGTGGATAAAAGTAAATGACCAGTCAAAAACAAACACACGCACGCGTACGTACGCGCGTGTATGCATGTATGTACTTTCCACATGTGCGCGCACGCATGGACGCGCGTGCGCGTGCATGCATACAGTATGTATGTATATGCTGTATGTATGGATGTATATTCTTTAACAAAGGCATGGGCAGCTGATTAATGGAAGGCCAGGGAGACCCCTCTTGGAAACCTCACAAGGTCACTTTCGCCTGGATGAGAATGGCTGAATTCTGTATGAATGAAAAGTGAAATAATAAACTGGAGAAATATGAGTGATTTGGCAAAGACCATATTTTATGGATCAATGGTAAATGCAGTCCTTTTTTCATTGCCAGAGAGATGCCTGGCAACATCTTGGCAGTGGCCGAGAGTAACTATGTCCTAGCAGATAATTACAGTATAGTGATTATTTGAGGTAGAATGCCCTCATGAATGGGGAGAAAGGGTAAAAAAGGAGTGGCATGGTATAGTTGAGAACTGTATAGTTGAGATAGAAGAGCTATGGCTTTTAGGCGAGCAGAGATGAAAGAGCCAGCGGCAGTGGTGAGAGTATAAGGGCAAATAAAGAAAAGGGAAAAACAAGGGATGGGTGGATATATGGGATATGAACGAAACACCTGTGTAATTGAAGCAGTGAAAAACAAAAGCGAAAGTGCTTTATTTCAGGGGTAGGAAACCTTAGGCACGTGGTGCCAGCATTGGCAATTCAGAGGGAGATCACTAGCAAGTGTGAGAGATGAATGAATGAATGAATGAATGATTTTTTTATTAACAGAGATGAGAGTTACAGTACAAGTCAAGTACACACTGCTACAAAACTGATAACAGCTTGGAGAATTACAGTACAATTCAAGTACAACTGCATCAAATCTGAAAAAGCTGATTGGAGACACTAGTTAAGCATACACTTGTTTACAATAGTGGCCAACTTTCATTGAGGCATTCAAATACCGTACATACAAAACAACTACTTCAGTAAAATCAGAAGCAGCAAATCATGGAGGCAAAATCATAGTGGAGGTAAAAAGGGAAGAGAGAAATGTACAATGAGGAGAGGCGGGGTGGGTGGGGGGATTTTACAGTATATACATTTTTGTTTTACAGAGGCCAGTTTCGAATTGCAGCCATCTGTAGGTGCCCTTTGAGAGCGGTTTTGAAGGAGTCAAGGGATTCACATGCCTTTATGACTGTTGGTAGGGCATTCCACATTTTGGTGGCATATGAGCGGAAGGAATTAAGACCCTTGTTTGTGCTAAATCTGGGTTGGACATGGTTAGTAGCACTCCCTCTGGTGTTGTGGGAGTGTACCTCATTGACATTAAGGAAGTATTTGGATAGGTACAAGGGTATTTTGGTGTAGTATCGTATCTTGTGGACCAAACCCATTGCGAGATGTTGTACTCTGTCGTCAACCCTAAGCCAACCCAAACTGTCGAAGTGGGCAGGGGTGAGGTGGGTTCGGGGTGTGAGGCCAAGTAACAGTCTGACAAGTTTGTTTTGGGAGGTCTGTAGCCTTGTTTTTAAGGTTTTTGAGGTGCTGTGGTACCATGATTTTTCTGTTTCTGGATGATTTTTCTGTTAAATTTAAATTGTACAGTTAAATTAGTCTACCCACATCTGTATGTAAATTACATCCTGCACATATTTTTACATTCATTCAAACTCACATCCTTTTAGCGATAGCCCTGATTAGGGAAACGGTGGTAATAATAATGTCATACATCCTGAAAGAAAATACTTCTAAAGAATTCTGTAAGAGACCATGATTAGACATGATTACTTATTATAAACGTCCATTATTATTGAGTACACTACATACCTATAAAGGTACTGTATGTAGTGTTCTTAATGATGGACGTTATAACAACAGTAGGGCTTTTTCTTATGACGTTAACTTGCCAATGATGCTACATCGTGAGATTACACTGTGGACAAAGCCAACTCAAGTCTCAACAAATCATGGCAACAAACACAATGTTTTGGGACAATCAAATAATCTCTAAGAAGACAAACAAAGCAAAAAGTGCTGTATCCTGGCGTTTTTTTTTTTTAACTTCTTGCTAATTAGATATTGTAAAATAATATTGTGTGTGTTGTCATGATCAGAAATAGATATTCCAAAGTGTGTGTTGTCATGATCAGAAATAGATATTCCAAAATGTTAAAGATTTTAAAAATAGATTTTGTGAATGGAATTGACAAACGGATGGCACAGCTTAGGACCATAATAAATTACAAGTTAGAGCTTGGGACATAATGCACCTGGATATGACCGTAAACCTCAAGGTGGTGTGTGTGTGTGTGTGTGTGTGTGTGTGTGTGTGTGTGTGTGTGTGTGTGTGTGTGTGTGTGTGTGTGTGTGTGTGTGTGTGTGTGTGTGTGTGTGTGTGTGTGTGTGTGTGTGTGTGTGTGTGTGTGTGTGTGTGTGTGTGTGTGTGTGTGTGTGTGTGTGTGTGTGTGTGTGTGTGTGTGTGTGTGTGTGTGTCAGTGTTAGGACATGTGCACTACGTAACTCAATATATTACATAATATATTACCAAAATGCAGTAACTTGTAATATAAATATATTACTTAACAAAAACAATCTAATATATTATACTTTTCTTTCTGCATTACTGCATTACTTTCAATATTACTTTCTGTCAATCTGTTTCATTGAAAATGTTCTTGTGAAATTATCTTGACAACTGCAGAAGTTAATTACTTATTTTCTATAATTTTTCATCAAATTATTTATTCAGGAGGACGTTTTTTCAAGTTGATTTCATATGGATTTCCCAGATAGCCAAGTGCGCTTTCTTTATTGTAGCTATGCCACTGGCCTACACAATATTTGATTAATAGTGACACTAAATATTTAATTATATATTTTGTACAACATTTTTCTTTTAAGTAATATGTAATAGTAATATTAATATATTACACTTGCTCAGACAGTAATATTATAATACAATATATTGCTTTAAAATGAAGGTAATAAGTAATACATTAACAAGGTATAGTAATATTCCCAACACTTGTCAAAAATGCGTATGTAATTACTGCTCTATGAAATTGGGGGTTGTAAGTAGAAAATGACACATGTGCATTACAATACACATACACATGATGTCTAGACAATACTGGGTTCATCTAACCTCGGAGGATCCAGTTTCATGACTAATGCAGTGCTACTGTATATGGGGCATAATTTATAGGACCCTGTGGTACGCCGTTGGGAAAACATCTCCTGCTCGACGCGGGCACTTGCTCGCCTCGCGAATTGTGCACCATCTGAGTTGTTGTTGATGGAGTGAATTAACTCTCTTATTGGCCTTTCCACTATTCCTCATAATGCCAACAATTCTCCCCAATTTTCATATTTTCTATTTATTAAATGAATGCCATTCAAATAAAGCATATAATTCCAAATACTCGTCATTTGTAGAGTTGATCATATGCTATATGATAACACCCAGTAGGTGGCAGTAATGCGGACGATGGCCGGAAATGAAGTGCATTTCCGGTCACAGAGTAAGAGTACTTCCTCTTTGTCTGTTGCACTGCTGCTATGCAAACAGTGTGGTTGCGTGATCATCGTCTAGGCCTCGATCGGAGCTATTGTGTTTTCTATGATATTAAAGTGAAATCAAGCTGTAATGACGTGCCGATGGTTGGATTATGATCAGTGATGGACATACAGCAGGGGTTGACACTAACACTTGCCCACTTTCCTGGGGCAAGTAAAAAAAATGGTGGGGCAAGTGAAGACTGCTACCTGGTTGCCCGATCGGGCAAGTGTGCAACTTAGTGCACTATAACACAACACAAGATAAAGCAGTCATTGCACTCTGCCTCTGTGTCTTTCTTTAACTCTTGAGAGTGTAAAAATGAAACCAAATGGACCCGCAAGGGTCCATTTGGTTTCGACAAGGTTTCGACAAGTCGAGGCCCATTGTCGATATGTCGTCGATTTTTTTAAAAAAATATTTTTTTTTAGCCCGCGGCGCCCGCGGGACCCAACGCAAAATGTTGCCATACGGCTCACAACGCAGCCGTGTGCATGTGTTCTGAGAGAATCGATGTTAACTTAGGCTACTGTCACTGTGTACCTTTTGCAGTATTTTATCAAAGATATAATCCATATATAATCCATAATCCACGAGGGTCGAGGGAGGGGAAAGAGCGTCCTTGATCACCTTCTTTCTTGCTTTCTTTTTTCCTTTTTTTGGGGCGCATTTGCAGAGCCGGATAAAAGGCTGTGCACAGGGGGGAATGCCCCCCTAAACGCCCCCCTAAAGTATAACGGAATGGCCGCATAAACTTTTCACCTGCAACCCCCCCAATTGTGAAATTTTATATCCGGGCCTGACAAAAGCCGGCGAGAGAAAAAAAAACATCTTCAAGTTTGAGCGCACGCCGGAGCTCGAGATTTGACAAGAAAGCAGTGACATGTTCACAAACGGCTCCTCTCATCACGTCGGTGGTGAACTTTAGGTGTTTGTGCCGTGGTTCCAAAAAATAAGCAAATAAGCGATCATAGCCGCGTTCTTTGAGACAGACTGCGGGTGGAAGGAGGAGGAGGAGGAGGACGATGACGACGCAGCACAGACGCGCACAGCACAGACATGTCCTCGGTACAGCCTACCCGAAATAAGCAATTCTCTTCCCTTGAAAACAGTAACGTTATAACCTTTTGAACAAGAGATGACAAAGAATACATAATAAAAATCATTAATATAAAAAAAGAAAAAAGAGGCGATTTGTCGACTTGTACTTTTTTGTGTCGCCGTAAACACGTGTCGACAGTCGATTTCCGACTTTTTTCACATCCCTAGTCCCCAGCTAAATGGTGGAAAGTTGGTTAACCAGATTTAATTCTTCGAGGGCGTAAAAATGAAGCCAAATGGACCCGCAAACACTCTCAAGAGTTAAAATATTCATCTCAATTAGCCCAGAAGTCACCACCCCTGAAGTCAACACAATTAGAGAATGTAGAAGATTAATGGACATTTTGATCTGTATGTTCGTCTGTTTTGTGTCCCAAATCGAGCTGCGGACAAAAGTGGACAAAAGCAAAAGAAATCTTTAGCTTTGGGATCTGTGGGGATAAAATGCCCTCAAGTGGTGGTCTGTGGCTCAAATGCCGAATAAATAGTGGGCCCCCCAAATGATTGAAAACCACTGCTTTATATGAAAAACTTTCCCACCCTGCCATTCTTCCAGCCCACCCTAGTAGGGCTGGCTAAATCCAGCCTTGGTGTTATGTGGTATTTGCCCTGCCTGTTGACATTGAATTCTATATTTCTATATTGCAAATTTTTATATAGCGGGTGGGAGGATGTTGGCACACTCACCCTGTTCAGGATGTAGCTGAATGAGACATTTTGACAAGCAGCCTTCATTTTCTGTGGTTTGGGTTTGTGTCACTCTGATGCATTCACATCTGCCTCTTGACCTTGATGGAAAGACATTAAAAGTGCACTGCTATGGGAAACAGCGTGGGCCCAGGTTTATTTCCTATCAGCTATTGAATTGATATTTACCAAGACTGAAACAGGAACAGGTCATATTTCTCCTCCAAATGTGTATGATCCGATCTATGACAATCTCTGACAATATTTACTTAAGTCCCATAAAATGTTCCATACATGCATCCTCTGTGTTTGGGAAACATTGATTCAGGGTAATAGTGGTGAAACAGGATCGTAATAACTCTAGTGTTTCTATTTTCAATGTAGGCGACTGTATTTCTTTTAAAATAACTACCTTCAAACTCTGTTATTTTAGAGATTAGTTTTTGGCTTTTGTGCCTTTGTGGATAATCACAGTGAAGATGGACAGGGAAGGGTATAGAGAGAGACGGAGAGCAGGGCTAGACTGGGACAAAAATTCGTCCCGGTCATTTTTCCGTGAATTTGGCCCAGACTGTCCCATTTTGGAGCAATTTTTCGCTCAGACGGGTCCACCGTAAACAGCATGCAGATACTCCCGCTTTGTCAGCAAGCACACAAACAAACATCCATAATATCATAATACACCACATAAATGATACAAACCAACAGGCACCTACAAATCCAAGTGTATGTAACAGCAGTACCGCTATTCCTATTCATTTTCAGCAATGGTATTTTTTTCAGCAGTAGATCTTGTTGAGATAGTCTTTTTGAAAGTAGCTCTCAAGTCAAAAATGTGCAAAAGTCGTTATGAATGGGACTCGAACACGCCACGCGCTGTCAGGCCAAAGCCAGCGGGCGAACATGTATTATTATTATTATTTTTTTACTTTCATTTCTTCTTTACTTTAATCTCTTCACCGGCGAATGTTCACCCCATAGTAGGGTTCATGTCTTGACCTTAAATGGTAAATATTTGAACACCTCTTTAGTTTGTAATTATAAGAATCATAATTTCATTATGATCTCAGGTAAATTTGACTAATTACAACCATACATTTTGACAAGCGATCATTAGTTTGTGGCACATAATTTACCATTTAATAGTGAGATGTTTAGTCTTGGGGGGCCTCTGGTTATTTTCCATAAATTCTGCTTGACAAATGTGTTATTGTTATGACCCCTGTCTAGGGTAAAGGAGAGGCAACCTAATAATGAGGAGACAGCTTTTACTAAATAAGATTTGGTTTTACTGGATCTTCAGTTTATATTTGAAAAACATTCTACCCTAAGAACGAAAAAAATACCCCTAACTAAAAGTCCCTATAACTAAATGAAAAAGAAAAGTACAATTAATCTAACTAAGAAAAGTACAGTAAAATAGGAGATCACACAAAACTTTCAAACACGCTTACATGGTGGAAAGAGCAGGGTGTAACATTAAAGAGACGAATACAATAATATACGTATGATCTGACTCTGAAAATAACCAATAGTAAATAATACTTAAGAAGCCAGAACTAACATAAAACTAAGACAACATAATATGCAAATGCACTGATAATCGATCGCGAATGTGCTTATATTCTCAATTTTTTGTAAATGATTGATTCAGCCCTTTATAAGTATCATTTATGAATTATTAACACGTTTGTACCTGGTTAATGAATGTCAATGTTTTATAAATACTCAATGAATGATTTATTATGGTTGTTATTATTCACTAGTTAAATTTTTATTTTATTTTATACCCTGCATGATAAAATAAAAATGCGATTTTCTATACCACGGCTACATTAACCAGATACAAATGTATGTGTTAATAACTCATAAATTACTGGTTTGTAAATTAATAAAATGCATAAAGGGCTGAATCTATCATTTACAAAAATGTGTGAATAGAATGATTAAGGATTCACAATTAGGTTATCAGTTTACAAGTAAATGCTTAGCAATGCATGAATCATGCTTTACTAATGATAATTCATGATTAACTTAAGTATCACCAATGCTTAACTAATGGTTAAAGGTGTGCTTATCAGTGTGTTTACTAATACATAGTAATGTGTGAATATGCCTTACTAATGATGAATTAGTCATGCTTAACTAATGGTTAACAGGGACATATAAAATGTTATTATAAAGTGCTCTCGGCTTTTCTCCCAAAGCCCATAATGAAACTTTGTTTTTTTACCCCACTGGCTTAGGACAAGGAGCAACTCCTTTTATGGTTGCCAAACTCTTGTAGTATTACGCAGAAGCGGGGATCGAACCCGAGACTCCCACTCGTCAGTCCAACGCACAACAAGTCGTGCCAATAGGGCTGAGCCCGATTAGCGGGGCTGTTGTGGCTGGCTCATGGCTGGGTGTTACATATAGTAGAGAGGAATAGCTAAAGAAGAAAAAAAAACAATATTTGAATTAAGTGAAATCACTTACTATACCTTTAAGTGATGTGATTCCCTTGGTTCAACTTCAAAGTTATAGCAGTCCAAGTTGGCTTCAAAAAATAATTTCCATAACTATTAAATGGGATTTCTCTTTCAAGGTCTTTGCCTCCTCTGCCAGGCCACCCATCCTGTTGCATTGCTAATGACTCAACACCTCCTGTATTCTCTTTTAATCAATCTCTCCAGAGGGAAGCCCATGGGTAAAGCTGGGCTGTGGGCTTGAATGCCTTCCCTGGGTTTGATCTCTTCCTAGTTCACAGTGCCCCAAATGGGAGTGCAGGGGGTTTATTTTGTTTTCAAATCGGTAGGGGACAGTAATTACATTATAGTCTCATTAGCTGTCCCCCTTGACTCTGCATGGCCATCAAGTTAATGTATGTGGCCCTTCCTGTTTCGGCAAAAATGGATTTGTGCTGCATTAGCTGATGAGACAGGTAAATTACATTATGTCCCCCAATGTGATCTTAATGTCAGTCACTCTGGAATGGATAACCCTGTGGACAGCCACAGACTTGTTAGTCTGTCCATTCACCACTCCATCTGACGCGGCCAATTGGAATGATTGCAACAGCATGCGTAAACTAACAAATAAAAGTTGTAAAAAAGCAGTATTTATGATCATTCTTTGTAAAGTTTTTGGGGCAAAATGACAAACATGTATTAAGAAAAAGAGTGCCTGAGACATAATGGCTAGGAGATCAACTTAAAAGTAAAGAATAATAACATTTCTCCTGCCATGCTGCACTTGGGTGAAAATGAATCATTCTCATTCCGAGCAGCACACACTGATTTCATACTGTAAACGATTCTCTCTGGCTCCCTGGCTGTTTGAGCTTCTCACAGAATGTCACATCACAATCACGAACAGCAGAAAACAATATGTAATTTTCACAAAGCCTGCCATGCTTCGATGGTTATAATTCAGTATGACAATGTAACCATAATCATGATCCATCTACGTGTATGGCTAGAATGCTGCCATGAAGCTATTTATGACCACACAGTGTTGATGTTGGTTTTTACCAGCTGGGGGATTGGCATTTTTTTTGTGCTGTATGGAAATTGAAAGCAAAATACAGGAACAAATGATATGTATGTATAGGAAGCCTTCACATGTTGCTGGTGCTCCTGTCCAGAGACATATGGCTCCATGTACTACACCAATGAAACGCAACAGTAACACAATTACCCTGCTGTCACAAACTTCATGCTGTCTGAGTCTGTTTTGATCCATCCATTTTGTGCTGAAATACTACTGTGAGTCGCCACTCGCCCACTTATTCATATGGAGCCCTTTAATGAAAGGTACAAATAAAACATGAAAGAAACTTATTATGATCTTAAACCAATCGCATGGCCAACATCATATAGTTGCATGGTTATTAATATTAAATATATTATTAAATATATCCCAATATATCCCAGCTTATAATGGGGCTCAGGGGTTGACACTAACACTTGCCCGCTTGCCCGGGGCAAGTAAAAAAAAATGGTTGGGCAAGTGAAGACTGCTACTTGGTTGCCCGATCGGGCAAGTATGCAACATAGTGCACTATAACACAACACAAGATAAATTTGTCTTGAAGGCAGTCATTGCACTCTGCCTCTGTGTCTTTCCCTGCTTTCTAGCTATCCACAATTCCAGGCTGGATTTGGGAAACAAAACAGGCAAATTAACACATCAAAATGACCATTAATCTTCTACAGTGTAGACCTGGGCTAATTAAGATGATGAATTTTAACTCTTTTAAATCTTAACGCAAGGGTCCATTTGGTTTCATGTTTACGTTCTCAAGAGTTACATCTGGTTAACCAACTTAACTGGGGACCACCTGGAACCAGGGGGGCATGTGACCATGACCTGAGGGCAAGTAGAACCTGACTTGCACTTGCCCGATGGGCAATTGCCTCGGAGACCTTAGTGTCAACCCCTGGGGCTAATGGGTCTTGTGCAAGTTCAGCTACATCGCTCCAAAATGCAAGTTTTTGCTATATATGGTCTCTCCACCATGTCAGTAGAGTGTTGACACTCACTTTCACTTTCGTTTCAGCAGTGGTTCAGCCATAAACCATGTGCCACGCCCCCACCTTTTGAGACAGCTAAATCACTGCTGTACCAAAAGTGAAAGTGTGAGTGTTAACACACTACTGACATGGTGGGGAGACAATATATAGCAGAAAATTGCATTTTGGAATGATGTATACTAGTATATAGGTGAACTTGCATTAGACCCCTTAGCCCCATTATAAGCCTATTTTGGGGGAGGGGAAACAGGCATTAAGGAGTGTTTTCACAAAATAACACCTGCACCACTTTTCTCTAACAAATTAAGTGCAAATAAAGATAAAAAAAAAAAACTTTTAGTGTGCAATTCCTCCTTTAAGCTCTTCTAAGAAAGCGATGTTCAGCAGCATTATGGTGCACTCGAGCCCCATAGTGATCCGCTGTTCATGCTATAGCCTACTGTACATACAGTCAGATTAAAGGTGCACTGACACTGCCTGTTTTATCAAAGTTATGTAGTATTATTTTTTCTGTTGTGTTTATTTTATGTTTATTACTAAGTTGTAGGTTACCTTGTCAATGGACTTGAATGCACTAAGATTGTATTTAATTGTTGTTTTGCCCAAAATGTGAACACCAAGATGAAAGTGTTTAATGTTGTATTCTAGTTAGAGATATCCTAACAGTGTCCTCATTGAGATCCAACCATACAGTACCTTGTACACATGTATTATTCTGGAGTGGTGTGCATGGATCACAACAGGGTTTGCACAATCCCCAGTGAGGGACTGGGCCATCTGGCAAGGTGGCCAAATGCCAGAAAGGACCTCTGACCGGGGACAGTTTCCGCTCCGAATGGATTATTGCTAGGAACGGACGAGGACCAGAAATTAGCCTGGAAGTTGAAATTACAGCAGCCTTGTCCAACTTAACATCAACAACAAATAATGAATAACTACAAAGCTGCCCTCCGTGGAGAACAAGTCCTGTACTGACTCGAAACTGATCCAAACCTTATTTCACAGTGGATGGTCTACTCTTGACCTGCCTGCAGGAACCCACAATAACTGTGTCTGACGCGTTCCCAAATCACCTGTGGATGTCAAACTGCATCTCTCCTCTCTCTCTCTCTCTCTGTGTGTGTGTGTGTGTGTGTGTGTGTGTGTGTGTGTGTGTGTGTGTGTGTGTGTGTGTGTGTGTGTGTGTGTGTGTGTGTGTGTGTGTGTGTGTGTGTGTGTGTGTGTGTGTGTGTGTGTGTGTGTGTGTGTGTGTGTGTGTGTGTGTGTGTGTGTGTGTGTGTGTGTGATCAAACATTGAGGTCTAGCTAAATTTGTCCTAAATACCTGGTTAAAAACAAATAGCAGGCATCTAAGTTTGGACATTGAGTTATGTGAAGTCCACATGCACATATAGGTCACATTTTCACCATAACCCTAGCCTCGACACCCATTCATTTTCATCTGTGTTGAGCGTTAAGGGAAAGCCTGGAATACATTACTAGAAGGGGGAGTCTACCTTTCCGGGTGGGCATCGCTCCAAACGATGTGATGTAGCGCAGCACTGGATGGGTCGGGGGAGGGGCCGGCCTGACAACACGTTGGTGAGATCTAATCCCTTCCATGCTTTCAGTTTATGCCAGGCTACCATATTAGTACCATAACCCTTGCATATTGGACTATTGGGATCTGACTCTTATTTCACATAGCAGTGAGAATGTACAACCACTGCCTGTTTCTCCTGGGGATAGAAAATGTACTTTGTGTGTGTGTGTGCATGACTGCATGTGTGCACGCGTGGGTTTATTAAATGTCAGGGCCATGTTTCACTTCTAGTCATCACTGACCAGTGACCATTACTAAGTGTATCTTTACCATACAACAGCGTAAAGAATGTGTGGGAATATGGATGCATGCACTTTATTCCCAAAGGACTATTTGGTATTTATTCTTATTACTTATCGCATTCCTGCTTGGTCCCACCTTACAAGTTGTTTCATTGTTAACAAGGAAGCATCTTGTTCTGTCTGGATAGCTCAGTAGGTAGAACTCTTGCCTTTGGAACACAAGGTTGTTCACAAGGTTGTTAAAATCTGGGCACTGTCAACTCGGTGTATGGGTCAATCAAAGTCTTCCTTTTCTCAAGCTCAGCCATAAATGTTTCTATGGCTTATTATGCATATTGTACTTGTATCTTATTGCTTATTCTCTATAGTTCCCACCTTCATTTTCTGTCTTTCTGCCATTCCCAGCACTCCAACAATGCTGGAGTGGTAACATGCACGTACATGCGCGCGCACACACGCATGTCCACGCACACATACACACACCTGACCAACGAGACATGTAGTCTTTCTTACTGGAGTGGAGACCATGCAATGTTCTTTTCTTTGCTAAATGCTTTGTGAAATGTAATGATTCTGACAGCCGAAAGTGCTGGTGCTGTTTCCTGTTCTTTCTTCTAATCCATCATTATTTTCTTTCTCTCTGCTTCTCTGCCTCTGTCTCTCCCTCCCACTCTCTCTCTCTCTTCCCCCCCTCTCTCTTTCTCTCCCACCTCACTGTCTGTCATTCATTGCCATTCCGCTCATACAAGGTGACTTGCAGTTCTCTATAACACATTTCAAACAAAGCTGAATGAAGTGAAGCTTAAGGCTCTTTTGTTTCCCAATACTTTATTGAACTTGTCAGAGTCCAAGTCGTTCAAAGTGCTACCTGAATCCATTCTGGCAAAAAAATGCCATTATGGTGGAATAGCTGTGTTTACAGCGTGGAGAAGTTTACAGAAAGTTCCCAGGAAGAAGGTTAAGCTCCATCATGAGACAATTATTCAATGTCCGTCCCAAAAAGGCAACATTCTGATTTCCAGGGAGAGAGAAGGTTACCCTGTATAGCTTCCCAGTTAGAATGTGGATCATGTGGACTGATTCATTATTTATCTATTTTCCCCTCATTAAATGTATTGAAAGGAAGTGGGGTTTGGCGATAGCGTGCAGGGTGTGAATAATTTAAACAAAATAAACCAATAATTTAAAAAAAGAAGAGAAAAACAGTAAATAATCTTATCGAGCCCAACAGCCCGCATAGATACCCCACCTCTCCACACCCCGCCCACACCCTTCCCTGGTAATAAAAAAATCCCCTGTTCTTACAGTTAAGCTGCTTATAAATATTTGTAATTAAAACATAGCAAGGAGAAGCAGGGATAGAGGCATGTTTATCACCAGAGACACTGCTGCTGCAGGTGTCTTTGATGCCCAAAGAGGCAGTTTGATCTGACAGGAGGCTCCAATCAGCCTGTCCCATGTGCATTTTTTAGCCTCCTCCACGCTCGGGCATCACCTCCCCTATCCACAACCTTCAATGGTCATATACAACTTTTTTTCTTTTTGCCTGCGGTTTGAAATCTCTGAATTATAGATGCTAAAACACAGCTTTGCAGCTTGAAAAAGGCAGCATTTTCCCAGCACATGCAAGCTGCTGTGTCCAGTTTTCTTGTTTCAGACATTTGCACACACAAGCCATGGTGCCCTTTCAACAAATTCTTTGGCGCACAGATATGGGTATAGGAGGTTGCAGAGTCCATTGCCTTGGAGTTGCATACAACGCCACTATCAGCACTGAGCTTGTGAGAGCGATACAATGTAATATACAGTGATATATTTTCTGTCCTAGCACAAAGTATCGTAGTTGACCCGCAACATGAAAAACAAAGATGGGGTGACCATATATAGCTTCTCAGCCTTCTGAGCCACAAAAAGGTGCCAAATCCGTGTGACATCACCGTAGCAGTCGCTGCCGGGCAGTTTTCATTACTACATGTGTTCAACTTCAAAGCCAAAGTTGTATAGAAAAGTCAATCTCTTATTATTTTCTCTAGCTTTTTTTGTTTGCTTAATCTTGTTCTCTGGCTGCAATCCTGCTGAAGATTTTGTTTTGTTGAATAAAGGATTAAGATGTAATTTAGAGCCAGACTTGCATGGTGCATAGAGTCAGGGATTGTGGCAGCAGCTGTACGTGAAGGTAAAACATGATGTTCCCAACTTCCCTCACTGTGGCCCTGTCAGAAAGGAAGAATGAAAAACACTTTCTCCCCCAGCATAGGGTGACTTTCACATGTAATGATTGTGCCAGCTCTGGAGGATGAGTTGGGAGCATCGTGGCCTACTTATCCTGCCTTTCTCTTTCTGTCTCTCTATTTAGAAAATTCTTTCCGTCTTTAAACATCATCCAAAATCAGGAATAAACTAAATGTTTTATTTGTCCTTGGCCAATATACTTTGATTGCTGGGAATGTCCGTTGCCTTGCACACCGCATAACAAAATTACCATCATGGGGTTTTATGTGGGTACAAATTTAACCCTAAAATTTAAACTTTAGTCACAGCCTGTGCGATGAGACACATTGGGAGCCTGTAGATTCCTAATAGACAGACATAAAGTAATATACAGTCGGGCTTATTTTGGTTAATGTATGTTTGCAATAATAATCAGTAACTTGTAACAACAGTTACAATAATTTAGGTGGTGTAAAAAGTACAATATTTGAGATGGTAGCAATAAAAGTAAAAAGTGCACACATACTGTACTAGGTGTCTTTGACAGCCAGGGCACCTTCTGATCATTATGGCCCTGGCCAATATCATTATTTTAATGACGCTGAATACAGATAATCCACTTCACTCAATTGCAACTACACTGGCAGTAGACAGTGTCTTATGTTGTGTGACACATTGCTATGGTAACTGCTATATTTCTCCCTAATCGCTGCATATCAAGGTGTGATGCTGATAAGATGCAAAGAGGAGCAGCACAGCGAGGGGAAGGCATGGTATTTAGTGGTGATAAGAATGATTCCAACATCACAGACGGAGAGGGAGACGGAGAGATTGTCACTGATTCAGCACTAGACACGACTTGGTTATGCTTCTGCATGCCAACTTATTGGAATCACAAAATCTAGTATTCTACTGTAGATGTTCTTACATTTGGACATAATTTCAGCTGCCTCAATTGCATGGATGTCCAGTTTGATACGTCAGTGCCACAGAACCTCATTTGATACGTTTATCTTGATAGAATCCAAATCTCCCCATATGGGCCCATTTAGTTCCATTTGTACACACTTGGAGTTGCAAGGGTCAACATGGTTACTAACTACCAATTACCCCCTGGAACCCCCCACATTCAGAACTAGTTGTGCAGAGCTGTTTGTCTGTGCTATAAGGCCTTTATGTATTAGGGTTAAAGAGTAGGGTGCTTTGTTGGGGAGATTACAGTGCAAAATTGTTGTTCATTCCAGGATTAATGTATCGTGATTCTCCTTGATGAGTAGCCAGTAACAAACACAAAGGGAGCACTTGGTTGTACTGAAGCCTTAAGCCTGGACGAGGTTAAAAATAAACAAGCTTCTTGCATTTAAATAGCTTATGAACATGTGTTCATATTCGATTACTGATAAGGGAAGGATTGTGGAATCTATGATGGAATGCAGACACCCTATTTGGCGACTGTCAGTGCTGGAGTGCATCACATTGTATAGTTTGATACAAAGACTGCTATTAACAGGAAGGCCTTGATGCTTGGCAACTTTGATTAATGTGAAGCCCCTCAGAAACAAGGGAGATACATTATAGAAACTTGCCATAAGGTTACTGAAACGCAAATGCAGCGAATGGGGGCACCACTGAATTCCATACAGGTTTCCCCATTTCTGTCCCCCTATCATCCCAGATGCTTTGTCTCAAAAGAATTATGAGGCCCTTCTCTCATGAGGAAATTGCTTTTGCAGCAACCTCAACCCACTCATCTTACTTCTTGGTGTGTGTGTGTGTGTGTGTGTGTGTGTGTGTGTGTGTGTGTGTGTGTGTGTGTGTGTGTGTGTGTGTGTGTGTGTGTGTGTGTGTGTGTGTGTGTGTGTGTGTGTGTGTGTGTGTGTGTGTGTGTGTGTGTGTGTGTGTGTGTGTTCGCGCGTGTGTTCGCGCGTGTGTTCGCGCGTGTGTTCGCGCGTGTGTTCGCGCGTGTGTTCGCGCGTGTGTTCGCGCGTGTGTTCGCGCGTGTGTTCGCGTGTGTGTGTGTTCACGCGCGTGTGTTCGCGTGTGTGTGTGTTCACGCGCGTGTGTTCGCGCGTGTGTGTGTGTTCACGCGCGTGTGTTCGCGTGTGTGTGTGTTCACGCGCGTGTGTTCGCGTGTGTGTGTGTTCACGCGTGTGTGTTCGTGTGTGTGTGTGTGTCGGATGTGCGCGTTATAGGGTTGCTGACACGACCAAACGCAGTGCCACCCCGCCAAGATCTAAACAAAAGGTGACAGCACTTCCTACCACACGTCCCATCTTGTCTGACTTGTTTGCGTGGTCCCTGTACGTTGGATCATGTCATTTGACGTTGGCAGCACAAAGGGAGCGGAGGAGAAGTGCACAAGGCAGTTAAGGCTAATTCATCCTTTGTCATGTGGCCACCTAAGCCGTCAAACATGGCATTGCCTATTACAGCAACCAACTGTAAAAGCAAATCGTGTCAACACTTCATATTCTTATTTACCCCCGGTGCGCCACAGTTCTTAAAGAACTTTTTTCCAAGAGGTGACAGTATTTCATGATGTGTTCCCTTTGTATTTAGGGCTCCTTCCTGGAGGCTGAAATATTGACAGTCAAACATGCCAATGAAAAAAACAGTAAAAAGGGCATTCCAGTTGGGGAGTGAGCACCTGCATTAGCATGGCGATTCCACCATGTCCCTCAGTGCCCACTGATGAGAATCACGTGTGTGTGTGTGTGTGTGTGTGTGTGTGTGTGGGGGGGGGGGGGCGCACCAGAATCGTCTAAAAATCAGACAGGCGCGTGCATGAAACAAGCAACACACAACGTGCAACGTTCCAGAACGTCACTGGGCCCCACAAGTGTCATGCTTGCTTTATCGCAGGGCGTTTTCTAAACGCAAAACACTGGTGTCATCGAAAATGAACACGATTCATTACTCCCCATCTGTAAGGCCTTAGAGACATCACACTATCAGCCCCTCCTCTAACCCCCCCCCTTTTATCATACAACTCATACTAGACTTTTCTAAAAAAAAAAAAAAAAAAAAAAAAACTGTCCCTCCTTATACATCAAGAACTAATAATCATGTTTTAGGGCAAAAAAAAATTCATGGTATCTCATCTTTAAAGTATGAAGCACTTTTCTGGTTGGCACATCTTATCTTGGTGCATAGTTGTGATAATAATTTATTCTTGTGTAAACGACGATGCGCCACAGACGTGAAACAAAGTATAAACTAGTGTCTTCTTTGTCTTATCTCATATGGTGCTTATTTCAGCAGCCTTATGGCTGCCTGCTTTCAGTGCTTTGGTTGTTTTAGTACAGTAGGAGTACGTTTGATATCATGTCAGGCCAAACAAACTGTAGCACTGCCCAGCTGGTTCACTGACCCCAAAAACAAAGCAAATGGAAGATGAAAATCAGGACCTGGTATGATGTGGAACATTATCAGAGTAGCACAAAGCCGCCATCTGTCTGTGGGCTGACCTTTTCACCAAAAACGTGGGTACTGTATGTCATTACCTCCCCTATCTTGCTCCCCTGCCCCTCTCTTCTCTCCCTCCCCCCGCCCTCCTCACTCTCTCTCTCTCTCTCTCTGAATCTCTTTGGATTGCAAAATCTTGCACCTTCCCTCCTTCTGTCTGTTTCTCTCTTCATCTATATGTCTCTCTCCTCCGGCTCTCCATTTCTTACACGAAGCAGGAATTTGGTGTAATGTTCTTTGCGCAGACAGCTCAGGGGTATGACCCTAAGGGGGAGTGATTGAGAGACTGTCACTGGTCTTGGGGGAGGACGTAAAATCAAATAAAAAGCTAAGCCAGCTATAGAAGCCCTGGGAGCAGGCCAGAAGATGGTGCAGGGATCTGAAACCATATAGAGAGAATAATATCAGTTGGAATGAGCATAGGGATGCAGTAGGGAAATATCCCTGCAAGCCGAGGGGAAAAAGGCTTTATAGGGAGCCTAGAAACAAGCAGGTGTAGGATGGTGTTCTGCCTGCTCTCCTTTCATGTTGCACACAAGGCCTTCATTTTGGAAAGAAAATTACAGGTCTCCCCCCTGCACAACAGGACTCTGGAGTTAGAAAAAATACTAAAAATACATTCACTGTGTGTAGTGAACTTTTTTTTTTAATTAAACCACTTCTTGTGTGTGTGTGTGTGTGTGTGTGTGTGTGTGTGTGTGTGTGTGTGTGTGTGTGTGTGTGTGTGTGTGTGTGTGTGTGTGTGTGTGTGTGTGTGTGTGTGTGTGTGTGTGTGTGTGTGTGTGTGTGTGTGTGTGTGTGTGTGTGTGTGTGTATTTCTGACCTGAGTTTCACAGCAGTGACGGAGAGTGAGACGGAGAAAGAAAGAAGAGTGTTCCTAATAGTTAGCGCCTAATAGGAGGGGTAAATACAAAGGGACATTTTCACGTATGCGCAAATGCAGTGACCAATATACATATGTACCGTATATGAGGAACGAAATCAACTTGCGACTGCAAATTGATTTCACTCTCTCCAAAAATGCCTCAAAGGACAGATGGACAGAGAGAGGGAGACAGCGGGCCGGCCACAGGCACCGATATCGACCGCCCTCGTCAAGGTTCAGGAATATAGATGAGAAACAAAACTGCCATTAATTACAAATCACTGCTGCCATGAAAGTCAATCAACTGAAAAGCAAAGACAGAAAGTCCCCCCATGAACCAAAAGAATAGTAACGAAGATGTGCGCCCCCCCCCCCCCCCCCCCCCCCCACACACACACACACACACACTTTATTCACATCCAGTTTGTCTGAAAGTTTCCTTAACTCAACTGCTGCGTTTTTGCATTCTTGCAAACCGGGAAAACCTTAGCGCATTAATCAGCAGCCATCCTGAGCTCGTCGTGACTATTTGACGCCACACTCATCAGTAATGCGAAACGTGTGCACATTAATGCGGTTGCATGTTTTATCCATATTCAATAAGGATGTTGTTCAACTATCTTATCACTGAGCACATAATCAGTAACCTGGGGCACATGATGAATTATGGCCCATAATGGTGCGTGGTATTCAGCATGTGTCGAGCCGTATGTTAATGCTAACGTGAGGCGGTGCACGGCGGGGCCCCCGCAACGCGGTCGCTGGCAGGTGGAGGGTTTACGATGATACACAGGCAGGTTCACAGACGGCCGCTGTCGCCGCCACTTGAGACTGTCCCTGCTGTCTCAGACAGGTTGCAGTGCAGCCGTGCTCTGCATGCTCATCCATAAGATAAAAAAGACCTTTTATTGATCCCCGGAGGGAAAGTCAGGTGTCGTACTGTAGCAGCAACAGAGGTGTGGATGGAATACAGGACTTAACCCGAAAAAGACAAGTCAACAACCAAACCAAGATGGCCGAGAATAAAAATTAAATACTGCATGGGTACAGATGCTGTAAAATACAGTTCGTCTATCTATATCAGTGGTTTTCAACCTTTTTCATACCAGGGCCCACTATTTATTCAGCATTTGAGCCACGGACCACCATTTGATGACATTTTAGGCTCACAGACCCCAAAACTAAAGATTTATTTTGTTTTTGTCCACAATACCAGGCTGTATTTCAGAAACAAAACAGAATAAAATAGAGGCAATAGATCAAAATGACCATTCGTCTTCTGCATTCTGTATTTGTGTATACTTGGGCTAATTCAGATGATGAATATTTTAACTCTTGAGAGTTTAAACATTTTTCATGTTCACACTCCATTTACATGGAATCCTCTCAGGGACCACTGGTGGTCCCCGGACCACTTGTTGAAAACCCCTGATCTGTATGTATTGTACAGTCTGAATATTTACTGTAAACGGTATAGATATGTGGGTATGCATGTTTGAGTGTGTGGGTGAGTGTATCTGTGACTACATGTGCTCTTGTGCACAGACAGACCAATTAAAAATGGATAGCCGAGAGGCTTCGGCGGCACAGTATAGTAGTATAGTAGTAGCCTATAGTGCTGTTGCCTCACAGCTAGAAGGGGGCAGGTTTGATTCCCGCTGGGGACGCCATGGGGTGCCGGTGCAGGGGGACCTGGCCCAGCCATGTGCATGCCTGTGCTACGGCCCATGAGGGATTCAGCGACGATGTCACTGTATAAGCAGGCGCCTCACGACACTCAGCGGGACGTAAACAATAACGGCAGTGCATGGTGTGTGAGAATTCTTCATGCCATATCCTCAAACCTACTGCCAACTGCTCTGCTGTACAGTACAGTACAGTACAGTATGTCTGTGGTACAGATTAAGCTCTCTTGTAGTGATGCATTGTATAGTGCAAACAGCTCCGCCGTACACAATGCCTGTGGGGCAGTGTTGGGGGAAAGGAAAAACACTATTTCAATTTTGCTATTCTTACTGCCAGGATATCGATATCGAATAGCCAGGTATAAAATATGTTTTTAAAATATTTCTGTATTTGTTCATGTTAGGACTGACTGAGGATTACCTGGCTGCATTTAAGTGAATGATTGAGCTTTTCATGGTCTATATCAGGGGTACACACACTTGTTAGAGTGTCTTATAAAATTACCAGCTCAACAAGATCTACAATTGTAGGTATCGTCCGATAAAGAGGGTGCTGTTGTTATTAACCTCTTAATGCTCGAAACACAAATAATCCTCCCAAAATAATGTTTTATGGATTTCATGCATCATACTTTGAACCGGTAGCCTATAACGGATGTCCTGTCTGACCTAATAAGCACAGGAAATGTCTGTATTAGATCCTATTGCCCAGTAGGAAATGGTTTTAACACTCCAGGATCATTGAGAACTGCAATTTTATATAAAAGATTTATTATTATTCTGTCTCTCCCTCCACCTCAACTCAACCCCACACTGGGTCGATTAGAGAGATTAGAGGGGCATTTTTGAGAAATGTACCCTCTCTGGCTGCAATGTTAGACATGGCACAAAAGAAAGAAGCAGGTGATTATATGACTCACTCCACTGCAATGGATTCATTCATTGTGATTGAAGTGTTCAGAATTCTGATCCACTGACAGGTTATTTATTTATTTATTTATTTTTTATCAAGTCACCTTAATTTATGGCAGGTAAATATATAAAGTGTATAATCTTAAGGGCACGTCATGTGATTTACCTTGTGATCTACTGGTAGACCACCACCTTTTGGTCATGGTCCATATAGTTTAGAATTGTTTTACTGTTATTTGAGGGAGAGAAATCGCAATATATTGATGTAACACATCACAACATAATTAAGAAACGGAATGTAAATCGATTTGGCACCTAAATATCAATATTGTATCGTTAGATGAGTCCCACGCTTAGCCTGTGGTACATATGCTCTTTTATCATTGTTTGTTGTATAGAGGCTAACAGCACGGATGTGCCTGTGCTAGTGGCAGGGGCTGCCATATCAAGAGGGCCCTTTTAACCAAAAATAGTTGATCTGCAAGCTCTGTAGATAGATCACGATATAGATAGCTATAGATCAGCATATCTACTGTATATTTAGCTTTGTATAGACTTTGGCTATGGCAAGGCATCCTGCATTTGTGGTCTGGAGAGGGCAATTGTTTTACAGACGGGCAAAGCGGGCAGGGTCTGAAGCTGGCTTTGATGTCTATGTGAGCATGTCCCTGACTAACAGCTCTGTGTGTCACTATATCTTTTACAGATATATTTTAGTGCCAACAGCCCCACTGTACACTCTTGTTTTCTCTCTGTTTAACTCCCCCCCCCCCCCCCCCCCCCCCGGCACCACATTCCCTCAATCTCTCCCACTGCTGCGTCCACCTTGTTCGGGCCAGACAGAGGTTGTGTCTTGAATACAGATGCAATAATTTCTTGACAGTCTCTCTTTATTTGTCTGCCGTTGCCCAGATAACATGATCTTCACTCCCCGGGTTTGTTTTGTCTCGGCACAGATGGGCTGAATGCTAGTTTAGCTCATCTTCCCACCCTCCTGTTCTACATCTCTCTTGCTATCACCATTTCTCTTCCCAACAGTGGTTTCTCTCTTTCAGACCACTGTTTACACGTACGCACACAGCCACATGCATGTACACACACACACACACACACACACACACACACACACACACACACACACACACACACACACACACACACACACACACACACACAGCTGCTTTGAATTTGCTACTCCATAAAGGCTTAGAATTTAAAAAGAATAGTATGACAACCCTTTGACACTCTTTGTTAAGCTTATTTACAAACGTGTCCATTATGTCTTGCACTAGCTTTAACTTCACACCTATGACACTGTGGGAAAACATTTAATGCCTGTTGTTGTTGTTGTAGCACAAGGGCAAAGAGAGCTTTGTAACTAAATATTTGTAGCATTGCTTTGCTTAAATGTGGATCCATTATGTTGCCGGTTTATGCTTTTTCACACATTATTGCCATTGTTCATTTGTTTACTGCATTGTGAGCTTTTTATACAGTACATCTGCTATTTAGAGACATTTTGATCGAAATACTAGCGATGGCAGGTGGAAAGTTGTTTATAGTCTGTTTCTTTCATGAATGCTGAAGTATTCAGAAGAGCCTTGTTCAATAGTAACCACATTGGATTTGGATGCACTGAAACATAACAGTAGGTTATTTTTTTCCCCATCGCTTGCAAAGTAACACTTTTGGATATACTACTACAGCACAGTCTGCCCGTCAGCAACAACATATTCCTCAACAACACACACAAACAACCTGCTGATGTTATGTAACAATTCTAGGTGCAGTTAAATGAGTGATCCTCACTGAAATGCGGGTCCAAAGTGAAGTATTATGTTTGGTGAGGTTTGGACTTCTTCCAATGAAGGTCTATCTATAGTGCCTCATATTTTTCTTGGCCTTCAATTTTCCATGGTCTCGACTCCAAGAGCACTCAAGACTGAAGTGCACTTTGTCTTCGTCCCGTTTGTGTCTTTAGTTGGCAGCTGTCTTGTGAGTCAACCCTGGAAAAAACACATCAAACGAACACAAGCGCTATAGGTGTTGCTTGCCAAAAATATTAGCTCAAAGCCCTAAGCTGGGCATGTTAGGTGAACATACTGTACTGCCAAAATAACATTTGGCTTGCCGAAATAGCAGCTCAACAATCTCACAACATGATTTGTTTTGGGCTTTAGTGAATGCCAGTAGACCAAGGAAGACAATTGCTGATTATGTGTCTTAGTCAGCATTGTTATGACTTACCATCCAAAGATGACCTGTTTTTAACTTGTTCCTTCTTATAATCATAATGATCATCCTTAGTGACAGATATGTTTAATGTGTTTGTAGCCTCAATACCCATTTCTTTTTCATTTTTGGAAAACCTGGACTAAATAAAAACCTGAAAACCTGGACTAAATCATTGGCCTTGGTGACTGAGAAGAGGACGGGCCCGGGTTGACTGACAGATTGGTGAGATCCAATCAGGGCAACCGACTTCCCCGCCTCTCTTGGCCAACGTGCTTTCACGTTAGCTTGGGTTTGTGAATGTCTTCCCTCAAACCTACAGAGGCATGCCAGTGTTCCCACCTCAAACAGAGACATTGGGAGTGGGGCCTATGGTGCTCTCCTTTAGCCTGGATCCCACTCTGATTTGCTGCCTGCATCTCAAATGTCACTTTGCAAATCAGTCTAGCCAGGAGCAGCCTATCCCTACAGGTAGGCGGGGCATATGAAGGCTGAAATGCAGCTGAGGATTATGATTGGTCTGTGGTTTGTTTGAGGGAAAAAAACAACACTAGTTCACATTTGTTTTGAACAACATCCAAACAGAAACAACGTGGCTACCTAACGGGTCACATCAGGGAAATGCAAGTCAAGCAGGCTCCTGGCCAGGCTGATTTGCAAAGTGACATTTCAGATGTGCAGAACACAGCGAATCAGGCTGGGTCCAGACTAGCTGTCCTTTGCATGGTGCCCTGCATCACAAATTGCAGCGCCGATGTGCCAGTGTGTTCCTACATTATTTTTCCACTGCAGACAGTTAGCTCTGGAATAATGGATTTCCTAATTCTGTTCATCAGAAGTTCTAATCTAGACAGTGTTGTTTCCCACTTCCCCCATATGGAAAAAAACATTATATGCGAACTCTTGAAAGTGGTATATGAATGGCACCTCCTTCGAGCCACTTCACAAGACAAATACTATGGATCTTCTATCTATTTTGCATGTCATATACTCATACATATACAGTATAATTCTTATAAATCACAAGATTACATATTTTTATATATGTTTCACTTTACAAAGAAATACTATGGATCTCATATTAACTGTATTCTTTTATGACAGGTGCCACCTTCAAGAGTTCACTTCTACAGTTTTGTTATGGGCTCTTTGGCACAATTGCAGTGTGAAGCAAGATCACAGGCCTAAAAACTGGCTAAAGTTTTTGACATTCCATGAATGAATTAATTGAGGGTCACAAGACAAATGGGTCCCTGGAGGAGAAGTTTGAAAGCCACTACATTAGTGTGGATGGAATCCCACTACAGTATTGACATCGGTGCCAGACATATTGTACACAGTGCTCCACAGTGCAGTGGTGGTGCGCATGGGCATTTTGTGAAAAAAGAAAACAGTAATCAAAACAAAAGGCTAGCCATCCACAGTATTAGTTCCCCATCCTTGCTTTCCTCCCCAAAGCAGCAATGAGAGTTAATTGTCCTCATGATGGTGTCAGGTGGCAGAATTGATCAACGTTAACGGATCATTCACTGTGACATTCACTCCTGTGAAGGGGACACATGCCGCGCAGTGGCAGACACTCTGTTTACGTGACATCTGACAAGGCAAAAAGGACTATCTTCGATCGCCTTTTGCCCCGTTGGAATCGCAAAATCAATACAACCGTGTGCGTCAGATACTGATCAGCCCTCCTGTTAAAGTTATGGAACTGGATAATGAATCAACCACTCCCTGTTAAAGGCCCCCAAAACCCCACACCGCCCACCGCCCAACTCCCCCACTGCACCGCCCACCGCAAGCACCATTCAGTTTGTTCCATTTCACGAGACGACATTCATAAAGACCTCGGGGGGGAAACGCAATGAATCAGCAGCCGCTGTCTGCAGAAACGAACATGCCTCGGAAAAATAGCTGTCTGCCAACCCGGTTACAGTAGCGGTGGAAATGAGATGGGACATTCCCCACCCTTGTGGTGACATTGTGTTCTTCCCGAGGCAGAATCACACACGGCAGTGAATTGTATGCTTCCATTACATTAGTAACGGTGTATAAACAATGGACAGGCTCAATCTACAGGTCCCCTGAGCCGTAGTGGTGACGAAGGCGGGGGAGCCATTTTTCCTTATAGAACACAGAGTCACAGGGGATATAATGCCTGCATATAGTCACAGAGCCCACCTAACGGCGTGTAATCTGAGGTAAAGATTGCAGATGTTCCCATCTGCTGTGATGATTCAGTCTGGAGCACAGAGAGCTGCAGGGACACGGGATGAGGAAACCTATATTAAACATTATTTCTAGATGAAAGTTGATAATAGTGCCTCAACCTGCTGAATCCCATTGATTTGTCTTTCTCAGTACAATGCTATTTAATTATAATGAGGCACTGCAGTGCTTTAGAGCAGTGGTTTTCAACCGGTGGTCCGGGGACCACCAGAGGGTTCCAGGTGGTCCCCAGCCAAGTTGGTTAACCAGATGTAACTCTTGAGAGCGTAAAAACGAAACCAAATGGACCCGCAAGCCTCCATTGGTTTCATTTTTACGTTCTCAACAGTTAAAATAATCATCATCTTAATTAGCCCCAAGTCTACACAACTAGAAGATTAATGGTAACGGATAGAAGCAAAACCAATCTTTAGTTTTGGGCTCTGTGGGGCTAAAATGTCCTCAAATGGTGGTCCGTGGCTCAAATCCTGAATAAATGGTGGTCCCTGGGATGAAAAAGGTTGAAAATCACTGCTTTAGAGCCTCTGAGAACGAAGGGACTGAGGCTTCATCACCTTGGAATTGTGAGTTTTGGTGATCAGAAACACACAAACTCCACGCATTTGAATGTGGACATCTGTTGTTCCATCGAACATGGCCGTCTGTTCTTTGGCATAGCTCTCTGTCTAGCGTTTCTCTCTGCCGCGTGGAGGGAATAAGTGGAACAGAACACTTAGACAGCAGACTGCCCGCATTGTGCATTTACAGCCATGCC
Organism: Benthosema pterotum; assembly: GCA_039105355.1. Lineage (NCBI taxonomy): Eukaryota > Metazoa > Chordata > Actinopteri > Myctophiformes > Myctophidae > Benthosema > Benthosema pterotum. The sequence continues at coordinate 34,746,556 of CM076969.1, forward strand.
GCCTCTTGCTCAATGCAGGATTACATCACTCTGGGTGAGTTTGCTGCAGGTGGAGTCAAAGGGGAGGTTTTGGGGCGCAGCATTTTCCTTCACACTTCCATATGAAAATGGCAGGCGCCCAACAGTGTAGCCGCACTTTATGGCTATGGACATATTGATTGGGATCCCCTGATCCACTCCTGAAACACAATGAGAGAAACAATATTGCAGAGTGAGGATCTGGCATTGTGGATTGAATGCCTGGCATCCCTCATTCATCATGTTGATTGGAAAGATCAATTCACATTTGCGCTTTCCTCGGCTTCAGCCCAGGCACATCTCAGGGGCGTGCGGTGTGGGAAAAAAACCTCATATTTGCCATTACAGTGCTTGCTTACCATGCACATTGTGAAATCTACTTTCCTACAGTGCCTTACATACAGTACAGTACGCTGAAGGAGCATGTGCTTTTAACTGCAGTGCATTCTCAGAATGCTCAAAAGGGTACGTAATCAAAGTCTGAGTGGATCATTACTAACCAAAACCCGGCTTGCAGTACCACTCAGACCAGTTTGAGGGCAGTATAGCTCTGTGAAAGGGCTCAGATCTACCAATAGAAAAGGAAAGATAGGTTGCTCTGAATTCTACCCCTCATTAGGTTCCATGCTGCGCCTGAATTACTCGCTGCATCTATCCATTAAAATCCCTCTTGCTGTATACTGCTCACATTAAACACAGGTACGGTTCCTTTCTGGATGAATGAAAGAGAAAATTCAGTCCAGGTTCCATTCTGCCACGTCTGATTGGTGTGCTGCTGACTTCTGGTTGTTTCTGTGTGATTCACAATGTTCTGTTTATACTGTATGGCAGGTTTGGTCCTTACTGTAAATTGAAACTGGCACAATAGACAGTGTTCTAGGGGTGCAACAGGTATTTGAACATAAAGTCAATTATAAAGAAATACTGGATTTCACAAAATAGCCGTTCATGAAGGTTATATTACAGAATATTAGATTAAAGCTTAATCAGGCAAATAGATAAGAATGATTTTGGACTTTTGTTGACATTTGTTCACATAGCTTTTTATTTTGTGGCAGATTAATGTCCTAGTTTGTCTAGAAGAGTATGACACAAAAGGCGTAAAAATAGCTCATTTACAAATTCACATTGTCACCCACTGAGGAAAAAAGCTATACGAATATACACAATGAGCTGTATTTATTATTATTTGATGTAATAAATAAAATTCACTGTTATCATACATCATCAGGGGGGCAGAGAGCATTTTACTGTATCTGGAGAAATATTTTGCAAACCGCATGCAAAAAAGAAATTGGGATACCCCCACTCTTGTGCTGAGGTGGGAGGATATGCTCCCAACTTATGAGCAAACTTACACAGATGTCAAGATAAAAAGCTGCTAACTCTGCTAACTGTTGCTGCTTGATCACTGTTTTCTTTTTTCTTCTGCTCAGTTGTGTGGGATCATCCCCGGCACCTAATAAAACTGAGGGTGATTATGCGCCCCCTCCCAGACACACACTGCACGTCTGTACATCATCATGTTCCGTCTTCAGCCAATCGACTCTTCACAAATTTGCTTAATTAGATACTAACCAGGCCCAGAATAGCCCAGACCTGCTCATTTCTGTGTGGTTGATATGGCGTAGGTAGACTGTAAATGCACAGGTTATTTTTTGCTACCGGCTGTAGGGGTTGTTTTCCATAACCATAGTTTAACTCCATTGTCCATTGAACAAATCATAACTCATTGAGAGCTCAAAGGTCTTTTGAATAAGCAGCGTGAGCTATCCACTATTTAATGATTTGATGATGACTTGTGACGATAATGGTGGCCCAAGTGATGTCATTGTGGTTTGTTCTACCTATAATGGATAGACATGTACACAAGGCCACACATTGGAGTGGTTGATACAGCTAAAAATGAATAATTTTCGACATAACAGGTTTCTACCTGACAGCAACAATGCTATATATTGTAAAAAAGCGCTGCTCCTTTATTTGATTCGTCAACAAAGTCATTAGGAAGATAATTTATAGCTGCAGCCCTAGTCTGTTCCTGGTCTACTATGTAGCAGTAATGATGGTAATAATGATAATTGGGTTATTGTCAGGGTTGTAATCCAAGGTCTATACAATTTGAAATGTGTGCGAGTGTCAGCTTGTTAGCTGATTCATTCTGCTGGAGCCAATATGAAAGTTGACAGATGGAGTTGAAGCTCATGTCACCGGGCTGTAACCTCATGAGGCTGACTCTGCTGTGCCAAGGAGACTTAATTGAAAGTGATGAGCAATAATACAAAAGGGTTAAAGTGCAACAAGTGCATGAACCTTTCCTTTGACCTTTGTCACTGAACCCTCTTTAACCCATGACCCTGAACCCAACCGCTGCCAGTGATTCCACACAGGCAGCTGAGCTGCAGTGATTTCTTTATTGATGTTTCTCCAGTCAATGTCCAATTCCAACTCCAATGCCAATCTTACAGCCAGACGAGATTCTAATCCAAAGCGTATTTAAGTCTGTAATCTACACGTCATTAGGACAAATATAGTCTTGCGATGACAGATGATTGCTAGGAATGGCTGCTAACAAACTTACGCCTACTGCATGGGAAAGCAATTATGCTAATGAATATGAAGGGCTGACCTAAAGACTTTTGATTTGTTCTGCATTTTTCCCCACTTTAAATTCCACCCAGTTTTAGCAATGAAGGCTGAGATTGACCTCATTATACTTGTGAGTCAAGAACAAATAAGATAGATATCTGCAAAAGCGGAAGGCAACAGAACCCTCCAGATTAAAGTATTTTAGGTGCAATTTATTATTGAAAATAAAGTACACCATAAACCTAAAGAGGAAACTCCACCCATTTTCAATATTTTCGAGAGTGTACAAATGTGAACGAAATGGACCCCAGCGAGTCCATTTGGTTCCATTTGTACACTCTCAGGAAAAAAGGTCCTAAAAGAACCTGGTGAAACACAACTTGATGATGTCATCAAGTTGTTGTTTTTTTCAGAAAATTGGTGGAATTCTCCTTTAAAGACACAGCACCGTAGCAGTGTTTTCATATAACATGGCTTCTCAAGGCCACTGTCGTTAAAATGTTTGTGCAAGCATGTTGTTGCATGTCTTTATTTTCACTTTCCTATTGCAAGCTGCAAGCTTTCCTCTGCAAATGAGCAAATTGGAACAGACTGGACTTCTTAAAATCAGTATCAGTAGCTTCCTTCACACTGACTGAGATTGAATTCAGCAACTCAACATTGTACTGTGAAAGCAGTCTTGGGTATTTCATTCATGTTAAAAGGGTTTTTTCTCTGTATTTTCATTTTTTATAGCAAATGCCTTAGTTACACCAGCAGTGTTGTTGTGAATCCGTTTTTACCGATAGAAGTTTTTATTGATTCAGTTTACATTTCACAAAGGAGACAGGAGGGTAGAGAAGAGTTGGCGAGTGCTTTGCTGAGGAATGAGGATATTTGTAAGCAGACAGGGAAAAAAGTCATATCCAGCCTTTGTAACAAGCTATTGGGAAGTTTTAACACTTACCTTGAAGACAGATACATCAGGATAACAATAATACATAATTATAATTCTCAGGGAGGAAATGTGGCATCATGCATGGAATTTGAAATTACATTGATGTATTGCTGTATTTAATTCATAACATAAAAAAAGACTTCTTTCTCGGAGAGAGAACAAAAGAACCGGCTGTCATCCTTCTTTGCCTCCCTCTCAGCTGATAATCAATGGTGGGAAAGAGCTGCCAGTTATTGACTGAGGAGAGATGGATGACATTGCTCCCAAACGCTCTATTCGAATTCGGACAGGCAGGATTCCAGAAATCCCAGCCCTCTGAGGGCGCCAGCTGCTCTGACATGCGACGGTATACCGGTATGTGACCAGTTATGACTGAGGTTTAGTCATTGGGTCAAGACTATACTGTAACTGTTCAGCAGACTGTTCCCCAAAGACTCAGCCTCTCTCACGAACAGTCACATGTGTTTTGGTATCTGTTCCTCCTTCTTTCTCCCCTGTGACATCAATGCAGTATGTCAACACATCGTGGTTATCATTATGTCCATGTACATCTGATGAGGTCTACGTGCAGTACTTGAGCTACGTGCCAGTACATCTTGTTACAGCATTTTCCTACAGCATGTTCTACATTGATATACGAGCTGAGCTGCATAGATGTAGCCAGGGAGGTCATCCTTATTCTTCTCAATGTCACGTCAGTGTGTCTCATATCTTTATGTCACGTTATTTATCCAGCACTTTATTCCCTGTCTGAGTCCTATAAGCTTTATGAACTTGTTGTGTGATACCGTCCCTGTGTCATGTCCTTATTCCTCCCAGGCCCGCCGGCTTACCAAAAGGAATACTCCAGCTAAATCACTAAACACCACCCAGACCTTTAGGCCGGTTTTACACTGACAGCCAAATCTAGACCGAATGTGACCTGAATCGATCTGTGTCACTTCAAGAAAGAAATCTGATTTGCTTAAATAAGTCTAAATGCAGGCATGTAACGTGAAATCAGATTTTTTTTTTTTTTCTCGAATGTATCCTGGGTCACATCCAGAGCTAGTTTCAGATTGGATATAAACAGATCTGAGCTGATCTGACCACAATCTGAATGCAACGGCCAGATGAAGTGACCCAAGTCACATATCAAACTGAATGTTACTCGCAACGCGATCCATACACTGCGATGTGACAGTGTGACTATTGTCATTTCAAGTAGGCTAAACAAGCACGAGAGATTAAAACAATCCCCCCCCCCCCGTTCTCATAGTAACCCGTAACCGCCACATTCATAGCATTGACCCACGCGTTGCAGATGCACAGTTGGCTACAAATAGTAAAACGTAATGGTAGTATTGCAGCGAAGCACAAGCTACACCGAGCCTAAGAGAATCGACAAAGTTACGCAAACTCCATTTACTCCATGGGACCAGTCCAATGGCAGCTCTTGTACATATAAATGTATTGGCAACAACCTATTTTGAATTATCTTAACCCCCTTTATTTTAGATCATTTACTTACTGTACAATACTTTAAAACAGTTGACTTGTTGCACATATGCCTAAAATAGCTCTTATTTGCGCCTCCCTCGTTGAAAGCGATGCATTTCCAACTCCAGCTTTTCTCTATTCCGGCTGAATAAACAGCAGCTCGAGCGCTCAGTTTGTGACACCCTCAATGTCGCAAATCTGACAATAGGCTCTGACACGAAGCCAGCAGACCGAAAGGGCAGAGACGTGCGCACACACACAGACAAAGGACCCTTCAGCCTCTGCCCAGTGCCCATTTACTCAGTTTATAAGACTGGGTATGGGCATGGTCACCCATCACCCCTCTAAAACTCTTCCCGTCCATGCAAATACAACGCTTTTTTTTCCTCCCAAGCAGAAGCTAACAACACGGTGGGCTACTCACGTTGTTGTGCCTGTTGTCCATAAACACAGCAGCAGCAGCAGCAGCAGGAGAGGAGGACGGTTAATCCCTCCACGGAAGATGTGATCTCTTTCTCCATAATACAATGTAGCTAAAGTGGTCCCTGAGAAGATTCCAGGTGGTCCCCAGGAAAATGGAAAGTTGGTTAGACAGACGTAACTCTTTCAGAGTTTAAAAAGGAAACCAAAATGACCTCGCTGCTGCTTTGTCGTGAATTACCAGGCCCGGATATAACGTTATGGATGGACCAGAGCTACCCTTTGCACCTATTACTGGCTCATAATAATAATGCATTTGGGGACTTTGGGCACCAGATCTACAAGCTCTGTCATGCTGCAGTGCATATGTGGGCTTGTAGATCAACTATTTCAATAGTTTGTAGATGTAATTCACACAGTAGTCTACATACCATATAGCATGCTATAGAAAAAAGCTGCATTTGATTGGGTTTGATTCAATTAAATGCAGCGTTTTTTTCTGAAACGATGTTGATGCTTCTTTCTTCTTGGGTTTTCAATGTATCTCAATGAATTTTGTGTCGGAATTTATATTACTGTAAAAAAATGTGATTAAATAGGCTCATGATATCACTATTACTTTTACTATCGTTCTCACTACGATGACACTTCAGTGTAGTATTATCCTAGTGTCCTCCCACCCTTTGGTAGCCCTGAAAACCCTCAAACTTTCCCACGTACACTGTCACCCTTTTCACCATTGACCAGTTTGCAGGTCTGATAATATCATTTCATATGTCTGCACTACAGCAGCTGTAGTCTACAGCGGACTGACTGACAGTGAAATCTATATACACTGTACATCTGACTCTATGGATGAACCAGTCATCTCAATACAGTACTTTCCACCCCTGCATCTTTCTTTGGTGCGTTGCTGTAGGACGCCCTTGTGATGGATGCCTGTATGCTGGCTCTCACAGCCCACGTTTGTTGGCTGGGAGCTCTCCATGTGTGTGGCGCATGGCCTACAATAATGGCACTCTTTCAATCTTTTTTCCCCTTTTCTGTCTGTCTGTCTGTCTGTCTGTGTCTCTCTCTCTCTCTCTCTCTCTCTCTCTCTCTCTCTCTCTCTCTCTCTCTCTCTCTCTCTCTCTCTCTCTCTCTCGCAATTTACAACTTAGAGTAAGCAAGAACAAAAACATGTAAACACATCAATACATACTTTTGTAAAAAAAAGATAGTCACCATGAATGATTATCAGAACTAGTGGAATCTCTATATAAAGAAACACTATAGGCATACTCTATAGCGTAACTATATGTGTGCATAAAATGCTATCTAAGTTTGACCTGTGCAAATGCCTGTATGGTCTGTGGGCTAGGTCATCATGGTGAGGAGTGAGTTTGCAGTCCTAATTGATTCTCATTTGAATTAAATGATCAAACTCTAAGACTTTTACTGTGTATCAATACATTGCAGGCTAAAAATTTAATTCCCACCTGGGCTTAAAAACATAATGAAATGCAATCTTTGAACAACTTCTGACTAGTTTCACGACCAGTTCCTTACTAGTAAGGAACTAGTCACGACTCATAAGCAAGTAGTTGCAATCTGGTTGTGACTTTGTTGCATCCTGGTCGCGACTAGATGCAACCTGGTTGTGACTAGTTTATAGTTGCAATATACCCTTACACTCTGGAGGTGACTATTTCTATGCCATCATGTGGAGATGGAGAAGAGAATGAGAGCATGCATAGTATGTTGGGGTTAGTTTTGGGTGAGTCAGAGGCTTCAATACGGGGAAGGAGGGAAAAGGAGCTGCTGATACAGTATAATCAGCCTTCTTCTCGAAGCAGGAAGAGATGAAGGTTGAATGAGGGGGAGTTTAATTTCAAAGAGGCAGGAGAAAATGTAGAATGGCTTCCTTGGATTAGATGTACAGGATTGGATTTCTGTGTGGTACTGTAGAAAGAGGTTTTAGCAAGTGGTGATGGTCGGAGGGGGAGTAGGTTTAGGTGGTAGAGAAGAGAAAGAGGGATGGGGGGGTTATGAAGTGATGGTCAGACCTAATTAAGGGGGTAACAGAGAGGTTGGAGGGAGTGCAGGCTCTGGAGAACACTAGGTGCACAACATCACCAGTGGAAGGAGAAGGAGGTAGGGAGAGGTCAATTGAGGATAGAAGGGATACAACAGGAAGAATTTGTGAAGCAGAAAGAGCAGCAGGCGTGTACCGTAGCAGTGTCATCTGAACTAATCCAGGTTTCAGTCAGCGCAAGGAATTGCAGAGGCTTTTTAAGGTGCATGGGCATAAGTTACTTTGTGTATTTACTTTTTGGTTTCTGCAGGGAAGTTTCAAAGGCCTCCAACAACTACAATGCGGTCAATCTTTGAGCTTTTTCTTTTCAGTGCTACGCTTGAATAAAAGTACACGGCGAAATCATCAGCGTTTCTCTAGTCTAGATTGACCCCTAACAGCCAGGCGCCTGATTAAATATGGAATGATGGAATATCGCATTCTTTCTATGTCCTGCATCCAAGGACACTCTGTTAGGTGAGAAGAAGTGGCTTGGACTTGTTGTGCATAAAAGGAATCATGACTGTCACTCCATTGCTTACGAGTAAACATACATGAAGCTTCAGTCACTCTTGCAGTCTTTCACTTCACTCTTGTTAAATGCCATGGCAAGCTGGCGACTGGAGGGTACACCTGCTCATCAGGGATGCTCACTATTCTGGGCAAGAAAGCTAAAGCTGCCTACAGATTCAGTAATCCTGCAATATTATACATTAATAAGGCTCCACACCATGGCACCTCATTTCAGAGTATGATCTTCATATTCTACCAGTACATTTCAAAAAGTATGTGGGAAACACCAAATGTGGGTGATGTCATGTTCACATAACGGGCATTAAAACAGTTATAATAATTAGTTGGGATTATAAGCATAGTGAGAGAATGTCCTTCTCTTACAAAGTGCACACTGCACAATGGTAATTAAATGATAATGATGATAAAACAATTTCTGAAAATGGTTTGCCCAAAAAAATAGAAGACAAATATAATTTCACACTAACACCGATTTCATGATTTGTGTGTGTGTGTGCGTGTGTGTGTGTGTTATAAATAAACCTATAACTCCCAATTAATCCATCTTATCGGTGTGCTGACAATGACTAGCATACCCTAACCTAATAAACATAAGTAGCAGCGCGGTCCCAAGTAACACATGTCATACCAATCGCATCCAGTAGGCTCCCAGACTATGCAGCGATAAAATCGGCTTGATAAGTAATGTGTATGTACTTGTAAGTTTGTGTACATACTTTGGCACTTAATGACAATGAGAGCTTTACTGTGTTGAATGTTGAGGACCTTATCTGGAGTCTGGCATGTTTAGCCCATCAAGTACTACATACAAGTGAATACTGACAGAATATTGTGTTCACCCAGTGTGCACATTGCCAGGTCTAAAAAAAAACACACGGCCTAATACTTACACAGACATGAGCCAACCTGGCCGTACTTCTATGAGTACGGCCAGGTTGAGCTATGAGTGGCCAAGGTTGTTGAGAGAATTTGTCGCTATGTTTAGCCCAGGTGTGCCTACACTTTTTTGGCTTGTGAGCATTTTTCAATATGATCAGTTCAGCAAGATCTGCTACTGTAGTCTGAGAGCCTGATTTTGGGCTGAAGCTGGTCCCATCTGATGAAGTTTCAAGAAGGTGTCCAGTGATTTTTGAACCCCTTGATGCCCTAATCAGTATCACAAATAATCCTGCCAAAATACAGTTTTATGGTGCCTTATGCTGCCTGACCTAATACAGACAGGAAACGTCATTGCACATAATGTCCTTAGGAGGTTAGAGAAATTAGAGGGTATTGTTGGGAAATGAATCTTAACAGGGCTGAAATGTTGGAAACAGCACAAAAGAAATCAGTAGGTGAATTTTAAGTGTTCCGAGCCTTTGAATTCCAGGTTATCATACAGCTCAATATATACTGAAATAACATACTTGACCATTAGCCAATCAGTCGTATTCAACCAAGGCAATGGTAAATGTGCCTTTTAATATGTGTGCCTTTCAATTCACTGTAATGGGTTCAGAAAATAGATACATAATTACGATACTTAAACCTAGGCAACGTCACATTGCGTTTTTCTGTGTAAGTGTTCAGCATTCAGATCCACAACATTTCCTTTTTTATGTCAATCAATTTTAGGTGCATGTCATGTGGTCTACCTGCACAGCATTTGTGATTTACTAGTAGATCGTGATCTACCTTTTGGGCACCCCTGGTCTAGCCCATCACGTCTCAAACGACAACACAAACCCAGCCACCACACACGTAATGCTCTTTTGCGTCCTGCCATCATAAGGACATTGCTCATTTGTTATAAGATATACTTTATTGTCCCCGAAAGGAAATTTGTCTTGGGCAAAAGTGCAGCGTAAGCAACCTTATAAGACATACACCAAATACACAGAACACAATAGCAGCATTGCACAAAAGTTAAAAGTACAATTGGCAGTCCACACATAGGAAAAATAAGTATCTGTTGATTTTTTTAACTTCAACAACTGAATAGTGTGTGAACAAAATGTACCTCTCCATGGAGCTTTTGTACTCTGTCTCTAGGTATACATGCAATACCAAATGGTCAGCTCAGTACGTCCCTGCCATTATCAGAAATATCTTTATTACAGTTGCTGAAGCATGGACCATGACACTAAAACTAAAAAAACATGACACTAAAAGTTTTAGCTGAAGTATTGATCTGTATTTTTTTAAACACCAAAGTCCAGAAGGTTCACCCAGTTCATTACTGTATTTGTGAATCTTTTGCACACACACAACGAGGAGCTACTGTATACAGTATAATGTCTGAGCAGATCAAAGCTTGCCAAATGCTCCCACAATGTCTTAAAGATTTGTTCCCTAAACTTTAACATCCACTTGATCTCTGTTTCTGCATCCTGGAGATATACCACAGTAGAACAGGAATATAGTAGATTTGCATTGCAACGGGAATCAATGAATGCATTTAATTAAATGTGTACAATAAAGTACTACAGTACATGGTTGAGATCACTGCTCCACAAGTGGCATTGGCAAACATTGCACTTCAGTGTCTGAGGGGATCAGTTAAATCAGGCACCGTTTGCCAGATAGTTGCAACCAGCTTAGAAGAACAATTAGTTTTAATGGTCCTCTTAGAATGGATAGATTACTGCAGTTCCAATATGGTACCCTACCTGGCTTTTATTTTTTATTTTTTTATTTATTCCTTAAAGGCACTGTGAAGTGGTTAATTTGGGCATTGTATTTTGACTCAATATTGTTTCAACCTCAAACAGAAGAATCGTCCCACCAGGCTGTGGGATCTCTGGGACGGGATCCCTCTGTCACTTCCGTCTCATGAGACCCATGCACATTTTATTTTGAAAACAAAGTGACATAGACGTGGAACGACAGGAGATTATCTCTAACTTTCACACAACGTTTATACAACAGACTAATTGTTCAATCACAACCAGCTGTTTTTGGAGGACAGTGCAGTGATGGGATTAAAACAGTGAGATGACTTTCTATTGGCTTTTATTGCTGTGATAGTGGATACATCATCACACAGCATGTTTTCGTTTTCAGAAAGTAATTCAAATTTGATTTTTATGGACTATTGATAAAAAAAATACACAAATGTAAAATTTATGATAAAAAGATTTATGATAAATAATGACCACAGATGTGGACTAAAAGTGTGAGAAACATATTTTTCATTTCACTGGTATTCTGCAAATCAGACTCAGTACTCAGAGAGTGAATACATTTACAATTTAATATTTGGCATTCATCACTGACAATGAAATATTCAGAATCATCTGTTTATACAAAAGCTCATGAACCGCTATGCACTGACCTGTGTTCTGTGCTGCATGCGAGGGCAATGATGTAAGTCAATTACATTATTCTTGAGAGTTCAAAGGAAATTGCTCTTCAATTGCCACCCAGCCATACTGGACTGATGTGAGAGTTATGCACATTAATTCACCCGCATCTCAGAACATCATTGCATCTGATGAAATTAATGCATACATGTAATGTTTACTTTATGACCAAACTTAAAATAATTGAACTGAATGTCCAGATATAATTCAAACTGGCCAACAATAGTTGATTTGCAAGCTGCTCATCATTCTACCTGAAATGAAAATAACATACTGTATCTACGTGCTCACAATGCTCGCAGTCGCAATGATCAGTGTGTGACACGACACACAACCAAGTACAAATGAGGCTTTAATAGTTTCGTGCCGTTCTCTTGTGCCTTCCTTGTGAATTTCAGAGGCAACATTTCTAGTCGGCTTCTGCAGCTTCCCTCTGTGAGCGATGCTGTGGGTCTCATGATAATTCCGTATACAAACACTCAACGCCGCGCCTGGGTAATAATGCTTATCAAGCATGTGTAATTGCTAGCCTGAGTCGAATTTCTCAAGGTGATTCTAATTGGTTTTGTCACTTGAGCGATGGTTGACTAATGCTCTGCCTTTTGTCTTGACACCGTCACTCTAACCAACCCCGGGACACACTCTGTTGAGTCCCATTGCAAGAAAATAAGAAAAAAAGAAAAAAAAGATACCAAAGCCAAAAAGGTCTTCTATGCATCTTCAAAGGAAACAATATCTCAGTTTGCATATTTCTCCCCTGCAGCGTCATGTGTCCTCTGCTTGCTGTTTCTGTGACGTTTTGAAGGCGTAATCATGCTGCAGTGTGCGGTTTTGTCAAGGTTGGGTGACTTAAGATTCCAGAGCTTATGCCAGGTACTTAGGACTAAATCTCTTGAGTTAGTAAAATAAAAATAAATGGAAAATATTTGGGAAGGGCTGTATGTCCCAAGCCTTGCTGCGGTGACCCACCCCATCTCTGCAGTCATGGGGGGGCAAATAACCATTAATCATGGTTCATAGTGTCTCACTGCACTGCATCATTGCGAATGAGCTGGAGAAAGCATGCATGCATGAAATGGATTTTAATCTTATGTGTGAGCTTATTCTGCTTGTGTGTGTGTGTGTGCGCGCGTGTGCGTGTGCGCGTGCGTGTGTGTGTGTGCGTGTGTGTGTGTGTGACCATTATGTGAATACACGGTATTCGCAGAACTAGCATACAGACTGCCTCTAGTCGCAAGTGAGCTTAAAAGGTAACGGTGTCTGGAGCACAGGAATTTTTGAGATCTGAAAATTCATCTCCACCACAACACCCATGGACAGTAATTTCATGTTATGATCCATTGCAAGGGAAATAATTACACCACTAATGCAATTTAATCCCTGTCCTTGCATCCTCCTCTGAGGAAAACGCCCACGCACGCACACACACACACACACACACACACACACACACACACACACACACACACACACACACACACACACACACACACACACACACACACACACACACACACACACACACACACAAGCCAACATGGGCTTGGGCATTTGTGGCTTCATTACATGTAAAATGCATAGGATTAATTTGTTTAGCGGAACACAGGCATAAAGCAGGAAGAGAAGGGGGTAAAACTCCAGCGTACATTACATCATAATCTACTGAAGTGGGCTGTCAATTTGCAAAGATCAGTCCTCTTCAGAGGACTCCTTGGAGGACTGATCATTGAGTTATTTCAACACTGGATTTACACAAAAACTGACATAACATACAATATACTGTAGTATAAGGTTTTCAACCTTTTTCATATCAGGCCCCACTATTTATTCAGCATTTGAGCCACAGACCACCATTTGATGACATTTTAGCCCCACAGACCCAAAACTAAAGATTTTTTGCTTTTATCCACAATACCAGGCTGGATTTGGGAAACAAACCAGATAAACATGCAGATCAAAATGACCATTAATCTTCTACATTCTCTTGTTGTGTAGACTTGGGCTAATTCAGATGATATTTTTACTGTCTCAAAGAGTTACATCTGGTTAACCAACTGTCTATTTAGCTGGGAACCACCTGGCATGCTCTCATGGACCACTGGTAGTCCCCGGACCACTGGTTGAAAACCACTGGTATAAACACATATATTGATAAACAGTGAAATTCATTTAACTCGAGAGTGTACAAAATGTAACCAAATTGCATTACATTTTTTGTGCAGTCTCCAGTTACCAATGCACTTTACTTTAACTCTTGCCAAAAATTGAATATTCTTTCTTGTCAATCCTACACTCTTATTTGTATCTGTAATACAGTCCTCACAAACCTCCATGAGGAATGAACCTTATGTCAGACTTTGAGTAGCAGGGGTTGGCCTGATTAGAAAGCTTCACTCATTTTCTGGTCGTTGTTGATAAACTGTTAATGAGCTTATATTCTTCCATGCAATCTAAGCTATGTGACCTTCAACAGCAGCTTTGCATAGCATGACTACAAAGGGCAGATCGAACCCCTGTGGAACATCAAGTTGGCCCCCAGAGTGTCAGCTGGCAAAGAACTGCCCGATCTGGGTCTATCACAGAACAGATCTGTACTTTTGGTGTTTGGTGTGTGTGTGTTGTGTGTGTATGTGTGTGCAATTCCCTCCTTACTGGGTAACTGACACTCGCCTCTCCAATTGATCCAAAATGCCGCAACTTGCTTGGTCTTCAACCAATCAAAATTGTCACGTCTCCCTCGTCATTTCTGTACAACAATCTTAGTTTATGTGTGATTCATGATGACTATTTGTTATGTACAGTATATGATGCATTTCCATGTTTTTATTTAGTTCTTGCTTACTGTAAATCGCTCTGGATTAATTGCTTAAATTGTAGGAAAGTAGAGCACTTTGTTGTTGGGTCCTACTTCCAAAACATATCTAAATCAATCATTTGCCCTGCATGTGTCTACACATGTCTATAGTTCTATATGAAAGTGAATGAACATTTCCGTGTTCATTATAGTGCATATGTTTGTGTGCACCTGTTGCAGGCTGGTGGTGAGTAATAGTAGCCAGCGTTCCCTGGTTTGCTAATGTTATTCCCCATCACAATTTGCTGCTTTTGCACGTTCATTACCACTGCAATTATGCTGTTGGTGGGTATAGGTAGCTTGAGTAAATGAATTAGGTAGGCGTGGGTTTCTTCAAGAGGGGGGTGGATGCTAGAAAGAGGAGAGGCCTCTAACCCTTTTAATGAGGGGGAAATTGTGCTGAAGATGGGGCTCTGGTAATGTCGCGTAATGGAATTTGGACTTCATTATAGGATGGAAAGTGCACGTGCGGCGGAGGCCTCATCCTCCCCTGCATCCTACTATTATCAATTCTGTTTATTATCACCAAGGCATGCAACGGAAGGCTGCACCAGCTGCCTGTGCTTCATTAGAATCATTAGTGACATTACAGACACAGATGATGCTGTTAGCTAAGCCTTTAAAATAGTCGAGAATGGATCCACGCAGCAGAGAGTAGAACCTCAAGACATAATCCAAGCCTTTTTGTGGTTTTAATTACTGGCATCAGATTGGGAGAGAGAGCTCTTGTGTACCGAAGTACCTCTTGGGTGGGAGGGACAGAAATTAGACATAAGTATTAATAATAAAAAGAAAGGAGAAAAAAAACACCCAGTAGATGTTCTGTTGTGGGGTTTTCTGGATTGACTCAAAAGGGAGTCCAAAAGCAAACTGATTTGCCTGTGGCTTGTCATCATAAACAAGATCTCATACTGTACTTTTATGTAAATGCACTTCAAACAATGAAAAGTATTGATTATAGGTTGATTATACTGTATACTGTACCTGACAATCCAGTGAATCCAGGTAGTTTTCATTGTTTGAAATGCATTTTTAAAATGGATTATTCAGACCACAAAACATCTAATGAATGTTTTAAGTTCAGATTTTGTTGGTGCAATTGAGGTCAGATCAGGTCAAAAACTAAGCAAACAAGCAAACAAACACACAAAGTAGTGTACATAGCCAGCCAGCCAGCCAGCAAATCACCAGACCAGGTTATCTTACAAGCTTGATTGTTGAGCACTCAAAAGTACTTTTCATTGTTATTACAAACCAACAGACAGACCACTTGCCCTGGCTGTCAATAGACGATGTATGTTTTTTTTGTTGTTGTTGTTTTTTGACAAATGGCTAAAATGACCGGTCTAAAGAGGATCATAAAATATAGACATACAAGGTTTCTGCCAGATGGTTAAAATTAGAATGTTAATTCTCAGTTAATTACACTGCCTTGACATACTGGACAGACTTTTAACTTAACTACTTTTTCTTCTGCAGGCTCAGCTGTGATTTAATATGCATCCGCTGTGCCCACTGGGTGGGCAGGCAATTAGCAATATTTGTGATAACAGGATGTTAAGCACAATGACACAATGAAGAAGGAATCACACAAGTTCAATAGAAATAGAATTCACTGATAAGACCTTGTGATGCATCCAATCCCACTCCGTTGGTTGCAACAATATGAGTCCTTTGAGAGCATTTAGCAGTCAGTTATGATTATTCTTGAAATAGGGATTTAGATAACACTAACCAGTCAATGTCTACTCTGCTTTCAAATATCCAGAGTAATGAGACTCAAGAGAGCATTGAGAGTAATCAAAGTAAAAGTTCTTATCATGGTTTGTAGGGGCTATAGGACTAAGAGAGGCAAAAAGCTAGGGTGGGAGACCCTTTGTTTTATTTATTTTTTAATAAAAAAATAAATAAAAAGAAAAATAAGGATTCTTTGGTAAGAATCATGCAGCTGCATTTGATGCATTTGGTGTTAAGTACTGTACGTGTGTTTAACATAACATTTTTGTTATGAGCCTGTCGCTCACCCTCGTCCACCTCTGTCAGTCCGTATGGATGCAGTTGTTCAAAGCACATAACAAGCAGATCCAATTTATCGCCAAACTGTGACATGACACTAACACTTGCCCACTTGCCCGGGGCAAGTAAAAACAATGGTCGGGCAAGTGAAGACTGCTACCTGGTTGCCCGAACGGGCAAGTGTGCGACTTGTGTGTACTATAACACAACATTGGATAATTTGTCTTGAAGGTGGTTATTGTGCTCTGCCTCTGTGTCTTTCCCTGCTTTCTAGCTACAGTATATCTCTCTCCCAGGTCCATTTGGTTCCAAACTATCATTTTGCTGGGTCTGTGACCACTGTGGGAACCATTTCCCTGATATACACTGATATACAAGTTGAATATTTATTGTAGCTGATTGTGAGATTTGTGCCTTAAACAAACCTGCAAAATGTTTAAAGCACCAAGTAGAAAGTAAACTTAAATGCAAAATTTACGATATATTTTGGGGGGCAAGTGACCATGACCTGAGGGCAAGTAGAAACTAACTTGCACTTGCTGGATGGGCTAGTGCCTCAGAGACCTTAGTGTCAACCCCTGTGTGATATTCTTCATTTTATATTCAACTAGAAAAAGGTGCCCTTCTGGGCACAGGTCTCCACCAGGAGGACAAGAGTGTGTGTAATGTTTGGCAAATTGGAAAGGATGGGATTTATTCCTCAGCCTAGAAAGAAATAATGTGAAATATTTCATTTAAAAGCTGTGTCCATGACTTGTGTTCAAAACAGGCCAATCCTGAAAACTTTGAAACCATTTTAGCCAATTAGGATGGAATATGAAATGATGGACATATCCGTTTTGATGACATGACTATGTAACGATTGAAGAAAATGTGGGGCAGAGGTTCATTGTTGGCATCCAGGAGTGTGCAAGCAAAGTTTGGCATTGATGGTGTTAACGGGTCCAGAGATTAGCTGGTAACAGATGGACGGGCACACAGATGGACGGGCACACGGATGGACGGACAGAGTGCAAAGTATACTCTACCCCTGCCTTCAGCCTGGTCTAGCTAATAAATATATATCCGTTCATTCGGGAGCTGTTCTGACTGAACACAACAGTAATCTCACTATAACAGCACAAGACATAAAATGTTTTAAATACAGTAGCCTAATTCATACCAAAGACGTTCAGTTAAGTGCAAAAAGATTTACACAAAGACGTGAAGTGTGCGGGACCTCCCCTTTTTTCATGATACAAAACTACTAAAAAAATTAGTAGCCTACACAATGTCTTCCTTCTTGGCACTCAACATGTCAGAGCAATATAATATCCCCAGCAAATTATTGTTTTCATGCAGAAGGAAGGAAGGATAGATAGATTTGAAGGTGAATCCACAGAAGGGGACAAAAGGACCAAACCATTCATTTTGATATAAAGGAACAAGCCATTTATTTTGACATATACCATTTGATTCCAAGTGGTCCAAAAATAGGGCACTGGTTACTGATTTTGCCTTAAAGTGCCAATCTATAATCTCACAAAGTACCGTGAGGTACCCACTCAGCCAGGATGTTCCACAGGCTCTGACCTCTAATGAATGCCCAAGACCCTTTTATTTTTAACCTGGACTTTGGAACAACCACCAGAGTGCTTTATCTGAGCATTGAAGGCTAGTAGGGGTTACACTTTTTTGCTCACTGTGGGAGAGAGGTTCTGAAATGCTTGCCTGTAGTAAACTAGACCTTGCCTTGCATGTGGTCTTTGTTGTGATGCAGAGAAGAGGATAGAGGACAGTGTATTGTATGTGGGTCTCTGCTGATGGAAGAATGTACCACTTGCAGATCACTTCAGGATTGCTAGATAACTATATTTTTTAGTCTGTTGGTAAAGAAAAATACAACTTTATGGTTCATTCAACTTAATATAAAATGGAAATTTCCCTCCGTTTTGCCAAATTGATTCTGTTTAAAGTGACGCCCAGATCCTTTGCTGTGGGTGTTGCTCACTTTTGTGATGTATTTATGTATGCAAGCAAGGTCATTTTCATTTTATGTGTTCTGCGAGTGGAGTCTAGGTACTTTATTATATTTCTTTGAGGAACGGAAGGACCAAATCAGTTTAGTAGGGGAAAAATGCAAAGGACAGGGAACTGTTAACGTATATAGACCGTAGGAACATTTTCTTCAGAAGTTCAACAGGAACAACTTCTTTAAAATGCGGGAGGAGATTTCAGAAGCCTTTCCAAGGGATATTGGCTTAAAGGAGCAAAAGCAAGCTAGTGGGTAAGCTATTGTTAGAGCTTCCTTTACTCCTTACAGCTAGCCATATTTAAAAGGGGTAGGTTACTGTCCAATTTGTCCATGTTTCTTTCCTGTGAAGAAACTTAACTACAATGCACACAAAGGTCAAAGGACAAACGGTCAAAAAAGGTCAAACGTTTGTGTGAGCACCGGTAACATGTTTGATAGTATTAAACAGTGTTCTTTAGTTTTAATATTTTTTTGTAGAACACAGTGAAATAAATATATTTCACTCTTGCATCTTTGTAGTGTTCCCTTTCCATTTTCTTGTCTTTGTTGAACTTGGTCTGTACTCTCCATCCGGTCACACTTTTATTCCTTGAAGAAGAAAGCTAGCATTGATGCATAGCTAACCATTGTTTGGTAACAGATGCATAAGGGAGGCAGCCAATGAAAACTCACCATCAAAGGCAAAGCCAACTGTTGCTACTGTATGCCTCTAACACTTGTCAGCAGTAGTTTGAATAATAATAATAATCTGCAAGTATTTTGCAGCACAATTAATTCTCCAACACTTGATGCCTTGGTCATTACAGGACCACTTTTACCACCACTGTGTAATATTCACATTCTGTGTGCAATTGTGTGGTTACTCATGCTGCAAATAATACATGTATTTTATTGCAAAGTAATCAACAAGCTCACAGCACATCCCAGGTAGTTTTAGAACTGTTATTTTTGCCACAAGGCAAGAAGGCACAGAGAGGAAGGCAATGCTGTGTGGATGTTGACAGAGTATACTGTAGGCTGGCAGCATTGCCTAAGTGGCAGTTTTCATGTATTCCTCCCTATAGCAGGGTCACTACAGATTGTCTGTCAAAATGAAATGCTGTCATGAGCCTGTATGTTAGGACAATATAGCTGGCCCTTCGCAGATAAGGCTGCGCTAAAATGCGTATTTGTCTGCGTCTTTTTCTGTCTCGTTTGCACGCTACATGCTCTCAGCCCAACATGTATGTCTTTCACGCTAGCAGAAATCCGCAGACCCTCAGATTGTTTCTCAATGAGTCAACCAAACTTCCGTGTGTAGCCATAGGGTTTATTGGTGCATGGACTAATTTGCAGCGTATGTGTTTTTTATATATATATAATATTGATTTTTCCAAAGCTCTCAATGAATAGGAACCTTTGCTTCAGCAATATCCTGCAGGATATTGTGATTAATGGGTGCCACTTAGCTTTGACACCTCTGATGGTTTCCCTCTTTTTCAAGATTGCAATCGCATCTCTCAAATTCACGCATTTCTTGTGTGTGACAAATGTATCACATGAACGTTATTACAAAGCCATTATAGGTTCCATGGGGCTATACAGCCATCCATTTGCTGGGGTGGCGGTGGGGGTGTTAAGGATTTGATCACAAATGGAAAGCCAAGAAAGTTGGCATTCTAACAAATTGGGTGTGGTGGTGATAGCAGGGCCAATGCTGCTGGGCGGAGACACTTTCCCTCCAAGTTTGATGGCATGCATCATTGAAGATGACAAAATGTAAAAATTGTTTAGAGGACCCCATTAAATATGTATGAAACAGGGTTTTCAAGGAGGGCATAGACAGGGAAATCCATCATCACATTGTAAAAAAAAAAAGCAGAAATACTATTAGAATATGAATATTTAGTATGGTGGCTCTGCTGCTATGCAGCGTGATACAGACGAGCAGGATTGCCTGGAACATGACTTTAATATTACATGCTACTTGTGGTGTACAGTTGCTCCCTTTCCTTGGGGTTGGTTACATAAATTATGAGTCAGGTGTTTAGAGGTTGGCTGATATGAAGTGTCTGAATGGACATGGTGCTTTATGATGCCAAATTGCTTTTTAGATAAATAGATTACCATATTGCTCAGACAAAGGCAAGAACACCAGCATCCACCCTTGACATGCTGGGATGTCTGCACATTAGGCACAGGCTTCTGTGCAAAGTGGAACATGATGGCACGCATTAGTGTTTTACTGCCGCTTAATTACAGAGATTTTACCCGACCTTTCCAAGGTCTCCAAGGCAAAGGCTGTGCCATGTGTACCCTAATCCTTCTCAGTCAACTAGTAATTACGCCCATGAATGTCTGAGGACTACGAGGGGCATTGTATTGTGTTTTATGCCAGGTATTCATGAACTTCACCATGTCAAGGACGGCCAATTACCATAGCCACTGGCTGTGACCCACCCACCCTTGCAAATTGGCTTGTAAAAATGGCTGGACCTTCCAAATGGAAGGGACCGTGCGCACACGTGCAGTCACTCTTTCTTTCTTTCTTTCTTTTTGCGAACGCTGCGGCATATATTGCAACCGTTTTGCATAACAGCCGAAGGTTAAGGTTAGGTCTAGACATATAGGTTTTTACTGAGCTTATGTTTAATGTTAAGGGTTAGGATTAGGTTTAGTAAGGAACGCTCATGACCGACACTTATGAAACGGTCAAATGTTTAGGGTTTCTTCCCTGGGGGCTGGACCTTTACAGTCAAATGAAAAAAACTTCCTCCTCATATAACAATATATACCTGATGATCATGTTTTAGGGTGAAAAAAATCATGGCACTTTATCTTTAAAAACTCACCCCATCTTTTTCCCCCTGTCTGGCACGAATTCCCCTCATGCGTTTACAGTGTGTGGCTTCACTGTACACAGCCCACAGGCTCCTTCACAACACTTGCTCATCTTGGGCCATAGATCAGTATTGATTTCCTCTGGTGTTCTCCCAGAACGTGGGCTTGCTGTGCTGACAAGCACAGTTGCGCCCGTCGCTCCCTCACCTACAGCACTGCTGCCTTTCCACAGCGACATGCATCGCGTCTTTGCCATCACAGCTTTACAACAAGAACAAACTTGCACCTCTTGGCACAGGAACAGGAACACCACATGGCGGGAGCCCAGCTACAGTAATGCTACAGCTACAGTAATGTCGGTTGTGCGCCTGCCAGCATGCTGTGTTGTTGTGAGCGCTGAGCCCAGCACTGCTGTGTGGAGCCTGGCTGTCTTCCGCTGATGGGAGTGGGCATGCATGGGGGCGGCGGGGGGAAGTAACTAAGCACATTTACTTAGGGAAATGTTGAGATGTTTATACTTTAATTGTGTGTTCCAGAGATGAGCTATTTTCAGATTATTATTTTACATTTGAAGACTTTAAATGGGACATTCTGCAAAATGAGTAGGCCTACTTTTACTCTTGGCACTTTATGTATATTAAATCCAGAGTTCTACTGTGTTTGTGGGTGTGTGAGAGAGGGAGAGAGAGGGGGAGAGAGAGCTGTCCCTGAGTGATGTCGCTCCGCTCCCGACAGCATCCTGTCAGCTCAAAGTGAGAAATTTCAGACGTCCATTCTGAGGGGGCTTTCTTGAAAATGGAACACTTACTTCTCTAATGTGTCCGTGTCCTCGTCATTTTTTTGGGGGGACAATACATTGAAAACTTTGTTGGCTGACCTTCAGCTCTAGGGGAAAGATAATGGATTCCATTCATCTCAAGGCGTGTTAAGTTGATTGGTAGATGAAACGCTATGTAAAATGCATGCTGTTTCAAGATGAAATGCTATGTGGGTGGGAAACCTGCCATTTGATCTCTGTGCCCTTTTTTTTTTTTTTACCATTTCAGGCTTATATCTGTTCTATGGACTAACATTTATGTGGAATTCGTAGGTCTATTGATGGGATATTGTGGGATCATGCACTGGTGGGAATATCTGGTCAAATAATGTGGGCACACTGTGCTGTTGTGAACATCAAAGAACTACTGATAGGGGAATTTTCTGGGGAGAAATTCCCTGACCGAAAGACAGACACACACACACACACACACACACACACACACACACACACACACACACACACACACACACACACACACACACACACACACACACACACACACACACACACACACACACACACACACACACACGTGAGTGCATGCATGTATGAGGGCATGTATGTGATAACATGGATTTAATACAGCTCAAGAATTCGCTGTGCTCTGAAAAACAATTTGAGATTGAAAAGAAAATACAACTTTGTTATTCCATTGCCTTTGGTAGAATATACAATGAGGTTTCCATTGACTTTGGTAGAATTTACCTGATTGGATATTGACTGGGGTAATTTGTGTGTTTTCTAATGACCTTGCAGTGGCTGGACAGGGTCACATGGTGATGAAAATCTTAGCTGTCAGAGTCGGTAACATGATGAAAAAGCATGGAGAAAAAAAGATTTTAAGTTACATGCTGCAGCCATACATTCTGTTCTACATTAGGTTTTTCAAGTTTAACTGGTCTTTGAATTCAGCTGTACAGTACACTATATATGACTTTCTGGAATACCAAGATATTATGTTGATGCTCCCGGTGTGTAAAGACCTTAAAAGAGAATTCCACCCATTTTCAACATTTTTTCTCAGAGTGTACAAATGCAACCAAATGAACCCGTTAGGGTTCATTTGGTTTCATTTGTACGCTCTCAGAAAAAAAGCATCTAAAGAAATCCATTAACAAGGTGAAATACATCTTGATGATGTCATCAAGATGTGTTTCACCATGTTAGTGGTTTTGTTTAGAACTCCATTTCTAGGAAACACAGAATGGGGAAACGTTTTTATCATGTCTTCCCAACACCAACACCTATATTAATGACATATTAGAATGTTGAAAATGGGTGGAGTTCCCCTTTAAGGATTACACATGGATGGACTGATGGACAGACGGACAGATTTATAGGTCTCTGATTATCTCCGAAAATCTCAGTATAGTCTGTGAGCAAAAACACCAGAAGCGTGATCCATCCATCCATCCAGCCAATAGTCTTCCTGAGACGCCAGCAGAACCATGTGTCAGGTGGTGTCCATGGAGACGGATATGATGAGTCAGGGCACTTGAGGGCACAGAAAAAGAGCATAAGGCTTTTTCCAGGCTGGGTGGCCTCCCCAGAACTCTTTCAGCCCTGGCCAGAAATCCTTGAAGGCAATTACAGACAAACATGCTGGAATATCAAAACCGTGTTTGACAGTAATTGAGTCACAAGACCTTTCATTTTGTACAGTACTTAACAAAATGGCATTCATAGTGTGTGTGCGTGCCATCCTCTATGGGTGGAAGTAAAATCACGTTGGTTCTGGTTTTAATTAATATTCAGGGCAGATGCCCCTCATGATTTGCTTTTTTCCCCACAAATGTGCTCTTCCAAAAACGTTGGTTGCCAATTGCCGCCGATGGGGAATGGAATATGACAAATATGACAGATGCCAGACATAATTTGTGTACCAATTTGCTTGAGTTTTGCATTTCACCGCACAGAGAATGTAAACAGATCTGTAAAGCCTCGATGTAACGTATTTGGGAAGTTTAGAGTAGATACTAAACTGGCTGGTCTTGCAGCGTATTCTTTCTAAATGATTCTATTCATTTCAAACAAATTGTTTTGGCATCTCTCTCAGAGGATGCACACTAAACAGAAACAAGCCAAATTAAAAGTGATTTCATTAAATCACATTGAATAAAACAAATATTTAACTTGTTTAGGTTTATAATTTTGTTTATTGGCATAGCAGTGTGATTGCTTGCAACACAGCACCGATACAAAGCATACAATCACATCACGTTATTAGGATAATTAATGATTTTTAATTGAGTGATTCTACTGTGTTCTGCTTCTCCACTTAGGTATTTTTTTATGTAGAAAACCTGAGGAAAGGAAAAAAAGAAGTATATATTGCATTAAACATTATGAAGTATTATGATTATGGAAGTTATAATATAGGGCATTCACATGACATGATCATATCCGGATGTTATGCAGAACACCTGCAGAACACTGAGTATAGTACAAAACAACTTTCTGGGCTTGACAGCCCATAACTTTCAAACAGAAAATCCTATCTGACAATTTAAAAATTTAGAATAATTAACTCATGGTGTGCTCTTAACACTGATAAAAGTGGCCTCTGGTGGCCACTACACTGCACTGCCACCCATTCCAGTAATTATAGGAAGCATCCAGGATCATGACACGGGACGTTGTTATGACAACAGTAGTATTCATAATAATAGTTGCTACTATCTAGCTGGATGTCTGTATGGTTGCGACTTTATGATGCAATGTCCATAATAGGCTGTGCACCATGGCTAGATGCCTCAGAATAGATGTAATGGAGAAACGGAGTGCTGAAATAATTGTTTTTAACAGGAGCCAATGGATAGGAATAATAATAAACAAGCTGTCATATTAGTCCGGTCGACCAAAGAAATGCCACAAGGTAAACAAAGTGCAATGATTAATAACAAACGTCTAAGTACAGTATGCTTCCAAAAGGTACTTAGACAGCATAAGGGTCTATATGTAGATTAGTTGCAGCTTAGCTATGTTTGTATTTGTAGAAAGCAGCAAAAAAGTTAAATGTGCTAATGAAACATACTTTGAGAGAAACCCTTTTTGGTGTTTATCCCTTCAGGGGGGCATTTTGCCATTTTGGGCATCTGTACAGCGTACTGTATATACTGTAGTATTGAAGAGGAGGGAAAAATGATTAAATAAATAAATAATATGAATTTCCTTGTTAGACCTAATCTTTATAATGCGTTATAGAGATGGGATATTTTTTACCACATTGTTTTTTTCCTTTCTCTCTTTTTTATTGTGTTTAATAAAACATGACTTACAGTCAGTGTTCCCAGGTCAGCCGGCTCCCTGCCATGTGTATCTGGTCTATCTTAAAAAACACTGATAAAAGTGAATAATGCTGACCCACAAAAACACATGGACTGTCTCCCATACATCAGCCATCACAGTGCTATACTGTAGGTCTAAGCCATAAACACGGGTCAACGAAAAGGGAAAATATGTCAGTAATGAGCTTTTTGATTAACAAATAAAAAAAGACAAAAGTACATAAAATGCTTAACACTCTGATTGCCCTTGACGCATTTTGACGCTGTAAACACGCTATAATACCTAAGCCCTTGATGCCCTTGACGCTGTGTTTGACGCTTTATTTAATCCTTAATTTTTATAACATTCATTTCAGGTGATTAGCATTTTTTAGCATGATCGGCTAACGGCAGGTTCTACTCACTTAGTAATGGCCAAAATCGCCACGTGCACGCTTGCACGTGCGCGTGCGCGGTCTGTATGTCCATCGCTGATCATAATCCAACCATCGGTGCGTCATTACAGCTTGATTTGACTTATATATGATAGAAAACACGATCGCTCCAACGTAGCTGAAGGAGACGATCACAACCCACACAGTCTGCCTAGCAACAGTGGCATGGATGAACCGGAAGTACTCTTACTCTGTGACCGGAAATGCTCTTCATTTCCGGCCATCGTCCGCATTACTGCCACCTACTGGGTGTTATCATATAGTATATGATCAACTCTACAAATGATGAGTATTTGGAATCATATGCTTTATTTGATTGGCATTAATTTGATGAATGAAAAATGTGAAAATTGGGGTATATTGTTGGCATTATGAGGAATAGTGGCATGGCCAGTAATAACTCAACGATGGAATGTGGTAGAGAGATGATTTTTTTTCCTGTGTAAACCAGAGACATTCATGCATAAAATGAGATATTTCGTGACATTGTGGTCATATCACAAAATATTATACTGGAATTCAAAATATGGGCCTGGGAGCTTGATTAATACATTAAAAATGGGCAATTAATGAGTTAAGTGCCCGTCAGGACATGCATGGGATACTTATATTTATGCTATTCCTGATTCCCAGGGGGGAGATTTCTTCTTATCTTTGCATGTACTTCAGCTCATGTTGTTTTGTTTTTACAAAGAGAGCAAATTACAATCAATATTCATCAACACTCGTCTCCCAATTAGATTTAAAAGCTTTTCTCCCTCCAGATATTGGAAAAATAAATTGAATGAAGGATCCTCTTCTTCAGATAATTAATTTCACTCAGGAGACCCTTTACCTCAGGGTGAAATGACCATGTGCCATTAATGTACATTATGATCAAAATGAACTGCAGGCTTTTTATTGTTGTGTTGGATGAATGAGCAATTAAATAATAACCTTGAGCTTCATGTGCCAGTGCTATAGCCTGTAAAGGTTTTTAGCCTTTAGCCTATTTTATTTTTCCTGACAAATTGTGCTTTTTAAGCACCCTTCCCCCTAGTTTCCAATCTTACTTCTGCTTCTACTTATTATCGCTACCAAATTAATTCAATAACACAGATGTTATCAAATATTAATATTGATATTAATATTGAATAAATATTAAATATTGTAAACGAGTCACCTACCTGACAGAATCAGTCTAGTTTTTCATTATCTTTGGAACACAGTTCTTCTATGATGGGGTTGAATAAGTCTGTGGAGCCTGGATTCGGGGAGGGGCAGTGGGGGGTATCTGAGGCCAGTAGGAAACCAGTTTATTGTGCATTCTGATTAGGGAATGAGGTGTTACCCCAGGTGAAGGGGTTAAGTATCCCTGGAGAATTAGAGCAGCCAGAGAATCGGACTGGCAGGGGTGGTACCTCAGTTGCTGTACCGCACTGTTGAGCCGGATTGAGCTGGAAGGCAACCTCTCTATCTACTGAGCAATCTTAGTTCCTACTCTCACCTATGGTCATGAAGTAGGTCGCGGGGTTTCCTCTTAAAAACATCAAAAAAACAAAACAATAACACATTAGTCTAAAGTGCAGTGATTGCAAAACTTTTTTCATCTCAAGGACCCCCCCAAATTAAAATGGTGGAACTCCCTCAAGGAGCCCCTGGGCATCCCTGGTCCCTTGGGAAACACTACTCTATAGTATGAATATAATAGAAGCAAGTGTAGCTAGCTTCTAAACACTGAAGTGTGTGTTTTTGATCCCGACCGAAAGTTTTGATGAGCAGGTCAAAAAGTGGCGATGTCTCTGCTTTTATCTACTGAATCTCGAATGCTTCACACACCCACAGCAAAACTTCTAAAGTATAAATAACAGCTGTTGATGGATAATCTTAGCTTCTTGGACTTGTTTACTTCATTTATGCAAATGGTATGAAACTTTTAACTGTCAATTATAGTCGGGTTTGATCCTAGGGTACATCGTAGATCATTTAATCCACTTAATACGAAGCAAGCGGGCGTTCTGAAAATCATGTAAACAAGCTACTGAAGAGGCTTTGCAACTGAGGTGCTAATGGTGTATAACCTCAATTTGACAGTGACAATATACAATAATTGCAACAAAATAACTAATGTCTTATGGATTCCCCATATGGAAAAAAAACTTTATATGCAAACTCTTGAAAGTGACAACTTTCATACAAGCCACTTTACAAGAAAAATACTATGGATATCTTACATCTTATATTCTTATAAATTATTAATTAATATTAATTCTTATAAATGATTAAATGTTTCACTTTACAAAAGCTATTAGGTGGAGGTGAAGTTATTATAAACATCACCTCCAAGTCTTCTACCTTTACGGTCTCAGAGGAAGAAATAGCTGAACATCAGTTTTTGAGTTTTTGTTTTTCCAATTCAAGAGCACACATATCCAGATTTTTTTTTTGTCGATTTGACATACGGCTCATGTAGGTGCGCCGAAAAATGTATGCGGAGCAAGCTGGCAGTGTTGCAGCTTTTCGTGCTGGAGCGGACGGACACATACATACAGTACATGCCTACACACTAAACACATTGCGATGTATTGAAGCGGTAAGGCACTGTTACAAAATACTGCTCTCTCAATTTTGAACTCTGTGAATGTTGCCGTATAGGTTCTTGTCTCTCATTTCTGCATCAGGCCACCACAACACTTGATGTATCATGCATTCAAATTTATCAAATTGAAGCCACAAGTGATGGATACATGGAGCCACTTGGCAACAGCCAAGCTGAAAAACAACAACAGTTTTACATTACTAAATGAGCACTCTCTAAAATGAAGTGTTGGGCCACCTTTAAGGTGATGCACTACCTAAAGGTCAGGCCCAAACGCGACGGAAGCCTAGTAACCTGGAGCAATACCAGCATTCCCCTTTAGCCAACTGCTCTTTACAATTTTAGATACAATCATCTCCCCTCCACACACTCACACACACCACTCATATACACACACATCTTGTAACATTCGGGACCAGGAGGAGGGCAATGGGAGAGCTACAGAGAGACAGAAAGAGAGAGAGAGGGAGTAAAAGAAGACTGAGTAGGTTATTATAGGGGAGAGAGCGTATCCCCTGGAGGAGACGCACGCTGAGATGGCGTAAATGAGGGAAGCGGAGCGGCCATTCCTGCAGCCTCATTACAGTAATGGAGACCCATCCGTTCTGTCAAGGCCTCAAGAAAATCTTCTCCGACACGACTTGCTTTTTCCTTTTCCGCCGTCCTCTGTGCTGAAAGACCCGCGGAGGAGAGGCGAGCACCAGAGAAGAGATACGGAGGAAAAAGCTATACGATTGCTGCCTGCTCGGTTTCACAGAGCTCCCGTCGATTTGTGGGTTTGGTAGACTATTAAGGTCCTGATTAGGGCTCTTATTCCCCGTCAGAGCCCATAATCGTCTGGTGGTTGACGCTGTGGTCTTGGAGAACCAGGTCGGTTATTGTTCCTGCGGTAAAGCAACGGTCTTGATGTCTGGACACGTGGGGGAGAGACTGCACTGCAATCTGTGAACAATGGCCTGGTGCTGGGTGCATCCTGATTTTCTTATTTAAGGCAGGAAGCAGGGGGCATTTTACTTAAATAGAGAAGGTGAATTAAAAAGACTGGTGCAGTGCCTGTTCAAGAACGTACTTCCTTCAGTGATGCACAATACACAGCAGTGAGCAGTTTTTGAGATATGTTGCATACTGTACATGCATACATAGCAAATACATACAAAAGTGCAGCAATACCGGTAGTTACTGTTGAAATGTGTTGTATAAGTAAACATATCGAATAATTGAAATACTCTTGTTGCCTAATTACTCTAAATAATCTCTGGTATCCCTGAGAATGACGGTGAACCCCTATCCTCCCCATGCTCTGTATTACCGGTAATAGCATTCACTGCTCCTAATAGTTTGGATCACTGAATGCAAAGGACATTTAATCTGAAAGGAGTGAGCACTATGAGTATTACATTCTACAAAAATATAAATAAAGGGTCGGGGTTGCATACACCAAGACTTCATTTCAATATTTTATGTTGAATGTGGACAAACGTCTACTCCTTTATTTATTTGGTAAACAAAAATACACATTTGACTGTAGACTATTATATATTTGATAAACTATTACCGGTATATCGCCTTGGAGGGTGAGCTTCCAAGGCCATTTTTGTAAAGCTGTTAGGGCTGTAAATGTTCATCAACTTTAAGGTCCATACTATTGTAAGCATTTTAAATGATTACATTACTTTTTAATGAAAGACACCTGTATTACATATTTCATGAGGATAATTCCACACATAAAGGGCACAGTGTTCTCTGATACATTAAATGACTACAGAGGGGAGGGAAGGGGGGCGGTCATGGAGAAAACATGCTGTCAAGGTATGACTTCTTCTGAGTTAGGACTTCATTTGGTTGAGCTCATTTTCTCTGGCTCCAGCCACCAATATATCTGTCTGTTGTGTAACTTTGTTTGTCAAACAGAGAGCAGTTATTGCACCGGGGTCCTGCTGATAATGGCATAGGATCTGAAGGATGGCAGCCGTTAATGGATAGAGAGGCTTCAGAGCCACAGAGTCCCTTCCACCAGGCTGATGCTGTGGTCAAAAGTCCTCCAATTTGGTATGTTCTCTTCTTCTCTGTGATTCCCTATTTCCTTATGTGTCTGCTGCAGTTTGTCATTTCAATAATATGTTATTTAAATGCGGTGGTGTGTGTGTTTGTTCAATAGTACTGGCTAGCAACTCTAATACCATACCTGTGCAGAAAGTTTTCGCTTCACCAGTGGGGTGAGGATTGCTGCCTAATGTGCCTGTGCATTCAGCACATTGTTTGAGCTATACTTCAACAGCCATGTAGCCTATAGGACACAATTGCAATGCGTTTTACTTAGTTAGTAGCTAGTAGTTCATTTATTTCTTTTCTTTGCCAGGCATTTGTGTCCCCACAGCTTGGTGCCAGGGCTGTTGCCCCTAAAGTCTGTGCCAGGTCTGGGGTAGATAAAGCCATCTCGGGTGTAGGGTTTAAGAGGGATTTATTTTTTTCTTGTTGTGCGTCCCACTAACTCCACAAAATATAGCATATCTTCAACTGAAAGAGTGCCCACATCTGAAAAGTGGATAAATGGATAAATCGTGCACTTTGTTTTGTTGAGTGAAATGCTGTGGGACACCCTTGATAGTGGTTGGCAGTGAGGGGGCAGTGGGCTCTTTGGGAAGCAGGCTAAATTAATCTAGTAACCTAATTGGTTATTGACCAAAAAAGAAAGAAGAAAAAAGAAACCGTGATGGATTAATCTGTATCCTATCCTGATCCTGATACCAGAAGGATAAATGATTTTGTCTAAATCCACTGATATGGCTTCTCTCTCCCAATACACTTCCTTTAGCAAAAAAGCTTCCAAGCATAAAGTCGATTGAGATGCACCTGAGGGACAAACATATACTGTACATACAGTACCTACATGTTGGTTGGTAGCTTTAGTCCATAATATCACCCATTCGAACAGAGCTACATATAGATTGCTATAAGTTACAGTGTGTGTGGTGCCTTGGAGCACCTTGGAGCCTAGCAGAGGAGTTGACTTAAGCACCTGAGGGGTCAGTAGGGGTCAAAGATCCTACCTGGACAGACATACCGCACTAAAACGGACATACAGTACATACGAAACAGACATATGAACTGACGGACAGACATACATGCATAGCTGTTCATACATGGTGTTCCCTGTTCAAACATTATGCACCTTTATGGCAAGTCAGACAGGTTTAATAAAAAAAAACAAATTTGGTTCATAGTGATGAGTCAACATAAAACTGCTCATCACTGTATATCCACAGTCACTCCGAGGAAGTGAGCATTTCCTATCTTTCAGTATGATGATGTACGTCTCTGTTTGAGCTTTTTTTTCATAGCTTCCATATCCAAGGACAGATTGCCTGCAGGTGTGTGACGCGCATTGTGACGATGTCACTAGAGCACATCAGCCCCAGAAACAGCACCTGTCTTGACTGTTCCCTTTCAAGGAGAATAGAGAATAATGTTGAGAACAGCATCCAGTCTTTTAGACCTTGGATTGGATCTCTTTGATGATAAATCCCGTGTTCTCCTCTACTCTCTCCACTTGATCAACGTGCCGGCATAAAGGAAGGTCGGATGGAACAAATAAAAGCTGAGTGAATAATGTGTTTCTGGCTGCTCTGACTCCCGGTGATGTCCCTAGCTTGACTTCACCTCATTCCCCTCTGGGCGTCTGCTCAGTGTCGTCTGATGACATCCCACTCACTAGCTTCTTCTCTCTCCTCTAACTGATCTTCCTCCGGAGTCTGTCCTCTCCCCTATTCTACCACTACACATGGAGTGCCATCAGAAAGCGATCTGCGCTTGGCCCTTTCACCTAATCTATGAGCTGGCTGTGATCTTCCTCAGGCCCGCCCAGGTGCAAAAGTCGCCGTTTATCACTCCTGCATTAGCACTGCACTCTGTTCAGTTTCAGCTCCAGTGACTTCCTCTCCTTCACCACAGCCACCTGTTACTGTCTCCCTCCTACACAAGCATCAGACTAGACTAGACTAGACTGATCTTTAACTCAAGACTCAATCACTCAACACACTCAGCCAGCTCCTTAACGATCGACCATGAACTCATGCACATCAGAGTGTTCCCTTTTATAAGGGCAAGCCTGGAAACCGACTGACCCGAGATTTACATTTTTGTAGACTGGTAAAGCATCCTAAAGCAGAGACTTACTGTCTCTCATGAGGCAAGAGAGCTGAATTAATTCCAGCCTCCCTTCACACTGCTGCTGATCTTGGCTTTATTAGTCATCTTGAATCCTTCTGGGCCAAGTGGGAACTGTTTAAATATGGTGGGTTGCATGATCCTAACAGGGAATGGGAACAGGAAGATTGATTTGTAATTTTATTAACTTTAATGCTTTTAGCCTTAATTGATGGATTTCCCAGCAAGACTATATACAGTATCCTCACTCTGTATTTCATAGCCCTGTCCCAGGCAATGCGGATCCTGCTTGTGCTGGTTTTATACAGCAATGGTTCAATTAAAATAATGACATCATCTTAGTTTAACTTTAACCATTGCACCCTTACAGACATAGCTGCACAGCACATCAAAATAGCTGACCTAAAAGCTCTGTTGCATGCTGTGAGGTTGTTGACCTGCTAATTGATGTTGATGACATGGTTAAAATAAACTAGTATAGTAGTACTTAGTATAAGAAGGTATCATTCTGGCTATGTTCCGTATATACAGCGACTATATTTCCGTTGCCCGGTTTTGCTTTGGTTCTTATCAGTTTGTTTGTGTATCTGATTGTCTGTTCCCTGTGGCTTTGAGACTGCGAAAACATTTTCCATACAGCAGCATGTCAAACAGTTTGCGATTGGGATGATCACATACGTTGATGCATTCGACTGCAGTTGCACAAACGCATCAGTGGTGAAACGTCCTGTCAGGGTGTGCTACCTCTGTAGAAGGCTATAGAAGTTTGGGGCCCATGCCAGCTTTCTTAAGTTTTATCAAGAAGTAGAGGCACTGTTGTGCTTTCTTTTCCACCTGCTCCATCTGTGCACCTTCAGGAATTTGAACTCACTGACCCTTTTTCCCCTTCAGGTTAGGTTTAGGGGTAGTACTGTTGGATTATTATGTTGGGCTAATGCTACACACCCTTTTTCATTTAGTACTTTCCTAAACTTCTGTTTTTGTTCATGAATGCTCAGACTTTTCATCAGTCAATACAGTATGTTACAACACACTTAATCCACTACAGCGAAAACTAGAACCCATCCATCCATTTTTTTGTGGTTTTATAAAACTTTAGTTACCGGTAATTAGTTTCTTATGGTTTCATAAAACGTTAAAAGTTAGTATAATGTCATGCTACATAACATGCTACTTAAAGTATGCTAAAATTTTGATTAGTTTGCCATATGTTGGTTGTTGATAGTAGATTACTTCAACTTTCAGCAACTGTCAAAATTCCCTAGGTGGTTGAATAGAAAGAATAGAATAGAAATTTGAAGTAATATGTGCTCCCAGACTTTTTAACTATACAAGTTGGAAATGCGGGCCCCACCCAGATATCATGTCATTGTCCCTTTTATGCTCAGGGAGTTCTTTGTCAACCATGATATTGTCTGTGTCCCGTTCTTCCAATATATGGAGTTCTTTGTCAGGCATGCAGGCAATGCAGTCTCTATGGTGGTGTGGACTGTGGGGGTTGAATTTGAAGTTGGTGGGGTGAATGGTTCTCCAGTTACATGGATTACACTTTGACTAATAGATTTTTGCCAAGCCTTTCATACCTTACTTGTCACGCCATCTGTATCCCTGGATGCGTTTTTGAGAAAACAACCATTTGTCTTGGCACCTGTATTGGCTGCAGCATGGCATTTCTGGCAGTGTGTTTTGGATATTTGGCTCTGTGAGATGTACTGCCCTGGTCGTCCCGACCAGACTGCTGCTGTTTTGTTCACTCTCTTCTTTCAACTTTAAGGTTTTGTAATTTGTACTTTTGAGGAGCTGAGAGAGGTGAGAGACAGTGATGGGGGCAAGGGGTTGGCGGAGAGAGAAACGGCGGTATGGACGGTGGTAATTGTTTCTGCTGGTAACAAGACAACTCACCCCGTCCCTGTTTTTCATCCTAGGATTTTCTACCAGTGAGGGTTGGGAGAAGCTGAACGGCATAACTTGAAGGACTGAGTGCAACATGAGGATATGGAAAACATTTGGTTCAAAATAGCCTGTTCGCTAATTTACAAAAACAACAACGACAACGAATAATTCTCTGAATATGAATGAATGAATTCATGTTTTTCCCCCAGAAATGTAGAATTACAGTCAAGTACACACTACAACAAAACTGATAACAGCTTGGACATTTATAGTACAATATAACCAGAAAACTGTGAAGGGAGTGGACACAAGCTAACTGTTTAGGCACATACAGATTAAAGTAAAGCAGCAATTCGCAGTGTAGGTAAGAGAGAAAAGAGAAATATACAAAGATGGGGGGGGGGGGGGGGGGGGGATGACATGGGAGTTGTTTGGTAGAATAGGAGGATAATACAGGCGTGCAAACTTGTAGCTTTTCGGCAAAAATCAAGGACTGATCTAGAGCTATGGATGGATCAGACCTACTTTTTTTTAACCCATATTCCAGCCTCAATAATATTGCATTTTGGGGACTTCAGATCTACAAGCTCTGTAGATGTCATGCTGCAAAGCATATGTGGGCTTGTGGATCAACTATTTTGATAAATTGGGGAAAAAAATGAAATTATTTTTCTTTTTTAAATGTTCAAATCCTGTGCCATGAACAAAGCTTTGAAGGTGACTTTTTGGAGGGTCAGACTGCACTTCACACCATGTACAGTAGCATGCTACTACAGTACATGTTGCACTTGAATAGAGAAAAGCTTCATTTGATTGAGCTTGATTCAATCAAGTCTTTTTTCTGAAACAATGTTGATGCTTCTTTCTTCTTGATTTTCCAATGTATCTCAAGGAATTCTTGTGTTGGAATCTAGATTACGGTAAAAAAAATATGTGACTTAAATGCATTGGCTCATGATATCGCTATTACTTTTAATATCTTTCTCCCTATGATGACTCTTTAGTGTAGTGTAATCCTAGTGTCCTCCAACCATTTGGTAGCCCTCAAAACCTCTAATTTTTCACGCTAGGGCTTCGCCGGCGACACATTTTCCGTCCACACACTGTCACTGTTTTTTGTCACCAGTTTGCATGTCTGATAATACCCCAAAAAACTGATGGTAGAAACAGTCAGATAAGGAAACTAGGGTGACTGACAGCCACTTACAGTATGTAGTCATTAACTACAATGGAGAAGCTGATAAGATAATAAAGAATCAGCTGCAGAACATGAATCCTTCGTTCACTTTTATTCATTCGAATTGGATTGTCCGAGTGTCTGTCCGTCAAAAGCTCACTGGAATCGGCATGGAGTTGCCCCACTCACTTCACACAGGCGTGATTTTTATAGAACACTGTAATTTCTTTAGTTCCAGTTAGCCTGGCTGATCTATTAAACTGCAGGCACGGCCGAAACTCCTCAGGCATAAGTTACGCAATTAATTTACACTAAAGCTAAGTTATGAATGTTGCTGTCATTTTAAGTTGAAAGCCCTTCAGCGTTTCATACTAGCTTTAGCTAGCTTCCTAACGCTATACGTTAGGACACATCATTTCCTTGTATTTCTCTATGGCTCAATAATCAGAAAACTATAATGATGAATAGCAGAGAAGAGGAACGCTGGGCCCCCAGGGACGTTTCTTTCTTTGAACAGAGCAAAGACATCCGTTCTATGTCACTCACTGTGATGTGTGAACTTCTGTAGTTGCCCTACCCCCCATGGGTTCCATAATGAAATGAGTTTGAAGTCCCTCATATATAATTATATAATTCTTTAAACCAACATAACCCCCCCGACTCGAGCACACACACACACACACACACACACACACACACACACACACACACACACACACACACACACACACACACACACACACACACACACACACACACACACACACACACACACACACAGAATTTTGTTCCACACCACATATCCCCAAGGAGTGAGCATACATCTGGCCTTTGGTATTTGTTGTGTCCATTTGGAAGGGGAGATTCATGTTCTATTCTAGGTGGATTGTAAAACTACCCCCCCCCCCCACACACACACACACACACACACACACACATATACACACATATATACACACATACACTCCCCCAGGCCCACCATCTCATTTCCATGCTGTATTCACACTCCTTATAGTGTGGCATCATCATCAATAGTCATTTAGGGTAGGGCCGCTTTCCACATCACTGCATGCAATGAAGATTCATAGCCACAATTTGAAAAGGGTTGGGGGGAGATGTAAGGAATGGGGTAGAGAGATGGGGGGGGGACATACATGACTGGTTGTTGTGTTGCTACTGTTTGGCCTTGCATGTCCACCGGGCTGGACAAAAAGAGGCCCTGGATGACAAATGCTGGGAACTGTAAACAGGCGTTATTGTGTTAGCGGGGTGGGGTTGGGGCGGGGTGGGGTTGATGGCATGCTATGATGTACAGTATGTCAGGCACAACAACAAGGTGGTGTGCCATAAAAAAGGAAACGCAAGCCTATAGGGATACATTACAGAAGCCATGGGGTCATACGAACAATCTGCAGTAGATAACAATGCAATGTGTTTTCTTATGATTCGCTGTTTTCAACTGAGCCCCATGATAATGAATAGTAATAATGGAGCAGGTACTTTGTGTGTGTGTGCGTGTGTGTACGTGTGTGTACGTGTGTGTACGTGTGTGTGTGTGTGTGTGTGTGTGTGTGTGTGTGTGTGTGTGTGTGTGTGTGTGTGTGTGTGTGTGTGTGTGTGTGTGTGTGTGTGTGTGTGTGTGTGTGTGTGTGTGTGTGTGTGTGTGTGCGTGCGTGCGTGCGTGCGTGCGTGCGTGCGTGCGTGCGTGCGTGCGTGCGTGCGTGCGTGCGTGCGTGCGTGCGTGCGTGCGTGCGTGCGTGCGTGCGTGCGTGCGTGCGTGCGTGCGTGCGTGCGTGCGTGCGTGCGTGCGTGCATATACCAGAGCATTGAGGTAGACCAGAGAGTGAAGTTGAGACACAGACAGCAGTTCAGATGGTCTCAGAATGGTTGATTTATTTTGGCAGAGTACAGTGTACAGCACAGCAAGCATGGAATAGCCTCCGGCCCTTGGAGAGCCCTTGGCTTAACGGCCAGTCACCTTACTGACTGACCACAGTCTGACAAAGATTCAAGCATTTTACAAGCTTTTATAGAACCAAAGGTACATGCATTTTGTGTGTTATGTGCAGAGGGGAATACATTAGTAACCTCTGGGTGAGGTCAAATTAAATTTCAATTAAATGAAAGTCTTTGTTGTCAGCTGTCTTTGTCATGCCAAGTATTTCAAAACAGATCATTGTCACACAAATGTCCTAGCTATCTCCTGTAAATCAGCCACCGTAATAAATGTTTCCTCTTTTATTAAATTTTGAGCGCTCAGAACACCCATTTTTAATCAGGTGACTGTGCTTACGTTGGTGAAACAGAAATGTGTGTGTCTGTCACACAATACATGTGCATGCATGGAGTAGAACAAGCTTGTGTGTGTGTGTGTGTGTGTGTGTGTGTGTGTGTGTGTGTGTGTGTGTGTGTGTGTGTGTGTGTGTGTGTGTGTGTGTGTGTGTGTGTGTGTGTGTGTGTGTGTGTGTGTGTGTGTGTGTGTGTGTTGTGTGTGCGTGTGTGTGTGCGTGTGTGTGCGCGTGTGTGTGCGCGTGTGTGTGCGCGTGTGTGTGCGCGTGTGTGTGCGCGTGCGTGCGCGCGTGCGTGCGTGCGTGCGTGCCACACGCCTGTGGATATTTTATTGTATGAGTATTTGTTTGGGTAATGAATTACACCCAGCTCTCAACAGATGATTTATGGTTTGTGCTGCATAAGTGCACTGGACTGTCAGAGAGCTTTATCACTCAGCATTTTCCGTAAACGTGAATACTCTGCTTGAATCTTGAACATCTTTGTTCCCCATACCAGTACATGCAGTACAATATACACACTATGTATACAATATGTATGTATATTGTATACAATGTATGCATATATTTGTGGAGGAGCTGTTGTCAAACCAAAGACACACCAGAGTCGTTTCAAAGTTTAAGCCAACAGTGGCATATTTTAGTGGCGTATTTTAAAAGCTAAAGTTTAGACAGGTCTAAAGGGGCTTCCAGACAGCAACGATAAACGCCGGCGTTATCGTCGGGCGAGTTTCTTTGCCGACATAATGAAAATCGCCCGTCGATAAACGCCGAGCGTTTTATGCCGGGGGGGGGGGGGGCGCACGAAATGCGTGGCTCAGCAGCCTACACGCTACCAACTTCCCAGCCAACTTCCCAGTAGCTTTCATCCTTGCAGTCAAGCAGGCTACCTGATCATGATCACGCTGAATTTACAATTCATTTACAATGAATTAATGACTCACCAATAATGGCGGCTGCAGCCGTAGTGGTTGATATTTGAACGTAGACTATAGTTATTCCAAGTTGTGTAGGTTAAAATAAAATTGCCAGCATCCATCACGGTTTAAATATGTTGTATAATAAATTCTGCAGGCTAAAAGCATGTAACCAACATGCTTCACTTTGTCATAGCGTGACCGTGACACAAACTCACAACACGTCGCGTTGTAAACATTTGAACGTTAGAGCAGAATTGCCACAACTCACGTCATGGCTCGGCTCAGGGTCGGATCTAGAGGTGGGGCAGGGGTGGGCACAGCCCACCCAAACGTGCATCCTGCCCACCCAATGAAAGGTGATATCAGTGGTTTTCAACCAGTGGACCACT
This sequence comes from Benthosema pterotum, assembly GCA_039105355.1. NCBI lineage: Eukaryota > Metazoa > Chordata > Actinopteri > Myctophiformes > Myctophidae > Benthosema > Benthosema pterotum. Next base: position 34,785,584 of record CM076969.1, read on the forward strand.
AGTGGTCCTTGGGTGGGTTCCAGGTGGTCCCCAGGCTAAATGTTGGAAAGTTTGTTAACCAGATGTAACTCTTTTCTATCACGTGAATTAGCGCAAGTCAACACAACTAGAGAATGTAGAAGATTAATGGTCATTTTGATCTGTATGTTTGACTGTTTTGTTTACTAAATCCAACCTAGTATTGTGGTCAAAAGCAAAATAAATCTTTAGCTTTGGGGTCTGTGGGGCTAAAATGTCCTCAAATGGTGTTATGTGGCTCAAAAGCCGAATAAATAGTGGGCCCTGGTATAAAAAATGTTCAAAAGCACTGCTTCTTATGAAAAACTTGCCCACCCGCCATTCTTCCAGCCCACCCTAGTAGGGCTGGCTAGATCCTGCCCTGGCTCGGGAATCCACTCCTGGAACAGAAACGGTGAAGTCACTGTGCAGGTCTACTGGTAGAGTGGGTCCTCACCGTCCTCACTATGTTGTTTGTTTGCTATAAATCGACCAGCGTTTTACAAAAAGTTCACTGGGATTGAACTTTTTAAAACTCGTGTGTGCGTGCACGAAACGAGCACGCGCGCGCAACAAAAATCAGTGACGCCAGGCGGAAAACGAGCTGCGTTAAACGCTCTCTTGAACGCGGGTCGTTTTTTGAACTTTTGTGCTCAAAAAACGCCGGCCCCATTGAGAATGAATCAGAATGGGCGATTTATTCCTCGCCATCTGTAAGCCCCTTTAGAGTCTTTTCTATTTCAGTGGGGTTTAGGGGGACCTAGGAATGGAGGCGTCAGTATGTACAGTAACCTAATGAATGAATGAGTTTATTTTTGTGTCTGGCTGCCTTTCGCAGCCCATCCCATACGAGACTATTCAGACACATTATACATTATACATTTCCAGTGTCATCACGCTGACATGAAAAAAAATAAAAAAAAAGAAGTTAATTGTCATATACAAAGTACCAATACAAGGTGCATATATTGTCATGCATTGCATATGTACAAGTACTACTACTAATAATAATAATAAAGTTTCTTCAGCTGTTTAATGAGTGATGGGAGTGGGTCGGCATGTAGGTCAGAGTCAGGTTTCCTCATAGGGAAATCAGGGACTCTTGTTTAAGCCTCATAGGTGAGAGATAGACATAATTGTCATGTATTCCACACCATATATGGATTGAGGGTTAAAGTACCAGGACTTGTTGTCTCTATTCTCAGTAGAAGTTATGTAGAGGAGCCGCCATTGGAGCACCCATGAGGTGAACAGAGTTTGCGTAACTCTGTCTATACTCTAAGCCTAAAGGTGCATTTTAACAGCGGGCAATAGACGGACAAAGTTTCCAGAAGTGCATTATTTGTCTATGGAACCTGGCAAGTACTGGGATAGTTCCTTTATAAAGGGTTTGGAACGACTTTTCTTATTACAGAAGGTCGGTATAGGATGAACCCAATATTCTCTTTTTCTCTTCCCTTTTCTCTTCTCCAAATGGGAGAGGACAAAAAAGTCATCATCACTACTGCTGCTCGACTACACTGCGCTCTGAATGTCTTTCTGTCTACACACAAGCACTCACACACAAGCAAACAAACACTTCTATAGTGTATCTTTTCAGGGTTGGTGTTGAAGGCAGATCAGTCCCTGACTCGGACAAACTAATCGAACTAATCTTGTATTACCTCATTGTACTTTACTCATAGCTCAGGGTCTATGGGTGAACGCTTAAGTTTCTAAGTTCAACTTGAATGCCTCTACCATATACTGTCGCTGCACCAGTCATTCCACATGTGTCTTTGTTTAAGCGTCTAGGACAGTGATAGATATAATATGATAGATAGAAGATATAATTACTATCATGTATTTTATATCATATATGGAGTGAGGGGTAAAGTATCAGGACTTGTTTCTATTTCTTGTGATCATTCGGAATAGAAGAGCTGCCATTGGACTGGGTCCATGAAGTGAATGCATAACACTGTCTGTACCCTAACTTAACAGTACGTTTAAACAGTGGGTGATATACGGACACAGTTTTGTGTGCGTGTGCGTGTGTGTGTGTGTGTGTGTGTGTGTGTGTGTGTGTGTGGGTGTGTGTGTGTGTGTGTGTGTGTGTGTCTCTGTGTAGCTGTGTGCGTGCACATGCACGACCACATAGGAAATACATCAAAACAATGCAAGCTAAAGAGATCATTTGTTTGAGCAATGGCTTTTATCTGCAGTTTGATACCATATGCATGCTGACTTATGACTTTTTGGGGACAGCAACCCTGTAGTCAGAATTGGAGAGCCGATCTCTCGCCATTTTCTCCTCTAAGTCAACCCAAGCACCTTTCCTTTTATCCCTTTTTGTTGCATATAGATCTATTCTGTATTGCTTTTTTGTTCATTAAATTAAAATGTTTTTTCTTATTAACAATAATGAAGAGATTTTACTTCACGATTCACAATTTAAATTCTAGGTATTAATATGTTGTCTAGACGAATGGGGCTCTGCTCTATTTTCGTTACATGTGCTGTCCGTGACACTGTCCGCCGCCCGTATCGAATTCCCTTATTGTTATCTTTGTCACCTTTCTTCTTTTCTTAGCACCTATTCGTTATGCCGACACCTTTATTTGCAACTGGAAGTGTGGCCATCAAATAGATTTGAGAAATAACATACAGAGTTTGAAAAGGCAGAGAGCATGTGCACACATGCGTCCGTGCGCCTCGGAAATTGTCCTTTTAACGGGGCTGCGTAGTCCCATGGCCCAGAAGTGATTTTCCCATTCATTTTCCTCATAAGAGTTTTCGAAAATGATGTATTAAACACGATTATGCCGCGAATAAAACCAATAAAAAAAACTCAAACATGATGGCATGCAAACAACCCACATTTCAAAGGTATTTCACATTAAAGTGCTTACACGAAACCAATCCAATTTCATCAATACAAAAAGAAAAATCTCTGAATCACACCTTCATCCATGTGTGCCTGTTGCCACTTCAATAACAACTGATGTTGTTATTGTGAATACTGGAAAAGTCGGCCCAAATAAAAGTCAGACCAGCCGAAATGTTGCGACATCGAGGAGTCAGAAAACTGAGCACTCGGGAGGGCTGTTTCAGCCTGAAAGAGGGACAAACTGGAGTTTGAAATACATTGTTGGTGTAACAATGGTGGTGTAAGTAAGAGCTATGTAAACATCTGTTTTGAAGCATTGCGCAGTGACAACTAAAGTCTCTGTAATGTCTAGGCTGTAGGGCAGGCCTACTAGTAGTAGTACAAACATTCTAAAATAAAACAATGTATGTATAATCATCAAAGCTGGGTTGTTATATGTATGTTGTACTAAATGACTAAAATAAAGGGATTTTTGAACATCAGGCTGTTGCCTGATGTTTTTGCTATGTCCTATATTATTACAAAACAATCTAAAATACAGATAATGAAGTCTATGTAGAAGATCCCATTTAGTGATCAGGGTTTGCGACAGCGTAACTCTGTTTCTACTCGGGGCCCGAGTTTGCGCCGACCCTAGTTTTCCAGTTACCTGTTATTGTTGCTTACTTGCCTAATTTAAGCCCCGTATGATAAAACTAAAGCCCCGTACGCAGAACTAAAGAAAAAATATCGTTCTTTGTCCTCTTTATGCTCTATTTAATATTCTCATACAAGTTGTTTTATTCCTTATTTTAGAATGTCAGTGTTACATCTGTAGAAAAAAAAAACTGCGGATATTTCCAAATACCAATGTTTACAGAAAAAGAACGCCCACTGTATATGGCAGGAACTCTATAACTCAGCTTGTCAAAATATTAACTTACAACATATACCCTGTCATTTGTCGCACGCATGTGTGTGTGCGCGTGCGCACACACGCGCACACACACACACACACACACACACACACACACACACACACACACACACACACACACACACACACACACACACACACACACACACACACACACACACACAGAGAGAGAGAGAGAACCAGTGTGGTACGCAACACTCCTCTAATTTATCTTTTCAGGGTTGGTGTTGCAAGCAGATCAGTCCCTTTGCTGTTCCTCTGACTCAGACCTTAACTAATAATCCTGTTCCATTCCTATAATAAAGTCATTATGCCGTGTTCAGCATAATTCAATTCCATTCAATTCAAGCCATAGCTTTCATTTGGTGCCTGCATGGCTCTGTATGAAGGGTTGCATTTCAAAAGGGTTCAGGGGCGTGCCCAGATCCAGCTTTTTTACCCACTGACATCAGCAATTAGGCAGGCCTGCAGTCAAATGAAAGGCAGCAATGCTAGATGTACCCATTTCAACATAATGACCCTTTGATGGGGCTGAGTGGGAGGCAAGGCTCACAAGGCTTCTAGTTTGATCCCGACCTCACCTTTCATACACACACACACACACACACACACACACACACACACACACACACACACACACACACACACACACACACCCTCTAAGATTTTTGTTTTACATTTTTGAACATGATGGTGAGGATGTTTCATGGTGAGGGATAGTACATGCGTCAGTATTCCAGTCAGCTTCAGCGTTGTCCCTGTACTGCAGACAAGTTGGCAGACTTCACCTTTTATTGACCTGATTTGATTTAGTCAAACTTGAGCCTGCTGCTGCTCATCTCTCCGCTGCTTTATCTCCTTTTTCTTTTTCCTTTGCATCGCAGGGGCGGATGTAACTTTTCCCAATTGGGGGGCCAGGTGAAAATGGTAGGGGGGGGGGATTAATAGGTAGGTAAAGCATCAATAATAACATCAGTTGTTGTTGAAGTTGCAACAGACACGCAGCATGCATAAAGCTAAAGGTCTGACTCAGAGAGTTTTCTGTTTTCAATGATTACATGCTGTTGGTTTAGTGGTGCCACAACTTCAGTTAGTTAGTAGCAGTAGTAGTGTTTCAAATCATTTAAAATATAAGCACTTTAATTCAAAATATCTTTGAATAAATTCGGGTTCTTTCTGGGCATCAGTCTGGGCATTTAGGGGGGCACTGCCCCCCCATGCCCATGCCTAGATCCGCCCCCGAGTGAGTAAGAGAGCGGTGTGACAAAGAAAGGGAGGGTTGTGATCTTGCAGCCGTGCGTGGGTGTCTATGGACAAAACCACGTCCACCAAAGGAACTCGCCCATCTGTATAGATAGTTTTCTTTATTTTATTATTTTTTTTCTTTTACATTTGTGGTATCAATGTGTGACTGCATGTCTGCGGTTGTTTGGTTTCTCACCCTTTTCGCTCGCACTCAATCTCTTTCCCACTCTGTTTCTCTCTGTCTCCTCTGCTTCTGCTTGTATCCTGACTCCCTGAGCAGCTTGGCCAGCAGCATATCAATGAATCAGTGTCTATTAAGCTTCCTTATACCTAGCTGTGGAAGTGCGAGTAGAAAATCGTGCCTCATGATGAGATTGATGTCAGTGAGTGGCGATGCCGCTAGGAAGCGAGAAGATCAGTGCTGGCTTCTCTGGGGAGTCGCGGGGGAAGGCTTGATTCATTAACATGCAGTAATTAAGAAGAAAATTCTCATACTGGCAAAAACTTTCACTCACGGATAGAAAAATAGAGGGAAATAAGAGGGAAAAGCGAGATAGGATCCTGAAGGGAAGTGAAATGAAGGAACAGAAAGGAAAAGAGATGAGAAGAGAGACAGACGTGGGGGGGAGAATCGTGTGGGATATAGAGAAGACTGTTTGCTGGGTGTAAAAGCAAAAAATGTTTTCAACTTTCTGAAAACAGAATAACTTCTCTGTGGACAAAACTGTTTTACACTTACACTGATGGAGTAGATAGAGCAGTGTGTTATGTGTCCACGCTCACCAATTTATAACATTTTTCACCTGAGCACCATCCAGTTGAACTTGAGCCTCGCCCCCCAGCTGTGTGTTGTACGGTAATGGAATTGGGGTTATGATATTCACAAAATAGTGTATTTTCAATTGGACCTTTTGACTCAAAGGCCTTCTGCTTTCAGGAAGAAAACAAAAATACACAGGGAAGATATATTTGACTATTCTAACCACGCATGGTCTAGGAGGCCTCAGGCTCCCCCAGCCTTCCACCAAGGCTCTCTCTTTCTCTCTCGCTCTCTCCCACGCTGTTACACCTACTTTCTGTTAATAACCTGCGTAACATGGGCAGTATTGGGAGATGAAGGAGAGACACTTTATTCTGGGATGACAGGATGAGGAGGATTGTTGTTACTTCGGATTGAAATAGGCCTCCTCCCTATAGTCGCCTCTGGACCTATACTTTGGTGACCAAGGTCCCCCACAGCTCTGTACAGTACATTACCCCCTTCTTGCAGTTAAAGGGAAATTTCAACATTTCCCTTTAAACATGTCAACATTTTACTATGTCAATTTCAATTCAATGAGCTTTATTGGCACGAGAAAATATACATTAACATTGCCAAAGCCACAACAAACAATCAAAAAATGACAAACAACAAAACAAACAATAATGATTATTCCCAACTTCCATCCATGAGTTAATATCACTCCGATGTATACAATAACTCCTCAGGGTGGTTGTGTTCCACTTGACATCCTTTTCTTATCACAGCAGACCACAAATCGTGCTGCTGTATTTGCACATTGCTGTATCTCACCCAGCAGGTAGGGGAGTTTTCTGTCATTAGTCATGTTTTCAAAACCTTCGTTTGCGATTGTAATCTGTGGGAAGTATATGTCTCCGATGTCCTGGTATAGTGGACAGACAGTGAGGAAGTGCAGCTCTGTTTCCACTTGGTTTTGTGTGCAGTGGGTGCATAGTCTATCTTCTCTGGGGATGTAGGTCTGTCTATGGCGGCCTTTCTCGATAGCAAGACTGTGTTCACTGAGTTTGTACCTGATTAAGATTTTCCTTTGTTTTGGGTCGGTCATAGTGCAGGTATTCTGCCATGGTGTATTCTCTGTTTAGGGCCAGATGGCATTCTAGTTTACTCTGTTTTTTTGTTGTTTCTGTCCAATGTGTCAAATAGTTAATAATATACATTAGAGATGTTGTGTGGACATAATAGAAAAGGTCACCCCATTCTGCGTTTCTAGGAATGGAGGTCGGAAAAAACATTAACATGGTGAAATTGAACTTGATGACATCAAGTTGTGTTTCACCATGTTAATGATTTTTCTTTTAGGACATATTTTTCTGAGAGTTTACAAATGAAATCATTCAACATTTGTACACCCTCAGAAAAAATCTTGAAAATGGGCAGAATTCCCTTTTAATTGGCTATAACAAGCTCACAGCTTGATTCACATTGTGAGTTGCATTCTAAACAAAATCTTTTTTTTTTTCAACCAAGGTTTCTGTTTTAGGTTGAGAGAAAGTAAAAGATGGGTTGTTTTCTTTTCTTCATTCACTGCTTTCTTTAGTTTTCGGTAGAGGTAGCCTACCTAAGGGCGATGCAGTGTGTTATAGGCTCAATATGGTTCATTCAGTATAGATCCTGTGATCTTTTATGGCCAGATATAATTAGTGTATTAGCACTATAGTAAATAATAAAAATATTTGTATAAAAAAGCTAAATAGCTAAAATCGCTAAAACCAAAGAAGGCAGTTTGAGAAAAACAATTATCACTTTATTTTACTTTCTCTAATAACAGCTAAAACATGCACCTTGGTTGACCAAAAAAAACAAAGTTTGCAGTAGTTTGAATTTGTGCAATGGGGTGCTGATCTTCATTTCCCCCCACATGTACATGATTTGGTTCTTACAACCTGGCTGAACTCTGCCTCAGGAACACTGCAGCCATAAAAGTGGTTGTACTGTCCTCCTCCTGCAGGCTTTCTGCTGGAACGCTCTGTACGCCTCTATTCAACACAGTCCTCATTTCACACAGCCCACTCAATCCTCCCCCGCCGGCTACTGCCTGTCGCACCACCCCTCGTATAAAGCGCACGATGGAGAAACATTTAATACACCCAGACAAACTTGTGTTTGGCCGTCACAATAATCATGAGCCTCCTGTCAGGGTGGAGAGCTGTACTGAGGAGTAGTAATTGGTACCATCATGTTTCGTGGACACACAGGGATGCGTCTTTTCAGAGTTGCTGTCCCACAGTTGTCCGTACTAATGAGTCCACAGACTACAGTTTAAACCTGTATACGACTCTAGCTGCATTCTTACACTGTTTTGTTTGATGTCTGTTGCTGACCCCAGGCTGAGAATATCCAAACCTAAACAGCTTGTTCAGCTTTCCCTGACTCCAAATACTTTCAAGAAACATCATGCATTTTTTAAAATTCCTGGCTAGAGATGTAAGTGGTTGACATGTATGCTATTGACTGGTGTTGTTACTGCTCTGAGGAAGAAATGGTTGTTGTTATTCTTCTACTCTCTAGCAAGTTTGTTGACCGTTGCATAGTTTTAATAGACAAGTGTACCAAGAAGCTACTCTGGTGATCTTAAAGCCTTACTGGGCAACATTTTCATCAAAACAAATCGTAAATTTGACATATATTATGAACAACATATTCATCACATAAACCACTCACTGAATTTCAGCACACAAAGCCTGTTATAAATACAGTATGCCTAAATATGTTGTCTCCCTATAGTCCTGTAGTCTTAGTCAACAAAATTGATACTGTAAGGGCTGTACAAACAAAACACTTTGTTGATCTGAGTCTCAGTTACAGTGCTTAGTACATACATGTATGCACTAATTGTACATACATGTATTATGTTCATCCATACTGTATATAGTACATCTTCCCTAAGGAAATGGCTGAGACCGCAGAGGCTACATACTGTCAGACTGAAGAAATACTACTTTGGGTATTATTAGACTCAGTTAAGACTCACAAGTAGAGCACATTTGTGCGCACACATTTATTAATCTGCATATGACTTATGAGGATCCAGCGCTCTTCGTATATCCTCTAAATCTGGTGGTAGGGCAAGGGTGGGTGGTTGGTGAATCACAGATTTATCGATTGGCTGCCGTAGAGATGCACCTCGCCATATCCATGTAAGCTGTAGTGTTATTGAGAGCCATTAGTCATCCTGACAGAAAGGAATTGCACCTTGGCAACCTTTACTCACAACTTAGCAAGAAAAACAAGATGGGATGGTGTGTGCGTGCGTGCGTGCGTGCGTGCGTGCGTGCGTGCGTGCGTGCGTGCGTGCGTGTGTGTGTGTGTGTGGGCAGGCGGGCATGTGTGCATGTGTGTGTGCGTGCACGTATGGATGTATGGGGTGTTATTAGTGCCATATTCACAAAGGTTTACACACGTTAACATGTAATATTATGTGTTAAACACACTACACACATTGACGTGTGTCCATAGAAAATAGTGGGCAGACACAACACATCTGTTGCACGCTCTGTGCGTTTGATGCGGAATACATGCATCAAATGTAAAAACCTCTATGGCTCTCATAACGTGTGTGTGAGTGTGTGTGTATAAACCTAACTATTTGTTTGTATGACGTAGTAGCATTAACGTAAAAATGGTGTACATATTGATTCTATGTTCTATGTTTCTGACTCACAAGTGGACACAATTACATTTAGTGTGCATTCATCAAGACATTTCCAATTAGCGCTCTGAGTTGTGCAAACTACCTCCCTCTCCTCAGCATTTGTCACTTCTTTTGTTGGTAAGATCAAATGCACAATAAACTAATTTGGATTGTCATGGAAAAAACAACAATCCTCAAGCGTTTGTCCTGTTTGTCTGCAACCCCAGCAGGGGGTGTGTGAGATGCATTTAGACGGAACACGCAGGCATATTTATGCAGGGCTTACACTGTGAAATCTTTGAGGTGCTGTCAGTGTTACTAAACCGAACACCTCTCACTTGAATGCTTGGTAGAACACATGGTAGTTCATTTGTCAGCAGCCAGGCCCTCTGCTCTATAGATTTCAGTTGCTTGCCCATTGCAAAAGGCAGTCAACACCTCAGATAAACTGATGTTTTGAACACATCAAATACCGGTAGCTTCACATTGATTCACAATGTTGTGGTTACACGTTTGCCTGGTTTAAATCCGTTCAAACATATGTCCCTACATTAACCCCTTGATGGCGTTAATGATGTTATGATGAAGACGAGAGTTGCATCTAACACCGTGACCCGGTGGCACAGGAAGTAGAAGGTCTTCTTCTACTCTGTCTTTGGCACTTCTGTCGATTGGCCACTGACACCTAGTGGCTATAGTTACAGTATATAGGCCATAATAGAGAGCATAACTGAGAGCCAATGTGGAGGTTCTGGCGCTATTTGAATGGGAATAACTTGATTAATAAAAAATACGAAAATCACTAGCAAGCAATAACCATTACATCCGTTGCGTCAGCAGCCTATAAATGGTTAAAATAAGAATGAATCCCCTCGGAATAATCATCAGGTGAACGAAATGGTGTCTCCGGTGTCGTTTTCTCCACCCCTGTGATTATTGTTTTATTAGTAGGTCACCAATACCAATGCGTTATTATGAATCCAGTTTTTTAGCCGATCTACAAGGCATCAATGGGGGAGGGGTCCACTTCTACAATGGGGAACAGATGAGGTTGGCGTGTGGGGTCTGCAGTATTGTGTGTGGTGGTCTGTCGGTCGATGGTAGCATAATGGCTGTTCTACAACTCAACACACGTCACTGAATCACTGATGCATGTGTTTTTTTTCCCAAGGCTTTACTTTGTTGTTCTACGCTTTGAAAGTCTGTTCCCATGGAGATTAGCCCGACACCAGCCAGCAACCAAGGCGGCCTATGCTGTCCGTACAGTAGGTGGCCTTTATGAGCTAATTTGTAGTAGTCAAGGAATGTGCATGTCTTAATGACTGTTGGTAGAGCGTTCCACATTTTGGTGGCATAGGAGACAATTCGTCAATTTGACGTTTATCTTTGGAAACTTGTTTTTTAGTTTTTGTTGCAGCCTAGTGGGTTGTTTAGTAACTCACAGAGTTTTTTTTACTTATAACTCGGCCTTAAAGGCATTTTTTTTTATCAGTTACTCCTGACAAGCCAATACTTTCAAAGTCACAGCGTGTTCTACCACCGTTCTTCATCTGAGCTGCAGAGATACACTACTTGTGTGTGTTTATTTGACTTGAGTGGTTGGGCTGTATATTGTAGGTGAGGTAATTGGTTTGAAATCAACATATCCGCAAACACAAATTACCCTGAAGCTTTATTGTGATTCATTATTTATGTCAAGAAGAAGAAACCAAGGAACTATATTAAAAGATCAACGTGTGCATTTTAAATGGGTGTTTATGTTTAAAGGCGATGTGGAGGTTTAGTGCTAGTGACTATAGAAGAGTGAAAGTAAAGCAATCCAAGGGAGGCGAGGCAACGATTAAAAAGAAATGAGGAACCTTGGAGGATTGCAGGAGATGTGAAGCTGATGTGAGATCATGCTGACAGTGCATGTGTGCTGTGTTCTGTTTCTGTTTAGCAACCTTCCATTGCCTGAATGGGGTAAACAAGACTTAAGAGAAAAGCCAGATCACAGAGAGAGTGCAGGCAGACTCCGGTCACGGTCAGACCATTTTTATTTACTATTTATTTTTCAAATAGGGGATGTCCGTGCACTTGTCCCACCCTTCCCATCGGAGGTCTGACCTTGATTTTATGACCTACGATTCAAGAGTTATAGACCTATATTATTATCTGTGTGTAAAAACTCACTATATACTGTATGTACTCAACAAAAATCTAAACGCAACACTTTTGTTTTTGCTCCCATTTTTCAGAGGATGGATTTAAAGACCTAAAATTTATTTCAGATATACAATATTACTATTTCTCTCAAACACTGTTCACAAATCTGCCTAAATGTGTGATATTGATCACTTCTGCTTTGTGATTGTGTGTGTACTTTCTGATAATCCATTCCACCTCACAGGTGTGCCAAATCAAGATGCAGATGTGACATCATGGTTAGTGCACAGGTGTACCTTAGACTGTCCCTTATTGGGGGTATAGGACTCTGAACCAGTCCGTATCTGGTGTGACCACCATTTGCCTCATACAGTGCAACACATCTTCTTCGCATAGAGTTTATCAGATTGTCAATTGTGGCCTGTGGAATGTTGGTCCACTCCTCTTCAATGGCTATGTCAAGTTGCTGGATATTAGTCGGAACTGGTACACACTGTCAAAATAGTATTAAAGCAGGTTTTCATGAAAAGGAACGATGTTGACGCACTGGCTCTTCAAAGCTTAGTGAAATTTGCTCAGTCAGTGAAATATTTTTACTTAGTGAAATATTTCTGCAGTCAACTGAAAATACATTCTCTGATCGGGATAACAATTGTAACCAGCAGTCAGGAGAGAGAATTCAAGTACGATCGATGTACAATACAAAGGTATAAAATATTTCCACTGTTACGTGTAGTAGTATGGGGGAACAGACAGTGCAGGCAGCATGCTGTGTTCCTCCCCTCCATATTCTGCTCTCCTCTCCTTCTCTCCAGTCTGTCACTCATGCTCTCAGGTTCCAGCCCACTCATCTCCAGTACCAGCCCACTCCTCCACCTCTCACCACCGGTTGGGCCACCACTCATCTGTCTCCACCAATCACCACCTTCGTCAGACTATATAAGCCAGCTGTTGTCTACCCCTCAGTCTCTTTCCAGCCTGCCAGCAGCTCCAAACAGTGTCATTGTTCAGTGTCCTAAGCATATTCAGTTCACCAGTCTGAGTCCGAACACAAATAGATAACATAGTAAATAGTCGAAACATCCTGACATTAGCCAATTTGTAAAGTCCTACTCTAAACAAGCAAAAGTACTGTTAAAAGTACTATTTGCCTTCGTTTGTGATCCAAGTATTTATTTTTGTTTGTAATCAGAGTATTTACTTTTGTTTGTATCCAAGTACTTCCCAGTTTGAGTTAAGTTCTCCAGGGAAGGGACAGGGGAAGACAGGGTACCCTGTACATTTTGCAACACGTAGGTAACTCCCGTGTTATTTACACCAGGTTAGAGGTGAGTGCCACATGTTGTAATTTCCTTTTTTTGAAGGTAGAGTAGGAAGTGTTTATTTGATAATTCCCGGTAGGTTAGAGGGTTGGGGTTCTAGGTAGGTGTGTTTTGATTGTAACTTTTTCTGGCACCACCAGTCCCTTCCCTTGCCTTTTTGTAATTTCTGTTCAGTAACTTTACAACTTTAATTTAATAAATTGTACTCCTCAGTTCCCCTTAACTCTTTGTCCGCTCATCCTTTCATTTTTCCGGGTATTATTTGTAAATGTCCCATCTGGGATATTACAATTGGGGGCTCCTGTCCGGGATACTTGTATCCCACTGCCAAACAATCTAAATACCCGAAAATGACAGATGGACGCTGAACAAAGACTTCAGTTTGTAACCGTGCAATTATCAAGTCAGCCATGTTTGATATCGAGGCATTTCTTGCTCAGCCAACTTTTGACGCCTTCAATAAGCTTTTGAAGGACGATTTGATTGACCTTGCATTTCACTTTAAAGTTCATGTCGCAAGGCCAATTCGTAAAGACGATGCTAGGACTAGAGTTTTGGACAAACTTATTGAGTTAGGTATATTGACTGTTCCAGACCCGTCTCCTGTAGTTCAGGAAGGCGGTGAGGAACCCGTTCTGCCTGTCAAGCCAGCAGAGAAGGAGGCTGAGGCTCAAAGCCCCCCTCCTGAGTTGACAGGTTTAGATACAGAGCCAGTGGGTTCTAGTGAGAAGGCTAGGATAGATGTTCGTGTTGCCCGCCTTCGTGTGGAGGCTCAGGAGAGAGCTCAGAAAGCAGAACATGAGCACCGATTGGAAATGAGGAGGTTAGAAATTGAGGCTGACAAGGAAATTAGGTTGAAGCAAATTGAGTTGGAGCTCTGTAAGATTAAGCAGTCTCATTCCGTGTCCACTCCCTCCTTCGATGTAGCAAAAAACATTGCTTTGGTACCCCCCTTTCGGGAGTCAGAGGTTGACTCCTATTTTGGCGTTTTTGAACGCATAGCCGTGTCTCTAAAGTGGCCAGAAGACGTCTGGCCAATCCTACTTCAGTGTAAACTAACTGGCAAGGCTCAGGAAGCCGTCTCCTCTCTGTCCTTAGAGGACGCTGTGCAATACGAAAAAATTAAAGCTGCTGTTTTGCACATCTACGAGCTCGTTCCAGAAGCGTACCGCCAGAAGTTTAGAAACCACAAAAAGGTCAGTGGTCAGTCTTATGTGGAGTTTGCAAGAGAGAAAGGGGTTTTGTTCGACAAGTGGTGCTTCGCAAACAAGGCTCAGGACTTTAATTCTCTCCGTGAGCAAATGTTGTTGGAGGATTTTAAGAGTTCGCTGCCAGACAAAATAGTCACCTATCTAAATGAGAGAAAAGAGTCCTCCTTGACCCAGGCGGCCATTTTGGCCGATGAGTTCGTCCTCACCCATAAGCATGTGTTTGCGTCTTCACAATCAGCAAAGCCACCCGTGTTTAAGCCTGCTAATGGTTCCTCTCAGCCCAACAAAGCTAAACCTGAGGCTGCCTCTACGAGGGAGGAACGTGAGTGTTTCTATTGCCGTAGGAAGGGTCATTTAATTGCTGATTGTTTGACTTTAAAGAGGAAGCAACAGTCCTCTTCAGGTTCTCCACCAGGCCCTTCTCAGACAAAAGGTGTGGGCCTGATTAAAACCATTTCTGGGTCCTCTACTGAGGCCCCTCTCCCTCAGGAAGTGCAAGATGCTTGCTTCAAACCTTTCATCTTTAAGGGGTTAGTTTCTCTAACTGGGGATCCCAAAGACCAGAAGCCAGTTAGGATTTTGAGGGATACGGGGGGGTCGCAGTCCTTTATCCTTGCTGATGTTTTGCCCTTATCCGAAGGTTCCTCTTGCCAGTCTAATGCAATTGTGCAAGGCATTGAAATGGGTTTTGTTCCAGTGCCGCTGCACAATGTGCATGTTCGTTCTGACTTGGTGAGTGGAGTTTTCAAGGTTGCTGTACGCCATGCTTTACCCGTCAAAGGCGTGGACTTCATAATGTGTAATGACATTGCGGGTGGTAAAGTAGTGCCCGCACCAGAAGTGATAGACAAGCCAGCCCTTGATTCAGTGTCTGATGAGTTTCCGCAAAACCCTGATGTCTTTCCGGCATGTGTAGTCACCAGAGCTCAGAGAAAGAAATTTGGCATTGATTTGTCTGAGTCTTTCCTAGTGTCTGACCCAGAGGAGGCCTTGGTAGAAAAAACACCAGCCGCAGTTACTGTCGAGCCTGACGGGGTGTCAGTTCAGGATGCCCATGAGTTAAACCTGCCTGTTGACCGATCGCAGTACATCGTGGAGCAACAGGGTGATGTCACCCTTGCAAGGTGTTTGGCCGCCGTGCTAGACAAGGAGGAAGCAAAAGCCCAGAAAGTAGCCTACTATCTGGAGGATGGTCTGCTGATGCGCACCTGGTCTAACAGGGGAAGACAGGGTACCCTGTACATTTTGCAACACGTAGGTAACTCCCGTGTTATTTACACCAGGTTAGAGGTGAGTGCCACATGTTGTAATTTCCTTTTTTTGAAGGTAGAGTAGGAAGTGTTTATTTGATAATTCCCGGTAGGTTAGAGGGTTGGGGTTCTAGGTAGGTGTGTTTTGATTGTAACTTTTTCTGGCACCACCAGTCCCTTCCCTTGCCTTTTTGTAATTTCTGTTCAGTAACTTTACAACTTTAATTTAATAAATTGTACTCCTCAGTTCCCCTTAACTCTTTGTCCGCTCATCCTTTCATTTTTCCGGGTATTATTTGTAAATGTCCCATCTGGGATATTACACCACACACACGCACAGACACACACACACACACACACACACACATTGCCTTTGAAGAAATCATTAGAACTTTAAATGAGGAAACAGAGGTGCTTAAGGACATCTTTTAAAGCAAAACAAATATGCAGGCACGCGAGCTGTACACGGCTACACGCATGCACGGAATAACCTTGATTAGAGGCCATCTCGGTTGACTCTACATACTGTACTTCCTTAGCAAAAAGGGGGGAAAAACAACAACAATTGGCCACATATGTCCACAAGGACATGGACATCCATTACAGTATGTAGCTTATGAGCCTGCAGGGAGTCCTGGCTGTTAGAAGAGACCAAGCAGCTTTTATCTTTCCTTTCTGCAAATGCTAGACACAAGGTAGTTGCATTTCTCTTCCATTGAAATAATTACATTTCCGTGTGTCTTTCTGATTTGTTTTTTGATTGGATTTTGCCGGGTAAGTTATCCTCTATCAAAACAAAATTATTATTCCCCTTTTTACATATCTCACTTGATGAGATTTGTTCAGGGCCACTTCTCCTGTGTGACCTGGCTCTTTCTCCGTCCCCCCACCACCTCCCTCCTCTCTTTCTCCCACTCTGTTGCTGCTGTTGTGTGGTATCTGGCAGGAGGAAGGGGATGGAGGGAGGGAGGGGGTTCGGGAGCGGGGGGGGGTATGTGTGATTGGAGGGTGGAGAGAAAATTGTGAGAGAAATATTGCGAGGAGGGGAGAGGTGGTGTCAGCCGAGAGACAGCGCTGCTCCTCAGAGGGGCTGAGTGAATAATTGAAGAAGCCTCCAAAGGAAAGTGTTTGGGGCTTGACAGCGAAGTGGGACGGACGGACGGCGCAGGCTCGCAACTTATACGTGTGCTGCCACGGCGGGGGCTGCTCGTCTGTGAGACGGCAGTGTTCCTAATATTCCAGGCTTCACACACACTTCACACAGGTGAAAGTTAGTTTAGAGAGGATACAGTCTCTGTTCCCGGGGCATTATTAAAATGACAACCAGGCTCTGTCACTGTGATGGGAACTGTGATTAAAGGATGCACAGTGGCGGTGTCTTCAGCTTCCGACAGTCTCTCTTACAGCTGACTCGCTGCAGGCAGAATGCTGTTGCTGTGT
This sequence comes from Benthosema pterotum, assembly GCA_039105355.1. Classification (NCBI taxonomy): domain Eukaryota; kingdom Metazoa; phylum Chordata; class Actinopteri; order Myctophiformes; family Myctophidae; genus Benthosema; species Benthosema pterotum. The sequence continues at coordinate 34,802,412 of CM076969.1, forward strand.
GTGCAGAGGGGATCTGGTGCATGGATACACTGGAGAAGGCCGCAACATGTTCCCCATACTGGATGGTGTTGATGAGTGTAATTAATAAGGATGTCATAACTGCAAACACACAGAGCGGGAGAGAGAGAGAGAGAGAGAGAGAGAGAGAGAGAGAGAGAGAGAGAGAGAGAGAGAGAGAGAGAGAGAGAGAGAGAGAGAGAGAGAGAGAGAGAGAGAGAGAGAGAGAGAGAGAGAGAGAGAGAGAGAGAGAGAGAGAGAGAGAGAGAGAGAGAGAGAGAGAGAGAGAGAGAGAGAGAGAGAGAGAGAGAGAGAGAGAGAGAGAGAGAGAGAGAGAGAGAGAGAGAGAGAGAGAGAGTGAGGTAACCTTCCATCCATCATCAAACACATATCTGGAGTTAGGTCACAGGGGCAACAGTCTCTTTGAGCAGAGAGATCCTCCTGGTGCATCCAGAGGTGTTCCCAGGCCTGTGGGGTCTACACCCAGTGGGACATGCAGCAAGAGCCTCCGTAGCGAGACGTCCCCGGGAGGCATCTGTAGATGCAGGCCAAACCACCTACACTGTCTACTTTCCAAGCGAAAGGAGCGGGTGACTGAAGGCCTCACCCTTTCTCTATAAGAGAGATGCCATCCTTCTGTCTGAGGAGGACTCATTTCGGTCTCCTCACGACCATAGGTGGCAGTAGGAACAAACATTGCTCAGTAGACCGAGAGCTTTGCCTTCTGGCTCAGCTCTCTTTTCATCACAACAGTGTCGAACAGCGACTGCAATCCTGATCCGACTGATCTGCTAAGAGTGCTACCACCCCCCCCCCCCCCCAAACACACACACACACACACACACACACACACACACACACACACACACACACACACACACACACACACACACGCATGAACAATACCCTGAGATACTTAAACTCCTTCACCTGGGGCAAAGTTTCATTCCCCTCTTGGATTGCATAATCCTTTGTTATCCTGCTGAGAACCATGGCCTCATCCAAGGATCTACTAAAAACAATAAAATGAGTAGACATTGTGCCCAGTGCGGCTGAATGCGCACAAAAACAGTCGGCAAATGGTTTAGGTAAAATGTGTTTGCCAGGCCAATTTATGGCATATATGAAAGCAGCAGCCATCAATTTACCTTTTAGGACTGCTCCGGTTGCTATGCAACGCCTCCATCCCCACATGGATGTTTTTTTTTTCTTCATCCAGCTCCATTGAACCTCCATTATACCGTGATTTTTCCAAGCCCTTGTAAAGCTTCCAGCACTATCCATGGTGAGCCGACGCACATGTGTGATGATGATGTTGTTGAAGACTGAGATGCTCTGGAGCACAATGAATTTCATTGTATTTATACATTCCACTGTATCTATACACATGACAAATAAACCTGAACTGAACTGAACTGAACTGAACTGAACTGAACTGAACTGATGAATCCCACTGCAGTTCTGGGATGATTGGCTCCCAATCAATTAGGAGGGATCAAGGATCAAGACAGCCACTAAAAGTTAAAGCCTGTATTACATTTAAAAAGCAAATTCTAACATGTTTCGACCATCACTGGTCTTCCTCTTGCCCATTTTCAATTCTCTTATGAATCCCTGTGATGTCTCTCCTCTCATCCCATCACTTCCGTTCTGTGAGAACTTCCAAAGATTCTTCATAGAAAAAATATCAGACCTCAGATCACTGCACAACTCTTCCCCCCTGCAGTCTCAGCATGCCCTGCCGTGTTTGACCACTTCAGGCCAGTACCACTGTCCTGACATAGTCTCCCATCTCTTCAAATCCCTTCTTGAAAACACGCATTTTCCTTTGATTTTAATGTTTTCTGATTTTAATCTGTATAGCCTTAGCCTCGACAGCCAGGCTTCCTTTTGAGTCCACACTGCGCGAAAACGGAAAGCCTGCATTAACACACAGAGCAGACTGGCCTTCAAGTGGGATTCAACCTTTCGGCGTGGGCGTCGCTCCAAATGGTGTGACAGCACAGCAGGGGAGGGGCAGAGGATGATGACACATTTTTGAGATCAAATCAAATCTATCAGCATGGCTGTGCCCATCAAGGCCATTGCAGATTAGGCCAGACTAGTTTAGCCTTTTCTGATGTTTTTTTTTTTTATGTACGGTATTTATCTGCTTCACTGAAATGTTTTTATCTTCTTCTTTGGCCAACCTTGGTTGTGTTAATACTGTGCTATACAAATAAAGGTTGATCGATTGATCAATAAAAAACAGTTATGGTCGAAACATGCCAACATGTGCTGTTGGTCTGTTTGCACCTCCCCCCACTACAGAGCATACATGTGCATGTTCACATCTTGCTATACCGGGGTGGACCCGAGGTTTTCCAAATCACTCAAATCTCTGAATGCTACTTTAAGTAAATCATTTGAGTACTTTTCCCACCACTGCTGAATACAGTACTCATCCAGTTTTGTCACTTTCAGACCTGTCACACTGGAACTTTCAAACATGTCAGTCTGGGGGGAGTCATACTGGTAACCTTTCAGTCATTGGCCCAATTTTCTTCTGCTGCCGCCGCCTACTACTGCATACTGTAATAGCGTATGCTATTTATATGGACATGAATCAGGTTAGTAGAGAACACTGGGAAAGGGAACAAATATACTGGAGCTAAATGGCGAAGCTGTCTTTGAAGTATGAAGATCATGGCGGATGTCAATGGATTATCTCACGGCAAGTGCCGTTGGAGGAACGGTTGGAGGATTAGGGGCATTTTAGCCGAGAGCTTACCTTTGATTTAGTATTCAGATTCATCTTTCTCTGTTTGATCATGTTAATTGACATATTTAAAAAAATGTCCATATGGCATGGGCATGTACCGGTAGGAGCAAGCTCACACATGCACCTACACAAACACCCAAACCGTATTTCATATTCATTTTTCTTTCTTTCATTCTCACTTGTAAGGCTGTCATGAATAAAACATTTCTCTTTCTACTAATACGCACATTATTCTCGTCTTCCCCTTTGTGCACCGCTGCCATAAATGAACGGGGATAATTCAATATGTTATTTCACCTAGACTATTACAATTAACTTAACATTCAACATACAAACTGGAGGTGCGACCGCTCGCCCTCTTCGCGAAGAAATTGGAGGTTGGCTTATTCCGTTCCACTAAATCATCAATCTTCAAAACACTAGCAAGGAGATGGAACCGCATTCTAAGTAACTTAATACCATGCACCTGACAAATCACAATGCTATCGCAGTGTATAGTGGCATGTTATAGCACAGCCTGTCAACGCACGTGGCAGGAGTCAGGACACGTCTGCTCTGCAATATCGCCTCATTGTCTCGGGTCACTTAACCCTTTTGTGTACTGAACGCGTTTTGGTGTTTTAGCTGTTGAAAAATAGCGTCTCTACAAGCTCATATCGCTCCACCGAGTGGCGCGATATGAGCTTGTAGATCTGCTGAAAAATTGTGAAAATGCAAGTCTTTGAATACGTTATTTTGGAAGCAAACATTTTTAACTCAAATCTTTGCATCCTAGATGAGGTTCTGCAGCAGATACTATGATGTTAAGCATCACTGACACAGAAAGAGATTCCAGAAAAACTAGAATCTCGCGCAGGGACTAGAATTTAGTGTCACAATTGATTTTAGTGTCATGGACTAGAATCTAGTGTCGGGGACTAGAATCTAGTGTCAGAAACTGGAATCTATCTTCAGAAACTACATCTACTGATAGGAACTAGAATCTACCATGGGGGACTAGAATCTAGCATGAGATACTAGAATCTAGCGTCGGAAACTAGAATCTAGCGCTGTGAACTAGAATCTAGCATCAGAAACTAGAATCTGATCAGGACACAAAGGGTTAAAGTTACTCCCCCTGTTACCTGCTATAGCACTGAGATACACAGATGAGTGCAGCAGTACTACTCCCAGGATGCCAGTGGGCAAGTTGTGTGAGTGACAGCAGGCCTGAGAAATGTCTGACCTCATGAATGCAGGAAGCACACGATGGCGAGGAAGGGAGGGAACACACTCTGTCAGCTTGGCTTTGTATTAACCTCTCTCTCTCTCTCACACACACACACACACACACACACACACACACACACACACACACACACACACACACACACACACACACACACACACACACACACACACACACACACACACACACACACACACACACACACACACACACACAAACCAATGGTTTCCAACCTTTTTGATACCAGAGCCCACTATTTTTTCAGCATTTGAGCCACGGACCACCATTTGATGACATTATCACACCCAGAGACACCAAAACTAAAGAGTTATTGTTTTTGTTCCAGGCAGGCTTTCAGAGACAAAACACATATTCAAATGACCAATAATTTGCTACATTCTCTAGTTGTGTAGACTTGGACTAATCCAGATGATGAATATTTTTACTCTTGAGAAACATGAAACCAAATGGATCCGCAAGGGTCCATTTGGTACATCTGGTAAACCAACTTCCCATTATTTTGCCAGGAGGACCACCTGGCATCCTCTCAGGGACCACTGGTGGTACCCAGACCACCTGTCGAAAACCCCTGATTTAAAGTATTTAAAATCATTAAGAACTGACAGGCCTATACAGTTTAAGGTGATAAACTGTAGGGACAACATTTGTTTCTGATGTATTCCTGGACCGGTTTGCTAGTGTATTCAAATGTGTCCATTATTAGCACTAATTGGGGGATTTATGTTATCATGGATTACTGCGGGCAATTATGCATCTCTGCATCCGAGAGCAGCAACCGTTCATCGCAAATAACTTGTGTAATGAGTAATTGAGCTGGTTATTCCGTTAGAGCATCCAACCGTCCACAAAAGATTCACCTCAGAGGACACAATAAAATCCTCAGTGAATCTGAACTTAAATTAGTTAAATGAACCACTTTTTGGGGTATCACTATTGTGAGGGAATTTTGTGATGTACAGGATTTAAAAAGGAAAGACAGAGAGAGAGAGAGAGAGAGAGTTGCATGAAACCCTTGATCATAACCATTAAAAATATATATCTTCCATGCCAATGAATGGCCTGATTTTAACATAGAGTACCATGATGTCAGCTGACTATATCAGAGGTCAGTTGAAATCAACACTTTGATAAAGATGCTGCCTGTCGGGTATCCAAACCTTGTTATGAGGTATGAAAACATTCGGCGGATACAGAACTTGGCCCTGACTGTAATGTCTGGAAAAATCTCCCTGTACTATGTTTTTTTTTTTTTTTTTTTTTGTATAATTAAAATTATAAATGATAATGACCGGAGGATGACATCAATACGACAATTATTTTCTTGCCACTGTGTCTGGTTATTTTTAATGCCTTGAAAAGTTCAAAGCAATCACTTCAATGTAACAAGTGAAGAGGTTGAAGTAGAAAATAGACAAAAGTACATGATGATCAATTATAGCATCACAAATGATGATCCATTATCGGCACTTTGTCTGTTTATCATCACCTTGGTTATGAGTGTGTGCCCTTTGTTTTTGTTTTTTTGAAGACATCACATTCTAGAATGTTCTGATGACCGCACCACTACTAAAATGTGTGTGTGTGTGTGTGTGTGTGTGTGTGTGTGTGTGTGTGTGTGTGTGTGTGTGTGTGTGTGTGTGTGTGTGTGTGTGTGTGTGTGTGTGTGTGTGTGTGTGTGTGTGTGTGTGTGTGTGTGTGTGTGTGTGTGTGTGTGTGTGTGTGTGTGTGTGTGTGTGTGTGTGTGTGTGTGTGTGTGTGTGTGTGTGTGTGTGCGCGCGCGCGCGGCATCCTCCTGCACAAAAGTACAAAGATGGCCATGGAAATAGTAATATAATATGTTTTAAGTAATATTGTGGGATACAAATCTACACTTTCCCTCTCAGCTTTACAAAATTCATACTAGACTCCAGTATACACAATGATAAAAAGAATGTGTACTATAGATCTGTGTTTAAAGAGAGAGAGAGTGACTTTCACACTTTGCTTTCAAAGTGAAGAAAAAACATAGCTTTTTCCTCAAAGTAAAACAAAAAGTAAAAGTCAATTAGTCATTTACATTAAAACTGAAACTTCTTCTCCACATTTGACCCATCTCTTGGAAGGGGACCATCCGTAGTGACGGTTCATTTCTCCTAACGTGCTCTGCCATGCTTGCACTTACTGTATGTTTAGAGTTAGTTAGAGATTGGGTTACTATTGCAGTGGTGGGCGTGTGCCACACTCGGTGAGACCCATTAATGCTGAGTGCCAAGCAGGGAGGCATTGGTTCCCATTTTTACAGTCTTTGGTATTATCCAGCCCGGCGATCGAACCCCCAACCCCCTAGTTTCAGGGCAGACACCCTAACCATGAGGCCACTTGTACTTTATTTTGGCAAACATTTTCTTTGAGAAAAATGCTCATCACAAGCCTGTAAATGGGAAATGTACTTGTCCAAACGACAAGTCAAGTGCGTCAAAACCTTAATGTCAGTCCCTGCTAGGTATAGTGGGTAACAATCAGGGATTGCAGCGTTATGCTGCTTGTGAAGGTGGAGCTTACAGGTACCCTTCGTGCTCATAGAAGGGAGGTGGCGGCTGCCAGCCTGGTGTCCTCATAGTGTAGTATGTGTGCTCATAGGGGAGGTTGTGTCTACCACCCTGATGTGCTCAAGTGCCTGTGCTGCATGCGCTCAGGTAATTACAGCATCTGTTGAGAGCTGTGCTGATTGTTTTTCATCTCCACATGGTCACCACCCCAGAAAACCAATTACCCAGGAGAATGCTAAATCACCAGGCCTGATCTGCAGTGGCGGGAGAAGTACTTGAATCTTTTACTTAAGTAAAAAAAAAAAGTATGCAATCACCACCACTGTGTACAAAGATCTATCCCTGCATTCAAAATGTCACTTAAGTTATAGTAAAAATGTGTTATGATATAAGGTATATTATCTATATGATCTACTGTAAATCAGCTATTTTTTTTTTTTGTAAAATTGAGAAATACATTTTGTTAAAAAAAAAACAAATACACCTCCCAAAATGCATCGAAAGTGGTTAATCGCTAAAAACTAGTCATTGTGCACAATGTCCCATTTCAGAACTATAAATATTGTTTTATTCTATTTAACTATTAAGTGTTATGATGTAGCTGCTAAAGTAGGGACTTATATTAACTACAATATCCCACGTACTGCTGGGCAGTACTTGGTGGTGTCCTCCGAAACCCCTGGTCAATAGAGAGTAATCTAATCTTAATCTATAATAATGCAGCTTATAATCTATTCCTTGATTACATTTTATATTGGCTAGGGTTAGGCTTATCTCGTAACTGGAGGTGTCAAATAAATGTAATGGAGTAAAAAGTACTGTTTTTTACTTTTAACCTGTGAAAAAGTGGAGGAAAAAACAAAACTAGCAGTTGAGATTAAGAGCAATCCAAGTTGTATGTGGAGGCTGCATTACCTGTTTTCTCTGTACTATATATCGCACCATTAAATGGTGCATTTATATAGCGCCTTTACCCAAGGTGCTTTACATAGCTTATGCATCACATTCACCCATTCACACAACATTCATACACTGATGGCAGTGGAAACCATGCAAGGTACCTACTAGCACATCAGGAGCAATTAGGGGTTCAGTGTCTTACTCAAGGACACTTCCACACTAACTTTGCGAGAGCCCGGGATCGAACCGGCAACCTTGTGGTTACCATCCGGTGATTGATATAACAAAATTGGAACATTTTGTTTGAAATGAGCAAACATGCCTGCCAATGATGCCACTGTTAACGAGGGATTCTTCCAACTCCTCATTTGAGCTGCAGACCAATTAGATAAAATTACTACCATGTTAAAATGAAAATTAGTGAGTAGTAGTAGTAGTAGTACTTGAGTAAATGTATTTTCTTGCTGCTCCACTGCTGATCCATAAAAGAAGTAGGGAGCCAAAACAAACTTGTTCTGGGGAAGCACAGATTTTAATTGGGTCCCATTGGATCTATAAAACAAAAAAAAGTGTAATAGTATGAGAAAAGACATGCTGGTAATACAAGAGAATATTAAACATTATAAGAGCAGCTGACGGGAGAACAAAATACAAGCTGAAGGTGTGCGGGAGGAGCTGCTGGTAAGAACACAGCGGGCATTTTCACCCAGAACAATCTCATTTCCCCTCCAAGAGAACAGTGCCCTAATACTATGTGCAAATCAAAGATTATGCAAGTTGTGAATAAGAAACAATCACTTAACTGATGGACGCTGAGATTTTGTTATATTTCGTAGCGTGATGTTATTACACAATCCATCAATCAGTCTTGTGAACAAGGCGCCTGCAGATTTAATACTATTACGTCAATCAACACACAGGTGAATTGGCAGAAGTAGGCCACAATTGGACCTAGATTCAAATGCTATTTCAGGGATCAAAATGTACGTGTGATCGACAGAGAACAGTAGAACGCCCACTATCACTTCTGTGAGTACATTGTGTTAAGAGACTCGCTAGATGCTGCTTATCTTATCTTTGCTTTTCTGGAGTGTTTCACATGTCAGATCTGCACAGATATACTGTATCACTTCAGTAATGTGGTTTAATGAAATTGGTTTGTTTAGGGATAAATGAAGAGATTTGTGTGAACCATTGATTAATTGTTCTAATTTATTGTGCAGACAGAATAGTTTCCCTTCCCTGCTGACCTCAATCTCCAACGTCCTTTGTAACCACTGCAGTGACTTTGTGAGTTCTATTTTCACTTTGCCTTCCTCTCCTGCTCCAGCTGTAATGTTTCCACGAAACATATAAGCCGATTTGAGTTTCTGTTTAAAAAGAAAAAGGAAAATCTTCACATTGAGAAAAGTGAAAAGCTTTATTCTCCTGGAGCGGTGCCGAATTGGCTTTATAGCGTTGCCTGAACTGGCTTTTTATTCCTGCAGTGCTTTAAACAGCCGTGTCTAATTGCAATGGCATTTTTAATTAAAAGTCAAGGATATGTGGTTGTTTGTGAGGAGAGACTAATCTGTTTCTGCCCCTTCCTCTCCCCTAGTCCCAGCTATCTACCATCTATCTGCCTAATGAGGAAATGGAGAAGCCATGGTGCAGGACTTGTTGATATTTGCCCTTCTCTAAGTAGATCTCTGTGAATTTATGATTAGCAGCCGAGCCGTAGACCGTGCATCAGTGCAGCCCCAAGACCTTATGGATTACAGTTGATAAGGATGGCTGCATTCTCTTGACTTGGCAGAGGAAAGCTGCACATGCAGATGCCATGAATATTGCTACTGTACTGCGAGACGAATATGTTTGTTTTCATAAGAGAAAGAAGAGGAACAAAGATTTAAACTTGGTATTCTGTGAATTGCACGTTGAGCCTGGGGCTTGTAATGGTGTACCCCACAAGAGATTCTTATATATTAACTTAGGTATGGTTTCCCTCTAGTCAAGTTTATCCTCATTCTTCCATTTATTCCTCCATTCTTAATTTTCAGTTCAGAATCCAGAATCTTTTTATTTGAGAGGATTTTAAACGCTGGTTATACGTTTGTTTATCACATGCACAATCTGTTATTTTTCCTTTTGTTCATTGTTTTTGCACTGTGACTGAAAGAGATGAAAGATATCTTGGATGAGATCTTTGGCAAATAGAGGGAAGCAAGAAAAGGAAGATTAGTGTGCTTGAGAGTGAAGGCCCCTTGAAGTTGTACAGTGACAACTGAGAACCACGGAAATTAAAACACCCCGAGCTTTGCTGTAGCTTCTTCTCAGATGCCTTGCACAAAAGAACACGCCACTGCGCTAGAATCAGGTGTAAAGTAGGAAGCATTGTGCTGTGTTGACGGTCCATGGTAATGGCCTTGATGCTCTCCTCTACATGACAGGGCTCTACAAGGCTTTGCTGCAGATGGGACTCCACATCGAGGAGAGATATTAACAGTTTTCCCCATACCACTGAGCTCCGTGGAGAGGGCCTGATGCCCAACACAACAGCTGAGGAGGTGGACTCACTAACCCCAGAAGGGGCACTCAACCAGAGCATGAATCCAACCGATTCAGACTTACAGAGCGCTACAGTCCTGCATGCCCGCCCCCTTTCAGAACAACGAGGGACCCATGAAATAACTCCCCATTCATTTTGCCCGTAGGCTTTTCAAAAATTATTTATATAAAGACGTTTATGCCACGGACAAAGCCAACTCTTAATTGTTGTGACACGAACAACCGAAAATCTGCTTTAGATACAACACGCTCTAGTTATTTGCATTTGGTCTCCTGCTCTTCGATTGAGATTTTTGGTTCTGGTTTGACCTTTGGCACAATCCTGTTGCTGGTTGACAAAAATCAAATCCCATTTTTGTGCATATTTTCTAATGTTTCTAATGAAATGCATCGTAAAATATTTACATTTTATAATGCGTTGGGAGCATGTAGATCCGCTCTTTTTTGCAATATTCTATCCGAAAGACTACTCTGGCTCCAAGTTATTTTGAGTTGTAGGCTAGTTCTATATCAGGGAAAATAAATAAGAATATCATAAGAATAATGCTGAGGCAAAAGAAATGTGTATAGTTTAGGGTTAGCGTCAGCACTTCATTGGGGAGAGGGTGTGGTAACATAAAAATATGGTGCCATATTTCATTGAGAATTAAGGGTGAGATATTCACACAAAGCCTCTACAGTAGCGATAAACCACAGCGTGCTGTCCAAGTGGTTATGTCCTCACCTTGTACCACATGGTGTTAATCCAACATCATTAGAAACAAAGTGCTATCACAGCAGTATACAGTGTACTATCTGCCTGTTAGACCATGATGTATGAATAGACTGCAGTGGGATACGACACTGTATGTACCGTGTGTGTGTGTGTGTGCGTGCATCTGTGGGGGTGTGCATGTGTGTGTGTGTGTGTGAATACGTTTGGGGAAAGTGGAGATGGGATAGTTATGGGGGGGATTTGGGGAGGAAGCTTAGGGCATCGAAGCTTGTCCTCTTCCGGACTTCCAATAGTCTGTCTATGGTTGTGGTTTGTGTAGGAGGTGGGTGGTGTAAAATGCCTGCAGCTTTTCCAGGCAGCTGAGCCCCTGGGCTCGCGGGGCTCCTGGGCAGGGCGAAGGGGACCAGGTGTCGGCTTTGGTACAAAGGGCTTTGCTGCCACGGTGCAATGAGATGTAGGATTTCCAAAGAGCTCCCGTCTGTAGTCGAGAGTAAAGACGGAGGAGTCCTTGGCGTCACCTCGGTTGAACAACAGGCATAGGATTCTGTTCTTTGTCAACTCTTCAAAGCTTGTGAAAGTGAAAGCTTGTGCAAATAATAGAATATTCTGATATTCTGTGAAAATTGCTTTGGAGGTGTTTTCATGTTTTCTTTAGAAACAGAGTTCTCCTGTTCTCTCAATCACTTTTATATTTATTTATTTATTGACCACTTTTGTCCCAAACATATCAGAGATTTGGTGAGCACTCAGATCAGATCAATTTGGCTTTCATACCGGTGGGCACACAACACATCTCATCATGGTCATGGTCTTATTGTAGGCTACATCACATAATGTTATCTACACACCACAAGAAGATAAGATGATCGAGGCTCGATATTCATCATGGCATTGGCATGGCATGCCATTAAAAATATATACTGGGCACAATAACCATAGCCCTACAGCCCATCAAATATTTGGTGTGGTTGTGTAATACTAGGTCGATTAGAGCTGCACTTTGAGCTTATCAATGCAAACTATAAGTATGATGTGTTATCGGCTACACAGGTTTTAGATGCTGACATGACATGCACGGAATACAATGCAAGTTATATAATTTATTTTGAAGAGGATATATTGTCTAATCGATGGACATAGGATATTATTGGCTGCCTGTTAAACAGAGGGAGAGAGAGATGCTGCACAGTGGTGTTTTTGCAGGTTAAACAAATGGTAAGCTACTAGTACTCATCTTTGTGTTGTAAGTTGGTTCACATTGCTGAGTGACCGTGTGATGCACACAGGGAAAAGCAAAAAGTTGTAGAACCATAGACGATCAGTCTATCAGCGAGTAGCCTGTTTTTATTTTAAAATCTACAGCCAAACCTATGCACATGTACATTACCAGTTCATCCCCAGATATAAACTTATATACTTTAGTGACCATCAGTGATGGGTATCGTTACTTTATAAACTAACGACGTTAGGTTATTGGACGTAATAGATTATTTTCCGTTATTTTCCGTTCCTGAACACAATTAAAATACTCCTTTTCTCTTTGTTTTTAACGTATGCACAATTTAGTTGCATTGTATTACCAGTGCATGAATCGCACTCCACGTTGCGCACATGAAAACCACCACCACCAACAACTACAACAACAACAACAACAACTGTACTCAACAGTGATACCATGTCACCCACTATGAACTAGGTTGCTACAAAGTAGGCTATGTCAGATGCACAGTAGGCCTACAGACAATATTATGCTGTGCACAGTACAACCAGCCAGAGAGCATGATGATGCCCCCTCCATGCTGCGCGATGACAACAACCAGCTCCTGCAGGCTTCTCAACTGACCATCGTAACCCAGCCTATGAACTACACAGTAGTCTATATAAGACAAGGCATGGCGGCCAAACAATAGAGTAGCTGCTTCACTACGCAAGCAGCCAGCGGACTTCCACTTTCTTCCTTCTCAAAATAAAAGATTCATACTAGAGTATAACTAGACACTAGCTAGACAGTAGGTTTACTTTTATTTCTTAGGCGGACTTACAGGATGTGCAGACAGAAAATGTAAACTACGCACATCACTCGCAGAAGGATGAAGCCACAACGTGCAGTCGGCTTATTCTACACTAACAGAAGGAGGAATATAGGCTACAACAACGGGCAATCTCAAGAAAATGATTTGGGACGAACTATAGTGACGAGTTACTTTTTTGGAAATGTAACGAAGTAACTAACTACTAAATTGCAAAAAGAACTCGTTAGGTTACTCTGTTACTAATAAAGGTAATCTGATTACATAACGCCACTACTGATAACGCCGTTATCCTCTTCACTGGTGACCATAACAATAGAAAATCATATCACCACATCCCCACCAGTTGGAACACAGGCATCTAAAGATGGTAATGTCTGTTAAATCTTTGATAGTTGCGGGGGCTTTTAGATTCTTACTCGTGCCTGGATGTGTGTCTTGTATCTTCAAGCTTTGTCCGGTGTTAACAGCTACACCTGCTGTTTACATGATTAGTCCACCTGCATGGCAACTAAGCCAACCATCTGGAATAAATTCACTAAATAAAATAATCAGATACTGAATGCATAATTGTGTTACCTATGATAAACTAAGTGCGGCTGTTCCCCAGTATAATCATCTAAACATTGTACAGTGGAGTGTGTCTTTGTGATTCATATTATGCAATGGTGACTTTGCATTGCAAACAAAATTTAATTCTGAAGGCACTGTATATTTGTGTATGCATATTGTGTGTTTATTGCGACGCTTCAGTTCAACTCAAGTTGATGTATGTCACATCGTTGTCAGAGCCACAGCCACAGTAAGGGTCTAATGGCATGGAAATTGTTTTATAACACCCGCCTAAGCAGCATAGAATTATACAGTTATTTGACAAGAGTGGGTGAAAGTGTTTGTGACAGCATTCGACAGGCCGTAGGGCATATTTATCTCGAATGCTGTCAATTCTGCGACTAACATCAATGAGAACATCCATCATCATGCATTTGAATCCCTTCAAGGTGATCCTTAAATGTTCACTTAGCGCATTGAAAAAATGGCTAACATCACTTCTTTTCTACTGTAATTTGCGCTAGGAAAACTATAATTATTATTTATTCTTCATTTATAGAGCCATTAAAGTAGAATTTCATCTTGCATTTACTTTTAGGCTTCAATATTTAAATAGTATACTGTCCGCCTGTTGTGTCCACCTTCAACCATTTTGTTAATATTTTCTGCTGTTTGATGCCTTACCTTAAATGGTAAATGGTGCATTAACTCATTCAGCGCGATCGGATTTTCTTTGTTTTCTTTCCACTGCCGCGGCTCAAACCAGTTCGATCGGTAAAAAAGCCCTTATTTTGAAGCTCAGATCTCCTAAACAGGATGTGCTGTTTCTGTTATGCTGTGTCTGTTGTCTTGCCTAATCGATCATCTGGCGATGTACCCAAAAACATCCGGGTCACAAGTCAGGAAGAGCTGTGTAGCCCTGGCTGCTTAACCCATGCGCCAGCGACATTGAGGGGGCAAACCGGAGGAGAGCCGTTTGAATGCATTGGGTTGAATGCATGTTAATGGGAGGGGAAAAAAAAAAGTTGTCGCCAATTCTGTCCCAAATGAAAGTCAGCAACGGGATGATCATCAGACGATGCGCACGGACTAATAGTTGGATTAAAGAATGAAATCTACATCTCGTCGTGATACGAGCCGTCCGCGTTACCGGCAGTGGGGTTCTAACGGGATGTCCACGAGCCCCGCGTTATCGGCGCGAAGAGAATTAATAGTACCTTTATAGAAAGTGCTTTACAATGTGCATTACAGACACCCATTCTCTCTCTTTCACGCACGCAGGTGCCCAAACACAGATGGTGGAGGCAGCCATGCAGGGTGCAAATGTGTTTGTCTTACTCAAGGAGAAGCAGGCACATGTGTTTGATCACATTGGATGGTGGGGAATTTTCTCCAAAGATTCTCAAATATAATAATATGGCAGTATCTGGTGTGCACACATTCTCCTGGTTAGTGAAAATGCCCATTGTTAGACACTATCAGGAAATGCCCCTGTCAGGATTTAGTAGTGCATGTCTGTAGTGTTTCATGTGTAATACCTGATTGCCCTAACATGGTCCCTGACAAACTATTTAGAAGGTGAAGGTGAGATTAGCCTTAGCATCTTAATAAGGTTGTTTCTATCACAGGTCAATGTTATTCTGCCACGAGCAGAATGAGGAAGAATGATGAATTCCTTATTTTGGTATGTACCATTGGCATCTGTTCTATGTTGCCCTTGAAAATAACCACTCATTATCAATGGGGATTTTGTGGGATTTTTGTATATGCTTAATTTCTATATGTATGCAAGCATACACTACAGTAATACTTAACACTAAAGCAAAACAAAACTAATTACCAGTAGAGGGAGAACATGTCAGCATGTTAGCAATAGAGTCTTTGTCTGGTTGTATCGGAGGAGGTCAACTGAATTAATTGCTATAATAGCGTAACACCCCCTCCCATCATCTTATTATTCTCTGTTGAACATGTGGTGTGGACACAATGATCCAAAACTGTAATCAACATGGTAGAACTGCAGGGCACCATCGGCAGAAACATATTAACAGATGGTCAGGATGCAAGAGAAGAACACCAAAATGTTATATGCTTATTATTGTTAATGTCTATTTGGATTATGTATTAACTGTCCATTTAATCAGTGCTTGATTGAATTGTCCTTTGCAGTTTATTGATCTTGGGACTGATCTTGGGACTGAAGTTGATGAAGAAAAGGATTGTGCTGAGGAAGGAGCTAGTTTCACCATGCATGCGGAGTACACCGTTTAGGATTCAGATACCGTTTAGAAGTTAGTTCATAAGGTGGATGTAGAAAGTGCAAAAGGTTCTCTCAAAAGTGGTGAAGAGTATATTATCTCGGTTTTAGCAAGAGTTGGTTCATGTGGCTGTGGAGGCAAAGGTGACTCACTGTGCATCAAGGGTAAAGGCCTGCGTGTACAGGCAGCATGAGTCACATTTCCTGCCTCTATGAGCACAGTCTCTGCAGGTCACACACAGCCAATGACAAGCCCTCATTGAGGCAAGAGCATTCATGGTGCTGCATCCATGGTCCTGAACTCACAGTAAAGGCAGTAATTAAGCAATATTACAGGATAAGGTGTTCTTTATTGTCATGGGTGAATGCCTGCGGTGCTGTATGAACTTGCCCAAAAGGTGCTGCAGAAGTGTATTAATGAGATAGAGAACACCCTCGAGTGTAGGCGTGTCAAAAGAAAAACGCCTGGGGGAGATTCTCCTTTGTGCACCCCCCCCCCCCTCTCTCCAAGGTGCAACATTCAACAATGCTGTCCACATTGCTCTGTCCATGGCAGTACATGGCAGTCCATGGTGTTTTTTTTTATATATATATTTTGATTTAGTCTTAGTCTTTTCAATAACCTACATTAGGTCTTTTAGTCCCATTTAGTCTTCTGAAATTGTAGTCTCAGTCGACAAAATATCAAAAAGGATTTTGTCTTAGTCCAGTCTTAGCCTCTGGAATAATCTTAGTCTTTTATTCTTAGTCTTTATATCTTTTAGTCTTACCGTAGATAAGGTTTATATATGCAATACAGATTTATAGTTTTTAATATGAACCATGTCTCGTTTTATTTCTTAGTATCGAATGACTGAAATAGTAATAAGTAAAAAAAAAAAAAAAAAAAAAAAAATAAATAAAATATGACCTGCTCTCCTGAAAAGGTAGACAATGCATACTACATATACATTATGACATTCAACACATTACTCTGAAGTCTCAACAAGTTATTGTCTTCTATTGTAAACCATACTCATGTTCAAGTACTTAAAAAGAAAGCCAACCACATTAACACTAACAGCAGTCTCAGTGCTCTGTCTGTCCGTGGCTATGAACAAACAGTAAATGCAGTATTTGTGGTGCTCTGTCCATGGTTCTGATCAACAGTAACAACTCATGGTGCTCTGTCCATGGTTCTGAACAACAGTAACAACTCATGGTGCTCTGTCCATGGTTCTGAACAACAGTAACAACTCATGGTGCTCTGTCCATGGTTCTGAACAACAGTAACAACTCATGGTGCTCTGTCCATGGTTCTGAACAACAGTAACAACTCATGGTGCTCTGTCCATGGTTCTGAACAACAGTAACAACTCATGGTGCTCTGTCCATGGTTCTGAACAACAGTAACAACTCATTGTGCTCTGTCCATGGTTCTGAACAACAGTAACAACTCATGGTGCTCTGTCCATGGTTCTGAACAACAGTAACAACTCATTGTGCTCTGTCCATGGTTCTGAACAACAGTAACAACTCATTGTGCTCTGTCCATGGTTCTGAACAACAGTAACAACTCATGGTGCTCTGTCCATGGTTCTGAACAACAGTAACAACTCATGGTGCTCTGTCCATGGTTCTGAACAACAGTAACAACTCATTGTGCTCTGTCCATGGTTCTGAACAACAGTAACAACTCATGGAACTTGAGTCTTGACCATTTGGCCCTCTAACCTGCAGCAAAAACATCTAGCGAGTCCTGGACAATGGCTTGTTTGCTGGAAAAGTATACATTGACAGGTAGAATCTGAGAAATAGAATTCGAATGCATAGATAGAATGGGTGGGGTGTAATTTTTTTCCAGCCCATTTTGTCCCAAGCGAAATCAATTAATGTACAGGTCATTGTGTGTGGTACGAAGAACAGGGAATTATTTAGCATTGCGTGGGTTGTTAAAATAAAGTAAATAAAATAAATAATGTTGAGGAGACGAAAAATGACAACATACACTCACACTTTCATAATGTCTGTGTCTCAACTGTGAACACAGTTTGGATGTATTGATATTTATTGAGATAGGCTGTTCACAGATATACTGTATGTGGTGCCAAACATTCTGAGGAAATGTCTTTTCAATTCTAAATCACATGAAAATGATTCTGAAACTCACCAGCTGTCAGAGTTTGTCCATGTATCTGTGCATGTTGTGATTTTTTTTCCATTAGTGACATTTACAGACAGCAGTGGTGACATTATTCAGAATGTTTTTGACAGTTGCTTCTAAGTTCATTTATTGAAAAATGGTAAATGCTGCATTTATATAGTACATTTAGCCAAGGCACTTTATGTAGATTACATGCATTACACACACACGCGTGCATGTGCGCGCGTGCACGCACACACGCACACGCACACACGCACGCACGCACGCACGCACGCACACACACACACACACACACACACACACACACACACACACACACACACACACACACACACCAATGACAGAGGAAACCATGCAAGGCACCAACCTGCACATTGGGAGTAATGCTCAAGGACACTTTGACTCTAATCAGGCACCAACTTCGACACCAGCTAACTGATTTATTTCCAGCATGGTGAAGATGTACCACTGCAAAACAATTACTATTTCTGTTGGTGTGCTCTATCCGATTCTAATAACATGAATATTCTAATAACATCAATAGATCAGATTCATTGTTGACTGCTACTAGCTGTACCACGTTTCATTACACAGCTCCTATTGGCATTTTCTCCCCTGCATGTTGTTGTTTGAAATGTGATTAGTATGTAGAATGTGTTTTTCCCCCTACAAAGTGCAAGTTTAGATGTACAGAGTCCATCAAGAACACAGCAAGCACTGTCATACCCAGAAGGCATGGTTTAATGCATAAAGGTAATCACTATTGTGTACTTGTGTTTAATCCCAGCATCTTAGTCGACTTACCTAGACCCCCATTATGAACCCAGACATGTTTAATAAAGTTTTTATGTCAGAAATGTTGAATGTATTGGGCATTGTGTCACCATACCATTAGAAGTATAGAAGTTTAGAATTTCAGCATGCTTCATGTAGTACATGATTTGTCAAAATAAGATGTTTTCATGATGCTGAATCCATTCCAATAATTAGTTTTGAAAATGATAATATAAGGGTACTAATAATAATAAGGGTAATAATAATAATAATAATCACTATCCCAAATGCCATTGGAGCCATATATTTCCATGCATGTCAGAATTAATAATTTAATAGTAAATGTGATCAAGTGATTTGTAAATCACTTGAACTAATAATGTAAGAACATTATTAGTTGTGTTACTTGTGGATAGAACATAAAACAGAATGTTACCAATACAGCTGCAGATGTTATTTGAATTTAGCTCAGAATATAAGGACCATAGTTTTTTTTTTTTTCTTCACTTGAACAGCACAGCACTAAAACTAATAGCACCAAAACAACTGTCACCTCAGTGACAGGTATACTATTTTGGAATTCTCACAACAGTGTTTCAGCGTAAGCTTTAAAAAGTGGAAAATTATATATTTATATTATGAATCATCAGGTTAAATTTTCATTTTCTCCCTCATGTGATGAAAGTGATGAAAACTTCTGTCAACTTTTTCCACACCGGGAAAAACGAGGATGTGTTGACGTTATGGTCCGGTCGGCAAAATCAATCAATATGCAATTGACTGCCGAATATCACATTAGGACGTAAACACTGCACGTGCATGTGTGCACATGCACACCCAGATTGTGGAGGTTATTGTTATGTGAAAACAATCTACCGTTAGCTGAGAATGGTAATTTGGATTTGTAGCATCTCTCCTTTTTGGTGGAGATTACATTGGATAAAACAAAGCTTGTCTTATCATCTTGGCATCTAATATACGCATATCTTGTGAGCATCTATTTTCAAAATGTTTTCAGAGTGTTATTTACGCAATATTGAGGTTACGCAAACATTCAAAACTCATTCACTCATTCAGTGTCAATTGCATTCAATGTTAGTCTTTGCAGAAACACTCCAAACTGGCCAGTCATTGCCTATGGTGTTCAATGCTAGTGTTTGCACAAAAACTCCTCAATAATTCTAGAGATTGTGTCCTCAAAATTCAAGGATGCAATTTGAGTGCAAGAAATATGTGGTTGGAATGCAAGTCCAGATATTCAGTATGTAAGGCAGTTTGAAAGAAAAAGAAACACAACCATGTATTTTGTTTGGTCAACAAACAATTATTTTATAATTACAGCTTGTTCATTCATAGTCCTGACAAATCTAACTCTCAGCCTAAAATAACAGCAGTGCTCGATCAGATGCTGTACACACCTACTGTATGTAGAGTAGTGCTAATTTCTTACAGTATCTCAACTCTGCAAAGCTGCTTTGTCCCTTCATGAGTTGTAACTAGTGCAGCATGTGTGGGCAGCAGCCAGCATCTACTACTGTATGCATTCATTTGCATCAGACCACTTGTGGGGGAGCTCATAACTTTTCTTTAGCCCACATCAATTTAACAAGTATTTGCAATGCGTGTTGGTGTGGAGAACCACGGATCTGACATACCCCACACACTCACTGACTGACTGACTGACTGACTGACTGACTGACTGACTGACTGACTGGTTTTTGTCTTAAGCAGTATGCTGTATGACAACACACTAGAATCATCGAAATTA
The DNA here is from genome assembly GCA_039105355.1 of Benthosema pterotum. Classification (NCBI taxonomy): domain Eukaryota; kingdom Metazoa; phylum Chordata; class Actinopteri; order Myctophiformes; family Myctophidae; genus Benthosema; species Benthosema pterotum. The sequence continues at coordinate 34,822,633 of CM076969.1, forward strand.
TTTTCTCTGCTGACACAAGCCATTATGTTCTCACCAGACATTTGGTTTTCCAAGAGAACATGCAGTTTTGGATTGATGCCTCGACCAAGGCAAAGGGCTTTTGTGTGAGGAAACTCAAAGACATCAAAGAATATTATTCTTTGAAGTCCTTGAATTTCCTCACACAAAGCATATTCCATTTAAAATGGAACAACCTTTACATTTGTTGTGACCAAACGGCGCAACGTGTGTGTGTGTGTGTGTGTGTGTGTGTGTGTGTGTGTGTGTGTGTGTGTGTGTGCGCGTGTGCGTGTGTGTGTGTGCGTGTGCGTGTGCATGGATTACCATGATGTGCGTAGGCTATGGACACAAAAGGGGCACAGACAGACAGGTAAACTATGGCAGCGGGTACAAGCACTAAGTGCATCCGTTCCTAACTAGGCATGACTTTGCATGGGGCATGAGTAGGCCAGGAAGCCGATGGGTCCATAGTATATTACTTATATACTATGGACCCATATTTTGAAAAATAAATGAAAATATGCATTGTTGTTTAACGATAGGGAATATAGGAAGACATGGCTGTGTGAGGCTACTTGCACAATGGCATGAGAAACATCACCCGATCTGGCGGCGTGCGTGCATATGTATGTGCATGCGAGCAGGTAAGCATGGAGAGCAGACAGGGACGAAGAGAACAAGAGTTGCAATAAACCAAAATCCTCATCATGGCGTTGTTTCTCTCGTTACTACCATCGCCGCTGGTGTGGCTGTTATCACTTTACTAGAAGGGGTAGAAGGGGGGTGTGTAGCAGAAATAATTAAAAGTGCCCTTATCGTCTCTCTTTTCTCCAAGCCACATGGGAAAAGCGGCATTAAATGTCAGAAGAGAAGAGTACACTTTGAAATGCATGTGTCTGTCTGCTTATTGTTTAGTTTATTTTATAATAAAAAATACAAAATGAAATAAAATAATGAAAAAAATCCCCAGAATTTACTCTTTAGCTATGGTGAACACCCCTGCATAATTCTAACATTGTCAAGGTGGCCCAGCAGTTTACAAAAATGGCTGCAACTGGACCTACGTTTTGGTCTATATCCGTTTCCTGGGGGCTGTAAATCTTTGATTTTCCCATCATTTTCATAAAAGAAAAGATATTTCTACCAAGTAATAAAAAATAAAATAACAATGGGTTCCAATGTGGCGGCATATCTTTCTCTGTTTCATGGCTGTTTGCGTAATACTGCATGGTATGTACGGTGTTGGGCATTGTTACTTTTGAAAAGTAACTTCATGTTAATGGACTGCTGGCCCATGAAACTAATCTTGTTACGTCACAAATTGCCTTCTGGGATTTTCGGTTACCCGAAATATGCCAATATGCCAGCCCAGGAACCAGCCAGCGTGCATGATACCCTCACTACTTCACACACTGCAACTCACACTGTAACATGCTTTATGTACAGTAGGTGACGTGCGGGTTCACCATTGCGAACCCACGTCACCTACATAAAGCATGTCAGAGACAGAGTACAATATGCCATGCCAACCAGCCAGTGCGCATTATGCCCTCTCTACACCGTGCACTGTGGTGTGCATAAACGAGATAACATCAACAACTCCACACTCCAACACTAAACGGTGGAAATTATTATTATATTTGTCTTAATCTTGACCGATCTTGTCCAATTCACCCCAACAATTAATCTGATGAAAAACAAAACAAAACAAAAAAACAAATATATTAAATTCATGAAAGAAAAAAGGAGAACAAAACATTTCCAACAATGGCAGATCTGCAAGCTATTTGCAGTTGTTTGCCAAGAATCGTGGAATTTATGTCTTGTTTGATACTGATAGACAATTTAGAGTCTCCAATTTCAACCAAAACAGAAACTGTGTTGAACACAAACATTATGAACTGCTTGAGGTTTGCAGTGCACAGTTCCGACAAGTCAAACTCATGTAAAAGTTTGCTCACAGCTGAAATGGAATTTGAGCACTTGGTTGAATATTTGGAGTTCAAAAATAATGTTTACATCAGTAAAAGCTAATAATCTCCTCGGTCCTGCAGTGCACACAACTCAAAATGTGTTTTCAGTGATATTCAAATGAGTGGTTACATTTATTCATGAGTTAGGGCTGAATTTAATGGGGAAGAGTACAGTTGACATACACTTGTGTCATATACTGTGTGAACATATAGGCCTAGCTAGGCACAAAATATGTGTTCATACTCTGAATTGATAATACACAAGTGACAAGAAAGTCTCAAAACAAATGGCTAAACCTGAGCTGTATTTCAGAGCTGGTTGCAAGGAGAGTCCTCATTATTACAGCTGCCAAGGGTTTGCAGTTTGTCATTTTAATTAGCCAATATGTTTTACATAGAATGGTTTATAAAACGTCGGTTGACTGCAGTCCTTAGCAAGGACTTGGCTACAGAATCACTCTGCCATCCAGGCACACAGAACAGAACATTGGGCACTAGGGAACTTATTTTTCTTCTCAAAGCAAGAGTGAAGATGCATAAGCAACTATAGCTGGCTATATTTAGAGAGTCCTGTGTCAGACACATCACACAATATTTACAGAATAATATTTTCTGATAATAGTAGGCCTACAACACAGTTATTAGCTCACTTACTAGCTCACCGAGCCAATTGCCAAAGAGAGTTTTGGCAAAACACAATTGTGTGCCCCTGTTGTGTTTGCTGCTGCTGTTCCTGCTTGTTGTCTGTGTAAATGTCATTCAAGCTATATTGCTGTCATTTTGGGACCTAATGTGTTCATTCATGGAATTGAAGGTAGTACTATTGAGCCGTGACAAAAAACAGTAGATTTGTTTGTGTATAGTCTACAGGTATATACAGTACATGACTCTTGGCCCCTTCAATTAGCCCTGCATGTGTAGGTTTGCCATTTCATTTTAAGTTCAGGATAGAGGGATTGGCTCTTGATTCATAACTGGGTTGACTAGTAAAAACAGGCATATTCGTCATGGCCGTCATTGTCGCGGCCGAAAGCACGGTGGGGATTATGTTTAGCACTCAATCCATCCGTCCATCTGTGTGTGTGTGTGTGTGTGTGTGTGTGTGTGTGTGTGTGTGTGTGTGTGTGTGTGTGTGTGTGTGTGTGTGTGTGTGTGTGTGTGTGTGTGTGTGTGTGTGTGTGTGTGTGTGTGTGTGTGTGTGTTGGGGGGGGGGGGGGTCACCGTCTGTTACCAGGTAATTTCCAGCACTGTTAACCCGATGCCAGACTTTGCCCCAGATTTCCCAGAACGGCCTGTTATAGCGCCACCATGAGGCAGCTTTTCACAATTTTACATATAGCTGCATTGATCTGCATGAAACATCCCTTAGGGGGCAAAGGTGAAACCTGTCCTGTATTTTTCACGTCAGCTTTTTATAGTGCCACCAGGATTGTTGTAAAACACTTATAATCATCCAGATTGTGTCCACAAATCGTTCCACAGTATCCCTAGAGTCATGTGCTCAAGTCATGTGCTCATATTCTATCCTAATTGGATATAATTGAGTTTCAAAGTTTGCAAGATTATCCTGTTTAGAACAAAAATCATCAAATGATGAACACAGCATGCAAATTATGCCAGTAGGCAATTTATGTGAGATCTTTAACACACTTTCCTACTCATTTTCCAGTAATATATCCCACCTTTTTCACATTGGCCTGCTATAGCGCCACCATCAGGCAGGTTTTCACATTTTTACTTATAAATGCACCAATCTGCATGAAACATTGCATGATGCCCCCTCCCTAGAGGACAAGAACAAGCCTTTGACCTATATTTTTCACATCAGTCAGTCGACCAAGGTCAAGGTTGCAAAATAATTTCACCTCTACTGCAATGATGATGTACATAATATGTTGTATTTTGTATTACTATCCCATAATTTCAATATACCAAAGTTGGTATATTTTATGGTACTAATACTATGAATTGTTTCAAAGCCTTTTTCCCACTAAAACTAATGACTAAAACAGGACTAAAAACTTGACATAAAACGACTAAGGCTATGTGTGTGGTGCAATTTGAAGCTGTAAGGTTTTTTGAAAGTCAGCGTTACTCAGCACCGCTAAGGTCCAAACTGAATGCGTTGACAAGGCGTTATCGCCCACCCACTAAACCACCTGGCCTTGTCTCGTCTTTTGCGGGTGGAGAGGGAGGGCTTGAGAAGTTCACATTTATTTATTGTCATAACACAACATGACAATAAAAAAGTACCAACAGAGAGGTACGCGTGGGGCAAATATTATATACTACGTTTGGTCTCTGGGCTCAGCAGTGCTGTTTCTGTTTTTTGGTTTGTTCGTGGCGAGTAAAAGACAAAAGATAATGGCTATTGACAAACTGCCCAGGAAAATACAAAGCAATTTGAGTTAGATTCTAAAACTAGGCTGGAATGGAGGGGGAAGGGGTTTGGGGGCAGAATGTTCCCCTGCAGAGTGCCTTGTGGAAACATTCAGTAGTACTAGTGTGACCTACCACCCAGTGTATACTGCGTTTCACTGGCAGACAGGAGGTCACAGCAGGGGCAGAGTTTGGACTCTGTTGTTACCCAAATGCCTGTTACCTTTAATAGAAAACCAAGTCCCCTGAAAATAGTTTATAGCATATATACAGTATGTATCCCTGTCGATATTAACACGTTAACGTGCATTGATTAATTTTGATCATTATTTTTGTTAAAAATTTTAATGCAATTAACGAGCATGCACAGTCTTGAATGGGATTCCACTCGCTGGAGACTCTTCTACATAGACTTCTATTGAAGGGGGACAACAATAGGGACAATCGGAAGTTGTGTAATGCATTGGAGTCTATGGGCTCGAGCGAGTATATCAGGGCTATTCAACTGGCGGCCTGACATTTTCAGCACATCTCTGTTCACTTCCATGGAAAGGTCTAATGGCGGCTGCTCTAGACTTCCACTGAGCATGAGGACAGCCAACTGAATAGCAGCGCACGCACTGTTCTCTGACCCCTCAATGTCGCAACTCTTCCACTAGTCTCTGTATGATCCGTCCCCACCGGAAGCATGTGAAGTCAACTGTAAACAAACGTCGCAGCTCTGTCGGATCACTCCCTCTATGGGTGTGTGTTTGTTTAACCGTGTCACTATTGAAACTGAGAAAAAAAAAGTTGATTCAGAAAATCACCAGTTTAATAACGAGAAAACCGAGAAAAATTGAAACTCCCTTACCCTGGAACTGCATACAGTATCAGGGGGGGTGGCAGCCAGTTTGTGGGGGTTAGGAACACTGGCAATGGCATATAAGTTTTCAGAAAACTTTAGGAGGCATTTGTAGAATCATTCAAAATCAAAATGGATTAATCCATTGTTCTGTTCCCACTTTAATCTTAAACTCCATTGATGAGGACAAGTGTATTGATAAAAAAGCAGTGCTTTAAAACAGCCAGAGGTTTTACCCACCAGTGCATATTCCAAAACAAGAGACCAATCCATATTCCTCTCACTGCTGTCATCCTTTAGAGATCCAATTTTGACTGAGTTGTGATAATGACAGAGTTCTGAACCTCCTGAGTAGACACTCTTAGGGCATAGTCTATAACTCCACTTTGAGAGATATTGGATTGGTCTGGACTCTGGTGTTAAAACTAGGCCAATGATGGCCATGAATAAATAGATTCTTTTGACTACATCTGGATGGTTCTGGTCCATGCAGGGTATGGGTTTGGATCATCCTCTGTGCCTCTAGCCGGGATATGCCTTCCAACAAAATTGCCTGTGTTTGTTGTTTAGTGTTTGTTGTTAATTATGGATCCCCATTAGTTCTACTCACTGCAGTGAAGACTACTCTTCCTGGGGTCCAAAAAGCCCACTGGGGTTCACGAATGATGCCGGCTGCACTATAACAAAAAAGCCTCCCGTATACTGTCAACAAAGAAGTGAACAAAATATTATTCCTGCTGGGATAGGAGTACTGGAGTTCTCCATTTCGTAGCCATTCAACATCAAACGTCAAATTTCCTGTGCGTGTTTTGGTTCCAGGTACTAAATCTGGTCCTGCAAACTTGAACAAACCATGAACAGCAACCATGTTTGGTAGCGAGTTTAGTCATGTTCTTACTTTAGCAGTGAGGTACCTTATACTGTGACATTTCAGCATTTTGTATTACGCCGATTATTCAGTAATGTCCCAATGGAACTGACTGCTTATCACACTCTATGTTCTAACCATCCAGCCTATAGGAAAAGGATCTGAGTAGCCTATGTGCCCTTTAGCTGGGAAAACGTCTGAGCATGTGTTTACATTCTTGCTCAGAGAAAACCGATAACTATATCCAAGTATGCAGCTACTGTATCTTCTCTCTCTATATATCTACTGTGATGCATGTATCTTTCATGCGCACATTTTCAATAACCTGCCCTTCAATCGGGTTCTTTCTAACATGTGCCAATACATGTGTAACACTGATCAACAATCCTCTCCAAGTGAGTTCTCTCTCTTTCTCCCTCTCTCTCTCTCCCCCTCTCTCTCTCTCTCTCTCTCTCTCTCTCTCTCTCTGCTTGCTCTCCCTCTCATCCACTTCTCATTCTCGCTCCCTTCTGTCCCCACCCTCCTCGCTGTCTGGGCTGTGGGGGGCGGGGGGGGGGCACTGCATTAATAATGCAGTGCTGCCTAGAAACCAAACACACTGCAGCAGAGTGCTGTGTAGAATTCTAAAGAGGTATTCGTTTGTGTGAGTTGCCCCCCTCCCCTCCAGCCGCCCCACCCCGCGAGCCTCTTCACAGGCCAGATCTCTCATGGCTAGATCCCTCTACCCCACCGCCTACCTTGTCAAGAATCTTCTGCAATTTCCGATCTTGTCCATGCTTTCTCTTTAGGGGGACCCTTAAACGTCGAGGGGACTGTGAGACCCCCCACCCCCGCCACACCCGTTGCACTGCAATCATCAGGAAAAAGGCTTTAAGTAAGTAGGCTACAGTGTACTGGGTTCATTTCTTTTTACTGCTCTTATACTCCTTTTGAGAAACCATGCAAGAATCACAATGGAAAGGAAGAATCACCTGGGAATGAAAGGCTTGCATTGTGCCCTGCAAGTCAGACGTGGGAGGTCATTAGAAGTTTCCCTTGTGAGAGGTGTTAGCGGCATGAAAGAAAAAGATTCTTTCAGTTCTCGATTGGAGTGGAGAATGTGTTTGCGTCAGTTGTGTGTTTGTGTTTAAGGGTGATTGTGTGTTATTTTCTTTCTGCGGTGAGGGTTACTTGGTTAGAGAGAGAATGAATGCTGAATTACATGTAACCCTGCATCGAGTGATCTCAGTGCAGTACGTAAAGACTTGATTTATTGGAGTTAATTGTACTCACATTGTCATGATTGTATTGTTCCACGTTTTGCTTTGGCAATGTAAACATGCGATTATACCGTACAGGCACTGCCACGTTTTGTTATAATTGGTCATCATACACACACAAATTACAAATGTGCACAATGGGAGAGGGGGAAAGAAAGAGCCTTCAAACAATTGACCAAATATCACAGTCCTAGTAAATAGAGCAATTTGACTTAACACTAGAATGCCTGAGATAGTAAATATACCTAGAAACACTGAACTCGGAGGTGTTTTTGACCTCTGGAATCCTCACCCATTCTCTCCCCTGGAAACTTCACACCTCCATGCCAAGAAGAGCTCTATTGTTCCAGCTAATGGCTCATTTACATTCCAATTGAAGAGTCCAAGGCTTGTCATTGTGTTGTAGGTAGTTTCGCTTCTAAATTCATATTTAGAAATTATTACAGACGAAAAGAAAAACAGAGATGACTTGAATTGCATATTTAGGAAAAGTCATGCAAGGGGGACCTTTTCAGACCATCACAGGCAGAGAAAATCCACTTCAAAATCTCAAAAACGATCAAGATGACCGTGTCGTAGTTCTAGTGTTAAAATATGACTATACATTTAATAATGGCTTAAATTTGCTATAAGCTGCAGTATGTGATCTTGCCTTCATGTTTCTAACAATTCACTATACACTTCTGTTCCTTAAACCATTCAACATCAGAAGATGTTTCAAGATTATTGAAACTTTTTTTTTAGTTTGTAGTGTTTGCACTTATGCCATAGGTCTGTCATTCTCAATCAAATCATTCCCTCCCTGTTCGCAGACTTTAATACCCATCATCGTTATTTTGATCTACTTTGATGTACCACCGAACCCTTGTTCATCTTATATACAATATTGTGAAACATTAGTTTCACATTAGTGGGTTATTGGTTGCTATTTGAAAACAGTTTTTGTGGAATTTGACTTATTGGCTACATGAGAAATTGGACTGTTTGAGTTGCATTGTTATTACTAAGCTAACTTGTCACCAACGCGTGCGTGCGCGTGCGCGCACACACGCACGCACACACACATGCACACACGCACGCACGCATGTCACACAGTAATGTAGTGGTTCCCATAGTCCAATTAAATTCTTCGCTATATTATGCTTAAAACTGTTGTCAATGCTTTGGTCTACAACTGCAGGTTAAAAATGCAGCAGCTAGGATCATCACAGTACAGTACCTGGAGATTTGACCATATAATATTGGTTTTAGCTGCACTGCATTGACTCCGTCCGGATTGATTTTACGATAGTGTTTAAAGCTCACATTGATCCACTGTAGCGCTAATAGCAATACCAATGCATATGGGTGTACCCTAAAAAAGAAGGGAAAAAAAAAAAAAAATATATATATATATATATATATATATATATATATATATATATATATATATATATATATATATATATATATATATATATATATATATATATATATATATATATATATATATAACTTCATTATTGTTGGGTTTTGAGGGATTTGTTGTTTTGATTGTTTAAGCAAGGGTGGGTGTGATCTAAGCAAGCACTGGAGAATATTGGTTCACCAATCAGACATCGCTATATTGAGAGTGATGCCACTCTGCTCAGCTCACTCCCACGAACAAAACAGGCCTGTTTCCTCCTACAATAGTGAGCACTGGTTATTACTAAATCTAAAAATGTAAGCGTTCGAAAAATATATGCATCCAACAACTCATTACACGTACTTTGACCTTTTCCCACGCATCAAGGCACTTCTCTCTCACTTGTCTGCCTCCTTTGCCAAATGGATTATATTTGTAATAACTGCCTCACAATTCAATAACTGTACACAATATTTTATTGGTTGTTGAGGGTTTTTGTTTTCACATGATGATGTAAATGAATGAAAGTTAATTTATTGAGTCAGTGCCGCAAATCAATTTAGGAGTGGGCATACAATGCCCACTCCTGGTACTGTATGTTAGATGCCCAGTTTGTTATCAGCTGTCTGCTAAAGCTTGCAGCTTACAATGGGGAAAATGAAAAATTTAACTACATTGTGTGGTCTAGAGCAGGGTTTTTCAACAGGTGGTCCGGGGACCACCAGTGGTCCCTGAGAGGATTCCAGGTGGGCCCAGGCTAAATGATGGAAGGTTGGTTAGCCAGATAGTGTAAAGTGTGAAATGGACCCCTTTGGGTCCATTTGGTTTCATTTGCACTCTCAAGAGTTAAAATATTCACCATCTGAATTAACCCAAGTCTACACAACTACTGTAGAGATTGTAGAAGATTAATGTTCATTTTGATCTGTATGTTTGACTGTTTTGTTTTCCAAATCCAGCCTGGAATTGTGGACAAAAGCAAAATAAATCTTTAGTTTTGGGATCTGTGGGACTAAAATGTCATCAAATGGTGGTCCGTGGCTCAAATTCTGAATAAATAGTCGGCCCTGGTAGGAAAAAGGTTGAAAACCACTGGTCTAGAGTGGTAAGTCAAGGTCATGGGATTTTTCATTTACAACGGTAATAGTTCACCCAGTGAATGTCAGTCAGTGATTATCAGTGCTGTTGTCAATCACAATAGTTTCATATGTTATTTGCTCAGTGATGTTTGTGGCTTGCGCATGGACACTGGGTCAGAGGGTACCCGATAGGAGCACCTTTTAACGTGCCATGTAGAGTATTGAATGGATCACACATACTACCTGTATAGCGTGCATGCACGCAACCTAGTTACTGTTACAGTACCTACAGTAGATAAATGCATTACACAAGCCAAAAAAACCCAGACAGTGCTTTGGTCATCGCTATTTGATTAAGACTTGTGTCTGGATAGTTTCCCCTGTGTATTATTCAGGGTTTGTTCCAAATAGAGACAAATGTTGCAAGCCTTTTTAAGTTCATACTTGGAATTAATTAATTCATTACCTAGGACGGCATGGGAGCCCATTACTGAATATGTGCTATTCCTCTCTTTAATGCACTATTCATACAGCATAGCATCATTTACTGTTTAAAACACTTAAATACTGTATGCAGATGATATGTTCAGGAATGTTCAGGAATTATTTATTTACTTATTCATGTGTTTGTTCACTTAGGAGGCAGACAGTAAGCACGGCGTAACGTTTACTATAATCCACTATCCCCAGGACAGTCATAAAATTGGCTGTGGCTTCCTTTCTTTATTCAATTTAAATTTCATAGCATTTAAAATGGGTGTCTTTTCAGAGTAATGTTATTTTAAGTGTTTATAAATTATACATTGAAATGAATTGATTTAGCATAAATGCTGTGCCTGGAATTAAAGTCAGAGACACTGTGGTGCAGAGAAAAATGGGCAGTTGCTATTATCTGTAATAAATTAAGGTACCCGCCGCCTCTCTGCTTGCTATGGTAGCGCAGTACGTTGTTTCCTCCAGTTCATATTCAACCTTTACTGTATAGACGAGTTAATAAAAGAATGCTTGGAGAATGTCTTGTTGCTGAAAAATGTGAAATCAGAATGCAGCTGCCATATGTAGTTATAAACCAATATTGGCTGGTATTCTCGAGCGCTGTAGTGGAGCCAGGTATAGTGTAAGTCTTCTCATTGGCTGCACATGGCAGCAAATCAGGTCTGAGGCCGTGCTCATTGGTTGCATGACAGCAAATCAGGTCTGAGGCTGTGCTCATTGGTTGCATGGCAGCAAATCAGGTCTGGGCCCTTGTGGTAGGCCAAAAGCCTGTACCACCAGCCCTGAGCCTGGGCTTACCAAATAATTACTCATAATAATTAAAACCAGCCACCTAGAGCTTCAACTCATGATGAACAAAGCAGGGGAGTACAGTAACATTTTTAATCGGGAGGTCAGGAACTTTTTGAATTGCAGGTTTTAATTACTATGGATAATTATTTTGTAAGCCCAGGCCCAGGTCTGGTGGTGTAGGCTTTTGGCCTACACACCAGGCCCCAGATCTGATTGGCTGCCATGCAGCCAATGAGAAGCCTTACACTATACCTGGCTACACTATAGCGTTCAAGAGCTCCACCCACTCTTGGAACGTGAGAATAGTGTGGTGACGATTACTTGAATGTTGAATGTTTTGTTAGAGTCACACATTTTAGTATTCAAGCTGTGCACACTTTCATAGAATTTGGCTATGTGTCTAAATAGGCCAGTAGTGTGCGCGTGTGCGTGTGTGCATGTAATGGCAGAAGGTCAAGGAAAAATTGAGTTATGTCTACCCACAACAGAGTTGTGGATTCTCATTGATCTGTTGGTATTCAGGGCAGAAGTTAAGCAGCGTATTATGATGGTTATTCTTCATTCTCCCAGCAGCTTTTCTGTGAAGATTGATCTGGTAGGGATGTCAACAGGCGGTCTTGTGAATTCGTTCCATAGACGTCTTTAAATTCTCTATGTAATAACGTGCCTTTCAGGCCATCCAAAAAACTGTACGTTCCATATTGCTGTACGCCTGTCCAATGAAAGGGAATGGTATGCATGAATTGATTGAGAGTGTATTTGCATGTATGACATTTCCAAGTCTTATGAAGTGTGAAATCTACCCGTTTGTTTGTCTTGGTGAGCGTCCTGGCTGGCATGTCACATCACAACAGTACATTAATAACCAGTGCCACATTTACTCTGTAGTAACATCAACAGAGTTGCGTTTAGATGCGGACACTGAGCCAGCTTGGCATGCTAGAATGCCACATTGAAGTATGAAGGCGTATTTTTTTGGCTGTGATGAATACTCCATGAACCCCATGCTGGGGTTTGGCCTAAACCTTGTAACATCAGAGCTGACACAAGATGCATGCTGACCCAGCTGTAATTATTGAACGCATTGCTTTGACTTGGGGAGGGAAAAAAATGAAAGCCTATATATGCAAATGGCTTATCTCAAAGGGGGCGGATGGGAGAATGCGGATTGGGCGGCATCATCACTAGCGCTGTTCTATATTCAGCCAGTAGTGCCCAACACCACCCCAAAATAAACGTCAGGAATCTTTAAGTGCTGTCACATATTGATCCCTGTCTAATAGAGTTCTCGAACAAAGATCCACGCGTTCCAGTTATGTCCTTGCCTCTCAACGTTACCTACTTTCTAAGGACATCTAAACTTTAGCATCATGTCACGTTTCTTCTTCACATTCTCCTCTAACATTGTGCTGTGAGAATACGACCATCAACCGTTGGTAATTACCGCAGCCATCAGCTCCACTGACACCCTGTTAATTGCTTTAATGTTAATCTGAAGGGACTGGATGCAGGCGGAGATGGTGGTACGTTCATGTAGCTTAATGCACGGCAATAAACTCAACTCAGGCATGTCTTGAGATGTCTAAAGGTGTAACTATAAAGTACATTAATCAAGTACAATTTTGCGGTATTTGTACTTTACTTGAGTAATCTTTCTATACTCTACTATTCCATTATAGCTCATTATAGCTTATACCATTATAGCCTGTGCCAAATTGTGTACTTTTACTATTAGTAAACACACAGTAACTGCTTCAGATACATATACAGCCACATAGCCACTATATTTTTTACAAGCTCGCATTGTGAAGTTGTATTTTTCTTCTTCTCAATATACATTTGAGGAGAAGGTCCTCAAATGTCATGATTACTTTCATGCATTACATTTTCATGCAATTATTTTTGTACTTTTACGAATGCATATTTTGAATTCCAGACTTTTAAAGCCAGAATATTTCTACATTGCAGTATGCAGTATTGAACATTTTACTGTGTACTCTAATGTTGGGTGATTTCCATGGTTTCCTTATACCTGCAATAGTGTATGCGACTGACCTATAGTGTCCAGAAATAATCTATAAGTGATACATGAAAAAACGTTAGAGATCGTATCATACTGCCTCCTATACCGTTTATATGAACCCACTGTGGGGTTTTTCCAACAACCATGGCAAGTTTTTCTTTTATTTTATTGTGATCCAAACAAGCTGCGGATAACTGATGTCTCAGCACCCACCAGGATCAATAAAACTAAACTCTGGCATCTCGTGTTTAGCGGGGAAAGACACTATCAATTAACTCAGGTTTAGCAGCAAGTGTTACGTAAGAAATGTGAGCACTTTTTCCCATCACTGTATAAATCAGGCTTTACTTTATTGATACACGTGGCCTGCAATCAGATGATTTAGGAAGTGGTTTTAGCAATGGATGCTGTGGGATTTTAAGTGATTGCTTTTTCACAAAAGGGCATGATGACTTTCCATGGACAGTATAAACAAATCAGTTTAATGTTCCGTACATTGCCTGTTCCACGAGACAGGCTCTTGTGTGTCGCTTGTGACGAGCCGTTTATAATGTTCTCCTAATCGAGGAATAGGACAGTGCGTATACAAATCTTCTCATCTGAATGTGTTCATATCCGGTGAAGGTGAAATGAGGTCCTCTTACATATTACTATACTCCTGCTTTGTAGCTCCAGCCTGCAGTTATGGGGAGGCTGGGGGCCTTTTCATGTACAACCACAATGTCAAAGATAGTGAATGGAGTGTCCACCCCCATCCCCACTCTCTTTTTCTCTTTTCCATTGTCTCATCATTGGAGTTCTCTAATCAGTCTGCTGCTCGCCGAGTGATTTTCCTTTTTTCCCCTCTTTTTCAGAAGAATTCCCAGATGGAATCTTAACCTTTTGTGGTCTTTTAATATGCCAGCTCTGCTCCCACTCGGCAGGCAGAATGCCTCTTTCGTTTCATGTTATGTGCGGCATGCGGTGCAGGCCGTGCAAGCGCCTCCTCTCTCCCCCGTTGGTGGTTTTCAATGTTACAGGAAGAAAACCTTGTAACCTTGAAGAAAGTTTTTCCTCACCCCCTCAACCATTCATCATAATATCTGAATCCCCGCAGATAAAGCACATGTACGCACGCACGCACGCACGCACACACACACACACACACACACACACACACACACTTCTCTTGATCAGATTAGGTTCTGGTACCGAATACAAATCCTAATCCTGTCTCTTTTGCAAGTGAATGGGCCATTTTTTCACACCTCCTGGCTTATAGCCCAGCATCCATGGACAAAATAAAACTAAATAATATGAAATCAAACGAAAGCACTAACCAAACTAGATAAAGTGCCCTTCTGGGCACAGGTCTCCACCAAGAGGATAGAGTGTGTGATGTTTGGCAGACAATGTTTTATGCAGATGTAAAGATGTGACTTGGCTACCATGAGGCTGATTTGAAAAATGTCAAGTGGCATTGCTTCCTCAGCCTAGTGGGAATTTATGTGCTAAGTTTCACTGCACTTGGGCACTGTGCTCATGTTTTGCAGCATTTTGTGTATGAAACAGGCCTCTCATGGAAACATACTCTCTCCCCATGCCTACGGCCTGGTGGAGACAATAACCTGCCATAATGCAGTCATACAATGTTATCAGCACAATTAAATCACTATTAAATCACTATTAAAGGGATATACCACTTTAATTTTTTTTGTCATTTTATGGACTACTTAGTCTCATGTGAACACACCAGACATTTTATAAGTTACTATTAGGAGGACAATATTAGTCACCAGAAAAAAGATGAGTTGTTTTTGAATAATCTGTCATGGTTAAAATGGAGTGTTAAGTTATAATGGCTTTGTATAGGAAGGACGTTCGGGCAGCTAAAATTAACATTAAATATATAAATACCGAAAGGAGTAACTTATAAATTGTCTGATGTGTTCACATGAGACTGAGTAGACCATTAAATGACCAAAGGTTTTTTTGAAAGTGTAATATCCCTTCAACCAAATATGTATACCATCCTTAAGGACAATGGGATCAGCTTATTTGAATGATACTAATAAACCAATCTGGGAACCAGCGCCGATTCTTTCTATACGCAGACTACGCACTCTGCGTTGGGCCCCCGATTCCCCAAAGGCCCCCCCGCCAGCTCTGAGTAAATAACTAATTGAAAGAACTGTTATTTACGCAAATAACGTAGGGTGGGCGCATGTACGTTTATTGAATCGCGGAGCATTACGCAAATAACGTAACCACTCTAGTGCATGTTAGTTCTGTACGTAGAAGGGAAATCTTCTTCCGTAAACAGCGTTACTTGAATCATGCCCGCTGTCGCGGTTTTTTACACCACGCAGAAACGCCCCCCCTTTTTGCTTAGCATGTTTGGTCAACAACATCATTACTTCAGGATATGAAAAAAGGAGCAGCAGCAGTCAGGTAGGCTGGCAGGCTAACGCTATGAATGACTGCAGTTTTCGGTTGTGCTGTTAAATGTTGGGCTGTCGGTAGTGTGTTGTTGTGTTGTTGTTTCTTTGGTGGCAGAGATACAAGCTTGTTGTATTTTGTCAATAATAATATCTCCTATCATGTGGCATGCCCAAAGCTTAGAGTATTATGGATATAGACAGTTATGTCAACTCCGTTCACTTCATGAAGCCAGTCACTTCACAGAGACTCTGTGACTGATATTTATGTGGCACTATTATGCTACTACACAGAATGTGGTGGTTACTGTAGCCTACAATACTTTGAGACCTGCTACATCTCTACATAAGAGGCAGTTTCATAGTTTTGTTGTTGGTCAGGATTGAAATAGCAATAAATACATTCATTTGAAAAGGAAACATTGGAGAGAGAGAGAGAGAGAGAGAGAGAGAGAGAGAGAGAGAGAGAGAGAGAGAGAGAGAGAGAGAGAGAGAGAGAGAGAGAGAGAGAGAGAGAGAGAGAGAGAGTCCATAGGTTTATAACAATCTATAATTTATTTCTCCGCAAAAAATGGCCAAAATAACAAAAAATGCCAAAATCAGCGCCTGAGAAGCAGGGCCCCTAGTAAAAAACCTGCTTAGGGCCCCTTGGAGGCCAGAATCGGCACTGCTGGGAACCCATAAAAAAAGGTTTTCCATTGAATTTGCCTCTGGGTGCAGTGTGTACAGAACATGGATAGCTCCTTCTCTGGTGTGGTGTCTCGCCATACACGTTATAAATGCCTAAAAAATAATGATATGCCTAATAAATAACCAAATAGTCTATGTGCCATTTCAGAATGCACTTATTTGTCTTGAATTGTCTGGAACTAGAAAACAATCCGCTGAAAAACACAAAAAATACCGGAGGGGCATGCTAATTTTGGAGGAATATATCTGCTCATAGCCCACTGGGAATCACAGAGTGAATTAATGTCTGGTTGTGATGGACCCTAGTGTCACACTTTGTCATAATGTGTTACTACGCCCTCAAGAGGGCTGATTCCATCTTGTTAGTACAAATGTCACGTATGTCAGCAAAGTGACGATGACACAATACCTGTAGAACATATATTGTATCCACTGCAAACTGACAGTAGTGGTTAGGATTACACTGATAAGACTTAAATACAGCCTTATCCTTCCTAGTCATATCCTATAGCAGCATATGCAGTTGTATAATCATTTAAGATATCAGCAAGGGTCAAGAACACCAAATTGAGACTATGCATGCAGAATTCTGCAAATCAACCTCCACAAGTCCACATCCAACAGAAAACACCCAATAACGTGTGCAGAGTAGAAGGAACTACTCTGCACTAGGAACATACCCACTGATTATCAAAATCCGAAAGATGGGAAGATGTCCCCTCACGATATCCGGTTTTACCGGTATTACCGGTAGGGGGCGCCAAAACCGGTACTTTGCTTGCCCACCGAATATACCGGGGAAAAAAAAAAAAAAAAAAAAACTTTTTTTTTTATTTTTATTTTTTTTATTATTATTATTTTTATTTTTGCGTCCATTCATTCAATATTGTACGTTCTTGGTATGTTAAGTATTGTAATTGTAAGTATGGTAATATTGTTGTCGATGTTTATACTACAAAATATATGCGCCAGAGTTGCCTACAAAATTGTCTCCATCGCTGCAAACCTGATGTGCGCTGCCGAGTAGTACTCCACCAGGGTCGGATATAGTCATGTGTATGGAGGGGGGGCAATGCCCCTACATGGCCCGACTGCCCCACCAAACATGATGGAATGCAAACAGCTGCCCCTCCCCCCCAATTGGGAAACGTTATATCCGGGACTGTTAGCTTCACACGGAGCAGCATAATCGCTCGATTCGTTCCTAAACTTTTTCGTGTCAAGGAATACTTCCACCATGCCTACTACACGCATACAAGGACCACGTAATCAAAGCTTCCCAAATCTGTAAGCTGTTTATGGACAACAGGCGCAACAACGTGAGTAGCATCGCAGCGTGTTGTGTTGTGTTGTGTTGTGTTGTGTTGTGTTTTTAGCTTGGAGAGCTAACCAGCTGACCGGGAGCTGTCCCTGTTGCAAACTGTTGCAAGGACGAGCAAAGAGTTTTAGAGGGGGGATGGGTGACCATGGCCATACCCAGTCTTATATACTGAGTAAATGGACACAGGGCAGGGGCTGAAGACTCCTTTGTCTTTGTGTGTGCGCACGGTCTGCTGGCTTCGTATCAGAGCCTGTAGTGTCAGATTTTACGACATTGAGGGGCGCACAAACTGAGCGCTAGAGCTGCTGTTCATAAAGCCTGAATAGAAAAACGCTGTAGTTGCAAATGCATCGCTTTCAACGAGGGCGGCGCAAATAAGAGCTGTTTAGGCATATGCGCAACAAGTCAACTGTTTTAAAGTATTCTACACTAAGTAAACGATCTAAAATAAAGGGGCTTGAGATAGTTCATAATAGGTTGCTGCCAATGCATTTATATGTAGAAGAGCCGCCATTGGACTGGCCCCATGAAGTAAATGGAGTTGGCGTAACTGTGTCTATTCTCTTAGGCTCCGTGTAGGATGCATTTATAGCCGATTGTATCTGCAACGCGTGGATCAAAACTACGAATGTGGGGGGGGGGGGGGGGGGGGGGGGGGCAAACTATAAAACCGGTTTTACCGGTTTTTTAAAGCATTCGGTGTTCGGTGTTGAGATTCTTACACCGTGACATTCCGAAAGATGGGAAGATGTCCCCTCAGTCTCCTATTGTTCTAGGAGCACTCACACAATCACAACCACCAGACAGGAAGCAAATTGGACTACACTGGAAAAGATCAACTCAAAACCAGAGCAAAGTGGAATGCTATTTAGCTTTAAACAGAGAATACAAAGTAGCAAAATACATGAGGACTGTAACTGATCCGAAATTAGGAAAACAATTACCTCTATATAGACTCAGTTCACACAGTCTCGCGATTGATAGAGGCCGCCATAGGCATACCTGGCTCCCAAGAGAGGACTATGTACCCACTGCACACAACATGAGCTAGAGACTGAGCTACACTTCCTAACTGTCCGTCTGTCAATTTGATCACCTGCTGAGATACAGCACACTCGTTTCTTTACAGTGAGATGTAGAATTCATTGGGGAATTGCATGCTTAAGGACTGCTTGTCCTTCAGAAATTAATCAACATTGATTGAATTGATGGCTACAGTATATAACCTTCTGTAGCCATCACATTTAAGACAGTCCCCTTCCCCCAAATCAACTGTTGGCAGCTGTTAGCATGAGAAAACATATGTTTACATTGCCAAAGTAAAAAAGACACAGACAGCGAATGAATGCAATGTAAACATATGTTTGGCAATGTAAACATAATTTTGGATTGTTCTAGTGTTTGTGCCATTTTATTGATGTATATATTTAAAAAGTGTTGGGCTCAGGCTACAACCATGTCTAATGTTATTGTTGTATATACAGTAGATTTTCATGATGTCATAGTTTTTTTTATGTCAAGCAAGAAAATAGCTTGGCTTTCTTCTTCTCTCTTTGCCCCCCCCCCCCTCTCTCTCCCTCTGTCTCCCCCCCCCTCTCTCTCTCTCATTGGAATCCATGATCTCTCCTGATATTGTCCATTCACAAAGTTGTAAACACTGAGCTACTTGAGCAGCTCTCCCCAAATAACGTGAATATATACTGTAAGTCAGACCAGACCTCAGCTCACGGGTACAACCATAATGGCAAATGTGAAGACAATCAGATTAGTTAGTTAGATTTAATCTGAATAAATAAATAAATAAATAAATAAATAAATAAATAAATAAATAAATAAATAAATAAATAAATAAATAAATAAATAAATAAATAAATAAATAAAAATTCAATAATGAATAGCCAAAAAGTGATGGAGCATCTTGTAGATTTCCCGCTCTGCATGGCACCGGTTTCGGAGCCGCGCTCCGGCCAGCTCTGGCACAAATAAGTACTGCTTTTAACATAATATTCATCCTTCAGTGTCCTTTACCTCACCTCGCTATGCATGCCCCTGCCAAGGCACTCTGGTTCTCATACTCCTGTAACCACTTTAGCCTTAGTATAAACGCCCTGACTTACAACTGTACTTGGACCGCTTTGTCCTGCCTACAACACACAACACAGTCTTTGCCAAAATTGTGGATCTACAAGTTTATACCGTATATTTTATTTATTATATTTAGTATATGGTTTTGGTGATACGGCATGCTCTATATCTACATATATCCCTCCCCATTTCCTCTTCAACCATTCAAATCTACGACTAACTTTAATTTTGTCATGATTATGTTGTATAATCAACTGTTGCACCACCCACTTCACTCCTAAACAGGAAACCCTGGTCTTGACCCCCCCTCTACCCCTCCCCCTGTCTCTGGGGGTTCATGCGGGGGCCCGTCTCCCTCTGTGGCTCTGCATGGCATGTCGGTCAGCCTGTGAGGCTCCTGTGCTACAGCATATATCCTGTTGATGGGAAGCATCTCGTGCATCATCACTCCCAGCTGCCTGTGGGTTCAGCTGGCTCAGTCTGGCCCATCTGTGTGATCTGACGCCAGATAACTGGGGCTTGGCTCCGCATGATCCATCCCACTCCAAATCCTTTGCCAG
The DNA here is from genome assembly GCA_039105355.1 of Benthosema pterotum. Classification (NCBI taxonomy): domain Eukaryota; kingdom Metazoa; phylum Chordata; class Actinopteri; order Myctophiformes; family Myctophidae; genus Benthosema; species Benthosema pterotum. The sequence continues at coordinate 34,842,805 of CM076969.1, forward strand.
GGGAAGGAGGCAGGGAGGCTAGAGACAGACAGACAGACTGTCAGACAGACAGACCTCTGTCTGTCAACAAGATCTCACCCCCCAACAACAAGGTTGGATATAGTCCAGGGCACTATGTTCATCCACATGAGTTTGTAGGATGAAGACGAAGATTTTTAAAACTATATATTTTTGGAAACCTTATAGCCTAAGGAATCAGAAAATGTTTGATTCCATTTTTTTCGAGGTTGTTATGGCAGCCATCTTGGATCTTTAAAAATGGCTACTCTCAAAAACGAATTTCTCAATATCTGGCCTCTTAGATGGCCTAAAATCAGGATTGCAGTGGTTAAATCTACATTTTTGGGGGCAAGGAATCCAAAGGAGTCGATTACATTGTAAATGAAACATGCACAAGTGTGTATTTAATCATATTTTGTGTCATAAAACGAAACAAAACATGGAAAAATAACAAATGGAAAATGGCATTCTTCATTTCAAGGTAATATAGGCCTAAAGGTCCCTAAAATATCTTGATGAATGGTTTTAGTCATGGCTCAACTCTTAGGTTAGCGTTTTTTCAAACCATGAAAAACGTGAAAAATCCTATGGTGCCGAAAACGTTTCTTTATCTGTTATGTTAATGTTGAGCTTATTGTAGAAAATCAATCTTTGCTGATTCAGACTCCACTTGTTGGACTCACAGTTGGGGTAGATCAATTCACTTAGGGGTGGTTGGAGAGCCAGCGAAATCCATTTGAGCCCTCGCCCGCGGGCGCCCGTTTTCAAAACCGGGCGCCCGTTTTCACAAAAACGGGCGCCCGGTTTCACAAAAACGGGCGCCCGTTTCACAAAAACGGGCGCCCGTTTTCAAAAGCGGGCGCCCGTTTTCAAAAGCGGGCGCCCGTTTTCACAAACTAGGCTATGCCTAAACCTAACTCTAACCCTAAACTTAACCTCAGTAAACCTATGCCTAAACCTAACCTAACCCTAACCATAACCTTTTGAAAAGGGCGCCCGTTTGTGAAAACGGGCGCCCGCTTTTGAAAACGGGCGCCCGTTTTTGTGAAACCGGGCGCCCGTTTTTGTGAAAGCGGGCGCCCGCTTTTGAAAACGGGCGTCCGCGGGCGAGGTCGCTTTTGGATTTCGCCCCTGCTGGGTGGTTGGGGTTTGGTAATTGCCCAATGGGGTGCACCTTGCATGGCCCTTTAGGTATAGTAGGGAGAATTATCATCATAACATAGTTCTAATCGTTAAGAAGTGGGGGAAAAAAGCACTACATTTGGCAAACATACTCTTCAGGGTGGTGTCTCTCACCATCTCAGAAAGGGTGGGGGGGGGTCCAAAATGCCCACCAGGAATTACCTATTTTTCCTAAAGGTAAGATACCTTTTTCCTATAGGTAAGATAGAATTCTGAATTAAACAATTGTGGCAATTATATCCTTTACATTTATAGTAATTAGACTAATTTTAAAGCATTTGGCAAAAAAACAACCAATTAAAAATCTCTTGTTTTAAACAACTTTAAATGCCAAAAATGACTAGGAAAAAACAAATAGGAATAGTTTTAAACTAAGGCATATTTCCACGAAACAACACTAGGAAAAAGACCTATGCACAGTTGCACACCACATATTTTTTATTATAGGGTGCATCTGGACCCCTATTGTGTATTGGTGGCTACCCGAAATGGTGATTTATCATGATTTGTACAAGAATTGTTGACTTGAGTTTGTTGAATTGAGTTTGCATATTGATAAAATGTCTGCAAATGAAAAAGAGACATTTTTGTCAAATCCCGTTACCCAGGGGGCAAACTGCATCATTGGATAACTGCATTTACCATAAAATCAAAGGTTGTCCATGACATAATTTACATTGTATTATCCAAAAGAATCACAACCTAGCTATATGGAGACACCAGTATTATTTATTTATTTATGTTATATATGTTTTTATTATACATGTCTGCCACATTACTGGCCCCCATTAGCCTATAACTGAGGGGTATTTCCACAAAACTTAACAGGTTGGTCAATTATAAATTCACTTTTTTGCTGGATGGATGGTCTCTCGGTGATGGGAATGCAGTCACCTGTTCATTTACAGAGCCAGACTTGCAGTATACAGTATGTTAATGAACAAGGCAATATCATGTACTGTAGCTGTATTGAAGGCTGACAAAATATCTGTTCAAATGCCAGGGATTAGATACAAGATGCATCAGTAGCTTCACTCCATTCCTGTCTGGTAGTGCCTCAGATGCATCACCATTCTCTTGGACTCTATCTGACTTTCCATCATGAATTACACTATGAGAAAGTTCAATTTACCTTGACAGCCAAACTTGCCCAGAATTTACCATAGGCCCTCTTATTGAGGTAGACAAACTCCATAGAGACCTTGTTCTGCTCTCTGCACTTGTCTTGATGGCAAAGATCATGTGTCAAGTACCTCTGCCTGTGTGAAAACCACATTTATCCCAATAAACCCAGGGACAACATTCTCAGCTACATGGCTGATGAGCGGGTTATGTTGATTCTTGCTAAAATCTTTCCTATGATGTTCAGGTGGGCTATACCATGATGGTTATTGTAGGATGCCCTCCCCCCTTTCCTCTTGTAAACATGCATATATTCATCCTTGTTGGGATCCCTGAGGGATCTTCTTCTCCTCCTGGTAGAGGTGCCTCCATTCTTATGGATGTTTGCAGGCAACCAATCACATCCTGGTGCCTTTCCAGAAGTGGCCTGTTGGAGTGCTTTCACTGTCTACACTGGTGATGTGGCCAGCCAGTTCATCTTTGAATGGCAGTTCAGGTATTGTGGTAATTGGAAATTGTGGACTCTGTTCAAGATCTCACTCTGCCCAGCAAGCTAAGGAGAAGGACGTATTTGTTAGAGGAGCAGACTGGAGTTGAGCCAGTGGTTTTAGGCTACATGAAGAGATGCAGGCCTGCATGGAAAGACCCAAAGTCCTTCATGTCAGCAACCATCTAAAGATCTTATGCTATCTTTAGCCACAGGTTGTTTTCCATCTGCCATGTACTCCACAGCAGCTTTTGCTTGTCCTGTTGGTATTGCTGTTTTTTCTGGCTGAAAGCGCAATAATCAAGATGTTGGTGGGAGTCTTGATTAAGATGTGGATCTCAGGATCATTCTCGTCAATCTCTCTGCTTCCTTTTGACAAAACCGAGCAGCAGCAATGTAGACATTCTTTCTCTGTTCTTCCATTTTTCCCATTCTCTGGGTCTGGGTCAAAGCTGTGCAGTTCTTGATTAAAGGTATAGTAAGTGATTTCACTTAATATTGTTAGTTTTTAAATATTGTCAGTTTTTTCTTCTTTTTTGGCTAATCCTCGCTACTATAGAGTGTGGTGACCATATAAGGAGTTCCTTATATGGTCCCACAGTGAGCCCCTGTGGTCATAAAACCCTAGTTTCAGTTTGAGCTTTGGGATAAAAGCTTTTTGTCCATTCAGGATGAGAGGGGCCACAGTCAATCCGGATTGAGTGAGGACCGGCCTTGGTGTACAGTATATGATGTTCGCCTGTTGCACTCCTCCTCACTGTAGAGTGTGTGCATGTGCACATCTTGCTACTTGGGGGGACTGGAGGGTTTTCCAAATCACCCAAATCACTTACTATACATATAAGTTTTTGTCTTTTGATAGATTTGAGAAATGCTTATGAGATATTGCATTATGTGCCCAGATTACCAGAATAATACCATTTAGTCATGTATAAATGCAAAATTCCTAACCATACATCCCTCATTTACAATGAAAACCATTTCCATTGTATTCCTTGCCCTCAAAAATGTAGATTTAACCACTGCAATCATGATTTTAGGTCATCTTGGAGGCAAGATAATGAGAAATTCGTTATTAAAAGTAGCCATTTTTAAAGATCCAAGATGGCTGCTATAATGACCTTGAAAAAAATGGAATCAAACATTTTCTGATTCAGTAGGCCGTAAGGTTTCCAAAAATATATAGTTTTAAAAATCTTCGTCTTCATCCTACAAAATTACATAAGGAACTGGACTAATATGGACATACTGCACTGTATGCGGATCTGCCTACAGTGTGAGTGCTCTCTGATGCTCATATATAAAGAAGATCAGCACGGATTTGGCCACATACACCAGGCGCATGAGGGACTGTTCTGCTTATAGAGGTCAAGGAAGCACTGCAGGTGTGGCAGTGACACAAAATATCTAATTCTGCATGGTATTTAAATGCCATGACTAGATTTTGACATATGGTGTGAATCACAGGCAGTGCAGCTCGAATAGGAAACTGTGAATGTGGGGTCACAGGCTTTCGCTATACCCTGCATGGTTGATCGATCATTACCATGTGCATTATGTAGCTGTGGTGAGAAACTGAAATATAGCAGGGGTTTCCAAGACCTTTTCCCTGACAAAGACCTCCAAATAGCCATAACCTCCCTCTGGCTATAGCCCCTCTGTGGAATATTAGGTTGAAATAAGGATTCACTAGAGACTCACACTTCTACTTAAGTTTAACGATTTGGGACGTGATGGAAAACCCATCCACCCAAGCTAGGGCGAGACTCAGGGTTGGAGCATAGTCTCTGGAGATGCCTGCCTTCTTTTTCTTCCTTGGGAGTGGATGTCATCCTTGCTTCATCACTGACCCCCTGGATAGAGAAATATTGGCAGAAGAAAGGAGGAGGATCCACAACAAACCATCAATAAAATGCAGAAAAGCAAAATAGAAATCTTAGGAAATCTATGACTTAAAGATATTCAGTTCTAAAAGCAAGAGGTGGTGTTTGTGCATGCACACAAAATATGATTTTTACTTTCTCAGAATAGATCAAAAATACGAATGAAATGAATGCACACGCCTGCAAAATAAGGTAGACAGTGTTTTTTGTATTTAATTATTTTTATCTTCAAATTTACAATTTATAATTGTTGTATCCAAACTGACTTTCAAAGGGCATGGTCAGAGTAAGGGGTGTGAGCAACCAGCCACAGGCTAAGTGGCCAAATAATCAGTGCCATGAAAACAAGGTCTAGTAACTAGGACATCAGGGCCATACTTCAATTGTAGCATCTATAATTGTCTGTGAACAATTAAACTAAATAACATTCATGGGTCAAGTTGCATAGCGTTTTAGAGATTCCATTGAAGAATATTAGAGCAAGGCAATATATTGTGTTCTCCTTACACACAGCAAGATTGGTGATCAAATCAAGTTTTGTTTTGTCATGAGTACATCTTTACAGAACAATAAAGTGAGTATATATGTCACAGTGGTACAAGAGGAAAATTCAGATTGAACAAGGTGCTCTTGTTTTTACACTATTAGGGCTTTGATGTCCTCGGCGTACAAAGAAATTGCTCTGCTCACAGCTGGCTGACGATAACAAACAAAATACAGGAACACTGCATATTGCATTTCCATGTTATACACCTTTAAAGGAGCATTGATTGATTTGAGCAAATAAATACATAATATGCAAACATTTGACAACAAGTAGCAGATCTACAAGGTCACATTTGAGTAAATTTGCTACAAGGGAATAAAAGTTCAGTTGGGGGATTTTTATCAACAAATATGTAGGTTTTACATGGTTAAATGAGATATGTCTTTAGTATGATCCAGTTGCTATATTGTAGAGGACAGACCTTAAGAGGATTTTAATTAATCTTCATTAACTTCACCACACCCGACATGACTGGGTCAAGAGGTATTTATGTGCAATGATCACATTGCAAGTTGCTATATAATACTCTCCCTCAGGGCATCAATGGGTAAGCCTCTCACAATCACCATGGTCTAAACTCTAATTACCTAAATGAAGCCCTTGAAAAAAAAGGAAAAAGGGGGGGTGGTTTCAATAGGTTTTACCCATGCACGTTTCTGCTTAACGTTTTCCTCACCATTGCATTTTAATAGCTTCTAACACTTTGCGCAAGATGTTACAACTTAATAGAACACGTTTGATGTCATGTACAGGGTTTGGAGCTGGACTTTAATAAGGCTGTTAAGTGGTAATGAGACTGAACATCGCTGTGTGGGGGCCTGATGACTGTTTAAATGCTGCTGTGGTGAGGGTCCCTTGTTCCCAGGGGAGAAGGCACCCCGGTGTTAACTGGATTACACCCTCAGTGCTCCTTAAGAGAAATTTAATCCTCTGTTGCATTTGTTAAATGACCCTGGCCTTTCCTTTTTTCTTTTTTCTTTCTTCGTTTTTGCCCTTTCCCTTCCTGAGTTCTATTATGCATTATATTATGCATGTTACACTGCATGTGAAGTTTTTTTTTAGAGCTATTACACTTGTTGTCTTTGTGTTTCTTTCTTCATGTTGTCTGAATTAACCACTGTTACAGGCAGCAGTATCACTTTGGAAGTCCTTTCCTGAATCTTGAGACCCTCAGTTTTCATCTCTAAATTAAAAAAAAATGTTGGGCCTCCCACTGAGGTATTGATTTATGGTCGGATTTTGAGCTTTGCGATAACGCCCTAGACATGTGTAGCAGAGCATTCCTTGTTCTCTAACCAAGACGACATGTATTGATTACCAATCCATGTAGGGGGTGTGTGACAGCTTAGACGAAATATTGTCCCAAAATGTAGACATTAGTCACAGTCAAGTACAATATGGTTTGCTCGACAGAAAGCTACAGCGGCTTCTGTTATGCAGAAAACAACTCTCAAATGAATTATGGATCAGCCAGAGTCAATGTCTAAAGTTCACTACGTTATCTTTGCCGCCGTCAACCCCAACTACTCTTGCATCCATCTCTTTTCGTCTGCAGAAGAAATGTGTGGAATGGCAAATGGCCTATAGAGCAGGATTGACCTGTCTCCTTTCACAATGCTATTGTGGGCAGTAAGAGGGCCACTCTTGCCGCTGCATGCATTCAGTGGCTGTCAGTGCTGTATCGAATATACCACCCTCAGGCAAACCACCCCTCCACTGTGCTGTCGTGCTTTTGGTCAGATAAGAAAAAAAATGAACGCGGTGCCATTGACAGTCTGCAGAGCGCAAGCTGATTGACTGACACTTGTGTTCAATGGTGCAAAATAAGAACAGCGACACTATCGGCATGCTATCAATCCAGCTACTCTGATGAATCAAGCTACACATACTGTGTATAACAACCCTCTAGTTAATGCCTAATCCCTCTTTGATTGACATTTCACACTGTTGTTCTAACACTATTTAGACTGGGCTACACAATACACCCATGCGTGTACTGTACATTCAAAGTGTACGTCCAAGTGTGGTGCTTTTAGATTAATTAGCACAAAATACACCTAAACTCCTCGTACTATAAGCTAGAACGGCAAAGAAGGGCACAAGAATAAAACAACAACAAACAATATGCACTATACTGTACATGCTTGCCCCCCTAATAATCAAACCTCAGGAGGATCCACTGAATGCTCTCCCACAGATGACTGCAGACTCCAGTGAGCCTAAGGCAGGTGATTTCATAACTTGGTTTGTTTCCATGTACTGCTTGCTTTAAGTAAGCCGTCACCTGCCACTCCAGCCAACTATTTGGACCGGGGGTGTTTTTTCTTCTTTCCTCTATTACTACAGCATTATTGATATCATTTTTTGTCCCCTCTCATACCTGATTGATAGCACCCCCTCTAGCCACAAAAAACAAATATAACATGAGTGATCTGATGTTGCCCTCCTTGCACCCCTGGGCAAAGCACTGTTTTGAGGCCAGGCTACATTATTCGTCCAATTTTAAATAAAAGCCAGCTTGGCAAGGAGGGAGGAGGACTGAGTGGTCTGAAGAGAAAAAAAGTTCTAAATTATGATGGATATTTCTAAAGAATTGTCTGTCAAGGGGCCAGCAAATATGACACATTTAACCTTTTGGAATAAAGGCCCTGACTGCGGGGTGAGAAGGTGAAAATAACAGAATTAGGACGTGTGTCACTGCAACGCGCTGTGAGCTTGTTCATTGTATATTTAATAGGGACACAATGGGTCATTTCAGAGCCACTCTGTTCTATAAGGAAACCTGGCCAAAATGTAACGATGGCAAGTACAAATTCAGAACTCATGGTCTTCTTGTCCCACTTGAGGCCTGATTTAAAGCCTGTTGTTTTTGCTCCCATAAATACTTGCGGGTGGAGAGTGCACCTTGTTTTATAGGCTGGCTGCCTCTACTCTCCGCTCGCCGGGCTTTACAGGAGAGAAGGTGTCATATAAACACCGTAATATACCAGCCTCTCTCGTGAGCACCGGGAAGCCATACCTGACGCTTTAATTCATTTTATCATGAAGAGACAGGGGCAATAATCCCCCTGCGGAAATGATGGTGGGAAAGGAGTGTGAGTGTAAAAAATGGATGGGGATGAAGTGGGGGAGGAAGGAGAAGTCACAAGCAGTGTACGTTGATGTGTTTTCATTCTGATGGAACATCACATCTAGATAATATGGCAATTGTTGGAAAATTCGACCGGGAGAGACATGAGAGTATAAGAGTGACTTTTGGAAAGTTTATTACACTTCTTAGGCAGAGACCAGGAACGCATTACTGTATTAGATTACACTTACTGTGACTATCAACCATATGTACTACATACCGGTATGCCCAGCATGGGGTCTATATTCTTGGCTCATGTCATTTCACTCTCGCGGGGATCTCTCGTTTCACATCCTGCCAACTATGCCAGACTATAGTGATATGCAGGTGGGACTCACATGTTGTTTAATTTATTTGTGTTTACTGTATATACTGTACATTATTACATGGCTTGAATGAATGCTCCAATCAGAAGCCAGCTTTCTGGTCACCTGACCAGAAAGCTGGTCACGTGGCCAGAAATAGTTATTAGGAGTTATTAGGAAACAAATCACCGTTTCATCGGGTGTTATCCCTTACTTAATCTGGACGGGAGAGAACATGAACACTACGCATAGACCTACAATGCAAATATGCCATGTGGAGCAACAATGCTAATTTTCACCTAAACAAAAAAAGACAAAAATATATAAAGAGTATATATAAACATTACTAAGGAGGTACAAACAAGAGAAAGAAAAGAAAGTAATAACCTAAAACACAAGACAAAATGGCGATTTGTGAATGTGCTCATCAGTTCGTTACAATATAATGCACAAATAGATAAATGAACACAGAGGATTCTGCTGTGTGGACAGTCAATTAAATACTGTGGGAAAAGGAGTCATTTCATTTGCATCATACACCATAAACCATCCATGTGGACAGTCGGCCATAAAACTACTGTACCATTAACAATATGGTAAATCCCAATCTTAATAGACAGTCTGCGTATATATGAAATATATTCACTGTACAGTATGCGAGATGGTTGAAATCACCTTTATTGACTGAGCGTCAAATGAATGACCATTTGCATGTGTAAATAGTGTGTGAGGCCGGAATAACATTAAGGATGCCAATTAAACTCTAAGCCACGGCGCACCAGGAATGTTATTTAGTAGCCGGTGATTACAATTACGAAATAAATGCAGGTTATTATGTAAATATTAACACAGGAAATGTAAACCACAATAACATTGCCTGCGCTGCATTTTAGCTCTTATTGTTTGTTACATGAAGACAGATGGCTATAAAACGCTGTGTGAAGTGCGGAGACAAAGGTTGTCCGATAAACGCGGTGGAGGGAACGTCAAACACATCGGTCCTCATTGAAAGTGTCTCATTAAGCTCCGTTGACCTGATTGAGGGGACGGCAACGCTTTGCGAATTACGTGAGGAGAACGGTTTTGATGAAACCGCAGCAAGCAGGGGGAGACGGAGCGAGAGAAAAGAAAAGATAAATAGTACCAGCAACTCGAAGGTGAGAACAATCTATCAGTCCCCTGGTGGCAAAGACTGCAGTTTTCCCCTCGCCGGCAGAGCAAGACAGCCAAAACACCAGACAAATCTCATACTCCCCCGTGACAAGAGGAATAACACAAATGTTCAATCACACCAGAAAGACGTATAGCCCTTAAATGGGTGTCTCAGACTCTGTGTAATGATAAGTCATACAGCTGTACAGTGGTTGACAGCAGGGAAAATATTAGCTCTCTATCCATTTAAAGTGTCACATGTGGTATGCTGTTTTTTTAAAAAAATAGTGAAAATATCTGAACTACAAGTTCACAGCACATCATGATTCATTCATAATTTTTCTTTATTATCTCAGCCCTAACAGTACTTGCACACAATAACGAGGCTTGAAAGTGGTTAAATGTGAACATTAAACCCTGTATTATAATCATAACTTATAAGTAACCTGTTTTGCACTACTTTTCCAATCAAATTGTGTCATAATTACAAACACATTTGCCAATACAACAATACTTGGTGTGTATTTGCTCTGGGGGCTATCAGAAGAAAGGTGGTCCAACCCCCGAAGCACTGGCCAATCACGCCGGAAAGTTACGAGTTGATATGGCGCGTCATTAGGAGAAGATCTCATCGGGTTCGCATTGACTTGGATGGCAAAGTGCCCGTGGGAATTACCATATTAAACACTCTCGTAACGGAGTACAAACATAACTCTGTTAATGATCGTGACCGGGGGAAGTGCGGCCACCACACGTTGTTTTTACTCAGACAGTCTCTCAGATCGTTTTAGCAATATCCATGTTGAAACAGAGCTAGCGTATGTGGCTATTGTTCTACACACTGCAGTCGCGAGGGGCGTGCCTTCACTCCAGCTGACCAGTGACTCAGAGCCATCTAGTACAAGACTTGCGACATTGCGGAGTCGGAAACTGAGCGCTCGAGCTGCCTGAATGGGGACAAACTGGAGTTCTCGACCAAGCCAACGTTTAGTTGTTTTCTGCCGCTGGAATGCGAGGGGACTCGGTGGATGGATTATGGACATTATGCATTTTCTTCCATCCGATTACAACGGCTATGGTCAGTGGAAATCTGGCATGGCCATGGCCTCAAAGCCACATTTGAAAAGGGATGCTGTGCCTATAACCTGGCATACTGAGCGTGGATGATTTTACGGAGTGTGCTCCTAGTACGCAGGCAGCAGTGTGCGTAAAACTTGGAAACAATGCTACTGCCCGGACATGAGATTGTGAAAGAGAAAAGCGAAGCTGCCTGCTGCTGATCCCCGAGAGGATCAGTATCAGTGGGTAGACGCAGCGGTGGTCCGCTGGCTCGTTCGGTTATTTACGACAGTAGTTTTCAACCTTTTTGATACCAGGGCCCACTATTTATTCTGCATTTGAGCCACGGACCACCGTTTGAGGACATTTAGCCACAGACCCCAAAACTAAAGATTTCTTTTGCTTTTGTCCATCCATTCTAGTTGTGTATACTTGGGCTAATTCAGATGATAAATATTTTAACTCTTGAGGTTGTAAAAGTGAAACCAAATGGACCCGCAAGGGTCCATTTGGTTTCATTTTTACGATCTCAAGAGTTACATTTGGTTGACCAACTTAGCTGGGGACCACCTGGAACTCTTTCAGGGACCACTGATGGTCCCCGGATCACCGGTTGAAAACCCCTGATTTACGAGCATGTTTACCAAGATTACTCTCTCCTTCACAAATACTCCTCCTGTTTTTAATGTTATCGTCATGGTTCTATCCCAGCATAAAGCACAGTTCAAATGTGGCTTTGACTGAGGCCATGCCAGATTTCCACTGACCATAGCCGTTGTAATCGGATGGAAGAAAATGTTCCCCACATATAGTGGACTTCCCCGGTAGCCCCTTGGTCCAGTCAGCACGTCTAATGCGTGCGAAAGTGTCCCATTTTTGGCTGTCTTTTCGTTTTTGGGCCAAACGTGTATCGGAATTCCCTTCCCACCTATATTGCTGCACCCACCGATTACGCATCTCTTTGGCATTTTCCAAAAGTTGTAGACGACCGAAAAGTTGTTCCTAGAACTGAGCGCTATTATTAGTCTCGACTCCACGCTGATTCTGTCTATACTCAATAAGCACGCCTGCGTTGCTGTGACGGTACCATGCTGACGAGGAGAAGGGCGTTTCCATCGGAGATAGCATTGCAACAAGAAGAAAAGACATCGCTCTGCAGTCTCCTATTGACGTCACACACCCGCGACATCAACAGATTCAGAACTACATTTCCCAAAGTGAAGGATGTAGTAATTTTATTTTCATAAACCTCAAATGTGAGATGTGTACGACCCCATCAGGCATTTTAAATATATCATTGGGATACTTAGGCTATTTTTGAGGGACACGTGTCAACAGTTTTGAGAGTTTTTTGCAGGTTACCCTGTATTACACTCATAACTTAACTAATAACTCATGCAGCTGTACAGTAGATGGCAGCAAATGTTGCCTGCTATTTGGTGTGGTTACAAGTTTCATTTTTCTGTTAAAATAAGCTACAAGTCAACTGAAAGTGATTCAAGACACCATCCCACATGACCTTTATCGAGACAGAAAAGTCACATGGATAAGTTGTGGATTTAAATTTAGATCATGCTGAATAATGGGCACCATGACCCTATCCAGTCAAAGACATCATTGAAATGCCGAGTGCAAGAGTGGATGATCAGTGTTTTGACTGCTGCACGTCCATACATAGTAGGAAGTTCACAAGTGCATTCATTTTAACAAAAAACAAAAAACAACATGCTAAACCAAGGCATCACTCAAGCCTTATTTACACACGATTGTACTTTGTACTTTGAATTTGTGAAGCCGGCGGTCAGTTATTCTTCTCATATTAAATGTAGTTGTCCACATAACTCACTACTTTACTCACTTCCCTCCTTATAGCAGCAGTCTCTGGCCTCTTTCAAACCAAGGTTCAACTGGTTCAGGTCTTTGTGTTTTTTAGTCCATGAGGCATAGCTCTATGAGCAAACCCATGCCTATATTAAATTGTTATCGCCATGAAAGTAGCCTGCCTGATTACTTTCACCAAGACAGTTATGAATGGTACTCTAAATCTTACATTTGTTCTTTCTCTTGTGATGCCAAAGTGACGAGCTGCGTGAATGATGTTACTCTTACTTTTAATTACTGTAGCTTCTGTGGAACTTGCACATGATATGAACAATGTCTGTGTGACCTGTAGTGCAGCTATAGTATATGCCTACTATACTATGTTTGTCTCCAGAGGACATTGTTTACATAATAACATTTATTTTTCATTGGCGAATATGAAAGTCCCTTTATTGACTATGTGCAATTATCATCACAATGCTTTCAAGGAGAGGAATAATAGTTATGGGTGATACTTTCAAAAGTCTGTTATGGTTGCTTCATTTCGAGAAAATGAAGACTGTGTAATTTACTTCGCCATAGCTCCACTAACAAACTAAAAATCTCATATAAAAACACGTGAGGAATGAAAAAAGTAAATAGAACCATTTAGAGAAATCTGAACAGGGCCGAAAGGCAAACAGATTTGATTCATTTCATGCTTGACTGGCAAGCCTGAGCTTTCACTTTGAAACTAAATGAGAAAAACACACATTTGGAAAAACATGATGTGGGGGTCTCTAAAAATCTGTCGGGCAGCACTGTTAATTCATTAGGCCTTACATGGGCCAGGCATGCTCTGACAAGTTACTTTCCCTCCCGACTGTGACAGATGCGACAATTCTAAAGTCTGATCATATTCGATTAAGATTCTTCTTGATGTCACTTTTTTTTAGGAGTGTCAGTCGTTTGAAGGGGTTAGATTGAGGCTAACCCACCATGGCAACATGTAACTCTCTAATGCCATGAATTGAGAAGGCATGGAAGATTGGAACAGGGGAGGGGGTGGGGAGATTGAGTACTCCAGGCAGTTAGCAGCTAAATGAGGGATAGTTAGGAACCAAATGGACCTTTTAAAAAAATCTAGGCTATTTCATTTATTTGATGCTAGATTAAAAGAAGAAGAATGTCAATCAGTGAAACAATCAATATCCAATCATTTTCAGCCAAGGTTTTCAAATCAATCAGCACATACACTTAAAATATAATGTAATCCAACTTTGAAATGAATAAACAAGCAGATGTCCTTCTCAATCAACTGCACTCTTTTTCCTTTTGTTTTTTCTTTTCTGCATAATGAATTGTGCAAATAATATTAGTATCTATACAAATGTCCTGCAGATCAAATTCCTGATATTGTTGCACTGGTCTCAGAGTGAAATTTGCGCAGGATTTACTGTCACGACTATTATTTAACGTTCATTACATCCACTGCCTGATGTTTAATAGCTCTGTTTTGTTACTCATTTTCTGTTCCCTTATCATCGCTGCCCACTTTGTACTGTGTTTTGATAGCAGAGGGCATGAATTGACATTTAACAGAGGGATGGGGGCATAATTATCTGCCTCCAGTCTCAAGGTTGTTCGTATTATTCATACTTCACCTCACTTTTCTTTTCATCATCCCTTGTCTTCCCTTCTCCCTGCGCACACGTAGACACACACACCCACGCGTAGCAGAGTGGCTACAGCCTCTCTCATTATGGCCTCTAAAGTCTAGTATCACGGTGAGTAGGCTACCATGTTGCACACATGTGCAGTGTGTGTAGTTTATGAAGCAAGTAATCCTACAGTTGTACCCAACCAGTAGGGGTCACTGTGGTCTCAGAGAGGCCCAGACAACCAATCTCTCTGAGTAAAGTCTGCTCATGTCAGTCAATATCACAGCCTGTTTGTTGTTGTTTTTTTATCCACATTAACGTTTAATTGGTATAGGCGAATCAAAAGAAGACACATGCAGCACTGCACAAAGCTGCAGGCAGTGCAAATGCATGTGTTAGGCGTGCTCTCGCACTGTGACATTCTGATTCAGTTCTGATGGCAGTGGCACCTTGCATTTTATCTTCAAACTACACAGCAATACTCTAGTGTTCAAACAGATCCAAAATTGACCTGCACAGGTCTTTTTTTTTTTTTTTTTTTTTACACTTTTAGGGATATATGAACATTCAGGGTTTTAAAGTGTAGATTCAATAAGTCCCACTGACCAGCTTCCCACAAGGGTGCCAGAGCTTGGCCTTTTGAAAACCTCAAAGTGGGAGACAGCTAGCCTGGGTAAACCGACTCCCCCAGCTGGACAACATGCATTCCATGCCGGGAATGGTGGCGGGGCAAGGGGCGGTTTATGAGGCTAGGAGGCAGCCCATGTGAGAGCCCATACTGTCGTTTCAAATGGCACAATGGCACATATAGTAATATGAGCTTGATCAAGGAGGATTTGGCAGCATGTCAGAAACACATGTCTCATTATGGCATCCAAAGCATCGCCCCCACAATGAACAGTAATTGCTAAGGATGTGGATACACATATCTTCGCATATATATATATGTGATGAAATAAAGTTAAATAACCAAAACCACGTCCCATCCCATCTTACCAATGTATAAAAACAGCATAAATCAAATCCTTAAGTTTATCTGCAATGCCAGAGCATTACGTTAACATTTTCCTTTTTTGTAATGATGATTAATGGCCTGCTATATTAAGATAAGGCTGAACATGGGTGAAGTGTTCCTGTAAGTACAGTACAGACGTATAAGATTGAGATATACTCAATCTACACTGTGAGCAGAATCCCTTTGATATTAACTGATGCCAATAACACCAGCACTGAAATACTCCTACCGTCCAAATGTTTTATTTTGTTCTGAATCAAAAGGAGATGCGATTAAGTCATTATTTTCTCATTATGGATGTGCTAAATTAATTGATGAAGCATGGCATTCTGTTATGTGTGTGTGACCGATGCCAGAGAGTGTGGCTGCATTCTGTCATTTTGTACCACAATGTGTCCCATCAATTCATTTCGGAGAATGGATGTTGGAGGTTTTGTGTTCATGGCTAATCTCTTGCCATATGTGTGGTGCTGCAGTGAGTGCAGAGAGACCCATGGAGAAGAGGCCTTTGGCTTTTTCTGTGTGCCATGAGACAGCTGCAAGCTCTATTGATAGCACTTATAAAAGCTCACAAGGACAAAAGCCTGCCAGGTGTAACAGCAGCATGTTGTTTGTGATTTAGTGTGTGTGTGTGTGTGTGTGTGTGAGTGTGTGTGCATGCGTGCGTGGGTGCCCACAATCTACTTTGTTAACAAGTATGCCATAAAACAATGGGAGATCATTAACAAAAACAGTAACACGACTTTCATCTGCAAGTCATGCACAGGTACAAACATTAGAACAAACACATCCTTTGAACAGACAAGGTCATTCCGCTTCATTCACACAAAGCTCCAGTCCTAAAGCCCATTGCCCTTTGTGTAATTAGATGCCACTGCCAGTATTGCAGGCTGCCCAATTGGACACAAAAATGAGCTTTGCTTTTCGACTGCAGGTTTTTTGTCATGCTGTCTGGGTAATGGCGCTCTGGCAGGGCTTTATAGAGCCTGAGGTTGTGACCGCATCAGTCGCTCATCCTCGCCAATGAGCTAACAGGAGCCCTGCCTGGAAGCCCTGTAGTGGCCTGGTGCTATCAGGATGAGGGTTGGGGGGTGGGGGGTTCAATACGCCATGGGGAGGGGATGGGTGATCAATAGATGGTGAGGACAGTAAAAGAAGAGAGAGAAAGAGAGGGAGAGAGAGAGGGAGAGAGAGACATAAAGGAGAAAATCAATGTAGCCCCCTCTTGTCATGCTTCCTGGGCCTGGGCATGATTAAGTTAATTGGCTAACGATCCTCAAGCCCAGACTTCTTCCTAATCCCCTGTGTGTTGGCCCTCGATGCGGCAGCCTCGGAGGCTTTCAACTTGATCTGGAGAGCGACTGCATTTGTTCCTATAACGTGCAATTATACCAGAGGCGATGTCGTGCATATAAGTACAATGTACTCGGAGTGCATGAAGATACAGTAGCAGGATAGACATAGCAACTGCTGCAGCGTGGCTGCGCTCACATATCATGTGGAATGATTTACATGTGCTCGGCAGGCAGCGCCAGGAGCCCAAGTCTGAAATTATGTGCACAAAGTAGAACAAAGATGTTAGATAACATGGAAGTATTTCACTCGGTGAGAAGTCCTGTATTGTTAGTGTTTATTTTTAGTCCAGCTAGTGACAAAGATCTGGCATCGTCAGCATTCAGTCAGTCAGTCAGTCAGTCAGTCAGTCAGTCAGTCAGTCAGTCAGTCAGTCAGTCAGTCAGTCAGTCAGTCAGTCAGTCAATTCACCGCTGGGCCTGGCCCCAAGCATCTCTAATCATCTCTAAAACTACTGGTTGGATTGCTCTGGCATTTACTGTGCATCCCTCCACTCCATGCTTCCCAGAGGGGCCTCCTACTGATTTTGATGAGCCTAAGGCCTTTCGTCTTCTAGTGCCACCATTAGCCTGAGATTTCCACTTGCAGACGTGGCCAGATTGCCCTGAAACGTAAAATGCTCGTTAATGCTCCGTGGGGAATAAAAGGTAATAATCTGGGTGACGACCCCATGCCATTTCTGCTACCCCCGCCCCTTAGGCCAAAGGCACTGTGTAGGGTTTTACAGCTTCTGTCTGTGGGAGGCAAGCCGTCCAGGGGTGTGTATGTGCGTTGTGTGCATATGTGTGTGCGTGCGTGTAATGAAACCACCAAGAAAGAAGAATTAGACATTCCTTTGGCATCTATATGGATACTAGCTTAAATGTCAAAAACTGGCAAATACCATTTACTGCATAGTGAAACAATTACTTAGATTTTGGCAGCTTAGGGTATGTCCATAAGATAGGCCAGCAGTGGCTCAGGGGTAGAGTCACTGGATCGATCCCAGGATTCCCCAGATTGCTCCTGGTGTGCTAGTAGGTACCTTGCATGGTTTCCACTGCCATCAGTGTATGAATGGGTGAATGTGATGCACAAGCTGTAAAGCGCCTTGGATAAAAGCACTACAGTATATGAATGCACAATTTACTGTACCATTTAAGATGTGAGTGCAAGGACTATACAAATAGTTGGACTGGCTAAAAGAATGGCAAAACAATATTAGTCACCAGTGTTGGACTAAAATACAAAATAAAGCAGCAAGCGATTTGTAGTGTACATGATGCAGGATGCAGCGGGTGGACTGGATCTACAATCTAGTGCACATCTCTGTTGTTACAGTACCTGTCAATACCTTGTGAATCTGTTCTATTTTTGCATGCAACAACAAGCTCATTTTAATCAAGTAACTTGGCGTTACTTATTACCCCTTTTTGCAGAGTAATCTCATTACTTTACTTTTTGGAGCAAAAGTAATAATATTACAGTAATATGTAATCTAAAATTCATTACTGCCCAACACTGTTAGTCAGGCATTGTTGTGTCTGCTACTATTCAATATGGAAAAGTTGTTGGCTGATCAACACTGAAAGGGCGATTCTATGACAGATATACAGAATGGCTTTGCAACAATGCACCTTTTATAAGTGCCAGAGGGAGTGCAGCAGGTTGTGACAATTTCTCAAAGTGTAGTCTAGGTAATGTTTGGTACAACTTCGAACTTTATTCTGAGTGTGGGTGTTATTGATATCACAGCTAGAGGCAGGACTTCTTATTCTGTTAAGCACACAGCAGATGCTAGAAGGGATGGTGAAATACAAGACAACAAGAGCTCCTGCAACTAAGGTGTACAGTATCTGCGTTAATTTTAGCACCAAATCTGGTCCCAGCCTCACCCACACCAGTCTAGGCAGGTCGATCCCCATAGGGGAATACCGACATCTGAGACGA
Organism: Benthosema pterotum; assembly: GCA_039105355.1. Lineage (NCBI taxonomy): Eukaryota > Metazoa > Chordata > Actinopteri > Myctophiformes > Myctophidae > Benthosema > Benthosema pterotum. Next base: position 34,861,430 of record CM076969.1, read on the forward strand.
ATTTGAGTCTACAGGTGTTGCCTCCCAGTCCACACTCCAAAGGTAATAATCCGCCCATCTTGCCTCAATGATGAACTCAGGAGTTCCTGTGAGTCAAGCACAAATGGGTGTCTCGACTTTAGACACTCACTTCACTGCAAACCTTTCATGGAGCAGGTGGTTTGGCTCCATGGCCCAATCCGCCAGATGAACCATGGCTCCTTTGCAGTGAAGCGAAGCGGGCTGAATGGCTGCATGGCTGAAAGCTAGTAGCTTCTTCGTCCAGAGTTTCATTTCCAGCTGGTCGTGCATCGAAAAAACACACAATCTCTCAATGCACCACGGGACGTGTTTAGAACCACCAGACCAACCATTTCTTAATACTGTTTGCAACACCCTCCCAAATATTATTTTAATTTCAGGTGGTAACGTTTCGGGCCGAAGCCCTTCCTCAGACCTTTACCAAGGTCTGAGGAAGGGCTCACGCGCTGTGAACCTGTAAATCGTATTTTTTGTAGCGCATGTGTATATGGTTTTGTTTATTGAGAGCACACAGACGTGACTGTCTGCAGCGTTGTTAACAACAAGCTTTTGATGAGGAAGCCAAAGTTATCTAGTAGAACAATTTGAGCCTAGTCATGTGTTTCATGTACACACACAAGCCCATAGACTCCAATGCATTCTGTCCCTAATCGTTGTCCCCATTCAATGGAAGTACTGTATATAGAAGCCCCATAAAGTAAACGGCACTTGTGTCACTCTGTCTATACTCTAAGCCTTAGCTTAGAGTCTAAGGCTCTGACTACCTGCGTCATAAGTAGGGGTGGGACACGGTTAAAACTTTTGATCTAATTAATTTGAAGCTTTGTAATTAATTAATCTCTATACCAGTATTTGACCCGAGAAGCATTTTTTGTGTCAATTAAAGCAGGTTGGTAGCTAAATCAAAACTGTGTCCACACTGCAACGTGTTATGTTGAGAGTGAGGGTTAGAGATAGCCTTAGTAATTTCGGACCAATGGAAGTATGGAACAGTAGGAGTTCAGATCAGTGGCAGCCCTTATTGGTTACCCTGATTGGCTTCTTCTCCCATTGTGTGCACTGCTATGATCCGTATGCCTGAAATTCATCCAGTGAAAAAGGTTCTGTGGTGCAAAATCTATGTGCGATTAAAATGAGTTAATCTCTTCAATTGCGTTATTGTTATGGTAATTAATTAATCTCCATTAATCAGTTAAAGTCCCAGCCCTAGTCATAAGCACATGCCTGTGTCCTGCACTGATCTACAAGTTTTTTGAGAAAAGTAAAGGTTTTTAAGTGTGCCTTAAAGTCTGGAGACCAATCAGATGTGTGTGTCATTTTCAACCACTTCATTAAGTAGCTATGTCCATCCGTTCGTCCATCCATCAGCCTGTCCCTGACTGCAGGTCTGAGCATGATGAATAGCACTTGGTTTATTTTCACAGGCAATTGTCATTGTTGCGCAGCTTAACACACAAATAACTGTATATCGTTTCAGGTGTGACAGCACAGTGCAGTACACAAACCCCCTGGGGGCCCCGCCCAGTAACTTTTTTCTCAGCTGTTTCAAATGGGACAACTCGCTGGAACCAGCCTGGCCCCCTGGGTGTGTCCCTGTGGGTCTGGAAGTTTGGGGGGAGTTTGGGGACCTCTCTGGGATCACAACACAGGAGTTGCACCACACGGGTGTGATTCGTCCCTCATGATTTCTTTGCCAGGGTTCATTTTTGCTCATTATTGGCCCATTTGAACCATCATTGAACCATTTTTTACACTGAGAAATTCCCACAGGATCCAGTGCCGTATTTTTTGTATTTATTTCCTTTTGAGATAAATGTCAAGTTTAATCTGATATTGGAGGTCTTTTTGACTCTGTAGCTCCCACACAAGGACATTAGTTTTCTCTTTTGGTAGAAATTTGGTTTCTAGCGCACTTCTTTCATGGCACTGCAGAAATTACCTGTACTTTTCCGCTCCAGGAAATACAGAATGTCCATCAACGTCGCCTCCTCATCATGCCATTGACCGCATGTGCACCAGTCTTATTTTAACACATTTTACAACGGTTAGGTTAAAATACACAATATTATCATTATTATGCTTATAGTGAGTCAAATCCAATGTTCCTATGTGGAGAAAATTGGCAAAGCAAAGGTGCAGATTGTCAGCCTTTAGCCTGAGAAGTTCTGTGGGTTGGTTCCAGAGTCATACAGTACTTAGCTGCAGTGGGATTTCAGCCATGTCGTCAAGCAATCCTAAGGAAACGTTTGATTCAAAAGCCGTGTGTAGATTTCACGGGGGCTCGGTGTCAGGGGAGGCAGGGTGGGGAGGCGATGAGAGAAAGAAAGAGGAGGAATAAACAGAGTGGTGGCCTGGAGCTTTGGCTTTTATGCAAGCAACACTCCTTTCACTATGTAGGGAGGGAGCAAGGCAGCGTGAGGGTTAGGGAATGGCGCAGCGGCACTGGGAGACATTTCACAGATGCTTTCTTGACGTTCCTTGGCTCGCACTATAAAATCCAAGTAACCTCAGTGCAGTCATTTGTGCAGGCATGCACGCACGCACTCACTCACATGCACACGCACACGCACACACACACACACGCGCGCGCACACACACACACACACACACACACACACACACACACACACACACACACACACACACGCACACCATAGAGCTTTACAAAAACATATATTTTTTAATAATTTTAAGCCTAGAATCAAGGCATCCAGAATGACATGACCATAAAGCCTTTGGCTCTGATCAAAATAAATAATGAAACAGCTAAGGTGCATTTATCCAAGGTGCTGGATTGCAGATCTCATTTACCCATTCACACACCAATGGCAGCAGAAACCATGCAAGGTACTGGCCAGCACATCTTGCTACTATAATAGGAGAGCGTCTCGCCCGTTTATCCGTTCACCTTTGTGACGCTTCTCCTACCAAACTACAATGTTTGCACACATCTCACTATGCACAACACCTCCAGCACGTATGTCCACACAGAATAGGCTATATTACATCCATGTAACTGTCATATTTTTTGTACAGTAGCCGTTTTTATGAAAATAAAAAAGTTTCAACTTTCACATTTCCAAATTGCACTCGCCTACTGTGACGTCAAAATCGTCACCGTTTTTGGCCACACCATCCACATAACATGGGCGACCGTCTCACTTTTCCCAACTTTTCCCAAATTGCACTCGACTAAACGGTGACGTCACCGCTTTACAGCCCGTGTCCACACCAGAGCCATACAACAACACAGACGGAAGTATGCAGTGTATTGTCGCGGCAGGAGGTTTTCTACAGGAGTCAAGTCAGAACTCTGCCTTTACTGTATGGCTCGGTAACCCTTCCATTTACGGTACACTAATTACCAGGTAACTACCAGGTAATTACCTGGTAATAATCAGTAATTGCCTGAAATTGCATGGTAACAACCAGGTAGTTACTATAGTAATTACTAGGTAATTACCAAGTACTTTCAAGTACTGACAACTACCATGTAACTACTGGGTAATTTCCAGCTATCTTTAAGTATTTACCGATTTATTACCTGGTAGTTACAAGGTAACTTGCAGATACATTACTCAGTAATTGCCATATAATTACCAAGTAGTTTTCCTGAAAACTACCAGGTATTACCTGGCAACTGTATTCTCTGACTTTGCATAGGTATTATTAAGGGATTGATTAATCCTTCACGATTACCCATCAGCCCATGTTTTGAACTTTGAACTGGTAAAACTGTTAATTACCAAGTATTTACCCAGTAATTACACATTATGTTTCCAGGTAAAACCTCAGTAGTTACCATGTAAGAAAGGTGGAACTGTACTGTAAAGTAAAGTGTGTTCTGTTTCCACGTACTTACCTGATAATTGTAGATTATGATCCTTCACGATTACCCATCAGCCCATGTTTTGAACTCTGAACTTTGAACTTTGAATTTTGAACTGATGAAAACTGTTAATTACCAAGTATTTATGCAGTAATTACACATTATGTTACCAGGTAAAACCTCGGTAGTTACCATGTAAGAAAGGTGGAACTGTACTGTAAAGTAAAGTGTGCTCTGTTTCCATGTACTTACCTGATAATTGTAGATTATGATCCTTCACGATTACCCATCAGCCCATGTTTTGAACTCTGAACTTTGAACTTTGAATTTTGAACTGATGAAAACTGTTAATTACCAAGTATTTATGCAGTAATTACACATTATGTTACCAGGTAAAACCTCAGTAGTTACCATGTAAGAAAGGTGGAACTGTACTGTAAAGTAAAGTGTGCTCTGTTTCCATTATATTACATGGTACTTTCACTGTAACTGTATATTTTAAACATCCACCACTATTGGCTGTAATAGGGAAGGATTATAATTTATAATTATCAGCTAGGTAGATGGTAATTCTATGGTACTACTCATGTAATTACCTGAGAGGTACCCCGTAAGGAACGAGGAACTGTACTGTAAAAGGAAGTGTACTCTATTTCCATGACATTACCATGTATCTACCTGATAATTATAACTTATAATCCTTCCCTATTACAGCCAATGGTGGTGGATGTATCTACAGTTACAGTGAAAGTACCATGTAATATAATGGAAACAGACCACACTTTGCTTTACAGTACAGTTCCACCTTTCTTACATGGTAACTACTGAGGTTTTACCTGGTAACATAATGTGTAATTACTAGGTAAATACTTGGTTATTAACAGTTTTTACCAGTTCAAAATTCAAAGTTCAAAGTTCAGAGTTCAAAACATGGGCTGATGGGTAATCGTGAAGGATCATAATCTACAATTATCAGGTAGGTACATGGAAACATCATGGAAACAGAACACACTTTACTTTACAGTACAGTTCCACCTTTCTTACATGTTAACTACCAAGGTTTTACCTGGAAACATAATGTTTAATTACTGGGTAAATACTTGGTAATTAACAGTTTTACCAGTTCAAAGTTCAAAACATGGGCTGATGGGTAATCGTGAAGGATCAATCAATCCCTTAATAATACCTATGCAAAGTCAGAGAATACAGTTGCCGTAATACCTGGTAGTTTTCAGGAAAACTACTTGGTAATTATATGGCAATTACTGAGTAATGTATCTGCAAGTTACCTTGTAACTACCAGGTAATTAATGGGTAAATACTTAAAGCTAGCTGGAAAATACCCAGTAGTTACATGGTAGTTGTCAGGGAAAGTACTTGGTAATTACCTAGTAATTACTATAGTTGGTTATTACCATGTAATTTCAGGCAATTACTGATTATTACCAGGTAATTACCTGGTAGTTACCTGGTAATTAGTGTACCGTAAATGGAAGGGTTACCTATGGCTCTGCCTGCAAACTCTGTCTGCACTCTGCACTGCACCCTCCCCTTCGGTATGAGCCGCTCAGTCCAACAAACGCTGCCCTCGATGCGACGCTGAAAGTCCCGACATTATTCTCTACAAGTAACAACATGCCATGCAGAAAACGGACGTCACTTTCTATTTATCGAGGCGTCTCAAGCGCCGTGCTCATAGCGCCAGACAATCCACCATTAACGCAGTGCTTATCGCTCCTTTGTCTCCTATTCAGGTTGCATGAATGAACAGCACCCGGGCGTTCCGTTTCTGGCCCCCCAATGTCGCAACTCTGATTCGACATGCCCCTTGCCCAGAGTCTTACAATAGCCTACACACAGACTTGCGTACACACAGAGTTGCGCCAACTCCAGGCCATGTAGGCCAGGGGTAGGCAACCTTAGGCACGGGTGCCACCATTGGCACTTCAGAGGGTGATCAGTGGCACACTGGCACAAATGTGAGAGATGTTTTTTTTTTTTTTTTTTTTTTTTTTTATAAAAATGTGTACAGTTAATTTAAGTCCACTCACATCTGAATGCAAATTCCATATTTGCACGTAATTCCACATTCATTCAAACTCACATTAATTCAACTCGGACCGGGGAACCAGTGGTAATAATAATTATTGAGTCTAATAATCCTACATCCTGAAAGAACGTATTTCTATAGAAGAGGACACATAAAGGTTGTGTGTACGGATAATCAAAACCAGGAGGAAATACTCTATGTAATTTTGATGTGGTGTCATAATTGAACATAATGTCGATATGGCACACTGATTATCATGAAAATAAAGACATGGCACTTCATCCTGAAAAGGTTGCTTACCCCTGCAGTAGGCTACAACTCCAACCCTGCTTCACCGCGTTCATTTCTAAACACTACGGTCACTGTTACGATCGCTCCGGGTCTACTCAACGCATCGCCCCAGCTACTTTGGTAACTTCCACCCTTTCAATACACTTATCCCATTCGAACACACATCCACACACAGCCTGAGAATAAACTCCGTAGACCCGCTGTTGGCGGTCCCAGTTCTGACGATGTGTAAACATTAAAGGGACATTCCACCCATTTTCTTTTTTTTTATGAGTGTACAAATGCAACCACATTTTGCTGCGCTTGATTGACGCTCGGCTGGTGGGGACATGAATCGAACGGCATAATAATAATAGCAATACTACTACTACTAATCATAATAAAATTACCACTAATCATAATAATATAATCTCCCAACCAGCTGTGATACTTTGGAACAAAATGGACCCTTAAGGTGGTGTAACTGTGCACAAAAACGAATCTACTTGGATCCCCGTTCTGACAACGTGTAAACATTAAAGGGTAATTCCATCCATTTTCATTTTTTTCCGAGAGTGTACAAAATAATGCAACCACATTTTGCTGCGATTGATTGGGGCTCCGCTGGTGGGGACAATGTATGACTCCAACGGCATAATAATATGACTACTACTACTACTACCACTAATCACAATAATAGGCTAGAATCTCCCAACCAGCTGTGACACTTTAGAACAAAATGGATCCTTACGGTGCTGTAACTGTGCACAAAAAGGAATCTACTTGGATCCGTTGTAGCCATGCAATCTGCAATTTCACTAACACGTCTCCAGGGCCATAGGCTCCATTTGCTTCCATTTGTTAGTTGTACGCCCCATTTCGGTCCTATCACAAATTCAGGTATCCCCTGAAACTCCCTCAACTACAGGACACATACTGTAGTATACGATGCCAACTTTGATGTGTGTGACTGTGTACATCAACTTATACATTTGTATGTTTGGCCTGCACAAACACTGCCCTTTGCCTTATATTGGCGTTTCCAATATTCACATGAGTAGGCTACACTGCTGTGCAAACAGTTGCAACTATGTATCATTCTTTGTTATGGTTTATTATGCACAGACCTTTGACTATGTACAGGGGTGCACATAACTATTTTGGTCCAGTACTCAGAGGAGCACCTGGGGATGTTACTTGGTGCTCCCAAAATGCGGCGACCCGCATCGCCGGGCCCTGGGACCCCTTTTTTCCACAGGGCGATAGTTGGGGCGTTGCAATGGATAGTAGTAGTACTACTACCTGCATTCTACATCCATTAAAATGCTAATAGCATTTTAGATTTTAGTTAGAATTATTTCATTTTCAAGGCTTTTTACTGGGCCAGTTGGGCAGTCATTATGAGCCCCAGCTGTTTGGTGCTCAAAGGAGCTGCTTTCCAATCCTGGATTGACAGCTCATTGTAGGATTTTTGGTGCTCCTGAGCACCGGAGCACCACTTATGTGCACCCCTGACTATATAGATATTACCACTGTCCTCCTCCATATTCCATTTTTCCCCATTACTGCTACATTACCAACCTACCTGTTCATGTCCATAATCACTTGGATAGTTTCATGTTATCCATTACTATTACAATTCCTCTTATGTCCAAACATTAAGTTGCCTTTGACAAAATGCAGTGTTGCAAAGTGTACAAAAACACTACTCACGATTTTTTAAATTGGACTGAGCGCACGTTGCCTGTCTCCTGTCTCCTGTTGCCACAGCGGCGCGGACTCTAGGCGTGAGGCCCGCACAGCGGGCCTCATGTCTAGTCAGGAGCAATTTGGTGTCTTGCTCAGGGACACATCGACACTAACTCTGGGGGAGCCCGGGTTCGAACCGGCAATCTTGTGGTAAACATCCAGGGACTGAGCCACTGCTGCTCGGGTAATATGTATAAATGTAATTACCAGTACTCAAATGCTTCTATGCTCTGGTATTAGTTCTAACTAATTGATATAAATATTTTTTTCATTTTTGTAGAAATGAATTGCTACTTTTTCAGTTGAATCAGACAACCACCACACTGCTATGCCATTTTCCTGTGCACAGGTGTGGCTAAAAATCCTGGGTCCCCATGTCACCCATTCTCCCTAAATATGATTTAAACTCACATAATTAACAATTACAATTAGTGACACTTTTGTCAAGAGTGCTTAAATTTTTACAACATTGTATGGCTTTTTCCAGCTTTTCTCTGTGGCCCCTTGAAATAGAATTTACATATATCCTAAAGTTGTGCTTGTCATCATTGCGTACTCCCTAGCAGTTGTTTGCCAACCAATTTCACTGTACTGTCCCTGTAGGTTATAGGATTTAAACAGCTGGCGTGTATCTTCTTCTGGGTATATGAATGATGTCACTTGTAAACACGTTTTCTTTTTTTTTGTTTGTTTTCTTGTTACTGCCAACAAGCAGGAAAATGCGGCACAAGGCCCCTTGTTGTAACATTTTGGAATCTGGGAACTGAGAAGAAGGAGAAGGTTCTTGTCCTATTTTAGTCTGGTATCTCTGAGCCCAAGTCTAGGTCTCGGCCCTCTGAATCATTCAGTGGCCCCCGGTCTGCCCCTTGCAGCTCCCCTGGCTAGTGAGTCAGTGACACAGAGGCAATGATGCAAATTAACTTTCTCTAAGGCTTCTCTGAGTTCTTTGGCTGTTCCAGCTTCCGAGGTCATGTGATAGTGAAGTTTTCAATGGCTGAAAGGCATCCGGACATGTGAGAAGTGTATTAAGCGGGTCTGTCGCCTCATACAAATTGTGTTTATCCCGTCCCTATGTGAGTACCTTAATTTGTAACCACTTTCAACCTGGCATCCCTATTTTGGGAACACCGTTACTGTATGTTGTTGCAGTGTCCTCCCCGCCCCCATCCCTACCCCCAGTCTCTTGTGTTACTGTCGAAGTGTCCTTGAGCAAGAGACTACTTTGATTTATGGCAAGAAAAACAGTAAACTGTAAATGAGGAATGATGCATACAATTCATCCCAACACCACTTGCAGCATAATACTGTAGCTCAATATGATGGATTTATCCTATGTTTGACGATTGTGCGTTGGGGGAGTGCATGCGTGTGTACATGCGCGCATGTGTGCGTGAGCGTGTGTGTGTGTGTGTGTGTGTGTGTGTGTGTGTGTGTGTGTGTGTGTGTGTGTGTGTGTGTGTGTGTGTGTGTGTGTGTGTGTTCGTGTGTGTGCACATATGCACGTGACATTTTTTTTCTGTCCCAGGAGTCAGGGAATGTCACGTTCTTGTGAATGCAAGGAAACAGCGGTACTAAAAGACCACTTTACAGTTAACTATTTCTGTATCCTCAGACAAGTGAGTATCTTTTATTTATATTTGTTGTGAATAACCTGATTTGGTTAAGAAAAACAATAAACAACAATCATCAAAGTTGCTGTTGAGACAAGAATCTGTGCAGCGGCATCAATCCTCTATGCATATAGTTTTATGACAAGTTCATAGTTCAGCTTACCGTAAGTATGTCGCTTGCAGAAGGTGTTGCAGACGATCCATCTGCCATGTCAGTCTCAGCCTGCCATTCTCTTGTTTTATGAGACAGCCATATGTTTGTGTGCATTATCAAAGAACATGCCTAAGAGCTGAGATTAAATGACATTGGAAGGTTGTGACAACAGTTTTGACAGTGCTATGAGCGAGTGCATGAGTACATCAGTTTGAGTGAATGCATTAATTATTCCATACATTAGGCTATATGAATAATTCACCTTCCCGGCATTATGTGCATAAAAGCATATTCATCAAGGTGACTTTATTGTGTCAATGAAGTGAGTGGCTTCATCCCAAACAGAAAACAACCTGTGTGTGTGTGTGTGTGTGTGTGTGTGTGTGTGTGTGTGTGTGTGTGTGTGTGTGTGTGTGTGTGTGTGTGTGTGTGTGTGTGTGTGTGTGTGTGTGTGTGTGTGTGTGTGTGTGTGTGTGTGTGTGTGTGTGTGTGTGACAAAGCAAAGACTTGCTAAAGCAAGACACTGTTTCACATTACCCTAATACGAGGGAGTTAAGTTATGTTCAGTTTTAATCATATTTTAATCTAATATTACATTGTATTGTAGGTCATATAGGTCATGATGAGCATTGTAGCATTGCCAAGAAAATACAAATGAGAGAGAGACACACTTTTGCTTTTCCTAGAGATTGGACCCGGGATTCCCACTCCCCAGTCCAACTTGCAACCAATTGTGCCAATAGGGCTGACTCTGAGCCTGTTTGGCAGGGCTGTTGCGGCTGGCTCATGGCTGGGTGCTACATTCACCCCTTCAGTCTTCAGCCGCACACAATGTCCCTTGTGTGGACCCGCCAGTATACCCACACTCAAAATCCTGCCGATTACACCAGATTGTAGTGATACGCAGAAGCGGGGATTGAACCACCACACTCCCACTCGCCAGTTCAACGCACAGCCTGTTGCGCCAGTAGGGCTGAGCCCAGTTTGCAAGGCTGTTGCGGCTGGCTCACGACTGGGAGCTACACTATCAAGGAAAACAATGCGACAGATGTGCTGAAATGTGATGTGGTGAAGGAGCTGTCACAACAGAGAGAGCAGCTCCTCACCTTTGGCAAACGGTGAGTTCCAGGAAAGTCTCACTGGTATTCGAGGAAGGTCAGTGATGCTGGAGAGACAGCTGACCTCCAGGAAAAAATGGAGTCACACAGGGTCCAGCATCCACTGTCGCAGCAGTTGCAAGAGAGCACCAAGCAAGCTACATAACGTACAAGTGAGCAATCCCGAGAGTAGGGGAGGAAGGGGGACTCGATAGGACAGGACAACAATACCTGTGACAGTGTGACACAGACTCAGAGAAGGCTACCTTGACCCAAATACACCAGGGTGAGGCCAAGTGTGGACAAGGATGCACACATGCACAAGCAGTCTGGTCAGTCGTAGAAGGAGGACCTCAACCGAGATATGTTTATTTCATGCTTTTTGTAGAGCTGCTGTGTGGGTGCATGTGTTTTGTGTTTGAACCATTTAAATGTTACTTAAGACATTTTGAATTACAGAACATTGTCTTTTGTTCAGACTTACTTTCAAGTGAAAGAAATGTGCTTAATGACCAAGCACATTTATTCTGTTATTACTCTGGTATTAGTTCTGGATTAGTTTCTTAGTGTAGTTGTCATTGTCATGTTAGCTAGTCAGTATTCTTTTTGTCATATTTCTTTATTGATCTTATCACAATAAAATCATTACATAGGAATGAACAAAGGGTTGTTGTTTTTTACCCACAAAAGACACCAAAAGCAAAAGAAGAAAACAAAAACAAAACAAATGAGATACAAAGATACAAAATGTCAATGAAAAAGGGGACAAAACAAGTACAACAAAAGGACAGGACAACCAATCAATCAACACATTCATACAGGGGGTAAGGGGAGGGATGGGGCTTTCAAGTATGATCTTCCAATATGGTTAGGGTGTCAATGTAGTTCAAAAAGGGATGCCAGATTTAGCCATATTTCTTGAAGGAACCGTTAAGGGGTAACCTAATCTTTTCAAGTTTGATGGGAAAATGGGATTAGGTGCAACCCTGTCTGTTCCCACGGCGGGAAAGAGGGAACAGACCAGATTTCATACGGTTAACATTAACAGAGGCTACCAGGGATTTTAATCCATGAAAGTTAGGACCGAGACTAGTCAGTATTTATGGTAAACTGTCTTACAGTTTACCCCTACCCTGAGGTAAAGTAAGACACAAGAACACCTTTTTTTTAAACAACCATACTTTTTGCCCTTTTGCTTGTAAACGTTCCGATAATTTACATTGTTAGGTAACTTCCCAAAATAATGGGCGAATGTTTACATTTTGCTGATATATCATTTTAGCTCACCTACAGTGGAGCAAAAAGTGTCACATTAACTCACATTAACACTGTCTCCCCATGTGAGTGTGTGCCACTGTGTGCATTTGTTTTTATGTGTGTCTGTGTGTGCATCCATGCTCATTTGTGGTCCCTGTGCATGCCATGTGCACACGTGTGGCCATGCTGCAATTTGTGCATGCATGGACGTGTGTGTAGGTATATTTAAGATGTTTAAACAACAGCATGCGGCATGTGTTGACCATGGGTTTTATCCACATGTACAGTATGCATTTGCCCAAGGGAGTGCTGTTTCTCACCGCCTCCTACACTGTAATCACTGCAGTCTGCTGCAGATAAAGCCCAGCGTCTGTTTAACAGCAGGGTGACTGAGCACACAACACAGACTACCATTACGAATGGAATTCTGCACAGTGGGCCCCCTATCTTCTACACCTGCGTGGCCAGATAAGAGGGAGAATAGGAGGTAGGGGATTAACCCATCAACCAGTGGAAATAATAGCCAAGGTTCAGTGAATCAGGGCAATGGTGCGGCAGCAATACAGCAACAGCAGAAAGAGAGAGTGAGTGGGTGTGCATGTGTGTGCGCAGCGTGCGTGTGTGTGTGTGTGTGTCTCATGCTGTTCTAATCTGTGGGCTACCTGTGTTTGTCTTCCATTACAGTCGACAAAAATGATAAGATGATGAGGGTAGAGAGCTAGAATGCATCATAGGCTGCAGTCAATAGGGCTGAAACAATCCCTTGAGCAACTTGAGGTACTTAAAGAGTTTGCACATAAAGACAGTGCTGACGAGAGCACTAAAGTAGAGCCTGGAAATGAGAGACGGCAAAATCAATTTGCTACCACAAGCGCAGTCGATGGGCCCTAATGTCGCGACATATGCCGCAAAAAGATTTCACAGAAGTTGAAAAATAACATTAATTAGTCACGACCATTGACATAATGGTCGCAACTAACTGGCCCAACAGCCGTACAGTATGCCGTGACATACTGTATGCCGGCGTCACAAATGGGTTCGCCTCTCCTGGAGGAAGTAGATCATTCAGCATCATAGTCAAGCATATGGTAGTGCTGCTTGTTATTAGTAATTTGGAATTTACCTGAATAATTTCAGCCCTACTTGTCAACCTCATAGTTTAGATTTCTATTGCACACTTAGTGTACACAAATCATTTATTCGTATTATGTTGAGTCTTGCACAAAGGTGTGAACCACCACACATCCCCTTTTCATCTCTGTATATTTATTTTCTCTTTTAATATGATTTGCTGCAAGTGGCTTTACAGAAGTGGATTGGTACGTCTCTAAATGTCTTGATGAAATTAACATGGTGCCCGCTTTTGTAAACTACTGTAATGCTTAAAGTCCCAGTGAAACGAAAAATATGTTTTTCATACTTTTAGATGCGGGAAATGGATGTACGGCCGTACCCAACAAGGCATGCCCCAAAACATGGGAACATTTTCTGATTTGTGTTTTTATAGCCTTTTAATTATATACTGACTGAAAACTAAATAATGCTGCGTTATGATGTGTCTACTGTCACATTGATATAATCCAATAGAAATTGAAGACTCTAGTAGTCAAAATATGTAGGCTTTTTAAAATTGAATATAGTACCATGGTGTTATATGCGCTCTGTGACAGTGTGACCTAACCATGTCACTGTTTGCTCATTCACATGCCTTTCAGTAGCACACACTAGTTATTGTATGGACAAACAAAATAACAAACTACAATCTTCAGGGTTATTTTTTGTTCTAAAATATAGATGTACAGCAGAACACTGAATTTGGGTCAGACCAACTTCTGTCTGGTTTGTGTTACTCAACTATAAAGGACTATAAAAAAAACACAAATGACTTAAGAACGGACAGATCTAGAAGCTCTACGGAGTGAAATGTACTGTATGTAAAATGTGGTTGTGGTTTTGAGCTATTGTGACGTGTTGTAGATTATGTTGACCCCTTTCCATTTGGTCCTGTCTTGTGGGCGGAGCAGTTGGGTTATATAACTCAGACAATTGCACCTTTCAGGTGGTTTGCTGTCTGGTGCTGGTCCAGTTGCTAGTCTCTGAGGAGGTGATGTTTGATTTCTATATTTTAAAAAGTTGCATTTTCTACTATGAGCATGATCTTTTGGATTTGTTATTATATTTATAAATACTTTATTGAAATTTGATAGGCCTGACTTATACATAATTTAATGATTGAAATTGTTTAAAATTGTTTTATTTCATTTGTTGTGCTAAAATTGGATTTATATTTTATTCACATACTTGGTCACCTGTTTTGAAGTGGCTTTTTGCACTTGGTAAAATAAACCTCTGTTAAACGATGCCCAACTGTGTGCCTTGCCATCTGATGGAAATTTTGGGTCACATACTATTATACTACCCTCACCTGAGGGGTTTGGCACACTATCTCTCCTTACCTTTTTGTAGTATTCGCCCCTCTTTTTCCCCAACTGTACCTTAATAACTTTCTCACTCACTCACTTACACACAAGAATACAAAGCACCTGGCGCTTTTTAACAGCTAGTGGTGGAATCAATTGGTTATTGTGAGATCAGATGCCATATATCCCATATTCTTCTAGCTAGTCACTTGTGTAAGCTAAGCCAAGACCATTAATTTGGCATCACTGGGTCAATGCTCTTACAGTATGAGAACCCATTTTTCCAACTCCAACTCAGGATCTGGTAGACGGGTTTGTTATGTGACTGGCAGAATGCACTGGGGTGCATTAATTCATAGCACTATCGTCTTGTTCTGACGTGCAGAACAAGGAGATAGTGCTATTTTTGATACTGAAAACAAGTTCAAAATAAGTAAGACAATGATGCCAATTAAGGCATGCACGCTGTCAGAAGTGAGCTTGTGCCTGCTTCTGCAGTGAAAACATGACCCTAAAATAGTACAGCAACTTATTAAGAAAGACATTTATTGCGAAACGGCGTAATTAAAAAGCAACGTCTGCAATACGGAAGTCAGACATATTTATTGTCGACTAAAGACTAAAATGCATCAAATCAATTAAAATAGAATATTTCTGTGTTATGTCCTAGAGTAAAATTTCAAATGCACGTCAGTTCCAGCCTCTGCTTTGATACTGACATTGCTGTTTTTTTTCTGCGTCAAGTGACTGCTCATCACCTACTTTGTTAAAATCAAACCTTTTTATCTGCTCTGATGTGTTTTGCTTAATAACTGATATGATACAAGCTGGCACTGCAGTACAGCCTTACAGTATATTTCTAGCATTGATACTGTGTGTTAACACAGTATTATCTAGAGACATGGCTAATGCAGTATTAACGCTCCTGATGAAAAAGTAATTCTCGCTCTGCATACAGTATTGGTAATGGCTGTGCTTTCAATTCTGGACATTTTGGGCATACTTTCTGAAAGAGACCTTTACAGCGACTGTGAGGGATATTGATATTAGGCAGTCAAAGCGTTAAGGAATAAAAGAACACAACAGCTGTTATGTGAAGCTCCTGATTGGACCCATGCGGTTTAATGAGTGTTCCCTGCAGTCATTCGGGTCAAAACCAAAATTCCCAGAGCCTTCCTGGGCTGTTAAATAGAACACACAATTAAGAGCTAGTATCTTATAGGCTGCTGTCTATGTGCCAACATAGTGGGTCGCTGTTGTGTAACTCTGCATTCATTTGTGAGTATACGATTATTAATGCCTCCCCACAGAGATAGGTATTGTCAAACATCTGTGCATGCATGCTGTACGTACTGGACCATGACATTATGGCTTCTTAAGCTACTTAAGAAATTTACCCTGTGTAATACACCTAAAAAAACCTTTGCAAAAGCTTTTCCAACATTTACTTCCACGGTACAAATAAATACATTAACCAGATAATGCCCCTAGCTCAGGGATCCCTATAGTTTTGGGTTGCACGACAGATTATCGTATAATAAATATTTTTGCAGACTGCAGGTTAGGCTGTGTGGGGTAACTGGGGTCATTAGTGATTCTAATTAGCGCCCTTTGTTCCAGTGAATGGAACTCTTAATGCTCCTGCTGCAAATCGCAGCAGCAATGTTCCATGTAGTGAATGCTGTTGAATGTTACTGTGGCAAAGGGGTGTCTGACTCCATATCAATGCATGAGATTTGCTTCCATTCAGACATTTGGGCGATATTAGGACTGACTCACATTTTGCTAAAGTTATAGGCTATAGCTCTCTGCAGGCTATGCTCCCTGTGTACGTGGTCAAATTCTTCCTTAATCAACAGTCTCAACAAAACATGTTATTTAGGGGAGTGTGTGTGTGGCAGGGGGGTGGGTTCTCAGAACTGGAAGCACACGTCTAGAATGTAATTGTAGCTTTAGCATTAGGATTTCCATTCAATGGAACAAAGCACACTAATTAGAAACACTAATTAGAATGTGGAATCACTACGCCAGTTCACACTGGCGTAGTTCACACTGGCGTAGTTCACACTGGCGTTCCCAAAATGGGGACCCAGGACCCGTAGGGGTCCTTGAGGTTCCAGGGGATCCTCAGCTAAATTATTTAATATAGCATCAAAATCGGTTTAAGCATTCATCAGTGCCCATACCCGAGGCGGGGTTGGCGAAAGGGCCTTTCTGTGTGGAGTCTGCATTCTCCCCATGTCCCCTAGGGTAGATACCCTCACATGTTCTCCCCGTGTCCCTCACAAAAACATAAGTAATCCTGGGCTCTAAACTGCCTCCCCCTGGCCAGCTGGGGCGCCTGATGGAGGGGACAGGAACTGGTTGGAATAACGTGTTCCTTCCATGTGCTACGTCCAACTAGGGAAACTCCCCCCTGTCAGGTGAAAAGAAGGCAGCTTGGACCCTTCATGCATTGAAGGAGGCATGAGGCCAGTCCGCTGCCTCCCCAGGTTGGCGGAGGGTGTGTAGAGCCCAGGGTCACATTAACCCTATAACCCTATTACTAAACATTTACATTTACATTACTAAATTATGAACTTTATTTATATATATAAAAAAAAAAAACTCACCCATTGAAACACATTACAGTAACTGTAATGGCATTACTGACTAGTTAATTACTTTACAAGTTACTGCAAAAAGTAGTTCCAACGCTGACAATTACATTGGATATTTGAAAATAGTCGATCTTAAACCAAGAAAATAAGCTATTTCCAAAGAAATCTTGGGAATATTTTACTAGCATAAATCGTGTTGAAAAATATTTTAAGATGGGGGTCTGTGGCTATATACAAACGAATTTGAGGGCCCTAGACAGAAGGGTGTAACATTGAGTTTTCAAATATAACCAAATTAAATAACCAGTTAAATCATCACTCAGGATGCTACTGTGTGTTTATCAACATAGTGAGTTAGTGTATATTGACCTATTGTTTAAATTGGGCTGAGATGCCACGTTCAGTTGGTTAAAATAACCAACCAAAATGAAACTGACAAGCCACGTTGTCTAAAATCTCGCTTAGACACACACTAGCTTAATTTTCATCTGTTCAAGTTCTGCACAAAACCAATGAGGCTTGGAATTCGTGTCAGACAACATAATTCAGATGACAGAACTAAATTGCGTGTCCCCCAAAGCGAAAGGCTGCCCCCGCAAAGTCTGATGTGACACACAGGTTCTGTTAATACAGCAACACTGAGGCATATCAGGCAGAAATTTGAAACACTTTACACGTCTTCCCGACAAAACAAATTTGCTCGCTATGCATCTGATTTGCAGTCCACCCCTGTGGTGTGTGAGTTTTAACAGTTCTCTCACAGAAGCAAAGTATCTCAATTCGCCTTCCTGAACTGAATTCATGGATTAATCTGTCTATTGTATGATTTCTATCAGACAGATGTGGGGGGATGGGTACATCCACAGCACCTATGCACAATGACGGACTAAACGTTATCTTGTTTTGCAAAGTAGAAAGCATGCATGGGACCAGGACAAATACTGTTAAACGGTGGGACTGGAATTAGCATGTTTCATCAACAGATATTGAAAGCACTTTTGGCTCTGTGTGTGTTGCTTCGACCAAGTTGTTCGAGGTTGTCATTTCTTGCTAAACGATCAACTCCCGTAAATTTGGAATGGAACCTGAGAAATCTCTCTGAGAAAATGCTGAGTTGCATGTATGGTTTTCAGACATAATCTGTGGGAGTAGTCACAAAAATCATCCAAGGGGAGTAGTCACAAAAATCATCCAAGGGGAGTAGTCACAAAAATCATCCAAGGGGATTCTAAAAGTTAATTGTGAGATTTGTAGCAGCCAAAAACTTTCATGCGTTTTACAGTAGCAAACATATGGTCTTAGTTTACTCACATAACATGTTTAAGCATTAGTACTCAAGAGGGAATGCAATGAGATGTTGGCACTGATGGGCAGTGTTGGGCATTGTTAGTTTCTAAAATTACTATCAGATCACTTACTGGATTTCATGAATAAAAATAATGCTGTTATATTACAAGATTACCTTCTGAGTAAAAGTAACTTGTTAGATTATTTTTTATTATTTTTATGTTAAAAAGC
Organism: Benthosema pterotum; assembly: GCA_039105355.1. Lineage (NCBI taxonomy): Eukaryota > Metazoa > Chordata > Actinopteri > Myctophiformes > Myctophidae > Benthosema > Benthosema pterotum. Next base: position 34,880,005 of record CM076969.1, read on the forward strand.
CATGCACCTCAAGAGAAAAAAGGGGGGAGGGGAATAACTGCAGCCTAGCAGTGTTGTGGAGCTTGCATTAGACAGATCTCATCCTTTCCCCCATATACTGTAAATCCAATAATAGTATATGAATGAATAATTCCACAGCCTTACTAATGGATAAATTATCCATCTTCTCACAAACTTTGTCACTCGTTGTCCTTGTAGCAGCTCAGAACACATATTGACAAATGACACAATGGAATTCAAGCAACGGAATGCTATGTTGCTATTATGAATCCTGTTCCTGTAGGCTACATTAGAATCATTACACAAGCATGGGGCTTCCTGACTTTCGGCACTATTATTGGGCAGCTAACATCAGGTGCCTGGCCTTTTGGAACCATTTTTACCGTAAGCCTAATTGCCCAGAGTGGACATCCTTGGAGTTAAATTTGTGCAGGGACCTATCGCTCCCAGCTATTCTCGGAGCACCTCTTGGTCGTCCCTTGCCTGATTTAATTACTAACCCGGTAGTGCGGCATATATTGAGAGTGTGGGTCCAATTTAGGAGAGCTTTCATCTGTAGAGACCTCTCTGATCAGTCCTTTTGCCTCTAACCATCTCATACAGATCTTTGCAGCCACGTCATTATGTGAGCTCTATACTCTGTCTTTCCTCATGAGCCCAACACTAACCCGAACCATACATTTCTGTCTTTTGACCCGACTATTAATGGTGCTATCTCAATATTATACAGCATCATATCAAACTTTAGATCTCTAAAATAAAGGCTGATTGGGAACACAACTTAGGGCTCACACTCTCGGGCAAAGAGTGGGATTCCATTCTTTGCTATATACACAAGTCCTCTTTCTGCATGCCACTGTTTAATACAGTTTTTTTTCTATTGGCTTTCATTTTTTATTATTTTTTATTACCCAGGCTTTCATATGTAATTGCTCATTTGACTAATGAAGCCTGCACTTTTATGGTATATAACCCCTTTATGTTTAATTATACCTGCTATTAAATAATCTTAAATAATTATTATTTGGAAAGAAAAAAAAGAAGAAAAAAAAAGAAGAAAAAAAGAATCGTTCCACAAAAGCCACATATGACAAAGCATAATGAATCACTAATATCTGTCTAACGAGCTGGGACACAGTGCATGCTCACAACCTGTCAAGTGTGTAAGATGCAATATTCTCCCTTTATAGTAACACGAAAATATATATTGATATTTTTTTGCAAAATGTATATTATTCTATTACCAATATTCTTAGACTAAAAAGTAGTTTCTTTGCGACATTATAAATGGCGGCTGGTGGGCTACAGTTGTTCGCAGGTTTAAGGACAAGTGCCTGGTAGATCAGCGCACAGGAACAAACTAATTACATCTACTGTAGATTAAAGTTATTATTAAAGTGAAATCTGACGCTATCTGCTGCTGACTGCGGAGAGAATGTGGAACTTTGTGCTGCCACGTTATTATCTTCTGTGGCGTTGCCGGGTTACTGTGCTCATTTCGGTACCTGCCAGTATATCAGGGGCAATTGAGTGTTAGTGACGATGAGCCACAAATGCAGAAGAAACGGAACTCAAACCTAAAGTTTCCAGCTATAGTTTGAGGGTGTAATCTATTATTTACATTGCCAAAGCAAAAAGCACAAATCAACAATGCAACAATACAAGACATGTTCACTTGATGCAAGGCTACACACAATGATTATTCTTTAGGGTGGTTGTGTTCCATCTGCCATCCTTCTCATACAGTATGGGACGCAGTTCAAAGTTCACATCTCTCTCTCTCTCTCTCTCTCTCTCTCTCTCTCTCTCTCTCTCTCTCTCTCTCTCTCTCTCTCTCTCTCTCTGACTGTGTTGTTTTGGATGGTGGTGTTCTGTGTTTTATACACAAAACAATACTGTCGAAAACAACACAGTTAGTGGCCAAAGACACCGCTGTCTGAATTTCTTCAAAATCTATGGTTATGTGTGTCAATATTCACCGAGAAACAAGAACACGGTCCATATGGCGTTAGATAAGAGCTTGCCACATGCGCAAACCACCTTACACTAGGTGGCTCAGTGTGAGGCAGTGTCAATTGTTTTATGGATACCCAAGTCACACCAATTTGATTGATGTTGACATCTACAAACTCACTGAAGTTCCTGTGTCACTTCCTTGCACTGAAGCATTCAGTGATTTGGATGATTTGGAAATCCTCCCGTTCCCCCGGTGTGCACAAGATGTACACATGCACACACTATACTGTTGGTGGAAGTGCAACAGGCCAACAGCACTTACATCAAGGTCTGCCTCCACTGAATCCTAATTGGAGGGCCCACTCTCATCCTGATTGAACAAAAGGTTTTTCTCTTAAAGCCAAAAAACTGCAACTAGGGTCTTTTGACCACAGTGGCTCACTGGGGATAGGAGGAACTCCTTATATGGTCAGCACACTCTATAGTAGGGAAGATTAGCCAAAAAATAGAAGATAAAATAAATAAAAAAGAACAAGAGTTGGAATAAGTGAAATCACTTTCTCTACCTTTAAGTTTTGCCACGATATACTGCCTGACGGGGTGGGTAAGTGCTTGTTTGAGAGGGGGCTACCCAATCATTTGTCTATTAACACAACATGAGATATCCACCTAAACACCTAAATGTGGCCAGAACGCTCTGTCCTCTGGTCTGTGAGTTATGACATTTTTATTACACATCCCCAGAATGTGTCTTTGTCCTCAGATGGAAGACAAAGACAAAAGAAATGAACCTGGAGTGACAGGGCCTTCTTTCTCAGTGGTCGCCCCCTCCCTATGGAAGTCACTCCAAATTCACATCAAAGCTGCCCCCACCCATGCCATCATCTGTCTATTATTATTACTTTTCCTATTAACACTTTAGTTGGTTTTGCCTTGTTCATGTAAAGCAACTATGTAAATTCCATGTGTTGTTTTTTTATTTGAGATAGTCCTATGTGTTCGGCAAAATGATATGTAGCTTGCGGAGTTGGTTCAGCCAGAAGTACTCGAGCGTGTCCATGCTATGCCCAAGGGACATGATGTAATCGAGGCGTTAATATGCTGCCTTAATATGTGTGTGTATTCAGTGTGTACGAGACACATGTGATTTGCTGATGTGGCAGTCAACTGACAAATTGGGCTCTCCTACCGTAGACTGTCTGCTAGCTTCTTCCTGCCTTCATTCTGCATTATAGCTCCTGGTTGTTATGTGAGGTTTGCTCCCAGCACCACCCCAGCACCACCGTCGGGCTCTGTTATTTCTGGTTTCCATGGGGGGTTGTTTTATACTTTGTATATCTTCCTACTATTAATATTAAGATGGTGTTTAATTGTGCCGAGCAGGGAGAAAGCTGCGCAGCAGAGCCTAATACCAATAAAATAAAATATTATATGCATTGTATTCTGATTCCACAATATTGCTTAAATCTAATGAGTGAGTCATCTGACTGAATTGGATTTACGGTTTCACTTTTGTAGCCTAATGGATTATTTCATTCCTGTCCCAGGGACAAAGATAACCTTTATGTTAATTCAAATGGAGACCCACAGGAAAAAAAGCCGTTGTTAAAGCTTTGCATGGCCATATAGTATAAACATGGAAGGATTTCATTCTTTCTTTCATTAATGTGCTTATTAACCTTCATTTCCCAGGTTTGAGAGTTTACGATACATAATTTCATATTTTACACGTTTGTGGGTTTCTGCGGTACATTTTTACGGTGTCATTATTGTTATTATACCGTGTGCATTGCTGCGTGACTTCTCGACCAACACCACCAGCCACTTCCTTTGTCTCCTGCCCATGTGTCAAATTTCATGTCCATTCATCAATTCTACCTTCCGCCTGCTCACCGCTCCAGAATGCCAGCACATTGCGTTTACGAGCTCATTAGGCGGACAATATTGCACTTTGTGTCAGCTCATTATGGGAGGACATTTGGTACTGTAAACACATTGTTTGTGTATATGTAATCAGAGACAACTGCAAGAGCACACACAATCGGGGCGATTTCCAGGATAAATGAGCCGACAGGAGAGGCGGTCAGTAATGAATCCTTTCATTGTCGTGAGGATGATGGAGGACAGGAGAGGAAAAGACAGAGACAGAAGGCAGACCCTGATAACCAGTCGTGGGAAAAGTACTTGCATTATTTACTAAAGTAAAAATATCAGTACTGCCAAGCCATGCAGAACTACTCTGTTACAAGTAGTCCAGAATTCAAAACCTACTTGAGTAAAAAGTACAAAAGTATTGTCAATGACGAGATTCTCCTGGTCATTAAGAAGACGGAGGGGAGTCTAGAGTAGATCTGCTAAATATTGTACCGTGTACACTGTACAGTAACTAACAAAAAGAAAATTTGTGAGAGCTGTGGATATGAGATGTTTCTCTGATGGTACAGCAGCATACGTTGACAGGAGCCTGGATGACCAGCTAGCCACAAGTTAGTAACTGGTCCCAACTAACACACTCATAAAATTATGTAGTTATGGTTCTGAACTCTTATTCATAGACTCCATTGATATCTATTGGCCACTGATGGGCATCTGAATAGATTTTGTGCCAGGGATCATACGAGAAGATACAGTATGTATAAATAAATAAATAATTAAAACATAAATGGATAAATACTTTCCAGAAATGGCACATCTATTTTATAGATGTGCCAGGAAAAATGTGTTCTAATTATTTAACTTTTTCATCTTGAGAGCATATTATGCTCTTACATGTGCCTTGAGAGCATATTATGCTCTCAAGGTGTTGAATCAGGAACCATTGTGTTATGCCCCTGTAGATTCTCATACCTGTCTGAAGTGAGTGGTGCATCACTCACTTGGTGGTCAACAAAATGCTACTGCATCTGGTAGTCTGTTCTGTACTGTTACACTGGAACTCAGTTTTCCATCATGCACGTGGCACAATGTGAAGCTCAACAGTGATACTTTTGCCACCTGTTGGTACCCTAAAGCTTAGGGCCTAAATGGACATACAGACATAATGACAGATATTGCTCATTGGAGTGCCTGCACCACTCGAAAAGAAAATCATTCTAATCCAAATGACAGTAAACGTTGTCAGACACACACAGAGCTTTGTCTCTCACACACACCCACACAAGCACGTGCGCGCGCACACACACACACACACACACACACACACACACACACACACACACACACACACACACACACACACACACACACACACACACACACACACACACACACACACACACACATTATTTATTCATTTCTCCCTCTTTCTCGTGCATGCATGAATTCATCTTTAACCCTCACATACTGAAGCCAGCTCTGTGCCCCGATGGAGCTTCATTTGGTCCTATAATGTCCGATAATGTCAAGTTGTCAACGCCTCTGTATAGTCAGGAGAACGGCGGTGTCTGCTGCTGCTTTCGAGGTGAGTCAGCCCTCAAATTACGCCAGCCGTCAATCAATGCCACAGACAGGTGTTTCCATGGCAACCCCGGTCAGACCCATCATGACTACTCCTGGCACCTGCTAAAACATGGCAAAACGCCACAGTTGCACGAGATGACATTATTTGAATGTTTACATTACTGTCCTATACTGTAAGCCTTTGACTTCCTTGGCCCTTATTGCTTATTATTAGTTACAGAAATCCTTGAGTATTGTTTGTTTCCGTTGTTCGTGTTCTCTGTTGGGCAGTCACAAAATACTTCACTACAATACATTTTACTTACTGGCCTACTTGGAACGATGCAGTTTGGAACCGTTCCCTTTTTTGACCATATATGGAGTTCTTTGCCAGGCATTAGCTTTGCCAGGCATTAGCTTTGCCAGTTGTGTAGTAAAAGATGTCATATTGAACTATCCAGCTCCTTATACAAGATCATAACGCACCATGATGCAACACATTGAGAGCATCTACAACGTACAGTACATGGAAAAAGTGTGATAATTATTGAACTTTTTCTTACATATCTTCTCTTTTATTATCCCTGATCCTATCCATACCCGGGTAGAGGCCTTTTGGGGACAGTTGTTGACCATCATGGGTCTGACGCCAGCCACTGCGGTGGTGTGGAGTGTGTGTGTGTGTGTGTGCGTGCGTGCGTGCGTGCGTGTCTGTGCGTGCATGCACGTGTGTGTGTTTTGAATTTGAAGTCGGTGGGGCAAACGGTTCTGACGTACAGACAGCTTTGCAGACAGACACTTGGTGCATTCATAGATAGATAGTAAAAGATGGGCACTTGCACAGAATGGAAAGAATTGGCTGCTCAAAGCAAGGCTTGATATCCTCAACACAATGCACAAGCTACTGTATCTGGTTGGCCCTGGGGTCACCTCATCATATTCTCAGCTCTCGCTTTGCCTCCTCTGCCACAGGGCGATGAAGAGGCTGCAGTGAAAATTGACATTCTTCAAGTGGAACATAGCACCACAGCAGGGACCCTACTCCTTGTCCATTTTTCATTGATCAGTGATTCTTCCATATTGGTTCAATTCTACTCTGGATTGGGGCTGCACAATTATGGCTAAAGTAATTTATTATTGAGAGAGGGCGAGGGCAGTTGCCGGGATCGTCAGTCGCCGCGGAATAGCCGTGGCAGTCGGTAGTCCTTTAAGTGTAAAACCAAACCTCATGCTAACTCTAACGGTGATGGGGTAACTGCAAGCACGGCGCAATGCGGAACAGTAGCCGCTGTTCCACTCACTCCTTCTGACAATTGTTCATTAGGCATAATGTTGAGTCTTATGTACAAACATTATATTTCTTTATATTTACATATTCCATTCATTCATTTGTATACATACTTTTTATAGTACTGAACAGCTTCTGTTCTTTTGTAAAAAGCTGTCTTTCAACTCATTATGTTATCTCCACCCTACCCTAGACAGGGGGTCATAGCAATTGTTCTGTCACAGAAGAACAATACCTCATGGAAGATATAATGAGAAATGGTAAACCGTGTGTTTATATAGCACCTTTATCCAACACTCTTTACATATTGCATTCACGCACATATTCATATGCCGATGGCAGGTGGAAACCATGCAAGGCACAACCAGCACGTCGGGAGCAATTTAGAGGTTGAGTATCTTGCCCAGAGACATGTAGACAGGAGGAGCAGGGATTCCAAATGCCTTCCCAGGGGTGGTTGGATGACCTGCTCTACCTCCTGAGCCACAGTCGCCCCAGAGATGTTAGAATAGAACTGTGCAGAGAATAATATTAAATCTGTTGGAATGGAATGGAAATCATTGCTTCAAGACTCAAGAATTAAAGCAATATAACCTTCAAACAAATCACTGTAAACTCTGAAGTAGGCAATGTTCTGATGGCGCCATGAGCGTCACACAGGATGAGAGGGCATGCCCTGCCAAAGCATTGTGTTTTCAAAACACAAAACAAAACACTTTCGAAAAAATAGCCAATCTACTATATCTGGTAATTGCACTAGTTTTCGGATAAATAAAAATGTTTCTCTATAATGGAGGTGTGCATTGGCACTGCCCTCACAATTTTTAATTTGATTATGATTCACCAGGTAGGGACTTGATTCTGCAATGAATCACAATGTATTTCAATGTATTACTGAATATGGCATTAATACATTAGTCAAACATTCGGATATACTGAACAACATTTTACTTAGTGGGAAACGATCGCTCTTCGCTTCCCATATACACTCCATATTTCCATATGTGACACACTGAATATTGCCACCACAGACATTTCTGCCTGGCTTACATAGCAATCTCACTCAGTGTGTTCGCAGTTACAGTAATAATAGGGAAAACCTGTTAGTCAGTCCATGAATCCGTCCATCACACCTCCATATATGGTAGTCAGTCATCACGCCTCATGACACGTCACGCTATGGTCATCGGCCCATTAGCTGTCTCCATGTTGTAACATCACAACACTGACCTCATCCAACCCTGGATAGCCATATGGACAAGAATATCATCAACTATAGAGCAGAATATCGCCCAGCAACTCTACACTGACCTCAAACCCTGAAATGTCCATATATGGAGTTGATCTGTTTTGACATTCCGTATTGGTCCCAAACCAAACGTCCTTCCTCTTCGATATCCCCCTTTTGACTGATACCTGTGTATTCAAACTATTCAGGCCCGTCCCAAAGTTGTTAGTGGAACAACGCCTGGCAGTTGGCGAAAAGTAGAGTTCTCAGAAAGCCAGAAAATTAAGTGTCACTCAAGACATGCTCCATATTGCCAGCACAGAATTCATTCCATATGTTTATTTGATTCCCCATGCCAAAGCGCCATCACATGTCCGGCAATCTGCCGCAAGGGCATTTTGAGATGTAGTCAGCACTGATGTCAAGTCATATTAATCTGCCACAAAAATGTTTGAGAGAGAGAGAGAAAGGGAACTGTATGTGGATGTGAGTCATATGGTACATCAACTTTTTAATAAGAGAAGAATAATTCACCCTTGGCTTCACAGATCATCCTCTAGTTTCTGTTTGAGAAATATAATAATCTCTCTCTGTCTCTCTGACAACTAAACAGCGGCAGGTCCTGTTCTCTCTAAGCTTGAACTCTGTGTGCTGATGGAATATAGAGTTTATAGCTTTTATTTTCTCTGTGACTTTTTGTTCAATGAGATTGGAGAAGGTGACTTTTATCCCTTAGGGGAGAAAATGGAGGATGCACTCACACAGAAAGTAAAGGGGAAAAAATAGGTGGAAAAGAAGGTGGAAAATAATATGAAAGGCTATTGCACAGAGACCCATTTATGTAGTAACTGCTATCTTCGAATTTGACTCCTGGATTGCTTACTGGGACGAATGGAGGCAGCAGCTATAATGCAATACAAAGACGTATTATGGAATATAAGTAATGGAGCCATGCACTCAGATATTTCAAGGCTTACTCTCTCTGTTTAATTTCCTCCTCAGAGAATGAAATGACCCGGAGTATTAACCTCCAAGGCGAAAGAAAAGATGCACCCCGCCCCCACCCAACCCCATCGACTGCCACAGAGGACAATGCTCTGTGTTGAACTCGTGGCGGGACAAAACAGCAGTGGGGGTGGTGGTGGGCCTATGACAAGGCGAAAGCCCCAAAACCTATGAATTCTTCCCATCGGCAGCCATGCTGCTGCTTGGGAGCCCTTACGCCTCACCTGTCTTGGCAAGCGGCACTGCATCCTTCCCTAATGAGTCCGGTGGGGGGGCACCTTCCCGAGAGGTCACCTCCCGACACTGCCCTCTGGGTCACGGAGAAGCTGGGGCACCGGGGATGCTTTAAAATTGTGATTAGCCCCTCAGGTCGAAACAGGGTTTGATCTGTGGAGCACCTTGAGGTTCAGCTCGATACATGACTCCCCCGTGGGTTTCCAAACACCACTTCTCCTTTAATTCTATCTTCCCTTGTTTCCCAACACAAATTGTATGTCTCCTTGCACAGCCAAGACAGGCTGAGATTGTTTACCAGTGAGCTGGAAAGACATTAGACACATTGGGGCAGAGCACACAACAGATTTAGTGACGTATTACAGCAGTGGTTTTTAATAGGGTTTAATATTTTTCCCAAATTTGGCCCATTTCAAATCCCGGGATTTTGCCGACAATTTCCCGGGCTCCCGGGAATTCCCGTAAAAGAAATAGAAGGATAAGTCAGTTAAAAAAGTCCTCCTAAAAATGCAATTATATGTCGACAGTTAATATTCTCAATTGAATAGTGATATTTTATTGTTTTAAACCTTTAATTTTAACAAAATATGAACAATATCAAATACAAATGTAAGCCGGTTACACAAATATTAGCAATGCGGCACGCAAAATAGGCTACTTATTGGAAGGTTAGGACATCGGAGAGAGAGAGAGAGAGAGAGAGAGAGAGAGAGAGAGAGAGAGAGAGAGAGAGAGAGAGAGAGAGAGAGAGAGAGAGAGAGAGAGAGAGAGGCTGACAGCGCGTCTCAAATGTGGTCTTGGATATCGCATAATAAGGTTGTCTGCACATCAAGAGGATACGATGGTAGAACGCGCCTCAAAAGTGCTCTTGTAGGCCTACATCGCGTAAGATACGATGATTGAGGCTTGACGAACAAATATTTGGTATGGGCATTTAATACTATTGATTGCAGCTGCGTTTCCAGCTCATCAATGCAAACGAAGCGTTGTTGACTATGCATGTTTTAGTCGCTGTCTGACATGACAACAAGTTACGGGATGCAAGTTATATAACTTATTTTGTATAATATTGTAATATCAATAGCCTCGGTGGACATGGGGGGAGAGACAGAGAGAGCGCTGTGGTGTTTTTTTTTTTTTTTTTTTTTTTTTTTTTACCTGTGTTGTAAGTTATTTCACATTGCTGAGTGGCCGTGTATAGAAGTTGTAGAACAGAGACAATCTGTCGCGAGGAAAATAAGTCCATGCAGTATAGGAAGTCCAACGTTCTCTTCAGACCTTCATATTTTTGCTAGTGTATGCTATAAGCTGGTCTGCATCTGATTCAATGAATGAAGGAGGATGCGGCATTCGTGCGGTCCATAGTCCTGAGTCCTGACTGCTCGCATTTAGACCATGTGTCGCCAATATTGTGTCCCGCGGGGCTCCTGTTCATAGCCCCCTCGCTGCATAGTCTAATTATCAGTGATGTTTGGAACTTATGCGAGGGTTATAGATTTGATTTTACCACTCACAGATATCGGAAAAACACGATTTGTGTGGAAAAAATGAGAAAGAAATGATAACCTCCGGGAAGACGGGTCCCGGAGGATTTCCCGGGAGGGAAATTAAGTCAGTTGTACCCGGGCATCCCGGGAAACCGGGATCCCGGTATTAAACCCTAGTTTTTAACCTTTCTCATACCAGGGCCCATTATTTATTCAGCAATTTAGCCACGGACCACCATTTGAGGACATTTTAGCCACACAGACCCCAAACCCAAAGATTTCTTCTGTTTTATTTACAATTTCGGAAACATAACAGGCAAACCTAGATCTCTAGTTGTGTAGATTTAGGATAATTCAGATGATGAATATTTTAACTCTTGAGAGCGTAAAAAATGAAACCAAATGACCCTGCAAGGGTCCATTTGGTTTTTACGCCCTCAGAGTTACATCTGGTTAACCAACTTTCCATCATTTAGCCTGGGGACCATCTGGAATCCTCTCAGGGACCACTGATGGTCCCCAAACCACCTGTTCAAAACCCCTGTATTACAGCATTTCTTCAGTTTAGCTCAATTCAATTTCATTATATTGCCAAATCGCAAGAATGTGTGTCAATACAGGCAAGACCCAAAAAGGTGATCATCAAGCACTTTTGGGACAGTCCTATATGTTTGTGGACTGTTACTTTCCCATATCTTCCGTTGTCTTTGTTTTCACTACTGTCATGTTATTGCCCACCTGTAGCCTTTTCCTGCAAGGAGTTGCATTTAGTATAGCAGCTAGAAGACATATTTAGGCAGAATCGTTCAAATGATGATACAAGCGTGACCTTTGGTACAAATCATCCTTGGAGGTCACTTTTTGATTTAAGAAATCTAGACACTTAAAAATCCAAGATGGCGCCTCCCAAAATCCAAGATGTCCGCCCAGAAATGTGGTTTTTCCTTTATAACTTCAAATGCCTTGATTTAAGCACTATAAATGTATTGCGAGTGAATATAAAGTCTGGTATTGTGAATATTTTGGTACCAAGCACATGTCTGTATCTATTACGGTTCTTGAGATACAGTATATAGGTACTTTTACACACTTGGGAGAGCAAGACATTTGTAATATTGATTCTTAAGCTAATGTAATGGTGATACAGGCATGAAAATTGGTACACACGCTCTTCAAACCCCACTATTCACAAAATTTTGCATGCGTGCCATGCAAAATTCCAAGATGGCGGCCCCCAAAATCCAAGATGTCTGTCCAAAAATGTGGTTTTTCCTTTATAACTCGAAGTGCAACGGTTTTAGGCCCCATAAGTGTATTGGTAGTGAATATAAAGTTGGCCATTACGGACATTTTGGTACCAAGTACATATCTGTACGTTATAGAGTTATTGAGTTACAACATATGGATAGTGATGAGGCAACATAATTGTAACATTTTGGCACGTTTCACTCTTTTACTCAAGGATCCTTTTATCATCAGATCTACCATTTTCAGGAAATGTTCCTACATGTTTCTGCTATCATAAACCACTTCAAGTTTTTCAATTGATGAAACAGGTCGGGTGTTATTAAACCGAACGTGAATGCTGTTCCAGTGTTAATTTTGCTGCGCATAGTTTGCGAATATAAGCCACACAGGTAATGTCTGTTTGAGCATCACACTGTGTCTGTGCTTCACAATAAGTGGGACGGGGCGGGAACGTACCAAGTGTAGCCTGTGTCATGGTGTAATATGAAATAAGTGTAGTAGTGTAATATGTCAATGTGTGCAATAGTGTAATAGGCGACTATGTGTAATAATGTAATAGGGTATTAGTGTAATACATGCAATAGTGTCATAGTGTAATAGCTTAATAGTCTAATATGTGTAATAGTGGCATAGTGTTATAGTGTGATAGCACAGTATATGTGTAATAGTGTAATAGTGTAATAGGGTAATATGCATACTAGTGGCATATTGTAATAGGCTAATAAGGTTAATAGTGTAATATATGTGAATAGGGCAATAGTGTAATAAATGTAATTGTGTAATAGGGTAAGGTGTCTAATAGTGTTATAGTGTAATACTGTAATATGTGTAATAAATGTAATAGTGATATACGGTAATAAGATACGAGTACACACAAGTCTAATACTGTAATAAGGATCACAGTGTAATAGGCTAATAAGGGCAATAGTGTGATATATGTGCAATAGGGTAATAGTGTGATATATGCAATAGTGTTATGGTATAATAGGCCATGGGTAATAGTGGCATAGTGTTATAGTGTGATAGCACAATATATGTGTAATAGTGTAATAGGGTAATATGCATAATAGTAGCATTGTGTAATAGGCTAATAAGTATACTAGTGGCATAGCGTAATAGTATAATATATGTGCAATAGCATTTAGAGTAGTAGGCTAATATGCATACTAGTGGCATATTGAAATAGGCTAATAAGTGTAATAGTGTAATATATGTGAATAGGGCAATAGTGTAATATATGTAATTGTGTAATAGGGTAATATGTCTAATAGTGTTATAGTATAATATGTGTAATAAATGTAATAGTGTTATACGGTAATAAGATATGAGTACACATATTACACTATTAGACATTACCCTGTTATACTATGACACTAATACATATATTACCCACTATTACCCTATTGCACATATATTACACTATTACACATATTAGCTTATTACACTATGACACTTATTACACTATTACACATGTGTACTCATATCTTATCACCATATAACACTATTACATTTATTACACATATTACGCAATAACACTATTAGCTATTACTATTATTAGCTATATTACCCTATTACACTATTACATATATTACACTATTGCCCTATTCACATATATTACACTATTACACTTATTAGCCTATTACACATATTACACATAGTAGACTATTAAACTATTACACTATTGCATGTATTACACTAATACCCTATTACACATAGTCGCCTATTACACAATTGCACACATTGCCATATTACACTACTACACTTATTATCATATTACACGATGAGACAGGCTACACTTGGTACGTTCCCGTCCCATATACACTTATTGTGAAGCACAGACACAGTGTGATGCTCAAACAGACATTACCTGTGTGGCTTATATTCGCAAACTATGCACAGCAAAATTAACACTGGAACAGCATTCACGTTCGGTTTAATAACTCCCGACCTGTTTCATCAATTGAAAAACTTGAATGGTTTACGATAGCAGACCCATGTGGGTCCATTTTCTGAAAATGGTAGATCTGATGATAAAGGGATCGTTGAGTAAAAGAGTGAAACATGCCAAAATGTTACAATTATGTTGCCTCATCACTACCCATATGTTGTAACTCAATAACTGTATAACATACAGACATGTACTTGGTACCAAAATGTCCGTAATGTCCAACTTTATATTCACTATCAATACATTTATGCGGCCTAAAAATGTTGCCTTTTGAGTTATAAAGGAAAAACCACATTTTAGGACAGACATCTTGGATTTTGGGGGCGGCCATCTTGAAATTTTGCATGACACGGAGTGCTTTTGTGAATAGTGGGGTTTGAAGAGTGTGTGTACCAATTCCCATGCCTGTATCACCATTACATTAATTAAGAATCAATATTACAAATGCCTTGCTCTCCCAAGTCTGTAAAAGTACCTATATGCTGTATCTCAAGAACCATAATAGATGCAGGCGTGTGCTTGATACCAAAATATCCGCAACAAGAGACTTTGTATTCACTCTTAATACATTTATGGTGCTTAAAATCAATGCATTTGAAGTTATAAAGGGAAAACCACATTTCTGGGTGGACATCTTGGATTTTGGGAGCCGCCATATTGGATTTTTGGATGTCTAGGTTTAAAAAGTTAAAGAGATGGCCAAGAAGAATGTCCATGCCAATTTTCACACCTGTATCACAAAATGAACGATGGTTTCTCTAAGCCGCTGTACTAATTTGCGAGGGGGAAACAACATTGAACCATTGAATGAACCAATGAATGTGATCCATTAAAGGACCACGTCACCACTTTTCCATGCATCTTCGTGTAATAGGATTTCACTATTGTACATGACAAAATACCATTATTTTTTTTCTATTCAGTCTGTGTCTCACAGGGAAGTTCATTTCAGGAACCCCTCTTCCAATGACATCATCATTTGGCCGAATTATGTTTTTGAAAAAATATATATTTTTATCATCGGGAGAACGATGGCTGCCATTTTTGCACTGCAACTTTTCAGGAATATACAGCCTGTGCAGTTTCTATTATTGGCTTCCCCGTCGATGTCATTGGAGGACAGGTTTCTGAGCTGACCTCAGCCCAACTGTGAGACACAGAGTAGAAAAGAATAGTGGTATTTTAACACGTACATTAGTGATGACCTATTATATGAAGATGTGTTGAAAAGTGGTCCTTTAAGGTGTCATGCACCACACATTGCAGATCTACAAACTCACAAAGTATCATCATGCTGAGATGTGCTGTGGACTTGTACGCTTTTTTTCAGTGACACACAACTAGGTATAAATTCAAGTTTAGTGAGACAATTTACACCAGATATAGAGGGAGCATGATCTGAATGGTTTAATCTCTCTCTTTCTGTCCCCCCCAACACCCTCTATCTGCGTGTGTTCCTGGGCCATTCAGCTCGCCGCGCTAACAACAACAGTCACATTAAATTACAAAGCAGCACTCTCCGTGTTTAACAGATGCCTCTGATAGGTTCTTGTCAAGCTTATCCACGCCGCTCTGAGGCTGACTGTGTTCTTTTGGGTTGGGGGGGGTGAAGTTAACAAATGACAAAACAAGGCAGAGCCAATCACGGTTCGGGGCCCCCCTGATAAGACACCGCAGCACCGACACGTCCTCCAGCTACAGCCCTATGATGCATCTCTCTGGCTGTTTTCTGTTAACTCGGCTCTTTCACGGCCATCCATTCTGCCGTGCCGCCTGATGTCGCAGCAAAGTCTTCCAAGTCACCCCCCTCGCCCGCCCGCCCGCCTGCCTGCCCGCCTGCCCACACACAACCCACCACCTACCTATGCAATCTATCTACACGCTACAGAGTGTTGCAGGTATATGTCAGTGGTTTTAGAAAGGTTTTACAAGAAACTAGCTGCGGGAAACAGCTGTATGTCTACTTTTGGAGGAGGTAAAGAAGAACTAAAAAAGTCCATCTGTCTTTCATTTGCTGCCATTTCCCGGGATTTCATACTATCTTCTAGGACACAGAGTGAGAGTGAGAGAGCGATAGAGAGAGAGAGGGAGAGAGATGTGACAACCCATTGTCCTGCTCTCCCTGTCCACCATCGTGTGCACTCTTAGGAGCCTCCAACACATGGTTGATCACATCACAAGTGCTGACCGGCCACTTTCCTCTCCACGGCGATTCCCTTTTTATTGCCCGTTCACCAACCTCTGCTGGCAATGAAGATTGCACTATAGAGCAAGATGGTGTGTATCCTGGCCTATTCAACTGCTGTCAGGTCACTTCATCATTCTGCTGGTTCGGTCAGGAGTAGTCTGGCAGAGTATAATGCATTCCCTCTGACCAGAGAGTCCTGGAGTGGAGTGCGCTCTCCCAGTGATAGATAAAGATGGCGGTGGCAGTTTTATAGATGGAGCTTCTGTATCTTTCACTTGGAAAGAAAACCCTGTAGTGAAGACTGGTCTTATTGTGGCTGTTTGACTCAGTATATCCACATCATTCATGGAACATAGACCAAGAAAGTCATTGTACCGTGAGGAATGTCCAAAATGTTTTTTTTCTCATGTTTTCCAATTGGGTGGCTTCTAATTCAGTGCCGTCTACTAGTTAGAAATTGAACAATTCTTGTTCCCTTGACTACACGGTTGTTTAACTGAAATACTCATTATTGCAGGCATCACCACAGCAGCTTCCAACTTAATCCAATTGTGCTTACACCGTAAAATGACTCACCCACATTGGTATGCTATCCACACCACAATGATGTACACTATCTTTCATTTTATTAATTGTTTTCTATTTCATAATTATTTAAGCAAACACGCGAACACTTCTGAGTGAACCACCTTGGAAGGTGGTTCACTCAGAACCACCTGCTTTTTATTTTATAATAAATGTTTGTATTGGATTTCTTTTCTGTCTTCATAGCACTGTTCCTCTCTTAGACAGCCTGCAGCTCTGCTTCCATTCTCTGTGGAGCTACAACACGCTTGTTGTAGCGTGGTGTAGTGTGGCCCGCAGAATCCTCATTGCATCCCCTCGCTGCTGAATTGATTTGGAGTGATAAACCGTAGATATTGACACCTTCTTTAGACAATCAGATTTTGAGTTTGCCCTGCTGGGCGTTTATTTTTCCGTGCCAGAGCCTGCTAGCTGGCCTTTGATGACGTTAACATGCATATCTCAGCATTTGGGGAAACATTGTCCAATGAAGACTGTGGTTTCTTTTTTAAAGTTACTGCACGTAGATGAGGACTATTGGTTGAATTATGTCGCTAAATTAACAGATTTAACTCACAAACACACACTGAAAATGGCTGGAGGAGAAGAAACAGATGTGGTCGTGGATTCACAGACTAGTAAACACTTTTTTTGTAACATGCCTTTGCCTTTTGTGCCTTTTGTGTTTGTCTTTCTAATGATTTGTTAGTCTCAGTCATCATGACTTGTCACGAACCATGTTGGCTTTGTTTGTGGTGTAAACGTGTTTATATAAATAGTTTTTGAAAAGTCCATGAGGCAAATGAATGGGGAATTCACTTCAGAACAGGTGCTGTGACATATCACTGCGGAATTCTATATTGGAGCTCTTTCTAACCCTCAAAAGTCTTTGATCAGAGATACGGTATACAGTGTTGTAACAGGCCTGTTTTCTCCCATCCTTCTAAGGATTTATTAGGCACAGAAATGTATTATTATTAATTTGTTCTATATACTTTTTCTATACACACACACACACACACACACACACACACACACACACACACACACACACACACACACACACACACACACACACACACACACACACACACACACACACACAGAGTTCCTACTTTGTAAATAAGAAATGGCAAATGAGACATCCCATAGTTACAGGAGAATGTATGATGTACAAATAAATAGAGAACTTGACTTGGTAAGCTCTTAAGGTTGAACGGACTGTAGTGTATCACTTTAGGTGCCAGTTGAAAAGAGTTATTTAGTCTTTCTTAATACCGGCTAGTGGTTTTAGTCTTCTTTGTAGCTATGTAGATATATAACAGAAAGCCATGTCTACCGTTCCGTGACAACAATCATGTTTGGGAAGAAACTTGCAATCAACCAGCACAAGTGGCAAATGGCATTCCGGGCATCTTGGATTAAAGTGGAGCGGTTTAGCTCTCTTATTAGGGCAGATTGTTCACTTTTTGAGAAAAGCGTGAAAATTGGTACACACATAGCCAAAGACATTTAAAAAATATTTGGATGTGGAGGCATCTTGAATTCCAAGATGGCGGCCCCAAAATCCAAGATGTCTGCCTAGAAATGTGGTTTTTCCTTCATAACTTGAAATGCATTGATTTTACGCCCATAGATGTATTGAACGTTAATACAAAGTTGGCCATTACGGACGATTTGGTACCAAGTACGTGTCTGTATCTCCTACGGTTCTTGAGATACAGCATATAGGTACTTTCACAGATCGAGGAGAGCAAGACATTTGTAACATTGATTCTTAAGTCAATCCAATGGTCATACAGACATGAAAATTGGTACACACACTCTGCAAACCCCACTATTTCTAAAAGTACTGCATGCCCTGCAAAATTCCAAGATGGCAGCCCCCAAAATCGAAGATGTCTGTCCAAAAATGTGGTTTTTTCCTTCATAACTCGAAATACGAAGATCTTAAGCCCCATAGATGTATTGAACGTTAATATAAAGTTGGGCATTACGGACATTTTGATACCAAGTACATGTCTCTATGTACTACGGTTCTTGAGTTACAACATATCCGTATTCATGAGGCACCAAAAGTGTAACATTTTGGCACATTTCACTATTTAACTCAAAGATCCCTTAATCACTTTCAGGAATCATTTTCAGGAAATGGACCTACATGTATCTGCTATCATAATGAGATGACCACTTCTCCCTGACTCTCAAAGGAGGCAGTCGCATTTCTTTATCTCTCTCCCTACTCCCGCCCTTCCCATCCCCCCCCGACATGCCTTATGTCTCCTGTCCGTTGTCTCTGCTCACTCTCTGGGTGTACTCATAGCCCTGCCACCGGCTCTCTCACTGCCTGCATCCTCGGAGAAAAGCCTAAACTTCAAGATGAATCATCTGATCGATTGGTCGTTCAACGCAATTGACACCATTTTCTCCACACGGAACACGATTGAGGGGGTGTCGTGCCCTGATGGACTCTACGACGCTGGATCTGTCAGGGACCCCTGGGGCAAACACCAACAATTATGTCTTTCGAGACTTTCGATTGAAGACTCTGAAGACGTTTATATTCTGACCCTAATGTTGATTGGACACCTGATGATTGGCATCACCCAGGTTCTGATCCTCTACCAAATTCGCATGGTGGGACAAGTCGAAGGAGGCCCCCGTGTCCCCGCCATGGTATTGGAACAGGGAAAGACTGTTGGTGAGATTGTTACAGCCCAAGCTGAACTGGCAAAGACTGTCGCTGAGATCGTGAGAGCCCAGGCTGATCTGGTAAAGACTGTCGGTGAGATTGGAAGAGCTCAAGCTGAACTCTGTAGGAAGCTAGATTTCATCATAGCTCGTCTCGCCCGTAACAACGACAGCTCCCACTGAGCTCTATAGCTGGATATCATCACAGCTCGTCTCGCATGAAACAACAACAGCACCTGACAAGCTACAGAGGCTGGATACCATCACTCGTCTCGCCCGTGACAACAACAGCCCCTGCAAGTTGACGACTAACAGACTCTTAGAGGATGAGCAGCGATTGGCTCTGCCCTCGGTCTAAATTGTGATTCTACTGCAAATTGTGAATTCGACCATGCCACAAAAACCCTCATCTGGACTTGAGAATGCAACCAGCGAGAAACGCCTGTGCACGGCCGTGCACGGTACTACTCGGAGACACGCTACCCCCCCCCCCCCCCCCCCGCACTCCCCTCCCCACAACACCTGTGGGATGGAAGGTCTCTCCGGAGTCAGACTATCTCACAGCAACATAAAACACTGACACTCTCACATGACCTTGAGGCCTGAAAGGATTACTCTGCCATCTGCGTGGTTGTTTTACGGACCCTCCCCCTGACCGAAAAGACATTCGGCCTCAGACTTTGGGTCCATGAACTTTTGCCTTCCCATCGCTATACACAGCCGCGCGTATCCGAAAGCCCTGGGACGTGGACTGATAAACTGCACACACAAGCTGCCTCCCACCCGCTTCGCTCTATCGCTTGAAACATGTCTGTCTGAAATCGAGGTTGTTTTTGGAATGCCATGTACTTGTTATGACTCAAATCGTGGGCCTATGACATGAATATTGCGTTCTTTTTTTTGAATCTCTCCCTTTGTGTCTCCCCCCCCCCCCCCCCCCCCCCCCCCCCCATTTCTGTGAGTGAAAGGAGAAACCAGTGGCGGCGCGGTTAATCTGCAGCGGCCCGGTGCACTCTTTCTGCACTATCGTCATTTCGTTGCATCTAACCCTTGGTATCATTGTGTTGCTATCATTGTTTTACTCTGAATGCATACATGTGATGTCGAATACCTGATGTAATGACAATAAAGCTTCTGATTCTGATTCAAGTTTCTCAATTGATGAAACGGGTCAGGAGTTATTAAACCGATCGTAAAGGGCTGTTTCAGTGCTAAATTTGCTGCGTATAGTTAGCGAACATAAGCCACCCAGAAATGTCTGTCTGTCAGAAATGTCACAATAAGTGTATATCTGAAGCGGACGCACCAAGTGCAGCATGTGTCCTAGTATAATGGTATAATATGCTAATAGGCGTAATAGTGTAATAGGGCTAATAGTGTAATATATGCAATAGCAGTATACTGTAATAGGATAATATGTGTAATAGTGTCATAGTGTAATATGTGCAATAGTGTAATAGGATAATATGTGTAATAGTGTCATAGGGTAATATGTGTAATAGTGTCATAGTGTAACATGTGTAATAGTGTAATAGGGTAATAGTGTCATAGTGTAACATGTGTAATAGTGTCATAGTGTAACATGTGTAATAGGATAATATGTGTAATAGTGTCATAGTGTAATATGTGTAATAGTGTAATAGGATAATGTGTAATAGTGTCATAGGGTAATATGTGTAATAGTGTCATAGTGTAACACGTGTAATAGTGTAATAGGGCACTATGTGTAATAGTGTCATGGTGTAACATGTGTGATAGTGTAATAAGGGTAATATGTGAAATAGTGTCATAGTGCAACATGTGTAATAGCGTAATAGGGTAATATGTGTAATAGTGTCATAGTATAACATGTGTAATGGTGTAATAGTGCAACATGTGTAATAGTGCAATATGTGTAATAGTGTAATATGTGTAATAGGCTAATACGTGTAATAGTGTAATATATGTGCAATAGTGTAATAGGGCAATTACACTATACAGCTATTTCATATACCACACTCTTACCTTAATGCACATATATTACACTATTACACATATTAACCTATTACCCTATTACACATGTTACACTATGACACTATTACACATATTGCCCTATTACACATGTTGCACTATGACACTATTACACATTACCCTATTACGCTCTTACACATGTTACACTATGACACTATTACATATATCCCCTATTGCACTATTACACATGTTACATTAAGACACTATTACACATATTACCCTATTACACTATTACACATGTTACACCATTACACTATTACACATATTGTCCTATTACACTATGACACTATTACACATATTACCCTATGACACTATTACACATATTATCCTATTACACTATTACACATGTTACACTATGACACTATTACACATATTACCCTATTACACATGT
>CM076969.1:34906680-34911680 GCA_039105355.1 Benthosema pterotum
ATGTCAGCTACCACTTGCACCTCTGGACCTGCAGTCAGCGTTGTACAGTGGGGACAGCAGCTACCTGTGACAGTAGTAGACACACTGATCACACAGCGCTGTGTTCTGCATCCAATGAGGCCTTCTCTCAGGGGCGGATGTAACATGTCCCATTTGGGGGGGGGGGGGGGGGGCAAGAGAACATGTTGGAGGGCAAGAGAAAATGGTACGGGGGCGACTTCATCGCCCGTGTCGCTTCGCGCCACAGGCGATGAAGTCGCACTCATACCATTTTCGGTTACAGGACTTTTATTAGTCAAGTAAAGCGTCAATGATAACATCAGTTGTTGTTGAAGTTGCAACAGACACGCAGCATGCATAAAGCTACAGGTCTGTGACTCAGAGAGTTTTCTGTTTTCAATAATGAAATGCTGTTGGTTTAGTGGTGTCAAAATTGTAGTTAGTAACAGTAGTAGTGTTTCAAATCATTTTAAATATAAGCACTTTAATTTGAAATATCTTGGGTTGTTTTGCAGGGCATCATGTTTAGGGGGGCAGACTGGGTATTTAGGGGGGCATTGCCCCCCTGCCTTCTCTCCCTTCGAGCTCCATCTGTCACCTGGATGCGTCACTTTGTGTGTGTGTGTGTGTGTGTGTGTGTGTGTGTGTGTGTGTGTGTGTGTGTGTGTGTGTGTGTGTGTTATGTGTGTTATGTGTGTTATGTGTGTTATGTGTGTTATGTGTGTTATGTGCGTTATGTGTGTTATGTGCGTTATGTGCGTTTGACCCGTCACCCAAGCCATGTATACAAGTTTTGAATCTCCAGTCCCCTGGGCTTTTTACAGTACAACGCCAGGGCACAAGAAGAACAACCATGCCTGGCATGTGGAAAGGAACAGGCAGATGCTTGGACAAATCTTTGTTGTCGACTTCAATCCTTTTCGAAATCTCCACTCCAAACTAGTTAGGGGATTAATAACACCATTGATTCACTGTGTTTCAGAACTTCTTTGATTTCCAGTAGGCTATAAAATGAACAACGGAAAGGAAGAAAATCACATTATGTTCTATCTAGAAGCTCACTGCCAACTATCAGCATGCACAAGAGAGTTGGCACTGATCAGTCCTGGAATCACACATCTAATAATTTGTTTGCAGGATGTTAACTTCAGAGACAGAAGGACACAACTTTTAGACGGTGCTGTAAAAATACAGTCAACAAATCTTGGACAGTAAACAGTTCCTCAGTGGTACAAGTAACAGAATGCTTGCCATTTCTCAGCTACTGAAAGTAGAAGAGATTGCGTGGAATAGCCTATATAGCCTAATTAAAACAGACTATGTACCTATGTACATTGTACATAGGTACATAGCCCCCCCCCCCCCCCCCACACACACACACACACAGAGGATTACTTTAATGCTATAGTTATATATCTATATATAGATATATAACTATCTTTATATATATCCTTTATATCTATATATCTTTATCTATATAAGAAAGAAAGAAAGAAAGAAAGAAAGAAAGAAAGAAAGAAAGAAAGAAAGAAAGAAAAAAGAAAGAAAGAAAGAAAGAAAGAAAGAAAGAAAGAAAGAAAGAAAGACATTATAAAAAAAATTGTGATATTGAGAACACAATGGACATGGAAATGCATCAAACTGTTAGAGGTGGTCAGTTTATACTTTTTATTTCCTATGTATGTCAGATTTGGAATTCACCTCAACTCCGTAATCCAGCATTTTTTTTATTCTAGTGGGTTATCAGAACTCACATAACAGTTGTGTTGTGTTGTGTTGTGTTGTGTTGTGTTGTGTTGTGTTGTGTTGTGTTATATTGGGAAGCAGAGCTAAGACATAATGGCATGATCAGCCAGGTGCCGACTCCCAATATATTGTAAAACACACACACACACACACACACACACACACACACACACACACACACACACACACACACACACACACACACACACACACACACACACACACACACACACACACACACTGATTTACTTATTTCCACACCTCACCTATTATCCCTGATTGATGTATTTGATTGCTTATTTTTTATTGCTTTATGTATATTGATTTTGAATACTGTGTCTTACCTGTATTTTTATTATGTACTTGGCACGCCGCACCCCTAAGCCAGTGTACATCCTCAGGCTCCTTGAATTAGTAACCACTAAGTTGAGAGAGGACCCCAGCTTGATCTCTCTCTGCTTTACGACGGTGCACTGTCTCCCCTTGTGAATTGAATTCTATTAAAATGGCAGCTATAGCTTGTAGACTCTGCATGAAGTGAGCATGGATACACAGCAGGAGGTTTGGAACACAGTCTCTTGTATGATCTCAGCTTCCTGATGAATGGTGTCGGAATTGTTTGAGGATTTGCACACTAATAGAAGGCAATTGTTTTACTTTGTAATATTGATTGTACAACGTAGATGGTCCTTATCAAGAATAACCCTTATGTTTAATCCAAGACAAAATGCATACCTTTCCATCTTCAAAACAGTTTTCCTGTCCCAACATTTGACAGAATTGTCTATAGGCAGCTTTTAAATTAATATAATATAATATCACTGCATCATACAGAATACCGGGTTACATATTAGGGCTTTAACCAAAAAATCGATACATCGATTTGCATAACACGTGTTGACTCCAAAAAGCACGAGTCGATAAGTTGTTTTTTTCCATTCCTCCGAGGGAAAGGAGTAGCCTAAGGAGGAGGAATTAAACATTTACCTTTGTTTTTCCCTTTTTTCTTTCTCTATGTGTGCGACGCGTGTGTATATAATTCAACTGTAATATTGGTTACTGTCACTCACGGACAGAAGTCTCCTTTGAAGTTTCCTTTGCAACTCTATCGGAGTTCAGCCTTAATTTAGGCCTACCAATGTTACTGCAGCTGCATGCGCAGCGCGCTCTGGGAGTGCGACGTTCCACTGATCATTACGTACACGGATCAGATCGAACAGCAAACAGTGTCAGAGAAATACAGAACTTCATCAACCAACACCTCCCCGTGTTCCAGTGACCGTCTTGTTCCTCGTTTTGCATTAGGCTACGCACGGGACGCATGCTTCTGTCCGCGTCATTCTCATTAATTGACTGAATGGATCAGAAAAGAAAAGCAGCGCGATATGGTGGTGTTGGAGGAGGGGGAGGAAGGTACATGTAAATGCATCGTATTCTGATAATGTGGCCGCTATGTTAGAACGAGCATGTCTTCTGTTGCGTTCTAACGTGTCGGCTGCTGTGTATTGATAATGTGTGCCAATATTGTTTTCATATTAAGCTTGCTTGCCTCGCGATGTGTTTTGTATAAGCACTGCGCCGGCATGATAGCGGCACCATTTGATCCCCAACCCCCCTCGGGGAACCACCACGACAGACCCTCCCACGACGGACCCAGTGCCAACACCCAACATTGTGTTTTGCTCCTATGATCAATTCCATTCATTAAAGATACATTAACGCAATCGTGATTTTTAACTGAGAATACCGGTATTTGTTTTTAATGTGACACAAATAGAAACAAGGGTCCTGAGGTGTGTATTACAATACACAGTTAATTCACAGCACATTCCTTTGACCTCACTTTCCTCTCAAAGAGAAAGCAAACATTTTTCTCTGAAGATCTACAAGCAGGGCTCCGTGCTCCATGCTCAAAGACGAAATTTGCTCAACTAAAGATTGCATTGAACCAGGCTACCTTGGCATCACTTTGTTCCAGTAACCCTTTTCTTGTCTCTTGAGAATTTACTTGTGAGGGTAAAGCTGAAAAACGTATAAAGCTGCATGTATACTTCATCATATGACCGGGCATACATTTTGCATGAAAATCAATGGGAACATATTGTGTTCATCTTTGTTTGATCGTATCAGAGAGCTTCCTGTAGTTTGACTATGATGTTTCTAAAAGTTGCAATCATTCATGTCGACAAAGTGATGCAATTTGATGTTATGAGATAGCTGGCCTAAAACTTCTATTTTATGTACAGTATGCTGGAGGCAGTATAATTACCAGCTCCCAGAGAAGTATATCAAGATGCAAATAAAATAATAATCTATCCACTACTCTCATTTGAACCCTTGGCTTGTGTGAATACATACTGTAACATAAGTGTTCCTTTCCTATAATTTAATTACGCTGCATTAACCACAGACCATTTAGAAATCTCAATCAACATTTACTTGAGTACTGTTTATTGCTGTCTATAAGCATTATCATGGAAGAGGCCCTACTACACTACATTCCATACACAAAAAATACAACACAGCATTATAAGGATATACCGTAGGCTATTTGTTTGAGTCATGTCTGAATGACTTTCACTTTCAAGAGTTAGAGGCATAGATTTCCGTCACCGCTAAACCGCTTATCCCTTAACTTCTTTGCCTTTTTAAACTATTTAAAACAGCATTTTTCAAGGCCATTCAAATGGCCAGTATACATGCTCACAACGTGTCAATAGATGGCACATTGAACTATTCAAGAAGTTCCCAAAAGTTTTAGTAGAAAAAAAAATAGTAACAAAGGGAGAAGGGGTTGGGATAAGGGGTTTAGCATTTAACAAATTGGAGCCCATAGTTTTTTTGTGTAATGGGTTATGTGCTGTTTGGTACCTTGATGATTTCCACCACAATCAGTGTGTGAATGAAATGCACGATGTAGAGCACCTTGGATGAAGGCGTTACATGAATGCACCATTTTTTTTTTTCTAGTTTGCACTTCATGTTGTGAATGTGTGGCTGATGGAATGCTGATTGTGGTGGTGGTGGTGGTGGTGATAGGAGTACAATTAAGGCTCGATTTGAGCCACTATAGAGCAGCAGGGAGAGATTTAGACTTAGGCCTAGTTCTGGTGAATGTGTACTGTATGTGTATCTTTGAAGATGGCAAGACCCCACTGAATCACTTCTTCTCTTTGAACCTCGTGGCTGTGCAGCGCTCCGTTTCTTGCATCCGTGGGCTCAGCACACGACCCAGCTCCCCTTTTAAATGCATA
>CM076969.1:34914180-34961680 GCA_039105355.1 Benthosema pterotum
GGATCTTTGATCAAAAATACATGAAAATGACCTACACGTGAACTTTGGACCCTTTTGGACAAAAAAATGTAGTACATTTTTTTGTTTTAGTGATAAAAAAAATACACACATGCAGCCTAATATGCTTATGAGAGCAAATAGCAGTGAAGCCAGTCTTACTGCAATTGGTGGTGGCGCTATAGCAATTTTTTGAAAGTAAAATCTTTCAACAGGTGTAACTCATGCCTGGTTTGGACAAAGGTTATTGAACTTGTTTTCACACACTTGTTGACTCACTGGGAACACATGAGTCACTTTGACCAGTAAGCTCCACCATCGGATTTGCATGTGCAAATACGCCATGTGCATATTGTTCATATTGCTTACTTCTTATGGTTTGTTTAATTTGCTTCATTGTTGCTAACAATGATTCTGTCTGGATAGCTCAGTCATTAGAGCGTCAGACTTAGGAACAAATGCTTCTGGGTTCAAGTCTGGCTACTGACAATACCATGTGTGATTCCTCAAGAACTCACAATGCTCCCACAATTACATGATGTATTTCTCAAGTTCTCAATGTCTATGGCATATTGTGCATATTGTTCTGATTGGTAATTGCCTTAGCTGCATGTTTGATCCCGTCTTATCGCTGCTTGCAGCTATATTTTCTAATGTTAGTTCAGCCCACAGACAGCCGAACAATTGTGGAATGTTGAGAAACACTTCGCAATTGTCCAATAATTAGAAAAATATATTTTTTTCGACACACTTTAGCTGGTATTGGGGCACAAAATAATGATGTTCAAGTGCTTGAAATATACAGTACATACAATATAGAGTAATAAAGAGTTATGTAGAGTCAATCTTCATCATACTGTATATCATGGGGTACATAGATATGTGCCCTGGTTCACCCAGTAGCCAGTAGGCATTTACATTACCACTATGCTGACTTATATCTTACTGAAAAATAGAGGGCACATACATAAAGCTTATAAAACTTTCCCATCATAATAAAACCCCCTGGACCTCCTCCAGTTTTGCTCTCATACTGTGTGTATCAAATTAATTCCATTCATCCCACACAAAAGGCGTTGCTTTCTCTCATGCACAATGCATGTGGGAGGCATATAGTTGTATTTCTAATATTACTGGACATAAAATACTGAATCGCCATATGAGATAATGTAGGGTTTCTGTCGACGGGCTGGTCGTTGTGGAGACATTTCACAGTGACTGTGCAGAGTAAAAGCAGAGATGACATTTAGGCCATTACGGGAAATGCTGTCCGAAGCAGAACGACAATTTAACATATATATAGTTTCTTATCGGGTGGACTTTAAATGTTGAGAGTGGATTCTTTTACCTCAGTTATAATCATTTCTGGAATAAAAGCTACTTTATGTCCAGCTAACACAATTCTTTCTTTTATGTGTGAGTTTCTGTCGCCTCCTCTTGTATCTCATAGAAAATGTCCATATTTTGAATTTTGCTCGCTCCAATAAAGATAGGTTCACTGTACTAGCACTACTACTAGTTGTGAGCTTGCACACTGGCTATTTTTGATATTTTGTTTTAATACTATCTCCTTCTTCTTCTTCTTCTTCTTCTTCTTCTTCTTCTTCTTCTTCTTCTTCTTCTTCTTCTTCTTCTTCTTCTTCTTCTTCTTCTTCTTCTTCTTCTTCTTCTTCTTCTTTTAATGATTATGAAAAATCCACAGCACAATACCAGGCCTAATTCAACTTAACTCATTCTGTACGGGGTGTTTTATTGATTAGTTTTATTGAAAAATAAAACAGGTGTAAAGCAGGTGTTCACGGCTCATAGGCGCCCTATTTCGTTGTATATAGCACACTATGTTCTTCCAGAGCAAATGTTTTGTAGAATCTATATTGTCAGGTCAAAATGGATTCAACTTTATTGACACCTCATGTGACAGTTCCCTAACACAACAACAATAACAACAACAATGACAAGATGATTACCTTTTCACTCTGAAAATATTTCACCTCTGTTATTCAGCAATTATTCTCTAAAGTGTTATTAATAAGAGAATATGTGTTGTTGTTTTGTTTGTTTCTTCTCCTTCAACTCACAAGGGCACTTAAAAATTGTCTTATACTTGTAGAGTTGTTTTGTCATTTTTCGCAGGGAAGTAATAAATATGCATGTTTTGCACTCCCACTCCTGTGCTGTGCTTCTAGAGATATTCCATTTGTGAGCTGTGTTGGTGTTTTGCCAGGTGTGACAGTTTACTTGCTGGAAGATTGTCAGGCATCTCTCTTGCCAAATGGTGTCCTCAGTCTCTGCTCTACAAATCCTCCTTGAGCTACCGCGTCTTTCCAGGCATAGATCTGACATGAGTTCACCACCAAGGTGGCATTTGTAAGCAAAAGCCGAGGATTAATTAACTCCACACTTCAGCTGCTTATTTATTTATCATTTCCCAGTGTTTCCTTAGTGACTGTGGATGATGTCCCACAGCATATTTGTATTTATTAAGGAAGTATGCCATTACTTTACCAGCATTCATGTTTTCTATGGAGAGGTCAGTGAGATACACCATGGGATGCAAACAGTAGACAAGCTATGTTGACAATTATATTATCAATGATAAGAATCCAAATCAATGACAGTAAATTGGACTAGTTACTTCCACACTCACTCTAGGGCTTAGGCAATACACAAGGGTGTTGTGTAGTCAATAACAAAGATGAAAGTGATTTATGTTGGCGTACTTCAATGTCAACAAACCCTCTTAAAGAGTACCTGTGCCTCATGTGCATATTTTACTGTAAAACCTGTTATTGTGGCTGGCTATAGAGGCAGCCAGAGCCATCTAGATAGAAAGAGTTGTGCCACTGAGGGTACAGAGAACAGGCGGCCATGTGATTGATGTACTTGCTCGGGCCCATAGACTCACTCCATAGACTCTGTCTACACTCTAAGGCTTTGGAGGCAGCCAAAGACGGGGATGGGAAATTACAATACATGCCCAGCTTGGTGTAGAGATGGTTTGGTGTTTTATGTGCTGTACATGGATTCCCATTATAGCTGCTGTTATGACAGTGGCTGTAGCTACCTACCTGAAATTCCATCACCATTAGTGGTGCCTCATGACCATGATTTAATATTATTTATACAGCTCCAACCCCAAAAAAACACATGAATTGACGCAGTGCAACGAGGCCATGTGGAAACCAGAATTGGCATCCCGCGATGGCAGAATGTACCCATATACTGTATATACAGTATATCATCTCATATACTTTGCACCTTGCAAAGGGAGAGACATATCTGCATAACTATTCACATTTTCTCTGTACCTTCTTCCAATCCCATTGTGCCACATTGATCTGCCATCACACTTGTACCAATTCCCACATTTTGTTTCCCTATCTATCACATATGTACTGTATGTGGTATTGCAACGTGGATAAGTATAAGAGTATAAGAGAAGGCACAGGTGTATGATGCTGATAGTGTCCGTCCATTTTTGAGTACCTGCCTGAGCAAATCAGGCAGGTAACACATGCGCACACTGACTCGTGGATGCTTCACATTTGATTGCTGTTAACAGGATTGGGGTGAGGTTGCGGACTGCATCGGAGTAGACCCATGGTAATCACCACACAGGGAATGAAATATGACTTGGAGTAAATCAAGCTGAAAAGACCCTAGCTTTCCCCCTTACATGCCCCATCAGTGATTTCAAGCCGTTTTATTGGGTTTTAAAACACACCACAGGCCTGTGTTTACTGCTCTCTGTCCCTGTATCACTCTCTCTTCTATCAACCTCCCTTTTCTTCTGCATGGGCAAGGTGATACAGCCCCATTCAGGTCAGTGTTGGACCAGGATTCTTTTTTGTCCACAGGCATCTTCCTCCAAATATTTGCAATGCCTGTCCTATTGTACTTATTGCAGTGGCGCTATGTCGCTGAGAACCATCTAATAGCCAATTTCATGCAAGAATGATGAAGCCAAAAACTGGAGGGTTATTAGCAGAGGGCAGAATAGTTTGGTGTCACACTTCAGGGATCTCAGATAAGCCAAGAACTGGGACGCCACACAGTGGCAGGGTTCTGAGAAAGTGCTATGCGGTTTGTTGAACAAGTACAGAAACCGACAACACAGGGAGGTGCATGTCTTTTAGATGAATAATGTGAACAAAAAAGAACCACGGCCTTGTTTGTGTTCGCATACTAGCCAGCATAATTGGTGAGTGAAGTTGGCAAGTTGAATGTGTATTCTAAGCCATGTGGCTGACTTGTAAGACTAGTACAATGTATAACAGTGTTGTGGGCATTTGAGACATTGTGAGCTGGTGGAGGGATTGCAATGAAACCGTGTAATTTGTCTTGAAACTGCATATGTTTGAGCCCCTGTCTTTTCCCCCTATATGACCAAATCCCTTTGCTCAAAAACGCAATCTCTCAGCAGAATTGATTTTGAGTTTGCATCTCAAAATCACAAAGGATCTGATATTTTCACAGAACTTGAATGTTGCAGCTATATGACACGTCCACACCAGAGACGCTATAGGGTCCAAGTGGTAAATCCATAATTAAGATTAAAATTCCCCCTGCCACTGCCAACCTCTAGAGTTATTTTAAGCACTAGTGCAAGCCAATTAAGGACACAGTCCCCCTGCCCTCACTGTCAGTGATCACTGTCCGTTGTGTTTGTTGCAGGAGGCACCCAGGCCAAGACAGAGGCACACCTACTGTGTTATTCCTGGCCTCTGCTGGTGGGTGAGTGTTTTACCTACATTCCACCAAGATGCCCTATATCAGTGGTTTTCAACCTTTTTCATACCAGGGCCTACTATTTATTCAAAATTCGAGCCACGGACCACGATTTGAGGACATTTTAGCCCCACAGACCCCAAAACTAAAGGGAAACAAAACAGGCAAAGCATAAAGACCAAAATGACCATCAATCTTCTAGTTGTGTAGACTTTTAACTCTTGAGAGTGTAAAAATGAAACCAAATGGACCCTGGCGGGTCCATTTGGTTTCATTTTTATGTTCTCAAGAGTTACATCTGGTTAACCAACTAAGCTGAAGACCACCTGGAACCCTCTCAAGGACCACTTGTGGTCCCTGGACCACTGGTTGAAAACCACTGCCCTATACTCTACAGTTTGTTCCTCGCAATGCCACCCACTCCAACTCTTTGATAGTGACAGATCTGTCTTGTAGAATGGTCTCATATGAATGAGAGTGCACTCACGTATGAAAGTGAAAGCAGTTGTCGGATGGGGAATAATTGTCTGTCTCAATTACTTCTCTGAACTGAAGACCGATTTTCTTTCATCTTTTAGATGGCAGTAACCATCATGATGATCAATACAATAGATGTTGTGCATTAGTGGTGTCTTTCTTGGGAGGTGCATGCACGAGTACTTAAAGGGACAAATGAGGGACAAATCAAATGTTTGTTTGATCTGTGGCTCTGTGATCGATTGATCTATTATCAATGATAAACAATATAGTGCATGACTTAAAGGGATATCAAAGGTAGAATTATTCCCTTCCATATCTCTATGATATTCTGCATTTACTGACTGTACATTGCTCAACCTCCTAATGTTTAACTGCCTATCAAAGGACACTATCCATATGCCTAAATATCGTGTCCTGAGTACACATTTATGCCGTAGTCTGGAGGTAAAAATAACAAAGCTGATGAAAAAAAAAATGTGACTTGATTTCCTGAGCCTATTGGCATAGTTGTAGTCACTGACGCTAACAAACAATCTCTGCCTGCCATGGACTGGCAGAGATAATTATGTATGTAACCAATGCTATGCTTTTGACATCTAATGGCATGTCACTTGATTCATCCACTTATACCCTGTCTCAGGCACAATTTCTACATTACTGTCCTATTGAACAAGTAGCCCAAATGCAACTGTTTGCATTTGTAAAAATCTGAAGCAGATTAATCCTGTTTGACTCTATAGTTGCCACTGTAGCAGTTGAAACTGCTGGGGGTCGTTGGCAAGTAAATTATGACTGCCATGACCAATATCACGTCAGAAGAAATGCAAAATGGAGAACATGACAGCACAGGATAACCTTCATGCTGTTTGTGTCGGTGGTGTCGGCATCGGTTCAAAGAACACTGGACCTCCTGATCACCATAGCAACAAACTTGAGGCTTGCCTGCTTCATAGTTTCCTTTGGTCTTTTCCTACTATTGAAATAGCCAATCACAGCTATGTGATATGTACCCCCCCCATCTGCATACAACAGTTTCCCACCCTTTGTGCACAGTTGGCTGGCTGTGATTGTGTCATGTCGCTGCACATGCCTCATATGCATTCCCCATGAAGCATGAATCGTATGCCATGTAGTCTGCATGACATGTGGATTGTTTGCCACTAGTGTGCGTGAAGCATGAATCCTATGCCAGTCGATCTGCATGATTTGGCTTTGACAGGTTTTCTTTTTAGTTGGAAATAGTTTTTCATTCAACTTAAGTGACACAGACATGCAACATGCAATTAGCCCTAATGTTACTGCCACCAATTCCAGTGCACAACTAGATTCACCGCACCATCAAATGTACAGGCAAAAGGCAAAATTATCAGCTCTGGATACTCACAAGCAACTTTCACAGTCATTTATTTTTGCTAACCGACAACCGTTGTACTATACAATAAAGTAGCCTGTACTGTATGGCTTGGGTGGTTAAAGTGCATTAAAAGATACCAAGGGTACTTGAGGTGCTGGATTGTTGCACAGCTAGTGCAGGGATATACGCTGATAAGTACTTTTACAGGAGCCAGTCAAGTCGTATCAAACTTCCATCAGTAGGCTACAATCTACAGGCCCAGAGGACATCTGTACCACCTCACAAGAAGCAGAACGTAACACAGCATTTTCAGACCTCACATAGCACTGAGGAGCAGAAGGATTATTGGAATGGAACCAATAGTGAATTGGTGTAGCAAGCTAGGACACAGAGTAGCACTTCAGCAAATAAAATGGAAAGACTTGCTGATTAGAAAGCTTCGGAGCATAACAAAGGATGAATAAGAACTTTCTGTGATAAAGTTCATATCTTGGTTAGCAGCTGCACTAGAGTATCATTCAAAACAATAGCAGATACTAGATAGCCTGTTGATATTTCATCTTCAACAGAGACACCTCTGTGGTGGAGCAACTACAATGACGCACAACGTACACAAGCACGAAGGTTGCAGTGGAGCTCCACAGTATGTTCATTATGGTACAATTTGTCCTTGCCACACTTTCTCTGACAGGAGGAGGGAAATCATTTCGTGACAGCAAGCACTGGTTGCGACTACTATAAAAACAGTCACAACCGTTGGGCCAAACGGTCCCGACCAGTGGCCACCGTTTGTGACTAATTAATGTTATTTTCCAACTGCCGCAAAATCATTTTGTGGGAATGACCACTGATGGCAACTGTTGGCCCACCGTTCATAATCTCAACCGCCAACAACAGTTGGGGTTAAGGTTAGGTTTAAGCATAGGTTTAACTGGGGTTATGTTAAGGGTTAGGGGTTAGGGTTAAGATTTGCATAATTTATTATAACAGTCATGACCGTTGGCCACAAGTCGCAAGCGGGCGCGACCGTTTTATAGTGTTCATGACCAACGGCCGTGGTCATTAATTATCTTTAATTAACTAACCATCAATTATTATGTCACTGGTAGGCAGGTTTCTGAACTGCCTAAAAACAGCTAGCGCTCCTCTAAGACACCAACTGGATAGTAATAAATGCTTCCCTATTAGAAAGAAAGCTTATTTGTATTTCAAAGTGTTCCCAAAATGAAATTCTTCTGAGAATAATCAGTGATTAGCCAGTATCAACTTCAGTCCCGTCTCCCTTCTGAAACAGTATTGAAAGAAACTGCTCAGGGGATGCACGTGGGGCAATCATTTTGTACATGGTAACGCTCTCATTTACTGTGAACTTCGCGTTTAACTCGCTGAGTGAAAAAACAAACTGCTTGTGTGCTTGAATCCACTCTTTTTCATATAGTCACCAAAGAGTCCCAAAGCAGTCTGCTATCTCCATATTGCATTAACATGTTTCTGCACTGAGAGACGTTCCTTTGAGGCCATCTCCTCAAAATATGCCACTCCACAAACTGAAGTGTGATGTGCACAGGGAGTAACAGCAGTCCACCGTCAGCACTGAGGAGAAAATAGCAATTATGGTGGTAAAAACAGATAGACCCACTTATCCACTCAGAGCACCCTCTTACCCCTCCAATCTCTCCATCGTACTGGAGAGCTTGACATTTTCCAGTAAAGTAAACATTTTGGACATAGAGCTAGCGTTTCCAGTAAGCCTCACTCATTCTGACTCTGGGGCATATCCAGAAAACAAAGAATGATGAATGATTAGAATTGGTTGATTTATTAATTAATCAGTTTGGACTTAGATAAAACAATATTCTGATCAAAGAAGGCCATGCAGAATTGTATTTCATGATAATTGTGTGATCATGTGATTTTTTGAAGATACTTCATACCATCTCTTGGAGTTTTGTCTTGGCAAAAATAATGGCAGCACACTTCCAGCCATCCTGTTCTCACCCTAGGCTGATTAAATTACTGTTGTGGCCAAGAACAGTATGAGATGCAGCTGCTGTTCCATCTGAGAGGGAGCTGACAGGATCTCATAGGATGACAGGATTTTCTGTGTCCCACTGCGATCCAGACATTGTATTCATTACTATATCCAAGTCTATATTCTTCCTTATTCAGTGGACCTGATAGGTATTCGATTTTATTCTTGATTGTAATACCCTTTTTCCTACTGACTCGTTTAACTGGATTTTGTAGGAATATTTATTTGCCTTTTCTTCAAGAATATTCCTTTTACGGTGAAAGAATAACACCTTCACCCATGGTCTGTCCCTCTCCATGGTAACGGACTGGCGTGGGGCTTTGATTGGCCCTCACCTTTCTGAGAGTTGTCACGTATATTCTGGCTGTGTACCAGCTGCTTTGTTATGCCTGATGAAGGTCTGCCTGACCGAAACGTTGCAGCAATTTCAGTTTTGTATGTGAAGACAGGTGTGCAAGGTCCCCTTTCACCTACACTACAGCGTGGATACTAGAAATAAGAAGTGCCATCAGTTATTGGTGTCTCCTGTAGACCTCTCACCAATGAACAATCTAATTTTTTCTCTTCATTTACATGGATTTTTGCAGCATTTTCCCTCAATTTTCAAAAGGGTGTAAACATGCACATTCACATTGACACGTGGGTTTGGGATTTGATGGATGCTATTTTAGTCTGGACCCTTTGTTTATTTGACAAAAGCTGTTATACGTCATCATCATCATCATCATCATCATCATCATCATCATCGGCAATCACTCGGGGTCGAGTATGATGGTCCTCCTGGGGTCCTTGTTGTGGGTCCTCAGATGACTGTGATGAAGTCCAATTCTGGAACCACACACTTTTGGGCAATGTGGGCATGGAGTGCCGGTATGAAGTGCTGGAAGTGGAATGTGGAATGACTCTGATGGTGTGCTGCTCTCTCCTTTTTTTGCTCCTCTTGACTGTGGCAGTGCAGCGGAAATTGAGTTTGTAGAACATGGCTCCCTCATGGAGACAATTCCAGCCATGTGTGACGGGTGACCCGTGTCTGTCACAAAATAATGGCATTTTAAGCAAATTCTTAAATGTTGTGCCACTAATCATTTTGAAGTATAGAACGGTGTTTGGCTTCCACAGCCGCCATCAAATCTTTAATGAATACCAATATTCTTAAAAGTAGTTTTTTTTTGTGCATTGCAAAAAGAAAACACAATTGCAGGAAAGTTTTCAACAGGACTGTGTGCAGGCTATCTTTGTAACCCCAATAGTAGTTGCTCCCAATCTTTTTCATGTCATGTATTTGAAAAGAAATGCCAGGGACGTCCATACATGAAGATGTTTATGTGTTCTAGCAGTGAATCTCTTTTCATTTCAAGGACACATGTTTGACATGAATTAGGCTACGCAACGGAACCCCACATAATGGCATTTCTATCTCTGAGACCTCAATTTATATTTGTAAAATCAATGTTAATTTAACTTAAGTGTACAAATGGAACTTGTTACGGTCAGTTTGGTTATGATGCAATGTGAGCTTATAAATAGGCTATTGGCGATTCATGTTGGAATGTTTGTCTTTTATTCACTTTCTCTTACTGATGTTACTGATGTTTTTACTGAACACAGTGAAATACACTAAACTAAACAAACTAAGCGTCTTTCATGCTGCCATTTGGGTGGGTATGAAAAGAAAATAGGTGAATAATTGTTTTGTATATATTGTTATTAGATTATATTGAATGTTAGAACAAATATATTGTTCTAATGTTTGTTTAATGGCAAAAAAATGGCGTGCCATGTTGAAAGTAGTTAACGCCTGCGAGGTGGAAAAGAAGCAAGGAGACGCTACTTGAACAAAACCATATTTTGTTTACTTAGTAATTTGCTGTATGGGAGAAGGATCTTTGCTCCTGGTTGATTTCCATGACATTTGCATGATTATATTATTTGCATAAGTGAGAAATACTTCAAAGATTGAAAATGCACCAGTGAAAAAAATACAGCCCACAGGCAGACGTCAGCGACTACACGGTCTGTGCACTTTACTGACCTTCCCCAATGATAGTCACGTTAACGCTGAACAAGCTGGGGTGCCTGACCATGAGGGGAATGAACACCCAGTAAGTTCAAGGATGGTCGGACACCAAACAATGTTTTCCAGACATTTTTGTGCATTTTCCTGTAAGGATTAGTGTCGGCCTTCAAAACTCTTTTTTATATTGAGCCTAGATACCCCTGGGCCTATAGGACATCATTGCACTGCTCAGAACAATATTCACCCATATATTATGCATAAGAATACAAGACAGTACGGAAGGAAAAAAAAAAAAAAAATGTACAATTTCTTTCTAAAATGCTGATATATTATGGGCTGAAGAATTAAATCAGTTAAGATGATATTGTCACCAGATATGATGTCACTGTCTTTTATCTTTTACCGGCAGCCAAGGAGTGATCTAATTTATGCCCTTTCTCTCAGAAACACTTATTACCTCCTGTTCATCACTTGATTTACATTAAGCATGGAGATGTCATTCAGGCTCGCACTACAGCTTTCACATAGCAAAAAAAAAAAAAAAAAAAATGTTTTACGACTTGTGATTAAAAGATTATAAGAGTAGGTGACATCTGCCTCCCAGGACCTGTCCTCAGGTGGCTTTTATAAGATGAAGCAAGCCATATGTTTTCATTTAGTGTCAACTGTCAGTTGACATGAGAGGAGAGCCCATGAGAACCTTTTGAACCTTTCTGGATGGAACCCTAGCAGGCGTGATCCATGAAGGTGTACAATACTACTGCATCATTAGCACTGGCTTCTGCTATTGGCTCATCCGATTATTTCAAACTAATTAAACTTTAGTATAATATGTATGATATATTGGATAAAATGTGTTGATTTCTGCCTGAGAACCTGAGCTCTCATTCAATACCATATTTTTTATTTATAAAGTACCTGCATGTTCAACAACGGCAAGTGCATGGGTTCGAATCCATCGCAGTTCATTTGGCTTGGCCATGGGTCTATATTAGTCTCTGTTGAGTGGAGAGATGTGGGGAAAGTAGGGTGATATTTCTTACTGCACGTACTCCTCCTGGTGGGGGCTCCTCACTCTGAACCCCACTGTGTTCCATCACATGTGAACCAGTCGGGAACCATAGCAGTGCAATGTGTTGTCACCGTCTACTGCCTGGACCCTGGCCTTTGACGGTTTTGGTCTTGATCTATTTCAGTACAATCTTTGTCTCTGCTCAGGTGTTCCTTATTGTTTGGCTTTGTGCTTTAATTTTATTTTGTAGCATTGTTTCCTGTCTTTACCTGCCTTGTCTACCTGTGCTGTGATTAGACTAGCGTTTCCACCTTGTCCTGTTAGAGCTGCTACAGATTATACTTTGTCTGCATTTTGGCTGAGGGCAGGCTTTTCCTGCAGCCTGACCATTGTCCAAAATGCAGACCAGAACAAGCGGTGCCCACTTAAACCCATACAAAAGTGCATGATGTGACGTCACAGCTCGGTTCAAACCACGGACTTAGCAAAATGCAGTGTGGAGGCACCCTTAGCTCCCCAGCCTATCCCAGTGTTGATTGTTTTTTGGTTCCACCTGTGCCCTGCTATCCTGTGTCTATAAGTCCTGTGTTTGCTTTGTGTTCATAGTTCAATGTTACGTGAGTTCCTGCATGTCCTGTGATTGATCCATGCATATGGAAGTACTGTATGTGAGTTCAGTTAATAATTATCGCTAAGTTTTCATGTTTCCGCCCTGCCACCTGCATTTGTATTCTCATCCCTACTCAATATGTGACATACTGTATGTGAGAAGAATTCAATTACATAAACCTAATAATAATAATAAGGGTAATAATAATAATAATAATAATTCATTGAACATTAATATTGTAAGATTCATCCTGTTAGATCGTGGGCAGGAAGTGTTCACTACTTTATCAAATGTGGTAACGCTTAGCCTATCTCCCATACACATGCATGCACTTACACACCCACACACACATGCACGCTCACACGCACACACTCGGATGCACGCACATGTGCACACATTTACGGCATCAAATCTAACCTCTGCATACTCCACAGTATGTTAATAGTGTCAGACTTTAATCATGGCCCAGTCAGTGCTTACATTGCCGGTGCTGTCAAATGCAGCCAACGTCTAAGTGACATCAGGGGAAGGCTTGATCTATGCAGACATGTGTAGGCGAATTAGAGAGGCTCAGTGTTTCTATGAAAGTTGATCCAACAACACTTTTGTAAGAAGGTGGCTGACTGGCTGTGGCACCAGACCCTCAAAGCCAAAAGCTGCCAGATCAACAGCATCACTCACATAATCCTTTCAAGTAACTTGAACCTGTCAACTAATCTACTATGTGTATATGGAATACTACTTTGCCTCATGGAGGTGAATATAATTCCTCACAAAATAATCTTTACTGAATCCATACTCGTGATGTACTGTATGTAGTTGATGGGTTTAAATACTGATAAATGACAAATAAACCCATTCAAAACTTATTTTGCTTAAAGCGCAAGTAACATACATTGCATTTTCCATTCCATTCTTTTTAATTGTCATATCATATTGTATGTCCCTCAATGCTTATTTCGAATGGTTTGAGCCTCAATCACTACTTTGATATAACCAGTCCTTGTCATTTCTTTCTGGACTTTGAAAGCAGTTTAGCTGCAGTACCACAATGTCCTGAGGTGGTGGACAAAGCAGAAATGCTCATTTGGAACGGAATACTGAAGATGGGGAAACAAGTAGGGTGCACTGACAATGATCATCACAAGGCCAAAGTCAGATGTTCTCGATGTAATTTCCATTAAAGCGATTTGAAAGCCTGATTGTTCAAACTTATTTTTGCCCCTTTCAAATTCAGTAATGCAGAGCAGCGCCTTCCTCTCTGCCCCTCTATGTACTGCTAAGCAACTGAATACATAATATAGAACCATTGCATTGCAAACATATTATACTGTCATGTATAAAGATGGCTCGGGGAAAGGGCTAAACTGTTATTCAGGCTATTATGGGACAGCAGCTTGGCAAGTCACTTGCTTTTCCCTCCAGGAATAACAAATGTACTCCCTGCAAGGCCACACAGTTTAGATTAAAACTGTTTTACATCAACCACTTCCAAACAATAGCGGCCTTGCATGGACTGCTTGCCAATAGTTATGGGAGACACTGCCATTTTGGAAAAAGCAAGTAGGCTTTAAGTAGCAAGTGAAAAGTGTTAGTGAGAATCATCTCTTAGTCTTAAATCCCTTTGAATATAAACTATTTATAGCCATTGGCAAAAACAAATGGGGTTGTATTATATTTGGTGGCTGTACTATTGACAATCAATGATTTATTTCTGCAAATGAGTCCTCAAAAATGGGGGTCATCTTATAACCAGAGTCGTCTTATATCCGGGACAATATGGTACTCCAGTGCCAGCCCCATTGAAAATGATGCCCCAGGCTATTTCCAGTATCAATGGTCTCCACTTTACACTTGGGCTGTGAGTGGCTGGATGGTAACAAAGGTAGCCAGTTTGAACCCAGGCTCCCCCAAAATGAGTGTTGATGCGTCCCTGAGAAAGAGATTTACTTCCTAATCACTCCGGATGTGTTGGTTGGTACCTTGCATGCTTTCCGCCGCCATTGGTGTGTGAATGAGTGAATGGGATCAACAATCTATGTAAAGGGCTTAGATAAAGGCGCTATATAATGCACCATTTATCATATACAGTAACCGTTGGCTGTGTTGGTCGTGACGCATCTGACCTTTTCGCCTGGAAAGAATTTGTAGAAAATTAGCAGTTTCTTCAAAAGACACTTGGCTCCATCTCCTACAGATTTTGTCCAAATCTCAATCAAAAAACACTACACGTGGTCTCTGGACTTATCCAGTTTAACAGCACCGTCTGGAATTTGATAGTCCTTATTGTCCGGTAATCACTATGTGAAGTTAATGGCAGGGGCCTATTTTACAAAGAACACTGCAAATGACGAACGGAACGTCCAATCCAAACCAAATTTGAATTGCCTGTCGGGGGTTCCCGACAGGCAATTCAAATTTATATATAATTATATATATATATATATATATATATATATATATATATATATATATATATATATATATATATATATATATATATATATATATATATATATATATAAGAGAGAGAGAGATAGTGGGAAAAACATTGGTCGAAACATTTTTATGTGCGTGTGCAGGCAGCAGGCATACGCTCTGTAATGATATCAGGGGGGAAGTGGTTAGCCAATATGACACAGAGTATTGGCATATAGCAATCAATTTGCTATGGGAATTACTGGAAATTATCTCATCAATTATTTTATAATTTCACAAAATCATTTTTCATTCACACCCTACAACACATCATCGAATTTCTGGCCGAAAAACACCGCTGGAGAGATCTGGGGAATTCCCTGCTGGACTGTGCCTTTAATGCTGAAGGTGCACCATGGTTCAGCTGGTCTGTGTGCCACCCTGATTCGTTGTGCCGATAAGCAGGCCCTGAGGACATTCTCTACTAATTGGCCTGGTGGTTAGTGTTGAGGTCAGCAGGGGGTCAAGTCATCAGGTCATCAGGGAGCCCATGCTGAGCACAGTACTGTAGTTCCACACCCTGGGGGTCATTGGTTACCATTATACTCCCTCAGACATCATGAGAGTATTGATTTTCGGGAGAAGGAACCATTTTCTTTTCACCGCCGAGCGTTTGAGGGGACAGGCATATGAATGACATTGATATAAAAGTAATGTTCTTGGTTATTGACATGTCTAGGTTACGCGTCCTTCACTTCCTTACATCCCTTTTATCTTCACCTTCATGTGAGGCCTTGATTCTATCAGGAAAGTGGGATTCTTGGCCACTTGGGAAGGAGGATAATCCTTATAGTAGGTCTTTGTGTCTTGTTTGCCAACACTGAGCATCTGCCAAGTCAAATGCTGTGCTAATTTACATGATATAACATACAGTAAAAGCTGCTCTCTTTCTCCTGGTGGAATATAATGACCTTCTAAAAAACACAATTATTTTCAGAGCACTGTAGACGATTAACTGTGACAATAATGTCATCGAATGCACACATTTCTGACACATGAAGAATAGAGCAGATAATGCAAATTGGTTGAGTCTTTGTGTTCAGGATTTTCAATTAGGTATATCAGGAAAATCTCCCTTCGTTTTAGAAGATGGAGAGCAATGCATTCATGGCCCTCCTTCTTATTCCCTAATAGCTACCAAGGGAAAACGGCCCCTGAGACTCCTATAGATCAATGAGGATAAAAACTAGTGAAA
Organism: Benthosema pterotum; assembly: GCA_039105355.1. Classification (NCBI taxonomy): domain Eukaryota; kingdom Metazoa; phylum Chordata; class Actinopteri; order Myctophiformes; family Myctophidae; genus Benthosema; species Benthosema pterotum. The sequence goes on from CM076969.1 coordinate 34,930,084, forward strand.
TGGTTGACCAACCCAAGACACAATTGGACAGAGACCAATTCCCTTCCCATTCAATAAGTGTGTCAGTTTTTTGCCCACGGCTAATCCAGCATAGCTGAGATGACAGGAGATCCTCAACGTACTGCAGAACCAAAGGTAATGACAAATTGCCAAAAGAGCTACCGGTATGAGAATAACTACTCTTAAACCACATCTCAAAATGGCTTTCTATGTGTTTGCTTTTCTGTCTTTATTGGAAACCATGAACTGTTTTTGAAGTGGTGCTCGCACCTTTTCCAATAAGCACTCATACGAACACTGTGCGAGTTAGTTGTCTGTGTGTGTTCATCACTAAACGGTGCCATACATCCGGCCACCGCTAGGGGTCACTAACCAATCAGTATGTTTGTTGAGTCCTATGTGTTTGTGTCCACACAGTTGCCATTATGTCATTGTATAAGGTACTTTGGACTTGTGTGCTTCTTTGGTTTTTTGTTTGTCATTTATTGGCGCTTGTTTTGTGAGCCAAACTTGTGATAGAATATGTGGATATTATTCTTTGTATCATTACGACTTTGCTACGTGCTTCCATTGTAAATGTGACTGAGAAACCTTTCACCAGGACTACAAAGTAGTCCTGGTGAAAAAAAACTCTGTAGACTGTATTTCCAAACATATTTGCGGTTTGAGGTTTCTTGCTGGACACAGATGTCGACAGACAGAAATAAACAGACCATAAGTAGCTCACTGGAACAGTCCCCGCACGCCTGAGCACACTCCTGTGGCTCCAACCAGCAGAGAGCACCACTTGAATTTACACAGGTGTGATTTTTATGTTTAATCCATGTGATGCTGTTTACCAACTGAACTCATTCACCTCAATTTATTTATCGTATAGATATTTTAAATAAGATTCCAAAGAATTGATACTTTTTAAATGTTAATCAGAAAGTTGCAAGATGTGCAGAAAAGCTTTGTAATGGTGTTATGGTACACATGCTAATAGCAGTTTGTAAAGGGGCCGGTCTCTGTGTCCTTTTCTGAGACATTGTTAGCTTCGAACAGCAAGAGTGCATTTGTGGTCCATTGCCAATGAAAAAGTAAGACAGATGGGTCAGGTCCTTTGATTATTCAGGTGCAGGTGATGAATCTCCTTGTGGTTTTTAATGTTCTTACCAGAAACTTTATCTTGTGTTGTTTTCCCTTTGTCTTTAATACATTACGGGTACAAGTCAAGAATATCAATTCCAATGTTCTTTTTTCTCTCCATGTTAGGGCAAAAATAACGTTTTAAAATGTTTTGCCTAACAAAGTGCAATTTCTGCTCTACTGTTAGAGAGATTGTAAGCACTTTACAGTACACTATCTGTCTGATCAGGATAATTTATGAAGTGTATGCTTTAATATTGCATACATTATTGCACAATTGTTTTGAATAAATGCTGCTCTGGCAAAATATGTGACTTATCATTGTGGAGTGAATTACTGCTAATAAAATGTCAATATAGCATTGGCTTTATTCTCCTTATATTACTTCAGCCTCAGCTTGTTCATATATTTAATTTCTGTTGGAATTACAGTCTCAAGTAGCACTTTTTTTTTTTTAAATCAATTATTTATTTTGTAAAATAATCACTATAGTTAGGGAGTTTTAGCAGATAGTTCACAAATCTGGGAACTAAATTGTTACCAAGAAATGTCTTCAGCATGGTGTTTCTAGTGTTGTCTAATAAAATGTACTAAAATTATGAAGCCCAAAGGGAAACCTCAAAAAATACAAAAGTCGGTGTAGGCAAAGCATGCAAAATCATCATGCTTTATGTATCCAACTTTGACCTGTTTTTTGTAAGGTTTCCCACAGGTGTTGAATTTCAACATTTTAGTATGTTATTAGACAGACACCATGGGTGAAGAAATGTCTTGGTAATGATTCAATGCCTGGGTTTTCATAACTTTCCCTAACACGATGAGAAGAAATAACCAGAAATTATACGGTTTCAATACTCTATCGTCTTCCCTGTCGACTACCGTAGATTGTCATATACAATTTATACATACGTTACGCAGTTGGGTAATAGGAGAACAGTAAGAGAACTATGTGTACACAGAGTTGCAGCAGATACTGAAATAGGCAGACAAATACAGAATTAACATGGGGTTGTTTTTTCCATGTGAAAGGAATTTCTGCTGTATGACCATGATCTCCTGGAGAGACATTTTCCTTGTTTATAATTAACACTTCAGCCATATTTCACACTTGGTAGCTTTCAATAACATTACGTTAATAACATACTCAAGTAGGTTGTTGCTTTGGGAAGTATTGATATCTCTTAATGCTTGCTAGGTATTTTAATATTCAAAACCAGCACTTAAAAACGCCGTCTGGAAGGTACACATTAACATGTAACCAAAGAGGTTGTGTTTTAAAGCAGGTGTCATCAACAGGGGGTCCAGGACCCCTAGGGGCTCCTCAGAGCAGCTACGGGGGATCTGCTAAATGTTTGTGTGATGGGGATCATTTGCCGAAAATTGCAGATCTTCTGCACATGCTGGGAGCTTGTATCGGCTTCTTTCCGTAGAGATGGTGTAGAGTGTAGGGAAAATGAGCAGACCAAGTACAGTCAATAAGTAAGTAAGTAAGCCTTGCCTAGCCATGATGTCATGAGGCTAGGCCGAGCCATGAGGTCCATAGGTCAGGAGCCTATCTCCTGTTTCTATAGCGTGAGACAGCTTGATGTACAAGTACACCCCCTGGACACAGGGTCTTACCCCCTATTTAACCCATGGTGCTGAGTGCCAAGCAGAGAGGCATTAGGTCCCATTTTTTAGAGCCAGGAATCAAACCCTGGCCTCCCAATCTCAGGGCGGACACTCTAACCGCAAGGTCACTGAGTTGTCTTTTATTTGACAATAAAAGGCAAATTTATATGGGGCTTTACATTGTGCATTACTTTCACCCATTCATTTGCATGCACCAACCTGCTAATCGGGAGGTCAACTCTCCCCCTGAGCCACTGCCGCCGGCAATAGTGAGGGTTTAAAAAGGTCAACTGACTGCTTCATCTCTTTCTCAACTATCGGGGGTCCTTGTTTTTCATAACAAGGAAAGTGAAAAGGTACATACCTTTGTTAGACATAGCAACAGTCATTTATCAGATAAAACCTGTGCTGTGGTTTTAAAAAAATGACCCGTGGCTCCCCACATGTGTGGCAGTTTTGGGAGGAAAAAAAATCTGTGCTGTGAGTAAGCTTATAGCTTATGGTTTGGGGAGGGTCTGACTCTTTGGCTAAGAAAGCAGGGACCTTGGAAAAAAAAAAACATTAAAGACCCCTTAAGGAGGCTCTACAAAACCCTAAACGCCCACTAAAACGACGGTGTCTGATCCGTCTGAACATCTAAATAGTGTGCACTGGGGCCATTTGGTAAATGGAAAGTTCCTGGGTTCAATCCCTGGCTCCCTCTGTGTTGACATGTGATTGAGCAAGTCCTAGGTCGGTGCCTTGAATGGTTTCCTCGGTGTGAAGGTTATGCACATTGTAAAGCTCTTTGGATAAGGGGCTTTCTGGTTTCAATATTTCTATAGCAACTGCGTGGTATACTCTTCCTGCAGGCAGAGTTTTGTTTTTCAAAGTGTCAAAAATAACAAGCATAACAAATAGCATGCATTTTCCATTTGTTGTGTGACAAAGTACATGGGACTTAAGTGGTTAAGAAAATCGAACCCTGGCAACAGTGAGATGTTGAGTGAGGGGAAATTGAAGAGTCTGTGTGAGAATATAATTTGGTTTTACAGGTGCAGTTTGCTTAAGCAGCACTTCCTCCGAACAACATCGGAATTCATCTGTTAAGCTTTCAGGGAGAGGGGGCACTCCAACGGCATCTGGCAGCCGCTTCGATAACCTACAAGGCTTTGTAATAAAACTGAATCCCATCTTTCAGCAACACGTTTGCAGCAGCAAATAAAAGAATGGCAAGATTGAATGAGAAAATAAATAAATAAAAAAGACACATTCCGTGGTGAATGAAATTCCTATCTGGTCCCTCAAACCGCAGCTATTTTTTTTTTGCTTTTTTCTTTCTTTATTTTTTTCCCCCTTCTTGCCACACACATTATAGCCGTCACGTCTCTGGGATTACTAGCGTTATTTATTTATTTACCTATATAGAAAGCAGTCATCAATCCTGCTACAAACCTACAGTGCAGTCAGCTCCCTTAAGGCTCCGTGTCTAATGAAATATACCAGATACCTGTCCTCAGCTTCTTTCTCAAATGCTCCAACAGCCAGTGGCCGTTTGCTTGTGGTTTATGCCCCGTAAACTAGAACAGTTATGCATTCACCGTCCATGTTTTTTTTTTCTTATTCCTCTATTTCTCCTTCCCATGCATGACTCACATGCTAGCATATTTGTGGTCAAGCTTTAGTTTAATCAGCTTTAGCAATATATAAATGTCATCATACTGTTATCACCATGAAACTGATGGAAAACCAAAGGACACGTTTGCTGTGTGGGCAGTGCAAATGTTACCTTTGCATTACAATATTTTGTCAGCGAATTGGAGCTCAATGTTGCTTTGCATTATGGGTTGTACAATGACCCAAGCTTCTGGCTTTAATGGAAGCATTTGAAATCCTGCTGACTCAGAGATGTCAATACAATGGACAGTGTGGGTAGCTTATAAGCTACAGAACCAACCATTATAGGTTACACCAGTGGTTCTTACATCTGACACTAGGTGAGACCCCCCACCAGCGTGCATGTGTGTATGTGTGCACATACTGTAGATCAACAAAGTATTCATGATAGTATTGTGGTATAATGACCATGGTGTTACGGTTGTAATTTGTCTGTTTAGTTACATCATTACATCACAACTCTTTCACTCGTTCAGTACTTCCTATAGTCCGAGCTCTATAGGTGGTTATCAAAGGGGTCCATGATGGTGTTCCAGTGGTCCTTGCCACAAAATTGGTACAGTAGTGTGACAATCACTTTAACCCATAGTAGACGGGAACCCCTAGTGGTAGTTTTACCCTAGTTGACGGGAACCCCTACAGGGGTTCTGTACAGTATGTACAGTATCAAAGAATGTAAAAAAAATTGATGGTGTTACACAATAATTTGAAGTTTTTCAATACACTTAGGTTAGTATTTCAAAGACATTTTTAGAATCGGATAGTCTACAATGGGTTAAACACTACCTAAAAATGTGAAATTTAGCTAATCAAAAATAGCAAATCAAAACAAAAAAGGAGTAATACTGTATGTGGGGGGGAGACTCTATGCATGATGGATTGAAGCTATTAAATGCCCCCTTAAAAAGATTTCATGTACTGACACAGGTGCGGGAACAGGAATTAACATGATTCCATGCCCCTGACTTACATTGGGTTAAAATCACTCTTGTGTGAAGTGAGCAGTGGTCTTATTGTTATACATACATACATACATACATACATACATACATACATACATACATACATACATACATACATACATACATACATACATACATACATACATACATACATACATACATACCATTTTAATACAATACATACATACATATACACATTCTGTGGTCAACTAATGAAATCATCAAAGATGCCATTCCAGTCAATCACAATTTGCGTCCTCACTTTTGTCTTCAGTGTGTCCAATATTTGTGTATACACAAATATTGGACCTCAATGTTGATTACACACTTTTTTCTTCAATGTTTGGGTTTACACAAACACTAAAAGCTGGACATAGGAGGGATATTTTTTTAGTACAGTGCAAACTTGCACGTTGCGCACAAGTAGGCCATGGCCGACTTGTGAGCAGAGTGAGTTAATACTTATGACATTAGTTATAAAGGTATCTTATTTACGTTGTACATCACCATTATGTCGGACCTCTAACCACGCACCGACTGCGCACCGATCACTTAACTTGTGCCCGCTCCGCTAACACAAGTAATTAACTTGAATTCCATCGTGGAAGTCAAATTGACATGGGTCTGGCAGAAAGTAAGTTGACCTGGGGTCTATATCATAGTTGAATGGCATCATCGACTGACTGGCCACAAGTCAGAAATCCATAGGGAGGCCACACTGTTATTAGACCATGTCTTGACTGCACCTGACTGCACATTTTCAGACGTTTTTTTGAGCCGAGATTGATTTCAAGGTGCCTGCAAAGTGCCCTTACACCGTTCCTACCATGCTCTCTCCAGGCAACTGTTAATGGTTTACCCCAGCATCCAGCTGTGGTCCAAATGACAGACCCAACCAACCATAAGTTGAATTAATTTGGGAGTTTTCAAAGTGAAGCCTATTGCCATCCCTGAGCATGGGGAATGAGCGCCGCAGCCCTTCCTCGTGTTCTCCAGTCCAACCTCATCACCTGCCATCTATGTAACTGCCCATGGGAACGCTTTCCATCATGGCTGATAATGGCTTTCATTTTGTTCTGATAATGGCTTAACTGAAGTTGGCCTGTTCCTGTAACAAGACATGTCTGTTGATCACAGACAGGCCTTCAACACTTTATCACAAGTGTGCGTGCGTGCATGTGTGTGTGTGTGTGTGTGTGTGTGTGTGTGTGTGTGTGTGTGTGTGTGTGTGTGTGTGTGTGTGTGTGTGTGTGTGCGCCTACCTACCTACACCTTTCTAAACAATAAAATTATTACGATTATTTCCAGGATTATGTGCTGCTGTTTTTTTGCAAAGCGAGGTTGTGTCATTTGAAAATGAATAGTGCACTTTAAGTGGGCGGTCAACAAAGACCATGATCTGTGCCATCCGCCTGCTTAGACAATTCAGAGAATCAGGCACTTGCCAATTACTACTGTATTTTTGGCGTGCTTTATTTGGCATGCAGAGGCGCATCCAGATAGACAACACATACACAAAGTTTTATATTATGTGAGAAAGTGTGTCATAACTACATCCTTGCACTGAGCGAGCACAAGTGCGCTACCCTTTTAGATAATTTCATGGCGCTTGTTGTCATGCATGGGCGGATCTGGCATGGGCATGTGGGGGCAATGCCCCCCTAAATGCCCAGTCTGCCCCATCAAACATGATGGCATGCAAAACAATCAAAGATATTTCAAATTAAAGTGCTTATATTTAAAATGATTTGAAACACTACTACTACTACTACTACTACTACTACTACTACTACTACTACTACTACTACTACTACTACTACTACTACTACTACTACTACTAACTAACTACAATTGTGGCACCACTAAACCAACAGCATTTCATCATTGAAAACAGAAAACTCTCCGAGTCAGATCTTTAACTTTATGCATGCTGTGTGTCTGTTAGACTTCAACAACAACTGATGGTATTATTACTTAAATCTTATAATAGCTAAAGACATTCCAAAAGGGCTCTATTAACTGCTTGCTGCACCAAGCTTAGCCTTCATGGGCATCAACCTATTAGTGATGGGAACTTTCATTTCGGTCAAATCGGTCGTTTGGTTGCTGGTACTGTTATAGGATCTCCCGTAGTGATCCAGCAGTCACATGAACAAATCGATCAATCATGTTCCATAGTACTTTATAGAACTCTATTGGCTGAGCCGTGCTTCCAGGCTATCAGATTTTCTCCTGAGTGAAGCCCCCAGCTCTCCAATGTTGAAGCAGCCAGGCTTTAGTGGCGAAAGGCTATTTAGGCTAATTATTGTCAATTTGGGGTCTTGACATGAAATACTTTGGGAACCTCTTGTGTAATGTGTCTATGCTATAATCATCATGATGTTGTTTTGCACTGTATGTATTTGCAAGTGCTAAGTGGCTACAGCCAGTCGTATACAGGACTAGACACGGTCAGAGCGAAGCCTGACATTCCTTCACACTTCACAGTTAATTAAGGAGGAGAGGTGAGTGGTGACTGAACAAACTTAATGAAGTGTAAACTAACACTTAATGAAGTGTTAAAGCACTATGAACGGAGAACGAAAAATATATATTTCAGTCTCCTCGGTTAATGTATCGGTATGACCTGTGACCACCCACTTCTCCCAATCAGTTATACTGTGAAAACACTTTGAACAAATTATCCATTTCGGTCTTTGGGTTTCCAACGATAGACTTGGTCACAACCTAGTCGGACATTCATTCACACTTCACAGTTAGTTAAGGAGGAGAGGCAGCGAGTTTGCAGCATTTGTCCCAGGCGCTTATACTGTTAAAGCACTTTGAATGAGAAGGTCAGCCAGGCGATTGCCAGTCATTGCATTTGTAACTGAACGGACTGCATCGGAACGGACCACTCACCAAAAAGAAATATTTCATTTGATTTGGTCATTCATGACCGACACATCACTACAACCTAGTCCGGTCACTGTGACATCTTAGAATTCAATGAATGACCTACATGTGATTACATTACAGTGAGACTTGTCTTGGACCTGAATGTTCATTTGGTGTAAAAAATGGATCCCGGTCATATACAGCTTCTGCTGTGCAGCCTCACGAAATGCTGAGTGTCAATCAAAACATGTTGTATCATGTCTGTGTGTCTAGGATGCAAGACCTGTGTCCCAATCCAAGGGCAGTATGCTGAAGGACAGCACTCAGAATCGCTGAAATTGATATAAAACCCAATTAGAGTGTCCATCCTGTCCATTACTGAATTTCTATCATGGACAGAGTCTATACTGTAGCTCTATCTTGCGATCTTAGAGAGTGTAACATTGGAGCCTTTCCCTGGCTGGCTGTGTGTCGAACAGAGAAGACACAAAAATACAAGGCAGGTAATAACAAATCTGATTTCCACCCTCTCAATCACAAGAGTGGTATATATTGAATTTGTGTATTTAATTATTTATTTATTCATTTATTCTTGTTGGGACATGTTTCGGAACAATGCACTGTATCACAAGACAATACACAAGACTAAATACAATCAACTCCTCCTGGTCTCTCTCTCTCTCTCTTTCTGTGTTTTCTTTCAATACTAACAATATTTTGCCACCGTAATTAAGCCTCAGGAGTGCCGTTATTATGCATGATATTAATGTATTGTTTATATTTATCATTATTATTATTATTATTAATCAATGATGTCACGTGTCATTGTGGCATGGTGGGGTCAAAGGGTAAATCACGGCTGCATAAGGTCCTGGCTCAGAAAGGGCTAATCATTCTCATAGAATAATACATCTATAACAAACAGACAAACATACTGTATATACTGTGGGAACCCGAACATGGCTAAGCCTTTGTTTTGAGCTCTGAAAGTCACACTTTCGTGACAGCAGCAATCAGGATTGTTTTGCCCATCTATTATCACAGTCCAAACGGTGCTGATATTTCCCCTCTTGCATAACCCGAACAGCAAACTATTTTCGTCCCATTCTCTGGTTGACAGCTAGTGGCTATTTGTTGCTCTATACATGCTGTCATCCTGTCAAGTAGTGGGAAGAACAGCATGATCTGGAGGGAGGGAAAAAATAAGTGTTAATGTTGCATGCAACAGATGCCTGACACAGGCAGTGGGGATGGCTGTGAAATCGCAAGAGAACACACAGGGAGGCCGAGAGGCTGAGAGGCTGAAAGACGTCTTTCCCTGGGAATAAAATTGGCACTTATTGATTCCTTCAGGCTTGAGAAGGGACCCAGCTGCTACAACAGGAGTGTGTGGAATAACTGTACTTAATGAGAGGCACGGGGATTATGTGATGCAACAGAGAAAGAGCAATTGTTTTGTGTTTGTACATGATGGCCTCCATTTTGGTTACATTGGCCCTTATACACAATTAAGGCATTTAGCATTGGGGAAGAGGCATTCCCACACTAAAGTTGGTAGTTTCGTTACCATCCTATATCCCTTAAACACCTCCTATACCCGTTACATTATGCATAGGTGTGGTTTGGGTGTTTTTTAGCTTTCATCCAACCCGTGTTGGTCTTGCCATTCCCTTTAATTCATCCCATATCTATTTCCCTTATCCCTACTGCTATGCCTACTCCTAAACCCGCAGCCTGGCTGGGGTTTAGGACAGACTTGAGTAGCCTATTCTCAAAGATTATGGGCTCGATTTTGGTTACATTAGCCCTTATACGCAATTAACGCACTTAGCATTGGGGAAGAGGCGTTCCCACACTAAAGTTGATAATTTCGTTACCATCTTATCTCCCTTAAACACCTCCTAAACCCGTTAAATTATGCATAGGTGTGGTTTGGGCGTTTTTAGCTTTCATCCAATCCGTGTTGGTCTTGCCATTCCCTTTAATTCATCCCATATCTATTTCCCTTATCCCTACCAGTGTTGGGACATGTGCACTACGTAACTTTATATATTACATAATATAATATATTACCAAAATGCAGTAACTTGTAATATAAATATATTACTTAACTAAAACAATATAATATATTATACTTTTCTTTCTGCATTACTGCATTACTTTCAATATTACTTTCTGTCAATCTGTCTCATTGAAAATGTTCTTGTGAAATTATATTGACAACTGCAGAAGTTAAATAATTACTTATTTTCTATCATTCGTCATCAAATTATTTATTCAGGAGTGATGTTTTTTCAAGTTGATTTCATATGGATTTGGCCAGATAGCCAAGTGTGCTTGCTTTATTGTAGGTCTGCCACTGGTCTACGCAATATTTGATTAATAGTGATACTAAATATTTCATTATATATTTTGTAAAAAGTTTTTTTTAAGTAATATGTAATAGTAATATTAATATATTACACTTGCTCAGACAGTAATATTGTAATATAATATATTGCTTTAATATGAAGGTAATAATTAATAAGTAATATATTAACATGGTAAAGTAATATTCCCAACACTGATCCCTACTGCTATGTCTGACCCTCCTAAGCACTTAGCACCGCAGCCTGGCTGCGGGCTTAGGACACAGAGTAGACACATGCATGAGTAGCCTATTCTCAAAGATTATAGCTCTCATTTTCAAACAATTATAGCTCGGTCAATTCTCAATCATTTCTTACCATTCAACATGTTATGTTGAATGGTAATTTTCGTTGCGGGTTTCGGGTAACGTTAGGGATAAGACGGGGAGCGAAAATGGAGCCATATGTGTTTTTGCATAAATGTCCTATAAGCCCTATGTCTCCCACACCCGACTTTTGTTACTTTACACTACTGTATCTCCCCTCAACCATACCCAAACTTACTACTGATTTCAGTTCTTCTATTCCCAAACATGCAAGTTTACATGAACAGGTTTAATTGTAGTAATAGTATATTGCATGGAACTCCATTTTGTTTTGTTTTATTTATTTAAGCTAGTACCAGTAGTAGTAGTACTAAATTATCTGTGACTATTATGGTCTCATTGAGTGATTATTGTGACCACAGGTCACAATATTGGCCAGCAACTCTACATCTTTTTTTTTTAATATATATAATATTTTATCCCACGATTTTGTAACCCATTTTTTCACCCGGTGCCAATTCCTAATGTGATCCTGGGCTCTACACATCCTCCGCCAACCTGGGGTGGCAGCGGACTGGCCTCATGCTTCCTTCAATGCATGAGGAGTCCAAGCTGCCTTCTTTTCACCTGAGAGGGGGGAGTTTCCCTGGTTGGACGTAGCGTGTGGAAGGAACACGTTATTCCAACCAGTTCCAGTCCCCTCCATCAGGTGCCCCGGCTGGCCAGGGGGAGGTAGTTCAGTGCCCAGGATTACTGCATGTTTTTGTGAGGGTATCTACCCTAGGGGACACTGGGAGAACATGCAAACTCCACACAGAAAGGCCCTTTCGTCAAACCCGCCTCGGGTATGGGCACTGATGACGCGGAGGAGCAGACGCGCCGCCAGCACCCACAGCAGTGCCCCTAGCGGGAATCGAACCCAGGACCTTCTAGCTGTGAGGCGACAGCACTAACCACTGTGTCACCGTGCCCCCCAGCAACTCTACATCTGACATCAAACACTTAGATCCATACAGTATATGGATATACAGAACCTGTGCTTGTCGATGTCTCCCATTTGACTGATACCTGTCCTTTCAAACTCTGTTCTATTTTTTCTTTCTCACTGCTGCTGCTTGATTGTATGTGTTTGGTGGTTTTCAACCATTTTCAGATCAAGGCCAATATATATATATTTTTTGTCTCCACCAGGCCGAAGGCATGTTGAGTATGTTTTGCACTCCATCCGTCTGTCTGTTACCTGATAATGTATGACAACATTAATCTGGCAAAAGATAAACCACATTTTTACTTATAACTGCACTGAACGATCAACATTGCATGCACCCTCGCTATAGGTCAAGCCATGTATTTTTCACTTCAGCTTTTTACAGCACCAACAAGAGGACTGATGTTTGTAAAACAAAATCTTTCATATCACTCATCCAGATTCTGTCCCAAAATCCAGCAAATCATTACACAGTATCTCTATAATGATGAGGTCAAGGTGGATCTGTCCGATATTTCATATTCCACCCTAGTTGACAATAATTGGGCTTTTAAAGTTTGCAGGATTTACCTGTTTCAAACAAAAAGCATCAAAGACATGAACTTGCAGGTATTTACATGGAATCTTTCACAAACTTTCCAACTAGGCCGAGAAATATATCCCACCATTTTCACATTGGCCTATTATAGCTCCACCAGGAGGCCACATTCTGACCTGACCTGGTGGAGACCTGTGCCCAGAAGGGCAACTTTTCTAGTTGTGTATATTTGAGCCACAGACCACAATTTTATGAGATCCTAAATGAACAAATATTTTGTTGTCATTGGACAAGATTCTGCCCAAGATTCCATTCTGTATCAATGTTGGTACCACCCGAAACACCCTAAAGACCCACTGGTGGTCCCTGGACCAGTGGTTGAAGACTGGTCTATGGGAGAGAAAGGGAAACAGCAGCAGGCGGACAGGCAAACAGACGCTGACAGGGAGCAAGATAGAGCTGTCATAGACAGCTGAAAAATGAGAGCTTGGCACTACTGAGGGGGTGACGTGGGCAGAGGAGAAGCAGGGAAATTGACTTTTGAGAAAGCTTTTGATGGGAGAATTCATTGGAGCCTGCGCTGACAGAAACTGAGACGGTGTAACTTTAAAAAGTCCTTGGGAGGCCCTCAGTTTTTCTAGTTAACCACCAGGTTTTTGGGTGCACACTTGGGTTATACTTTGGGGCCCTCTGTGGGCATTGGCGATTTTAGGGGAGGTTCCGGGCAGTGGTTTTCAACCATTTTTGTACCACGGCGCAATATTTATAATGCATTTTAGCCACGAAGGACCACCATTTGATGTTGAGTTTAGTATCTTGGACACAAATCTAAGGATTTTCAAGTCCACAAATTATAGGAGAGATAACTGGCGAAACGCTCTACAAATTATCAATTCTTCTACATTTTCTAATTGTGTAGATTCTTGAAAATTACGCAATTTAGATGTTTAAATATAATTCAACTCTGGGGAGTGTAAAATGAAACCAAATGGACCCTTCCGGGTCTAATCTTTAACCCCCCTCACTGGTTTCCATTGACAATGAATAGTAGACTGCATTTACTCTGTCAGGGTGAACGCAACAAAAATATTAAGTATTAAAGCAATTACCTTCATGATAAAAAAAACAAGACCTTTAGACCCACACTGTCAGAACACAATTATTTTTAAATAATAATTAACTAGAATAATTAACTAGTCGTTAACTAGTGGATTCATCAGCATGTTTTTGTGCTTGCTGAATATATTTTTGCTCCAGATTAAGGGTGTCTGCTAAATGTTTACATTATAAATTGAAATTCAATATGAATTGAGCAGGAACTACATCACACTTGTACAGCTGAGAGTGCCTTCTCCTATACTGGACAGCCATCTCTCCCACGGAAAACATCCAGCAGCGGCATGCAGTAAAATCCTGAGGGACCTGCACTTAAAGGGGAACTCCACCCATTTTCAATATTCTAATATGTCATTAGTATACCCTAGAGGTGCTGGGTGGACATGATAAAAAAAGTTCCCCCATTCTGTGTTCCCAAGAAATGGAGGTCTGAAGAAAATCCCTAACATGGTGAAACATCTTGATGACATCATCAAGATGTATTTTCACCAAGTTAATGGATTTCTTTAGACGCTTGTTTTTCTTTGAGAGCGTACACATGGAACCAAATGAACCCGTTAGGGTTCATTTGGTTGCATTTGTACGCTCTCAGAGAAAATGTTGAAAATGGGTGGAATTCCCCTTTAACTCACATCACAATGGAACCCCAGGGCACTGCCATCATCTGCAGCTCAGGTCAGAGGGTGGCCGCTGTGTGCTGGTGCAAAGCCTTGCGTTGAAATCCAACATTGCATCCAGAATGATATACCATAATTAGGCAGGATTAGTGGAAGCCCTCCCTCATTATCTGTTTGGAGTGTCCAGGCTCATAGTTTTTTTCCCTTTTTCTCCCACTCCAACCACAGTGTTTCATCTTCAAAGAGTCCCCTCCATGCCACAGAGCACAAAGGGGCCGTCCTCAGCTGCACTGACTCACCTCACCTCACTTTGAAGACGCCTACTACTATACCTTTGTCACACTGTGAGAAATAGTGCAATGGATCTCAGAAGAGCATGAAATGAAACAAACATGTACTGACAGGGTTGTATTCCTATAAGTGGATTAATACCAATGTTCCTCTCAGGACAGGTGATCATTTTAGGGGGAGTTTTCAGCGCCGGCCCTTCCTCTCTTTTGACCGATTAGTGACAGCTTGTCCTTGTCCCACTAGCTGGAAAACAATAATTCTCAGCCTGGAGGGCGCAAGGTTATAGCCATCAAAAGTGTTTGCATCTGTGTTAGTTGTCAGCTTCTCTGACAAATTCCTCACACTCATATATAATCATATTTCAGTAGACTTTGTTGTGAATTAAAAGAATCACACAGCACTTGATCTCCATGGGATAAACATCCTGCCAGCCTATGCTGCAGAACTAGCCAATGAGGCGCCATCTGCCCCCACTATTAGCCATGTGATGCTTCCATAGTTCAGTGCATGCTCACCTTTGATTAACACCATCCATCCATCCATCGATCCATCCATCCATCCATCCATCCATCCATCCATCCATCCATCGTCCATCCATCCATCCATCCATCCATCGTCCATCCATCCATCCATCCATCCATCCATCCATCCATCCATCCATCCATCCATCCATCCATCCATCCATCCATCCATCGTCCATCCATCCATCCATCCATCCATCCATCCATCCATCGTCCATCCATCCATCCATCCATCCATCCATCCATCCATCCATCCATCCATCCATCCATCCATCCATCCATCCATCCATCCATCCATCCATCCATCGATCCATCCATCCATCCATCCATCCATCCATCCATCCATCCATCCATCGATCCATCCATCCATCCATCCATCCATCCATCCATCCATCCATCCATCCATCCTATTCATACTTTTCAGGATATGAATAGGTTTCCATACACTACGCCTTGAGTTCACAGATACATTTTCCCCTTTTTTTTATATGACATCAATACAAAGCCCCTAAGGGAAGGAACTAAATAAATAAATAATCAGTACTATGTCTCTTCACAGTTTCCCTAGATTCGTCATTTATAAATGTGACATTAACAAAACCTTGATCTCACTAGTCAAAAAGAGCCATATTAAATGGATTCACCAGCCAATGTTAGCTATAAACATAACGAGGACAGGGACAGGCATTTCAGAGCATGGCCTGATGAAGGCCGACTGGATTGAAACAAATCTGAGGCAGCTGCACCATCCTTGGATGGTCAGTGTGAATGTTGGGGAGTGTACTATCACCTTGGATGAAAAAAAAACTTGTTGAATGCCACTTTACCACATCCTTGGATGGTGAATTACTGTATGTTTTAAGATGTGTATCATCACTACAAGATCCATTCCGGGAAGATCTACATTACACTACAGCACTATTTTATACTTTGTGCAAGTTTATCGGTAAACCGCTGTTTGGATTGTTTGACAATTATTTTGTCTTTCACAAGTCAGAGATGTCTCCACAGAGTTTTGTCCCAGATAGGTTGTCATAAAAGGCAAATTGCCAATAAACCCCACATGCTTCCTTATAGAGCTACTGTATATTTATGTATTTTTCCTCTACCACTAGTTAAAGGTAGACTGTGATATTCTAACCTCAATATGGTGTACTGGCATCACCTGCAAACAAATCAGTCAGCTCCATATATGAGCAGTATGTATTTATTGATAACATGACTGCGACAATAGGAATTTTCATAGATGAGCTTTAAAGTCATAGTTAGGGGCTGATTCTGACAGATACAGAGATCTAACTCTAATCATTATATGGGAACATTGGGCAGATTGTCAAGTGACATAGTTTCATCGATTGTCCCTATAGGCGGACCCAAAACTTTTGTAGTGCAATGTCTGTATATATTGCGGAAGCATCCCATTGATCCATTCCATAAATGTATTGAAAATAAAACAAACTTGTTCTGTAAGGGCCTCAGTTCAATACAATCTACTGATTACTCCAATTTCACTTGGAGCCATCCATCTGGTTGGGAACAATGTCTCTATACTCTCTAATACCTTTAATCTACAACTCCAGAAATTGCTTGCTGGAAAACGATTCCCCAGCTCGTTAATGTATCAGTGATAACACAGCCTCTCGTCCAAACTTCTGGAACTTCTGTGACTTCAATTATTTCTCCAATTCCCCTCTTGTATACTTATGTATCAGTTCATTGCTCCACAATATACAACATGAAACGGAATTAATAATAATAATAATGTTTAATAATGTAATAATAATGTTTATTTGTTACATTTCACTAATTCAAACAATCCAATCAAAAAATGTGTCACTACCTTCTGGCACAGAACAATATATTCTACATTAACAAAATATAATATTATTATTATATTAACAGATACTGTAATCTCAAAACATTGAATGAGACACAGATGTTTTGTGAAAAAACATAGGCCAAACACAGGCCATAGAAAGGTGGCTTGTGTATTGTGTAATGCATTCAACTGTGTGTGAACACGCACGCATGTGCGCGCGCACACACACACACACACACACACACACACACACACACACACACACACACACACACACACACACACACACACACATACATACATGCGCACGCCCGCATGCAGCATGCCATCAATAGCCAAAACATTTCTTGCTTTATTATTTATATAACATTAACCTTTGTAGCTTTTGGATTGATTTTGCAGTAAAGTGTTGCTGGTGGGCATGAATGTGTCGGTCTACATCCGTAGAAAAGCTCGCTTTTAGCACTTTGATTCAGTGGGAGGAAAATCGTCACAGCAAATGGTCAATGTCGTTTTCTCCAATTACTGAAATATCAAATGTAATTGTGTCAAGCCCAAAGGCCAGTGGTTTGAACAACTGGCATGTCATTTTCATTGTGTAACCTTGGGTGTTTTTTTTTTTTTTTTTTTTTTAAACCCTCCTCTTTACTCTGACTTCTCCTTATCATTATGTATAATACCTACAGTATGGGTTCAACAAGGGCAACACAGCACTGAATAATTCATTTTGAGTTCAAAACCTCACCAAACTGTGTAGTGTTGACACACATAATACAAGAATTGCCTGGAACGTTAGATCCGTTATGCAGTTGTAGATTATGTACTACACTTGTATTATAAAAATGGTACAACACGCTACAATCTATCATTTTGGCTGTGTGTGCGTGCGTGCGTGCGTGCGACTGTGTGTGTGTGTGTGTGTGTGTGTGTGTGTGGGGGGGGGGGGGGGGGGGGGGTGTGTGTGTGTGTGTTTGCGTGCGTGCGTGCGTGCGTGCGCGTGCGCGTGCGTGCGTGCTCGCATACATGCTTGTGGGTGCATTGAGTTTAATTGCCTGTACAAAGCTGGGAATGTCCTGTAAAGAACATTTCACAAAGAGAGCAACATGAGCTAACTTCCCAGGACAGGTCTGAATGTCATTACCCCTTAGCCAGCCATCACCCTTAGGTTAACGGTGCATCAGTACATCATTGATGATCATTGATGTCATTGCTTCAGCAGACAATCTGACAGATGTTTATATACCTGAAAGATAAATTGAGCAACTTTGAGTAACTATAGAAAGGTTTTGAATCTTGATTGACCCCAAAGGGGTTGCACTCAATATATTGTGCTTAATTCTGGCTGCAACAGTGATGAGCACTCTTGCTCATCATTGTTGAAAGAAATCCCTTACAAACAATAAAGAAGGTGAGGCAAAACATGCTTTTGAGCAAGATGTTATCTCCAAACTAGCAGCCAATGACCTCTACTTAACACTAATTTGATCTAACATAAGATGAATTAGATTAGATAATGTTATTGCCTTTGACTTTGGCTTCTCATAGGTCCAATAAACATTGAATTCATAATTTAGAAAGACATCAAGCATATGTGTAGTTTGCTAGCATAAGCCTGGTTGTGATCTCAATTCATATTTATTTTAGCAGACCCACAAAGAAATAGCTTCTCTATAATTTGAATACCAGTTTGCTTTGGGCAAACAAGTTATGTGGCGACTCACTCATCTCCTCACTCTAGACTAGGTGATGGCGGCTACAGAGTCAGCAGCTGACCAGTGCAAATTTAAGTTCTGCAACACGGCATCTCATTCAAGCAGGAGACGCTGTTAACCTTTCATAGCACGTTCTGGTTGTGAGCTTGGACGAAGCAGAAACGTTTGAAAGACAGGTTTGCCTCTGGAACAGATAGTGATTGCCTTTAATGTGGGCAGTATTGCTTAGGCACTGTGTTCTCAAATCAGAACTATCACTGTTTTGTGAAATATCAAATCAATGGCAATCACAGAGCCTATAGCTGTAGTTTACGTGAGTTACTGTTTGCTTATCCAGCTGATGTCTGTATCTAATTAAAACAGGAAGTGCTCCCGCTGTGACCGGCGCTATTGAAAAACAACCCTATAGTGAAACGGGTCGCTCGGAGCCACAATAATGTATCACCAAATGTTTGTAAGCCAATAGTCCCATTAATTCTCACGGCGGCATTAACATCTCCCTTGCTGACTTCGGCAGAAATGCATTTCTCCCTGACGTGATGAATACTCAATGACTTTATGTATCTCCCCATTCACCCTGATCTGATCTATGTGCATTTACGCGGTAAGCGTTTGTGATTATGTGAGTAATGTGAACTTGAATATTTGAGCCCCAGAGAGAAAGAGAGCGGAGCGAGAGCTTAGAAGAGCTCACCCAGACAAGGCGAAAGCAACAGAGGATGATCCTGGTGAGCTGGAGGCCAAACTTGCCTTAGTTTTATTATCACTGAAATTGCGCTAATGCAATGCTTGCCTGGAGGGCGGAGGGTGCAAAGTGGAGAGAGGGTGTTATGCAAAGGCAACAGAGCATAGCCCTGTTTTAACAGTCGGATTAGATAAGTGTGGCGTTTTCAGGTGACTGACAGATTCAATTTACTCGGCCATCTTGCAGTGTCTGCATTAGGCGTCGCGTCCGGGTAATTCCAATAATGCAATACAGCTGGTGAAGAGTGGTGGAGAAGGCCTCCAAACCATAACAAAACAAACAGATAAGTACAGTGGTGCAATATAATGGAGGTGCCTGTTGTGAAAACCGACACCTTTACCACACATTGTGTGTGTACATGCGCGCGCGCACACACACACACACACACACACACACACACACACACACACACACACACACACACACACACAAAAGCTATTAACACATCAGGCATCCTGTTCATCTGCCATCTGGCTGTTAGCAAGTTTTAGCTCATTTGCAATGGAGTAGTTGCATGTCTTCCCAGAAAAATATTGAAACGCATGTAGATGCGGAGTAGAGGTGGGGAGTCGAGTTAAAAGACTCGACTCAAGTTGCACCCGAGACGCCACAAATGGGACTCTAGTCGAGTCGAGTCCCGACGTGTCTTTACCGTATCTTTGATCCACATTAATGAATGTAAAAGTACCCTTTTTTAAAAAGTTTTAAAAGCCACCTAAATTGTAAGTGAAAGTGGAACATGCTACTTGCATTTCTGCCAGCATGTCACAATAATGTCTGTGATTCTATAAAATCCTGACACTTGACTTCTCTCTTCATATATTTAAGAGAGAGAGAGAGAAGTCAAGTAAGTCACATTTACTATACCACTGTCTACACAGTGGTATAGTAAATGCTGCATTTGTGGTCTGGATACAGCAGTTGTTTTACAGTGGGGCAGTGGGGCAGTGGGGCAGTGGGTCTGAAGCCCCCTTTGAGGTCTATGTGTGCACTGTGTCCCTGAAATGCATGATTCTCATACATGCACTGATGTAGTTGTCAGATGAACATTACGCGCAAAAAATAATGGCTTTGCAAATAATGCACAGCATGTCAAGTGCTGGTTGTGTGTGGCTGAAAGGCGCATAAAAACATCTGCGTTTTGCAAAAGATCAGTAGACATGTAACCAGGCTCTAAATTGTTGAAACCGAGGCATTGTCCAAGTCTTTGTTGTGAGTAGTATATTAAATCTTTTGCTGTGTTGGGAAAGGTGGTTTGTGCAATGTTTTCAAATGAGTGCTCACACCCTAACCCACCCACGCACACATACACTTATGTTGTGTTAACGATGATGAAGTGGCAATCAATTATTTCTCAATCTCTGAGATCCCGCTGAGGCTACAGTATTCAAGAGGATGGAGGATGTTCTTATGGGAGCACTCGGGGAGAGGAGTCGTGCTCTATGGTCATGCATACAGAATAATTTTGTGACTACAGATTGCGTCCACAATATTCGTATATATTTATCTCTTTGGCTTAACAACCTGCTGAATAGGCTGCAGGCTGATGGCACACTGGGGTCATGTATATGTTCCCTCAGCTCTGTGTTCCCTCAATACAAGGTTTAGACATGGTTTTAGTGACTTTAAGGTGAGGGCTATGGTTTGGTTTAGGAATAGTGAGGCAACCTAGAACTGAGGGACGCTTAGACTGAGAAAATGACTGACTAAAATATGTAAGGGATAACGATAACGATAACACCCGACGAGCCGGTGATTTGTTTCCTAATAACTGACCGAGGCGCAGCCGAGGTCAGTTAGTTAGGAAACAAATCACCGGTTCGAAGGGTGTTATCCCGCTTATTACATGGCTTACGTCAGTGGTTTTCAACCAGTGGTCCGAGGACCACCAGTGGTCCTTGAGAGGGTGACGGCAACGGCATGCAAACAACCAAATTCGTATAGCTAACCAAATGGACTCGCTAACGGGGTGCTTGAACTAAATGCGGAAGCGCGCCACAGATTGTTATGAACGGCATGTAAACAACCAAATACGTAGCTAACCAAAATGGACCCGCTAACGGCGTGCTGGAATTAAATGCGGAAGCGCACCACGGATTGATATGAACGGCATGTAAACAATGGAAAAGAAATTAAGGTCTGCACACTGGACTAAGCTCCAAAAGCTCAAAGTTTATTCATTCTCACCACAGGGACAGGATGTTAAGCCTCACAGCTCTTCATCAAACCTTCTCGAAACATCATGTCCCTGTGGTGAGAATAAATAAACTTTTGGAGCTTAGTCCAGTGTTCAGATATTATTATTTTTTTCTTTTATTTCCTTTTACTTATATCTGTGCTCATAACATTTGGCTTGGGAGACGGGTTGTAAAAGAACCAACGTGCACATGATATATTTTCTCCCTGTCTTCTCTTTATTTTAACCAAACAACTACATGTTGTCCATCCAGGCTTTCACACTTGGAGAATGCCCTGACCGGCGATTGAAATAAACAAGAAGCGGAGCAAGCATTCCCTTTTTTTCTTTTGGCTATGTTTGTGTCCAGCACCTTATATTAAAATCTGGTTGAGTCTGTACTAATAAACGATAAATGGTGAATTTATATAGCGTGGAGAGAAGAACTGCGAGACAGGCGATGTACTGTCGAGGTAGTTTAATGCTTATTCCACATAGAACACTTCACGGCAGCAGCAGCTTCAGTGCAACAACAACAATAATAATACCCTTTCACCCGGAAGCGGAAGTCTAACATAACCCCTCGCCCTCCACATCACATTCCCTTAAAGGCACAGACCCACTTGGTGAATGTCTCTGAAAGTCTCTCGCTGTGGGTCACCACACGATAAATGGTGAATTTATAATGGTGAATTTATATAGCGCCTATCACCAAGGCGCTTTACAGATTGTGCATCATATTCACCCATTCACACACAAATCCATACACTGATAGCAGCGAAACCATACAAGGCACAACCAGCACCATATTATTTTGCCACTTCCATTTTTGTTTTATTTATTTTTTGTGTTTTCTGTATCCTAATGTCATGTTATAATTGTGTTAGCTTTGCTTGATTTGTGTAAAGCACATTGAATTGACTTGCAGAAATGTGCTATAAAAAGAGTATTTTGGTTTGAAGGCTATATTGAACCATGTGCGGTTCAGGGGCTTGACCTAGAACAGTGCAATGACATGCGAGGGTTAGGGCAAAGCCACGATTTGTTTCATGCAACTGTAAAACAAATAAATACACAACAAATGCATTTAACCTCTTTGTGCAGGCATACTGCCGCAGGTTGTGTGCACCTGTTTTGACGATTCCACACAAAGCAGTGGTAGGGTAACAGATAGCATAACGAATAGATGAGAGGGTAAAAGGTCCGTTGCTGCTGAGGGCAAGCCCTGTGGCCAGTTCTGCAAAGTACCACCATGAATTGAAATGTCTAAACTTTGACTGACAGACGGGTGTATGGGAGATGAAAGGGAGAGAGGTATGGCAGAAGGAAGAGAGGAGAGGAAGGAATAAATCAAAGTTTGACACACGGTGTGTGTGTGTGTGTGTGTGTGTGTGTGTGTGTGTGTGTGTGTGTGTGTGTGTGTGTGTGTGTGTGTGTGTGTGTGTGTGTGTGTGTGTGTGTGTGTGTGTGTGTGTGTGTGTGTGTGTGTGTGTGGGGGGGGGGTGATCACTGCATTATTCACACAGGTTTTTACGTTTGACATGTGTATTCCGTGTCAAACACGCAGTGGCGACATTAGGGTTCATCAGCCATGGGTGCCGATATCAAAAGGGCCCTCTCAGCGTGCGCTCACACATGCGCGTGCAGAGGTGTTTGTCAGATAATTTGGATCGTTTGGGAAGGCTCTCTTTTACGGCCTATATTCTCGTCCTATCCCACCTTGACTAATAAAAATCAACAAGCAACATTACATTATAAGGTTGAATACTAATAGCCAGAAAATTATAACAAGAGTCTACCAATCAGCCAACCATGCTATGGATAAGCAGGTGAAGATGAATGGATGTATTTAGATAAATGTATTTTGATAGATGAATACAGACATCCCACCCTAGAAAAAACTAAAATATATTAACATTTAGGGCTATGCCACACATGATTAACATATCCTACCATAGATTATATGGTTGCAGTGGCTGTTTTTTAATCAGTAGAGTCAGTAGGATTGTTATTTGGTTACAGTTCCTGTCACCTATGTTTTAAAGCTAAATTAAAATATATTAAGCTCTTTGTGATTTTATATTGAGGACTTATAAATAGCTCTTGATTATATTAAGATTATATTTTATAAATATAATTGATTATATATAGGCCTAGAGTAAAATAGATTATACTGTGCAAACAGACTGAGATCATGTAATTAGCTCCATATACACAGCTGTGTCGTATTCCATATTATAAGAACGGGGAATCCCCGATATGCACTGCACGGGGCACAGAGACAGTGCATGGAGAAATGCGAAAATTTCCCCTCTCCTTTTGTGTGATAAATGCATACTATAAACGCATGACCTATATAGCAACTGAAAATATACTTGGATATACTTGACCACACTTGGAATTATTGAAATCGGGTGAGAATGGCCTGAGAGTTTTTAGATTGGAATCTCAAAAAAATCTCTGCGGACTTTCAAAAGGTAAGCACAGAGTCGAGCAGCAGCGACAACTCCGTTCTCTTTAACCCTTTGATGCATGAATTATGAAATACTGAGTGAAAAAAATTGAATTGTGTGTTTTTATTTCTCTTAAGGCATATAGAAAACATTGCACTTTGTATTTTTTCAAAACACATTTTGGTTAACCAGTTACTGACATGTCCACTCTAATGGACAACAGGCGTTTATGGATTCGAATATAGCAAAATAATAACAAAATAATAATTTGGTTATAATATGCACTAGTGTTTTTACTTTTTTACAGCCACTGACTACACAC
The DNA here is from genome assembly GCA_039105355.1 of Benthosema pterotum. Classification (NCBI taxonomy): domain Eukaryota; kingdom Metazoa; phylum Chordata; class Actinopteri; order Myctophiformes; family Myctophidae; genus Benthosema; species Benthosema pterotum. Next base: position 34,954,290 of record CM076969.1, read on the forward strand.
ATTCATTGCCACACATGTCCTTGGCTTCAAACAATTGATTTTGGCTTATGATAGTTTAGTAGTGAGCGGCAATGCCTCAAAACCAGACATGTGGAGTTTGCGATGGCAGAGATGGAACTTTCTTCTGATAATGATTATGCAGAAAAGAAAAAAAAAACAAGTGCATATATGTAAAAACTGGTGAATAATCTGTGTTATGATTGCATTTACCAGATATAATGCTGATTGTGCTTAGCTAACTTTTTTTTTTCTTTATGGAAATCCATACACCAGTCTCTAGCACCCCCACTCACCCAACAGAGCCCAGTCTCTACCGCCAGTCTACATGAAAACTGCAAATCAAGAAAATGAGCTGTCCAGTGAATAAACTGTTTTCTTTTATTACATTACATTTTTACCAAATTACCAAATGTTTTACTCTGGATAGAGAGGTTAGAGGACCACTACTCTGGATAGAGAGGTTAGAGGACCCCTACTCTGGATAGAGAGGTTAGAGGACCCCTACTCTGGATAGAGAGGTTAGAGGACCACTACTCTGGATAGAGAGGTTAGAGGACCACTACTCTGGATAGAGAGGTTAGAGGACCCCTACTCTGGATAGAGAGGTTAGTGTCTACAAGGACCCCTACCCTGGATAGAGAGGTTAGAGGACCCCTACTCTGGATAGAGAGGTTAGAGGACCACTACTATGGATAGAGAGGTTAGAGGACCCCTACTCTGGATAGAGAGGTTAGAGGACCACTACTCTGGATAGAGAGGTTAGAGGACCCCTACCCTGGATAGAGAGGTTAGAGGACCCCTACTCTGGATAGAGAGGTTAGAGGACCACTACTCTGGATAGAGAGGTTAGTGTCTACAGGGACCCCTACTCTGGATAGAGAGGTTAGTGAACCCCTACTCTGGATAGAGAGGTTAGTGTCTACAAGGACCCCTACTCTGGATAGAGAGGTTAGAGGACCCCTACTCTGGATAGAGAGGTTAGTGTCTACAAGGACCCCTACCCTGGATAGAGAGGTTAGAGGACCCCTACTCTGGATAGAGAGGTTAGAGGACCCCTACTCTGGATAGAGAGGTTAGTGTCTACAAGGACCCCTACTCTGGATAGAGAGGTTAGAGGACCCCTACTCTGGATAGAGAGGTTAGAGGACCCCTACCCTGGATAGAGAGGTTAGAGGACCACTACTCTGGATAGAGAGGTTAGTGTCTACAGGGACCCCTACTCTGGATAGAGAGGTTAGTGGACCCCTACTCTGGATAGAGAGGTTAGTGTCTACAAGGACCCCTACCCTGGATAGAGAGGTTAGAGGACCACTACTCTGGATAGAGAGGTTAGTGTCTACAGGGACCCCTACTCTGGATAGAGAGGTTAGTGGACCCCTACTCTGGATAGAGAGGTTAGAGGACCCCTACTCTGGATAGAGAGGTTAGAGGACCCCTACCCTGGATAGAGAGGTTAGAGGACCCCTACTCTGGATAGAGAGGTTAGAGGACCCCTACTCTGGATAGAGAGGTTAGTGTCTACAGGGAACCCTACTCTGGATAGAGAGGTTAGTGTCTACGAGGACCCCTACTCTGGATAGAGAGGTTAGAGGACCCCTACTCTGGATAGAGAGGTTAGTGTCTACAGGGAACCCTACTCTGGATAGAGAGGTTAGTGTCTACGAGGACCCCTACTCTGGATAGAGAGGTTAGAGGACCCCTACTCTGGATAGAGAGGTTAGTGTCTACAAGGACCCCTACCCTGGATAGAGAGGTTAGAGGACCCCTTCTCTGGATAGAGAGGTTAGAGGACCACTACTCTGGATAGAGAGGTTAGTGTCTACAGGGACCCCTACTCTGGATAGAGAGGTTAGTGGACCCCTACTCTGGATAGAGAGGTTAGTGTCTACAAGGACCCCTACTCTGGATAGAGAGGTTAGAGGACCCCTACTCTGGATAGAGAGGTTAGAGGACCCCTACTTTGGATAGAGAGGTTAGAGGACCCCTACTCTGGATAGAGAGGTTAGAGGACCCCTACCCTGGATAGAGAGGTTAGTGTCTACGAGGACCCCTACTCTGGATAGAGAGGTTAGAGGACCCCTACTCTGGATAGAGAGGTTAGAGGACCCCTACTCTGGATAGAGAGGTTAGAGGAGCCCTACTCTGGATAGAGAGGTTAGTGTCTACAGGGACCCCTACCCTGGATAGAGAGGTTAGAGGACCCCTACTCTGGATAGAGAGGTTAGTGTCTACGAGGACCCCTACTCTGGATAGAGAGGTTAGTGTCTACCTCTTATTGCGTTCTGCACTTGAGCCCTGCATAATATAAACAATGACATAACATGCAAAAGTGAATAATATTGCACAAAATATTAGTTTGTACACAAACAATGCAGGTTACATTCTAATAACATAAAACAATTTGTTTATATGCAAGACATATTACTTCAGATGAAGCATTGTCTTTGTCACAAATTGTTGTAGAAATAAGCCACTGATGCATGCTGTCCACTGTCATGGACAGATGGAAAATTGCAATTTCCTGCCGACATATAATCAATACTTGGATTTTTTTTTAAACTACAGTGATTACTAGATGTTACTTTATGCCAAAATATTTTTTTTACCTGGAGGGGTCTCCTACTATAGAAGGAATGAGTCGAAATTCCTGAGGGTTGGGGCAACTGTTCTTCACTGGCAGCCATCTAGGATGTTGACTGGATTATCTTGCAAATACAACACATGGCCACTGGGTGGCAGTGGTGGGGGGGTCCTCTGGTGTCCACTCTACAGGCTTATATGCAGCACTGCCATGAAAACCTCTTTTAACCATATAATAATCACATTTTATTATCTGTCCACTGTAGTGACCGCTATGCGTGAAAGGGTTAAGTGGCCAGTCCAAGGGCGGCCATTCTACATGGACTTCTATTGAGGATCGGGACAATAAATAGGGACCAACATGCTGCACAAACAGCTCTCGAGCGCTTAGTTTCTGACGCCTCAATGTCGCAGCTTTGACACTAGCCATCTTTGTACGTCTGACTGTAATAAGGTTGCTGTTTTTTAGATGAAAGTAAAGTGACATTAGCTCATATCTCCCGTGTGCTGCTCGCGTGGGCCCCACGCGACAAGATATATTTTAATAAAAGGAGAAGGAAAAAAGTCTGTTTGGGCCTCGGGGCCCCCCTAGAGTGGCGATGGGGCCCATGGGTGCCACGCACCCACGCACCCATTATAAATGACGCTAGTGCAAACACGCAGATGGGCGTGTCCAATGCAGTGTGTCCAATGCATTTTCTATGTAGACACGTCAACACAGAGATGCGCGTGTGCATCAGACACATGCGAGTGATACACGTATACGCGTGTCCAGCTGTGTGTGTGTGTGTGTGTGTGTGTGTGTGTGTGTGTGTGTGTGTGTGTGTGTGTGTGTGTGTGTGTGTGTGTGTGTGTGTGTGTGTGTGTGTGTGTGTGTGTGTGTGTACGTGCATGTGTGAGTTAGTGTTGTATGTCAGTAGTATCCTGGGATAGTTTTATTGCATATCCTAGTGTTCTGCCTCATTAAAAATAGATTATATTTCATTAACATTTGCCCAACTGATGTAACCCCAACTGATGTCTCTCTTTGGTTCTAAGTTTGACCACCTATATTATCACTGATGGAGATTCGGCCTTCCTTAACACCAATAATGATGTACATCATAACGTTACTCGCCATATTCAAAAAGTAAGTAACAAAACACCATACAGCTATGTTTAGGTTCTGGAGTGACAAAGCCAGAAGTCATTAGCTAAATGCAGTAAAATTGGGCCGCAGTATTTTACAAAACCCAAGCCAGGACCAATAACATATAACACCCACAGACATGCACAACGCAGCCATCTGTAGCTATCGTATACATCAATCTAATGGCATGACATACAGGGGCGTCTGCAAAGGAGACATTTAATGCCTTGTCAAAACATTACCCCTGTGACTGTTTCTCCCTAACTTTGACAGACTACCTTGTCAAGGCATGGAGCGTTTTATGTCTCCCATCTGCCTCCGCCTCCTGACAGGAGGCTGAGTCAGACAGCCTGTCCCGGCCGTGAATACGTTGCTTCACACTCCGTCACTGACCCATTTACCATTTCATTTGTTCACTTATACAACATGTGCAACATACACATCGAAATAATGTCAGGCCTCATTTCCACATAGTTCTTTGTGCAGGCAGATCAACTTTAAGTCCATTCATTCCTATAGAACCTCTGTGATTTTCATTATTTGTTTGTTTGTTTGTTTTCCTCATACTTAGTGTAGTAAGTTGTAACCTTAACTGCTCTACTGCCTCTGGGTGACTGATTTTCCTCTGTGGGATAATAACTATCTATATTCTTTTGAAAAAATACTAGGCCCGGGACTTTAGCGCGTTAATTGAGACTAATTAATTACAGAAAATATAGCGCGTTATAAAAAATAACGCATTTATTCGCACCTTTTCTTTGTCCACCATTGGAACGGAACGTTTGTCACTGATGGCCCATTCACACCATTGAAGTGGAACGTTTCTCACTGTATCACCGTTTCACACCTACCCAATATGCTAACGCACACGGAAGCGGCAGTCCACCCGGAGTCACGACATTGAGGAGTCAGAAACTGAGCGCTTGAGCGCTGTTCAAATGGCCTGAATAGGGACAAACTGCAGTTGAAGTCAATGTAGAAGAATCGCCATTGGTCTACTAGCTCTATGGAGTAAACGTAACTCAGTCTATACTCTAAAGCTCCGTCCGCCTCGTCGTCCTCTTCCCCCGCAGCAAAAACAAAACAAAACAACTCGCAACATGAACAACAAACCAGATGAGCAAGCATTACTCGGCCCCGTTGATGGCAAATTTAGATTTAAGCAAAGAACGGATGGAAGCGTGGACAAAAAGGCAGTTTATGCAACAAAGAATGTGCATACCATCGCAGCAGTTCGAGCCTCAAATCACATCCAACATGTTGGAGCTAGTGTTACTGTCCCCGTTTCGTAGAAATCTATGTAGAAGAGCCGCCATTGGACTGACCCCGTGAAGAGAAGGGAGCTTGGGTAAGTCTTTCTGCATTCTGGCTAGTACCAGAGCGACGTTGAGGTGTCCGACATTCAATGGCTTGAATAGGGACAAACTGGAGTTGGCGACCGGCGCTCATCAGTGCAGCTGGAGTCGAGTTCATATTGGCTGTAGCCGTGTGTGTGTGTGTGTGTGTGCGTGTGCGTGTGCGTGTGCGTGTGCGTGTGCGTGTGCGTGTGCGTGTGCGTGTGCGTGTGTGTGTGTGTGTGTGCGCTCAGATGATCAACTGACGTGGGCTTTGGGCAAACGGTTTGATCATAGTAGCCTAGTTCAGAGTAGTTCACTTCACTGTGTTTATCTGACACTAAATTGCATGATAATAATGACTGCTAAATGTACGCAAATGTATGCTCCAGAACAATCAGCGCTGTGTGTGTGGCACTGCCAGTATTTTATTTATTTTGCCCCAGAGTCAATTATTGTACTGGACTGACTGAGAAATGCTAACGTTTGTACTTGAATTTGGTAAATAAGAAGAAGAAAAAAAGAAAAGAGGAAAGCTTTGGAATTGGGGAATCTTTTTGAATCGAGAATTAAAAAAAAAAAAATCTAGAAATCTAGTTTTTGGATCGAATCGTGACCCAGAAAATTGATACTGAATTGTATCGTGGGACACCCACAGATTCACAGGCCTAGTATTCAGTTCATTGCTTCACTCATTCAGTTCATTGCTTCACTCATAATATAATAATAATAATAATAATAATAATAATAATAATAATAATAATAATAATAAATTCAGTTCAAAAATGTGCTTTCTCACTTTTCTCAGGTAAATAATAATATGCGATTAAAATGAGATTAATTGAGATTAATTAATTATTGAGCCTCTAATTAATTAGATCAAAATTTTTAATCGAGTCCCACCCCTAAAAAATACTGAAAGCGGTTCATTAAGATTTTGCCCTTATTGCCCAGCTGCGGCAGTATCAAGAAAAAGTACTAACGACGTCTCAACAGCCATGTCACATCCACAGAGTTTACACTGAGGGGGACATTTGGGGACATTCATCTGTGACCACGTAGAAATGTTGACAGCAGGATGTGGTACTCTCCCCTGGGAAATCTGGCCTCCCAAGTCCTTGGGTTGTGGCCCTGACAGATTGCATTAATATCAGAGCAGAAGCATCATGCTCCCTGTTTGTCGGGAAACACACATCACACACACAAATACGTCTTAATTAAGCTTACTGTAATTATGCCAAGGGTGTTTCATAGACTGAAAGGACCATGTATGAGCTCTAATTTGAGTTGTCATACAGTTTTTGGATGTCTATTTTTAGACGTGCCTGTCAATTCCTCTTAGAGATTCAGGCTGAGAGTGAGAGGAAGTCTCGCAGTCAATTTTCTAAGTGAACAAACAAAGGTTCAACTCCATTAACCCTCCTCTGTCTTGATGTAGTCTGGGGGTAATAGTTTCCATGATGTTTGTTTGGATTGACGTATTCTGCTACACCTATGGTTCACATCAGTCAATAATGAATCATGACAGCTCCCATGTGTGGGGTGACAATATCAAAGAAATCTATAAGTAAAATTAATAAATGAAATGAAGAACACGAAAAAGAAACATCAATATACACGAAGCAACATCAATAAAACAAACCAACAGGAAATGGTTAACATGTTCCCATCAATTTTCACCTAATGGTTCAAAATCACTTATAGCTCATGTAAACAACAAGGGAATTATCTGCACACACACTGGAGTGGACAGGAATTAGCAGTCAGTCCTGGTGGCAAAGTGCTAATAAATCTATTCTTTTTTTTTTATTCTCTGTGGTGGCAATTTTAAGTTTGATAAATGTCTTTTCCTTACCATCCTTCATGTTGCTGAGCGAGACAAAACAATTAGTTGTGTATCTTAATACATTAGGACCCAAGTTAATTTGTTTTCATATAGAGCAAATATGTTAGTACTCTAAAGGGGAGGGGGTCACAAATCATCCAGCAGATGGTCACAATCGTCACATGCTTTGTTGACAGCAGTGAGACTACTTGTATATGGAGTTGGCAATTGCCAGCGGGTGCAATTTGTTACCTGCTGAATAGCTGAAATGTTATTAACAAAAATGGTGTATAATTTTAATTATTTAGCACAGGTGCAGTACCCTATCCTGGCATGGGCAGACTAATATCACTGCATAGATATTAGTCTGGAATTCCATATGGAAGCTTTATTTTGATTTTAAAATCGGAATCCAAAATCATAACAAATAGCCTCACTTTGAATAATGGGTTCTCATTGGTCACCCACAATTTTGGGATGAGGGAAATGAAATTCAGATTATTGGCATGCAGTGCCAGACCAA